>CM045908.1:0-1200000 GCA_025169955.1 Salix arbutifolia
AAGCTGTTAACGGGTCTTGTTTTGCTGAGGAAAATCAATCGTCTTGTATGGTGTGATTGGAAGGTATTGGGATGGCCCTGCTAGCAAATATATATTGTATGGTGAGTGGGTCTGGTTCCAAGTAGGCATTTCAAAGGTCATAGGTTCTTACCATTGAAACAGAGAAATGATCAACCAAGAAGAAATGGTCAAGTTCAAACAGTTCAGTAATGGAATCTACCAGAAAGATCAAGCTGAATGGTAGCAAATGTTAAGTAACAATCTTACTTAAAAGTTTAAGCTGTTAGATAAAATGATTTTGTGATATGGTATTAGAACCTTGTTGACCCAATGGTTACGTGTTCGAATCTCACCACTCATTCTATTTGATAAAAATCAAGCACAAATGATGTTGGTCTGTGCAAGTTTTAAACCTAAAATACTTTCACTTGAGGATGTGTGTTAGAAAATAATATAAATCATATTGTGGGGCCTTACCTAACAGCTTAAGCTTTTAGGTAAGATGATTAAGTTTTTATGTGAGATGGTTCCTTAATATTGTATTAGAGCCTTGTTGACCTAATAGTCACGAATTCGAATCTCATCACCCTCATTTTACTTGATAAAAATAAAGCACAAAGTATTGTAGGCCCGTGCAAGTTTTTAGTCCCAAAAGTTTTCATTTAAGATGGTGTATTAAAAAATAATATAAATCATATTTTGAAATCTCACCTAATAATTTAAATTTTTAGATAAAATATTTCATTAACAGTAATTACATGAATTTGCATTAACACCTTCCATGCAGAAAGCACACGACAAACAACGATGAATTTCAAAACCTTGAGTTGTACTTGGAACGGGGATCAAGTTTTAACAACTCAAGGGTAAGAAGAAGATTTCGTACAAAAATGAGGAATTTAACTGGTGATTTTGCCTACGTTAATTCATGATATTTCTTTAGAAAGTCTTTGACTCCGTCCGAGATATATTTGACTTTTCTTCTCCATGCAAGTGGCACGGGCTTTCAAAAGAAATTCGTTGGATGGCGGTAGAAGCTTGAAGAGTCAATGAACTTGATTCAAGACCTCATGCCTACCACGTAACTTATAATAGATTAAAACTAACTCTTATTTATTCATATCGATGGATCTCATCGAGACCATTTACCTGCCACGTACGGTCAACACCAATTATTTACAAAAAAAAAATGTTGCTTGTGTTGATGAGAAAAGTAAGAAGTTGTTTGGAGCGGCGTTTCACCTGCCGCGCCATAGTTTTTTATTTTTTTTATTTTAAATAAATATATTTTGATGTTTTTAGATTATTTTGATGTGATGATGTCAAAAATAATTTTTAAAAAATAAAAAAAAATATCATTTTGATATATTTCGGCACGAAAAGTACTTTGAAAAGCTACCACAACCGCTTTTCCAAACAGTCCCAAACAGGCTCTAATACCATTTAACTTAGGAGTAGATTTTTCGTTATTATTTAATTAGCAACAACAAATTCGTTATTATTAACAGCAATGGATACATCTGTTGCAGATAAATTAGCACTTACAAATTTATATTTGATATTGTTCGTTGCAAATTCTGTTGTTAATGACGGGGTAATTGCTAATTGCCTTATTTTTTAATAGTGTCTCTCCGGTTTGAATTTATGTTAATGTTATTAAACTCATTTCAGTACATGACTTGCTCAAGTTCTATTTTATAAATTAAATGGTTTGTTTTTTTAAAAAAGAGAGAGGTTAGAACTGGTTGATTGGTCCCGAATTGATCTAGATTGATTCTTTTAAAAACCCGGTCCAATGTGGTTTTATGAACTACCCTTGAACGTTTGGCCTTGAACGTTCGGTGGTGTGGTGGAGCCCTCTTGACCATTAACCTTTCGGTGAAATAATTGGAATAAACAAGAGATCGAAGAAGAAGAAAAGCAAAAAACTTTACAATGTATCAATTATAATCTTAATTGTAAGTGCCATAAATAGTGTAGAAGGTTTGAGCTACTGTAAGGAGTAGGATAATCAAGGCAGCCAGTGCCGATACAAAAGACCAAGGAGTTCTAAAGTAAGTATACTTGAAGCTTGCCCATTGCAAATGCCTTCTGTTCTTGTAATATCGGTGAACATCGGAGAAGAGCTCGGACAAATAACACCTTCCGATGTCAAAAGCTACTTCTTTGCCCGAATCATTGATCAATCTTGCAACTTCTGACTCCGTACCAAAGTAATTCTCGATAATATTGCGGTCACAGAGATACTCTACGTCTTTAAAATTGTTGACCAGACAGTCCAGAAGAGTTGCATACGTTGTGAAATGCATGGAAGAACCACTGTGACACTGCTCGAATGCTACACAGTTCAGCAAAAAAGAACTCATGGTATCATCGATGGTTATGGTCGGCATTTCTATCACCCCGTTCTTGAATTTCACCACCAAGAAACTGTCCGCGGGATTCCCTCGACGGAGCTTGATTCCGGCACGGCGAAGTTTGGATATTGATTCAATCATAGGAGCTGATGGGTCCACATGGAGTGGCTGGCCTTGCTCGGAATCTATGAAACTTGAACGAACTAGATCGAGTAGGTGTTTGGCTTTGCGATTATCATTCCGGGCAATAACATTGGCCGGGCTTTGTAGTCCATGATTGAAGAAATCCAAAGCAAGCTTGCTCAAAGAAGGGCCAGATTCTTCTCCAGGCATTCTTGTTATCTCATATAAACACTCAAGAACAAACAAGGGAATCTGGTTCTCGAGTCTAAGTAAATCCCTGTAGAAAAATGGCATGATCCATGCCGTAGTAACAATGGGGTCATCGACCTCAAATCTAACAACATTTCCAACTTTACGAAACAATTCTATGATAAAAACGCCATCAAGAACCATCATTTCAACAAATTCACAAGTGTCAAGGTGGATGATTTGCGAGTAACACTCTCTTGCCTTCATTTCTAGCGGCTGTATTGCCTTCAACAAGACTTCTAAGTCCAGACCGTTGCTCTGTGTCCTAGAGAGCATGCCCCCTAAATACACCCACTTGTGCTCCTCAATCATCCTAAGATGTGGCTCGCCGTGATGATAAGGTCCTACTGAAACTATATGAGGTTGGTAGGACTTACCGTTGATATCGATGAATCTCTGTGGGACTTTAAAAATGCAACACGAGCTGTTCGCGGCTGCTTTCTTCAGCAACCGTGGTGGATCGGAGATTTTTCGCTGCATCAGGCTCAGGCGGTCCTTGTTCACCTCCCAAGTTTCTGGGACATGATTGGCTTCTTCATCTTCTGCCGAGCTGCTTCCCATTTCACCGGTCCTCGCCATGAGTTTCTTGGGTCAATGATTTATCTAGAAAGCTACAAGAGATGTGCTGCTGTTTTCCTTTCTTGACCTTGAGAGGACGGTGGCGAAGCATTTACAGGCGATTGGGTTGGGACCAGCTAGAGAGAAGATAGACAAAATATCAGTACGGGTCGGGAAAACCTCAAAAATATACCTCTGCTATTGAGTTAGAGTCAATTTTGCCCCTCAACTATTTCTACTACCAAATTATTTCTAAATAATTTTGATTTCTTAATTGGAATCCTGTGCCATGCCCGAAGCCCTAAAGTTTTGGAGATACTCCTTTTATATGGCGGCGTTGCATGCAGGTATGCAAATCATCTTAAGTTCAATTAATAAATTATTATTATCCATACAGCTAAATATATCGTGCTTTCACTGTATATTCACTCTCATTTTACTGTGTACTTAATAGTCGCTCACTTCCTTTTTGTTCTTTTAGCACTGCATGAAAAAGTTACCTGAAGTAGATATTTAAAAGTGGTAAAATTAAAAGTATTCTAAGTCGGCCAGCTGTGTTGCTTTGTTTATCTTTCTTTATGTATAATAAATAAATGAAACAGATGAAAAGGTTATCTGAAGTCAAATCATGCAGATACATATCTCGGAGCGTAATAAAATTGCAGATACATATCTCGGGCAGTTTCTTAAATTTCCAGCATCTATTTCGGGCACATTTTATCTGCAAATCAATTTGCAACATCTATTCCATCTATCTCGGGCAGGCTGATCATTTTCCAACAACATCTAATTACAGCCAGGCTTTATCCATTTGCAGACGCTTTCTACTATCATCTTATTCTTTTCTTTGCTTCGGTTTTAACAGATCGCAGGGACAAAAAACGATCAAATTCTCAAATCAGTCGAAAACCTTGAAAGCCCCACCAACAAGAAGAACCTGAAGAACCCGAGGACACGGTCGAGGCAAACGGCCATAACAACAATATCGTCTACAAAGGAGATTTCGAAGACCCGAACCCACATCAACAACTCAGCAAACCCGATCCAAACCCTGAAGAGACCGAGGTTAACATCTTGCTTGGATTTTGTTTGAGCTGTTCACGCTAATCAATTAGCATGAACAGTGTCAAAAAATGCCCACAAAAAAAGACCCAGGTAAGATTTCTGCCGCCTTCACAGAGGCTGAGCTATTATTGATTATTGATTCGGCTTCTGTCACGAATCGAAGAAGAAGAACATTGGGAAGGTGACGAGAGGGAAACTAAAGGCAGCAATTGAATTCAAATTAACAAGAAGCAATACGACTGCGTTTCAGCAGCTTCTATTTTAGTCTAGAGCAGCTTCTATTTTATTCTAGAGTAATGGCCATGTAGGCTTAGCCATGTTGGCACACGCAGGAATTGCATTTAAATTCAGTAACAAAACTCGCAGAAAGTATCAATCAATATAACAGAATACAAATTATCCCCTCTCCCTGTCTCTTTCTCTCTTGCATGCTCTGTGCGTGTTCTTTTCTCTTTGTCTTCTTCGTCTGAATAATCAGACTTGCACCAAATTGGTATCAGAGCCCGTCGTCTTTGGATTCAACAAGATGGCACCTGAAACTAGATCCCAAGACGTGAGAAGGATTGAAGAGTCCTTGGAAGCAAATAACCAACGAGTCAATGGGGGTGGTTGATGACTTGGCTCAACTGAAGGCAATGGTGAAAGAAATGGCTACTCGACAGATTGCCATCCAACAAACCTTACAGACTCTAGCTGGAGAAGCAAGCTCCTCACGAGGAGTTCTGTCTCCCCAACAAGCTCCTCCCCATAACCACCATGACTGGTCAGGGGAAGGTTCCTAGCTTAACTACCGAGCATGCAAGCCCAGGAGAGATTTCCCTACCTTTGAAGGGGAAGAAGTTCACAAGTGGTTGTATAAATGCAACCAATACTTTGATTTAGAGGAGATACCTGAGGTTGATAAACTGAAATTAGCTTCTTACTACTTGGATGGGATGGCACTCTATTGGCACCAAAATTACACTCGAAACTTGGGTGAACATGAAGTGACTTGGGCAGAATATGTGGAGGCCCTATGCTGTCGTTTTGGAGGACAGAAGGATCCTTTGGAAGAGCTCACGGAGCACAAGCAGGATGGAGACTTGGAAGGCTATATCAAAGATTTTGATGAACTGTGGAACCGAGCCCAGATATCTGAAAAACAAGCCTTAGCATTTTTCTTAGGGGGATTGGAGATCGAGATTAAGAATTTAGTTAAGATGTTTGAGCCGAAATCTCTTAAACAAACCTACAATCTAGCTAGACTTCACAACAATACCCTTAACCACCGAAAAATACACCCTCAATATCCAAGATCAAATGCCCAGATGAACCCAAATCCACCACTGATGAAATCTAACCATTTCTCAAGCTACAGCAAGCCCCAGACCATACCCTTCAAAACCCCTTCACAGGGTCTATTACCTACCCCTACCACTGGATATCCCAACAACAACCACGCAAACCCACATCCCAGACCTTCCAGACCCTTTAGAACCAAAGAAATGGAGGACAGGAGGGCCAAAGGGCAATGTTTTTGGTGTGATGAGAAGTTTGTGCCCGGGCACAGATGCAAGAATATAAGGCTATATTCCCTATGTATAGCTGGAGATGATGATGACAACTCAGAAGAAGAGGAGTTAGTGGAATCCATGAATGTGGAGGCCCTCATTCCCCACCTATCACTGCAAGCAATTCAAGGCACTTCGGGGTGTCAAACAATTAAGGTGTGGGGCAGAATAGATCGATGCCCAATTTTAATTTTGATAGACTCTGGCAGTACACACAACTTCCTTCATGAGGAAGTAGCCAACAAGCTGGAGTGTCCCAAAAACCCCATCAAACTAATGGAAGTAGAGGCAGCCAATGGAGGCACCATGACCTGCACAGAAATGTGTAAGAACCTACAATGGAAGATGCAAGGGACCCAATTCTAGGCTGATGTGTTTGTGATGAAGCTACAAAATTATGATATGGTTCTAGGAATTCAATGGCTTAAGTTGTTGGGAAATGTATTATCCAACTATGAGGAGAGGTGGGTTTCCTTTCAATGGCAAGGGAAGGAGGTTACACTCAAGGGGGAAAATCCGAAAATGGCTCAATCCATACGGGTGGAAGAGTTGAATGGGTTGTTAAACTCTGCGACCCTACTGTCAGAAGTGAGGTTATGCAGTCTAAGGGTCATGGGAGAGGAGGTAGTGAAGCAATCGATACCAGAGGAATCCAGGGAAGCTCAGGGAACTAAGGATCCTCAATTACAGAAAGTGGTGGCAGCTTACAAGCATATTTTCTGTGATCCCAAGGGGTTACCCCCTAGCAGACGACATGACCATAGAATACCTCTCCATGATGATAAACAAACTATCAACCTAAGGCCCTATAGGTACTCGGGTTTACAGAAGAATACCCTTGAATTATTGGTGGCTGAAATGTTGGCAGCAGGGGTGGTACAACCCAACACAAGTCCTTTTGCATCACCAGTGCTGCTAGTGAAGAAGAAGGACCAGACTTGGAGGTTTTGCGTGGATTATCGAGCTCTCAATAAACTGACCATCAAAGATAAGTACCCTATTCCCATCATTGATGAACTGCTAGAAGAACTAGGGGGCAGCAATATTTTCTAAAATTGATCTCAGGGCTGTGTATCACCAAATTAGAATGGCTTCGAAAGATGTGTTTAAGACAACCTTTAGAACCCATAATGGTCACTATGAGTTCCTAGTGATGCCCTTTGGATTATCAAATGCACCTGCCACTTTTCAAAGCCTAATGAATGATGTGTTTAGGGAACACTTGAGAAAATTTATCCTAGTATTTTTTGATGACATCTTGGTTTACAGTAGGAACCTAACAGAACACCTCCATCACCTGAGAATAGTTTTTGAACTGCTAAGTGACAATCAACTAGTGGCTAAGGAAACAAATGTGTATTTAGTACCAATAAGATTGAATACTTGGGCCATGTGATTAGCAGAAAAGGGGTGGCTACTGATCCCCTCAAGGTCGCAGCCATACTGCAATGGCCTATGCCCACCACCATTAAACAGCTTAGGAGTTTTTTGGGTCTGACTGGGTATTACAGAAGGTTTGTGCAGGGTTATGGAGCCATTTGCAGGCCCCTTACTCAATTGCTACAGAAGGATGCATTTGTGTGGAATGACGCAGCTACCACAGCCTTTGAAAGGCTTAAACAGACCATGTCACAACCCCCAGTGCTAGCTCTGCCAGATTTTGGCAAAACTTTTATAATAGAGACTGATGCCTCAAGGATGGGAATGGGAGCCGTACTGATGCAAGAAGGACACCCTATTGCCTATGTGAGCAAGTCTCAAGGACCTCGACAATTAGCCCTGTCAATCTATGAAAAAGAATTGCTAGCTATCGTGTATGCAGTTTGCAAATGGAAGCACTACTTAGGGGGAGAAAATTTCTCATAAGAACAGACCATTCTAGCTTGAAGTTTCTGTTGAATCAAAAAGCTACACATGTTTCTCAACAGGTTTGGTTAACCAAACTCTTGGGATTTGACTATGACATTGAATATCGAAGGGGAAAAGACAACCTAGCAGTTGATGCCCTTTCCAGAATTTCCCACAATGAGCTAAGTGCCATTACACTCTCTTCAATTTCCACCCCTATTATGACTGCCATTAAGAAGACTTGGGAGGCTGATCCTAACATAAGACAACTAGTGGCAGACCTATCTCAGGATGCTAATTCTCACCCTAATTATTCCTGGGTGAATAAGACATTGATTCGGAAGGGTAAGGTGGTAGTGGGTCATGATCCAACCTTACAGAAGCAGCTCATCGAGTTGTATCATAACTCAGCAGTGGGGGGACACTCAGGAGCTACAGTAACCTCCAAGAAACTAGGGCAAGTTTTCTACTGGAAGAAGCTCCAGAAGGTAGTGAGGCAGTATGTCAGGGAATGCCCAACCTGCCAACAGAACAAGTCTGAAAATGTCAAAAGCCCTGGTCTGCTACAGCCCTTGCCTATACCTTACGCCCCCTTCATCGACATTAACATGGATTTTATCGAGGGCCTGCCTAGATCAGAAGGGAAAGAAGTAATATTTGTGGTGGTCGACATGTTTAGTAAATATGCCCACTTTATGGCACTGTCTCATCCTTATTCAGCAGCTACTGTGGCTAAATCTTTTATAGACAATGTATATAAGCTACACGGCATGCCAGCCACTATTGTTAGTGACAAAGACACCATTTTTCTGAGTCAATTCTGGAAAGAATTGTTTATGCAGCAAGGGGTTAGCTTGCAATACTCAACTGCTTACCACCCACAATCGGATGGCCAGACCGAAGTGGTTAACAAATGCATTGAAGGTTATCTAAGGTGCATGACGGGAACAAATCCTGCTCAATGGGGGAGATGGTTGAGTTCATGTGAGTGGTGGTACAACACTAACTACCACACAGCCACCAAAAAGACCCCTTACGAGATAGTATACGGGTTTACTCCCCCAATCCATATTCCTTACACCTCAAACGACTCTTCTGTGGAAACAGTGGACCAATATTTGACCCAAAGGGAGGAGATGATTCGCCTCATCAGGACCAACTTAATGAAGGCACAGAACCGAATGAGACAACAGGCAGACACAAAGAGAAATGAGAGGGCTTTTGCTGAAGGGGATTTAGTTTACCTGAAGCTACAACCCTATCGTCAAACTTCAGTTCACAAAAGACAGAATCAAAAGCTAGCAGCCAAGTACTATGGTCCATATCGAATCATCAAAAGAATTGGCATGGTGGCGTACAAAATCAACTTACCTGCTGCTGCCACAATACACTCATTTTTCCATGTGTCCCAGTTGAAGAAACATGTGGGCAATCACATGGTTCAGACCGAGCTACCTGCTTCTTCGAAGGGTTCCCTGTTGCAGCCGCAACAAATTTTAGAGAGAAGGATGGTGAAAAGGGAAAATCGGGCCAAGACTCAATTACTGGTTCGATGGAAGGACTACCTCTAACCGAAGCTACGTGGGAAGATGCGGAGGAGTTTAGCTGGAGGTTTCCTCAATTTAACCTTGAGGACAAGGTTGAATCCACGGCGAGAGTATTGTCACGAATCGAAGAAGAAGAACACTGGGAAGGTGACGAGAGGGAAACTAAAGGCAGCAATTGGATTCAAATTAACAAGAAGCAATACGACTGCGTTTCAGCAGCTTCTATTTTAGTCTAGAGCAGCTTCTATTTTATTCTAGAGTAATGGCCACGTAGGCTTAGCCATGTTGGCACACGCAGGAATTGCATTTAAATTCAGTAACGAAACTCGCAGAGAGTATCAATCAATATAACAGAATACAAATTATCCCCTCCCCCTGTCTCTTTCTCTCTTGCATGCTTTGTGCGTGTTCTTTTCTCTTCATCTTCTTCGTCTGAATAATCAGACTTGCACCAGCTTCTTTATCAATATACAACGATTGAAAAATCATTTTGTTGTTTAATTTTTTTAATTGAGGGTGATGTTCATTTCTGATTCTTAGTTATCATTTAATTAATCAATAAATTTTGTGAAGCCATGTTGTTTCCTTTGAAGGTTACAGAGAGGGGAGGGAGTGATTTACAGTTTCGAAATCGAAGGTATAAGGAAGGATTCGCTTTATTGGTGCCTTTGTTTGTCATTATTCTTGCCTTTCCAACTTATTTTGTGATTCTGGCCTGCAGGTTGGGAAGCATGGTTTTATTATTGAGTTTACTGACCCTAATAACAATGCAAGGCAAAGTGCCACTTATTTGCCTGAAGTGGCTGCCCATGAAGGTAACTTGATTGAGTTGTTTTTTGTTATCCGAGAGAAGTAGAGAACGCAATCAAATAAAAAAGAACAGGGAAGGGGGTGCGTATTCCTGACATTTATGGTGACCCTAACCAATTGTGTTCTTATTTATTTCTGGTAGATGGGCCAAGACATGCAGACTGAGATATTTACACTGATTTTGTTTGCTAGATTGGGAGTTTTTCTTATTTAATTCTCTATAAAGCCTGTAAGTTTTATGTCTCGAACACCTGCTTATAATTTTGGCACTTTGGTTTCAGGTTGGACGAGAGAGGAGGCAATTGATTCTCTGATTCACAAAGCAGGCTACAGTGGCCACATTACGGATTCACTTCGAAAGATCTTGGGTCAGCCACCTTAGCATTATTTTCCATTGAAGATATATGTTTTCTGGTATTTAGGAATTTTTTTATCTGCTTGGTTTCTAAACAGGTGGTAGTTTTTCTTTACCGTGCTTATAGGTTATTCTTTTAAACAATGAATGAGAAGAAAAAAAAATGTCGGTGTGAGAGGTTGGTTGCTTAAAATATTAAAATAATTTGGATCATAAATCTATCCTAGAACTGTTTATACTTGCTACTGCTTTTGATACAGTTTAATGAAGAGCTTTTAGAGCAATGAAG
Organism: Salix arbutifolia; assembly: GCA_025169955.1. Lineage (NCBI taxonomy): Eukaryota > Viridiplantae > Streptophyta > Magnoliopsida > Malpighiales > Salicaceae > Salix > Salix arbutifolia. Next base: position 10,752 of record CM045908.1, read on the forward strand.
CTACATTCATGTAACTTTTTTTGCCCACAGGAAATCTCTACTACTTGCGCTGGTATCTTAGCTGCTGGTGGGACTGCTGTTTATGTGTAGTCACAGATTAGCTCTAAGAAATCTGATTCTTTTCTTTATTCCAATGGGCTCAAAGATGATAAAAAGATATCAGATAAGCTGGTCACTAATGGCAAGAGAACTGTACAAAAGAAAGGAGATCTAAAGGCACTGCAAGTTCTCGCTTCAGTTCTTCTGTCTCACATGGGTAAAATAGGTGCCAAGGACCTTTTGACTATGATTGACATAGCAGTAAGTCTTTCTTTTTTGCACACTCAAATAGAATCCTTCAATATCTATATCTTTTTAAGTTCTCTACCCCCAAAAGTGTCTAAATTTGTTGCTAAATTTCTAAGACAAAGCAATATAGGATTTCTTCTAGGTTCACAGTGTATATATAGCACTAGTTTACTTTTTGTGATTTATATTCACTATAAAGTTTGTTAGATAAAAGCCTTGGCAAAAGTAGCCAACCCCTTTGGATGGAGCATAGATGAAATCAACGGAATGATGTCATTGGCAGAGAGATCTTTATTGTTCAAATCTTTGCTCGGAGACATTTGACAAATGGGTCACACTGTTGAGGATCGAGAAAACTAGCCAATAACTTCTTTTTTCGCCCTTGCACTTGAATATAATGGCAATTCAATTTATGCGTTAGCTTTCAGGTGTTCTATTTTTTCTCTTTCTATTTCCCTCTACATTCAAATAATGGTTATTTACTTTGTGCCTTCGTTGTCTTTGTCGTTGTGCTTCGATGATTTCATTTCTGCTCCAGTGATTATTGTTACTTTTAGAATCATTTTACTGTTTGTTCAGGGGTTTAGATAATTACTAGGTTTTGCTTAGCAAATATTTCAGAATGATATGTGAGTGATTCATATATGACATCTTTTTCTTCGATCAATGGTCCTACTAATTGTTGTAAAAAATTAATCATCGTCTGGTTTTGCTGAATTTCTATTGATGGCTCTCCTTGCTTTTACTTGGTTTTCTTATGGCAGGTCATTTAATCATCGTCAGTTTCTACTTGGTGTTGGTTATTTTTTGTTTACTTCGGTTGAGTTACTGCTTTGTTGGCGTTAAGGTTTGCTCAATTCACTTTGCCGATGTCTTCACAATTTTTTGAAATTTAACATTAATGTCTTTGTTTCTTTTGCTTGACCACTGAATTGTCAGTTGTTATTGGGTTTTCTTCTGCTTAGATTACTGCTTGGGATAAAAAATTTCTCCAACTGTTTTGCTGGTATGTGCAAACATTAATTACATATAACATTAATGTCTTTGTTTCTCTTGCTTCGTTGTGTTTACTATTGCATTCACAAATTTTATTATGTTTTTCTTCTCTTCCATCAAACACGTTGATTGTATAAATTTTGTTATGTGTTGTTGCAATTTCCAATTGTCAGCTGAAAAAAATTATGGCACCATGCAATTAGACTAACCAAACCATGAGAGTTGTTAAGCTCTTAATTAACTTTAACCATATCTCCCGAAACAAGATAATAGACATCACTGGTAGCCTTGACACTTTCAACTGCACCCACTTTTGGTAATTCAACATACACAGCATCACCTAAATAGTCTTGAGCATGATTGGTTATACCGACAATAGCTGTTTTACCATCAACCTTTACCCATTCATGACTTTCAACATACATGAAGTCCTTTAAAACTCCAAGTGAATTGAGAAAATGCCTATTCCAGGAAGCTTAAGGTGCAGGAGATTAAATGAATATCCAAAAACCTAAGAAGTTAAAAACATTTTAGAAAGTAGCATAATCTTTAAACAAACAAATTAGTTAATTTTATCTATTGTAATTTTGTGATTTGTCAATTAAATGATTATCCAAATAATTAAAACAATGACCACATTAATTCAGCTACATATATAAAACAAATAACCATCTGCGAATGAAAACATACACCTCATCTTAAAAAAAAAATATTTTGGTTGCTGAACAAATAGATCGACAAATCGTTAAAACAAACCCAAAGTTGATGTAGCCTATCAAATAACAAATGCTTTATTAGAAAAAATTACCTTTCACCTTATATTTAAAAAGAAAAAAAATTGTTTAAACTGATGTGGCCCAACAATGAACAAATGCAAGGTTAGAAAACATACAAAACAAGACATTTAACCATTATGAGATATTTGCAAGAAATTTTCAAAGGAAAAAAATTACCTGGAATTTCTATCATGTTAAAAAAAATCTAAAATAATTTATTGTTTAATTACAAATAGTAGCTTCAACATTATGAAATCAAAATGAGATAAAAAAAATTTAAATATATGAGGTGTTTAATTCCAAATCATAAACATATAAATAATCAATTTAAAGATATGATGTTGTCTAATTTTTCCACTTACACGTCGTATTTAGCTCGCGCTGCAATCCACCAGCATTATTTCAATGCTTATATACAATTGAAATAATTCATCAAACAAATAAAATACACACAACAATCATCACTGTCTTACACGATGTATATGACTTATTTTCAATGAAGTTTTCATAATTATTAAAAAAGTTTTCATAGTAGCAATATTCAATCAATTTCAGGCGGAAAAAAAATCTCTAATTGATTTTATCGATTACAATTTCATCAATTAAATATTAAGATAACCAATTGTAGCACATATAAAATTAATCAATTTCTTACATTAAAAAAAAAACTCAGCGCAGCGCGCGAGCAAGTAACCTCGTTATATCTAAAATAATACTCGTTAAAAAAAAATCTTGAATTATGAATTAAATAAATTCAATATAAATTATTTTATATCAAATAACTTAACTTTAAAATTAAAAAAAAAAGTAAGATAATAAATTAATCTAATTATTGAAATATTAAAGTATAGAAATCAACTATATATAAGCTTTAAATCCAAACATGCCAAAACTTATCGATACATGTAGTTTAAATCAAATCCATTTTAATTCCAAAATATTAATACTTTCAAATATTCAAAAGTCCAAAAACTATTTATAATCCACTCACGAAACTTAATAATTCAAACCATTTTTTTAACACAAATGAAGGATTGAACATTCATATTCAAAGTCAAATTCACATTTAAAAGACTACAGTTATTTTAACCATATCATATCTTATCTTATGACTAAGTATTAAATTTTAAATAAAAATATCTATAAATATTAATGTTTGACTCGCTGATTCAAAGTGCAATAAATTAAATCCATATTAATATTCAATCCATGAATGAGTTTACAAAAACAAAACATCATCAATATTATATTCAAAACACTCAACATTATTTACAAATCATTTATCATGTCTGATATATCTAGTTTACCAAATAATTAATATTTTAATAACAAAAAAAATTATTTAATGCATGAATATATATTTTCTAACTAAAAATTATGATAAAAAAGAATCTTGATATTTTTTTTTTATCTCAAGTAAAGCAGTGTTTTAAGCATAACTAACGTAGAGGTGTAAAACAATATTAACTGTGACTATTTTTAAAAATATATATTTTATTAAGTAAAAAATCAATTTGTATATAAATAAAGTTTTTTTTTTCCAATTCCTTAATTTCATTATTTTTTCAAATAATCTACCTTAGACATAAAAACCACTTTCAATGGCTTCCTGTTAATTTAAGAATTAAGACTTCAATGGTATAACATTCACTCCTTAAAAAATAATAAAAAATCAAATATTATAAAAACCTTAATTCCTAAATCTTTCTCAATAGCTTTAATATGCATAAAAAATTAAATTAAAAGGTAAGGATAGAAAACACACATATTAAATTGATAAAAGAAAACAAAGATTTTGATCATAGATCAAATCTTTCCTTGGTCTTCATCTTCTTCTTTTTTCTATAGATCAAATCATCTCCTTAATCTTCATCTTTTTATTTCTATTGATGTAGGTTTTGATTGTCTAATAAAACAGAGTATAAGTTATTTTATGGTTTATTTTTTTTATTCTCTAAATTATTATATGATTACTAATATACTCACCATTACTTATAATATATTTAATTAATAAAAATAGCATAATATCAAACCTAATTAATTATATTATTTTTTCAAATTCTATGAAATTTACTAATTGTCCTTTTAGGACGACAAAAATGAAACATGACATTACATTACTGGGATATTGTTGGCATTGAAAAATTTGCATCAAGATGTAGATGTTAGATATAAAAAAAGGATTTTTATTCAGTCTATCATGTAACATTGTATGCATTTTTTTTATTAATTTGGTTGTTCGGATTAGCTTGCGAGTACCTCGGCTAATCTATATGTCCTAAAATTAACTCATGTAAGTCTTCAATGACTATCATATTAGCAACTACAAGACTCGAAAATGAGAACACATGAGGAGCAAACTTTTTAATCTCAAGCTTTTATCACTAGGTCACCTATTAGATGGTTAACATTGTATGCATTCTTAGTTGTTGTGAGTATAGTGTCTTTTAAAAATATTTTTAATAAAAAATATATTAAAATAATATATATATATATATATATATATATATATATATATGTGTGTGTGTGTGTGTGTGTGTGTGTGTGTGTGTGTGTGTGTGTTTATAACATCAACAACATTAAAATTATTTAAAAAAAACTTAAAACAACATCAATTTAATGCTTTTTATACAAAAATATATTTTAAAAAGCATATTAAACCGCAAAGATAAACATTCCATATGGCTTTAATTTCTTTCTTATTCTTAAATTTCTTAATTTCTCTCTCTTTTTCAAGACGAAAAAAAACTCGAGTAAATACTTTTCTAATTATAAGATGGATAAATTTCAAACAAATTATACCTTGTTGGGAACTCCAAAATTTACAGTGTGAAATACATAATAATAATAATAATAATAATAATAATAATAATTAACAGGTTTGTATGCTTTAATTTCTAAATATTCTTCATTTTTTTGGACGAGAGGAAACTCCATTTCTCGAAAAATGAATTTTATGAGTTCAGGTGAGCGAATAAAACCCTGACTGTCCTAAACTCTCACAAGAGGTACACGTCCTGACTAGAACTTAAGACTTGTTGTGTAGATCGCAATCCTTTTGTCATCACATCATGCTTCTAGGAGACTTCTTGCTTCTTCTGATTATATAGAATATGCTTTATTCACCAATTTCAAATTAAGAAGGAAAAAAAACTTGTCAATGGTTAATGGTATTTTCCATCTACAAGAGGGGTCAAGAGGTCAATCATAAGTAGGGGAAGAAAGCAAACTGGAGGCCTAAATTGGATGGCTCGTTTATGAGGGCTTCTTTGAATTGGAAAATTCTGCTTCGACAATTACAAGCCCAATCTCTAGGATTTTAATTTAAAACGTATTATCCCTATTATATATGATACAGTATTGTTAAACTTTCACAATTAAGAATATGTTTGTTTTTACATTATAAAGAGATGTTCGAACTGGTTGATTTATCCCAAATTGATCTATATTGATTCTTTTAAAAACCCGGCCCAAATTAGAGGCTGGGTTCTTGGTCGAACCAGATTTAATAAATGTGGTTTTATGACGTACCCTTGAACGTGGTGGAGCCCTTTTGATCATTCACCTTTCGGTTAAACAAGAGAAGAAGAAAAAAAGAAAAAAACTTTACAATATATCAATTATAATATTAATGCATCTCCTTGAAGCTACGACAGGATTTATTATCTGTAAGTGCCATAAATAGTGTAGAAGGTTTGAGCGACTGTAAGGATTAGGATAATCAAGGCAGCCAGTGCTGATACAAAAGACCAGGGAGTTCTAAAGTAAGTATACTTGAAGCTTGCCCATTGCAAATGCCTTCTGTTCTTGTAATATCGGTGAACATCGGAGAAGAGCTCGGACAAATAACACCTTCCGATGTCAAAAGCTACTTCTTTGCCCGAATCATTGATCAATCTTGCAACTTCTGACTCCGTACCAAAGTAATTCTCGATAATATTGCAGTCACATAGATACTCTACGTCTTTAAAATTGTTGACCAGGCAGTCCAGAAGAGTTGCATACGTTGTGAAATGCATGGAAGAACCACTGTGACACTGCTCGAATGCTACACAGTTCAGCAAAAAAGAACTCATGGTATCATCGATGGTTATGGTCGGCATTTCTATCACCCCGTTCTTGAATTTCACCACCAAGAAACTGTCCGCGGGATTCCCTCGACGGAGCTTGATTCCGGCACGGCGAAGTTTGGATATTGATTCAATCATAGGAGCTGATGGGTCCACATGGAGTGGCTGGCCTTGCTCGGAATCTATGAAACTTGAACGAACTAGATCGAGTAGATGTTTGGCTTTGCGATTATCATTCCGGGCAATAATATTGGCCGGGCTTTGTAGCCCATGATTGAAGAAATCCAAAGCAAGCTTGCTCAGAGAAGGGCCAGATTCTTCTCCGGGCATTCTTGTTATCTCATATAAACACTCAAGAACAAACAAGGGAATCTGGTTCTCGAGTCTAAGTAAATCCCTGTAAAAAAACGGCATGATCCATGCCGTAGTAACAATGGGGTCATCGACCTCAAATCTAACAACATTTCCAACTTTACGAAACAATTCTATGATAAAAACGCCATCAAGAACCATCATTTCAACAAATTCACAAGTGTCAAGGTGGATGATTTGCGAGTAACACTCTCTTGCCTTCATTTCTAGCGGCTGTATTGCCTTCAACAAGACTTCTAAGTCCAGACCGTTGCTCTGTGTCCTAGAGAGCATGCCCCCTAAATACACCCACTTGTGCTCCTCAATCATCCTAAGATGTGGCTCGCCGTGATGATAAGGTCCTACTGAAACTATATGAGGTTGGTAGGACTTACCGTTGATATCGATGAATCTCTGTGGGACTTTAAAAATGCAACACGAGCTGTTCGCGGCTGCTTTCTTCAGCAACCGTGGTGGATCGGAGATTTTTCGCTGCATCAGGCTCAGGCGGTCCTTGTTCACCTCCCAAGTTTCTGGGACATGATTGGCTTCTTCATCTTCTGCCGAGCTGCTTCCCATTTCACCGGTCCTCGCCATGAGTTTCTTGGGTCAATGATTTATCTAGAAAGCTACAAGAGATGTGCTGCTGTTTTCCTTTCTTGACCTTGAGAGGACGGTGGCGAAGCATTTACAGGCGATTGGGTTGGGACCAGCTAGAGAGAAGATAGACAAAATATCAGTACGGGTCGGGAAAACCTCAAAAATATACCTCTGCTATTGAGTTAGAGTCAATTTTGCCCCTCAACTATTTCTACTACCAAATTATTTCTAAATAATTTTGATTTCTTAATTGGAATCCTGTGCCATGCCCGAAGCCCTAAAGTTTTGGAGATACTCCTTTTATATGGCGGCGTTGCATGCAGGTATGCAAATCATCTTAAGTTCAATTAATAAATTATTATTATCCATACAGCTAAATATATCGTGCTTTCACTGTATATTCACTCTCATTTTACTGTGTACTTAATAGTCGCTCACTTCCTTTTTGTTCTTTTAGCACTGCATGAAAAAGTTACCTGAAGTAGATATTTAAAAGTGGTAAAATTAAAAGTATTCTAAGTCGGCCAGCTGTGTTGCTTTGTTTATCTTTCTTTATGTATAATAAATAAATGAAACAGATGAAAAGGTTATCTGAAGTCAAATCATGCAGATACATATCTCGGAGCGTAATAAAATTGCAGATACATATCTCGGGCAGTTTCTTAAATTTCCAGCATCTATTTCGGGCACATTTTATCTGCAAATCAATTTGCAACATCTATTCCATCTATCTCGGGCAGGCTGATCATTTTCCAACAACATCTAATTACAGCCAGGCTTTATCCATTTGCAGACGCTTTCTACTATCATCTTATTCTTTTCTTTGCTTCGGTTTTAACAGATCGCAGGGACAAAAAACGATCAAATTCTCAAATCAGTCGAAAACCTTGAAAGCCCCACCAACAAGAAGAACCTGAAGAACCCGAGGACACGGTCGAGGCAAACGGCCATAACAACAATATCGTCTACAAAGGAGATTTCGAAGACCCGAACCCACATCAACAACTCAGCAAACCCGATCCAAACCCTGAAGAGACCGAGGTTAACATCTTGCTTGGATTTTGTTTGAGCTGTTCACGCTAATCAATTAGCATGAACAGTGTCAAAAAATGCCCACAAAAAAAGACCCAGGTAAGATTTCTGCCGCCTTCACAGAGGCTGAGCTATTATTGATTATTGATTCGGCTTCTGTCACGAATCGAAGAAGAAGAACATTGGGAAGGTGACGAGAGGGAAACTAAAGGCAGCAATTGAATTCAAATTAACAAGAAGCAATACGACTGCGTTTCAGCAGCTTCTATTTTAGTCTAGAGCAGCTTCTATTTTATTCTAGAGTAATGGCCATGTAGGCTTAGCCATGTTGGCACACGCAGGAATTGCATTTAAATTCAGTAACAAAACTCGCAGAAAGTATCAATCAATATAACAGAATACAAATTATCCCCTCTCCCTGTCTCTTTCTCTCTTGCATGCTCTGTGCGTGTTCTTTTCTCTTTGTCTTCTTCGTCTGAATAATCAGACTTGCACCAAATTGGTATCAGAGCCCGTCGTCTTTGGATTCAACAAGATGGCACCTGAAACTAGATCCCAAGACGTGAGAAGGATTGAAGAGTCCTTGGAAGCAAATAACCAACGAGTCAATGGGGGTGGTTGATGACTTGGCTCAACTGAAGGCAATGGTGAAAGAAATGGCTACTCGACAGATTGCCATCCAACAAACCTTACAGACTCTAGCTGGAGAAGCAAGCTCCTCACGAGGAGTTCTGTCTCCCCAACAAGCTCCTCCCCATAACCACCATGACTGGTCAGGGGAAGGTTCCTAGCTTAACTACCGAGCATGCAAGCCCAGGAGAGATTTCCCTACCTTTGAAGGGGAAGAAGTTCACAAGTGGTTGTATAAATGCAACCAATACTTTGATTTAGAGGAGATACCTGAGGTTGATAAACTGAAATTAGCTTCTTACTACTTGGATGGGATGGCACTCTATTGGCACCAAAATTACACTCGAAACTTGGGTGAACATGAAGTGACTTGGGCAGAATATGTGGAGGCCCTATGCTGTCGTTTTGGAGGACAGAAGGATCCTTTGGAAGAGCTCACGGAGCACAAGCAGGATGGAGACTTGGAAGGCTATATCAAAGATTTTGATGAACTGTGGAACCGAGCCCAGATATCTGAAAAACAAGCCTTAGCATTTTTCTTAGGGGGATTGGAGATCGAGATTAAGAATTTAGTTAAGATGTTTGAGCCGAAATCTCTTAAACAAACCTACAATCTAGCTAGACTTCACAACAATACCCTTAACCACCGAAAAATACACCCTCAATATCCAAGATCAAATGCCCAGATGAACCCAAATCCACCACTGATGAAATCTAACCATTTCTCAAGCTACAGCAAGCCCCAGACCATACCCTTCAAAACCCCTTCACAGGGTCTATTACCTACCCCTACCACTGGATATCCCAACAACAACCACGCAAACCCACATCCCAGACCTTCCAGACCCTTTAGAACCAAAGAAATGGAGGACAGGAGGGCCAAAGGGCAATGTTTTTGGTGTGATGAGAAGTTTGTGCCCGGGCACAGATGCAAGAATATAAGGCTATATTCCCTATGTATAGCTGGAGATGATGATGACAACTCAGAAGAAGAGGAGTTAGTGGAATCCATGAATGTGGAGGCCCTCATTCCCCACCTATCACTGCAAGCAATTCAAGGCACTTCGGGGTGTCAAACAATTAAGGTGTGGGGCAGAATAGATCGATGCCCAATTTTAATTTTGATAGACTCTGGCAGTACACACAACTTCCTTCATGAGGAAGTAGCCAACAAGCTGGAGTGTCCCAAAAACCCCATCAAACTAATGGAAGTAGAGGCAGCCAATGGAGGCACCATGACCTGCACAGAAATGTGTAAGAACCTACAATGGAAGATGCAAGGGACCCAATTCTAGGCTGATGTGTTTGTGATGAAGCTACAAAATTATGATATGGTTCTAGGAATTCAATGGCTTAAGTTGTTGGGAAATGTATTATCCAACTATGAGGAGAGGTGGGTTTCCTTTCAATGGCAAGGGAAGGAGGTTACACTCAAGGGGGAAAATCCGAAAATGGCTCAATCCATACGGGTGGAAGAGTTGAATGGGTTGTTAAACTCTGCGACCCTACTGTCAGAAGTGAGGTTATGCAGTCTAAGGGTCATGGGAGAGGAGGTAGTGAAGCAATCGATACCAGAGGAATCCAGGGAAGCTCAGGGAACTAAGGATCCTCAATTACAGAAAGTGGTGGCAGCTTACAAGCATATTTTCTGTGATCCCAAGGGGTTACCCCCTAGCAGACGACATGACCATAGAATACCTCTCCATGATGATAAACAAACTATCAACCTAAGGCCCTATAGGTACTCGGGTTTACAGAAGAATACCCTTGAATTATTGGTGGCTGAAATGTTGGCAGCAGGGGTGGTACAACCCAACACAAGTCCTTTTGCATCACCAGTGCTGCTAGTGAAGAAGAAGGACCAGACTTGGAGGTTTTGCGTGGATTATCGAGCTCTCAATAAACTGACCATCAAAGATAAGTACCCTATTCCCATCATTGATGAACTGCTAGAAGAACTAGGGGGCAGCAATATTTTCTAAAATTGATCTCAGGGCTGTGTATCACCAAATTAGAATGGCTTCGAAAGATGTGTTTAAGACAACCTTTAGAACCCATAATGGTCACTATGAGTTCCTAGTGATGCCCTTTGGATTATCAAATGCACCTGCCACTTTTCAAAGCCTAATGAATGATGTGTTTAGGGAACACTTGAGAAAATTTATCCTAGTATTTTTTGATGACATCTTGGTTTACAGTAGGAACCTAACAGAACACCTCCATCACCTGAGAATAGTTTTTGAACTGCTAAGTGACAATCAACTAGTGGCTAAGGAAACAAATGTGTATTTAGTACCAATAAGATTGAATACTTGGGCCATGTGATTAGCAGAAAAGGGGTGGCTACTGATCCCCTCAAGGTCGCAGCCATACTGCAATGGCCTATGCCCACCACCATTAAACAGCTTAGGAGTTTTTTGGGTCTGACTGGGTATTACAGAAGGTTTGTGCAGGGTTATGGAGCCATTTGCAGGCCCCTTACTCAATTGCTACAGAAGGATGCATTTGTGTGGAATGACGCAGCTACCACAGCCTTTGAAAGGCTTAAACAGACCATGTCACAACCCCCAGTGCTAGCTCTGCCAGATTTTGGCAAAACTTTTATAATAGAGACTGATGCCTCAAGGATGGGAATGGGAGCCGTACTGATGCAAGAAGGACACCCTATTGCCTATGTGAGCAAGTCTCAAGGACCTCGACAATTAGCCCTGTCAATCTATGAAAAAGAATTGCTAGCTATCGTGTATGCAGTTTGCAAATGGAAGCACTACTTAGGGGGAGAAAATTTCTCATAAGAACAGACCATTCTAGCTTGAAGTTTCTGTTGAATCAAAAAGCTACACATGTTTCTCAACAGGTTTGGTTAACCAAACTCTTGGGATTTGACTATGACATTGAATATCGAAGGGGAAAAGACAACCTAGCAGTTGATGCCCTTTCCAGAATTTCCCACAATGAGCTAAGTGCCATTACACTCTCTTCAATTTCCACCCCTATTATGACTGCCATTAAGAAGACTTGGGAGGCTGATCCTAACATAAGACAACTAGTGGCAGACCTATCTCAGGATGCTAATTCTCACCCTAATTATTCCTGGGTGAATAAGACATTGATTCGGAAGGGTAAGGTGGTAGTGGGTCATGATCCAACCTTACAGAAGCAGCTCATCGAGTTGTATCATAACTCAGCAGTGGGGGGACACTCAGGAGCTACAGTAACCTCCAAGAAACTAGGGCAAGTTTTCTACTGGAAGAAGCTCCAGAAGGTAGTGAGGCAGTATGTCAGGGAATGCCCAACCTGCCAACAGAACAAGTCTGAAAATGTCAAAAGCCCTGGTCTGCTACAGCCCTTGCCTATACCTTACGCCCCCTTCATCGACATTAACATGGATTTTATCGAGGGCCTGCCTAGATCAGAAGGGAAAGAAGTAATATTTGTGGTGGTCGACATGTTTAGTAAATATGCCCACTTTATGGCACTGTCTCATCCTTATTCAGCAGCTACTGTGGCTAAATCTTTTATAGACAATGTATATAAGCTACACGGCATGCCAGCCACTATTGTTAGTGACAAAGACACCATTTTTCTGAGTCAATTCTGGAAAGAATTGTTTATGCAGCAAGGGGTTAGCTTGCAATACTCAACTGCTTACCACCCACAATCGGATGGCCAGACCGAAGTGGTTAACAAATGCATTGAAGGTTATCTAAGGTGCATGACGGGAACAAATCCTGCTCAATGGGGGAGATGGTTGAGTTCATGTGAGTGGTGGTACAACACTAACTACCACACAGCCACCAAAAAGACCCCTTACGAGATAGTATACGGGTTTACTCCCCCAATCCATATTCCTTACACCTCAAACGACTCTTCTGTGGAAACAGTGGACCAATATTTGACCCAAAGGGAGGAGATGATTCGCCTCATCAGGACCAACTTAATGAAGGCACAGAACCGAATGAGACAACAGGCAGACACAAAGAGAAATGAGAGGGCTTTTGCTGAAGGGGATTTAGTTTACCTGAAGCTACAACCCTATCGTCAAACTTCAGTTCACAAAAGACAGAATCAAAAGCTAGCAGCCAAGTACTATGGTCCATATCGAATCATCAAAAGAATTGGCATGGTGGCGTACAAAATCAACTTACCTGCTGCTGCCACAATACACTCATTTTTCCATGTGTCCCAGTTGAAGAAACATGTGGGCAATCACATGGTTCAGACCGAGCTACCTGCTTCTTCGAAGGGTTCCCTGTTGCAGCCGCAACAAATTTTAGAGAGAAGGATGGTGAAAAGGGAAAATCGGGCCAAGACTCAATTACTGGTTCGATGGAAGGACTACCTCTAACCGAAGCTACGTGGGAAGATGCGGAGGAGTTTAGCTGGAGGTTTCCTCAATTTAACCTTGAGGACAAGGTTGAATCCACGGCGAGAGTATTGTCACGAATCGAAGAAGAAGAACACTGGGAAGGTGACGAGAGGGAAACTAAAGGCAGCAATTGGATTCAAATTAACAAGAAGCAATACGACTGCGTTTCAGCAGCTTCTATTTTAGTCTAGAGCAGCTTCTATTTTATTCTAGAGTAATGGCCACGTAGGCTTAGCCATGTTGGCACACGCAGGAATTGCATTTAAATTCAGTAACGAAACTCGCAGAGAGTATCAATCAATATAACAGAATACAAATTATCCCCTCCCCCTGTCTCTTTCTCTCTTGCATGCTTTGTGCGTGTTCTTTTCTCTTCATCTTCTTCGTCTGAATAATCAGACTTGCACCAGCTTCTTTATCAATATACAACGATTGAAAAATCATTTTGTTGTTTAATTTTTTTAATTGAGGGTGATGTTCATTTCTGATTCTTAGTTATCATTTAATTAATCAATAAATTTTGTGAAGCCATGTTGTTTCCTTTGAAGGTTACAGAGAGGGGAGGGAGTGATTTACAGTTTCGAAATCGAAGGTATAAGGAAGGATTCGCTTTATTGGTGCCTTTGTTTGTCATTATTCTTGCCTTTCCAACTTATTTTGTGATTCTGGCCTGCAGGTTGGGAAGCATGGTTTTATTATTGAGTTTACTGACCCTAATAACAATGCAAGGCAAAGTGCCACTTATTTGCCTGAAGTGGCTGCCCATGAAGGTAACTTGATTGAGTTGTTTTTTGTTATCCGAGAGAAGTAGAGAACGCAATCAAATAAAAAAGAACAGGGAAGGGGGTGCGTATTCCTGACATTTATGGTGACCCTAACCAATTGTGTTCTTATTTATTTCTGGTAGATGGGCCAAGACATGCAGACTGAGATATTTACACTGATTTTGTTTGCTAGATTGGGAGTTTTTCTTATTTAATTCTCTATAAAGCCTGTAAGTTTTATGTCTCGAACACCTGCTTATAATTTTGGCACTTTGGTTTCAGGTTGGACGAGAGAGGAGGCAATTGATTCTCTGATTCACAAAGCAGGCTACAGTGGCCACATTACGGATTCACTTCGAAAGATCTTGGGTCAGCCACCTTAGCATTATTTTCCATTGAAGATATATGTTTTCTGGTATTTAGGAATTTTTTTATCTGCTTGGTTTCTAAACAGGTGGTAGTTTTTCTTTACCGTGCTTATAGGTTATTCTTTTAAACAATGAATGAGAAGAAAAAAAAATGTCGGTGTGAGAGGTTGGTTGCTTAAAATATTAAAATAATTTGGATCATAAATCTATCCTAGAACTGTTTATACTTGCTACTGCTTTTGATACAGTTTAATGAAGAGCTTTTAGAGCAATGAAGCTACATTCATGTAACTTTTTTTGCCCACAGGAAATCTCTACTACTTGCGCTGGTATCTTAGCTGCTGGTGGGACTGCTGTTTATGTGTAGTCACAGATTAGCTCTAAGAAATCTGATTCTTTTCTTTATTCCAATGGGCTCAAAGATGATAAAAAGATATCAGATAAGCTGGTCACTAATGGCAAGAGAACTGTACAAAAGAAAGGAGATCTAAAGGCACTGCAAGTTCTCGCTTCAGTTCTTCTGTCTCACATGGGTAAAATAGGTGCCAAGGACCTTTTGACTATGATTGACATAGCAGTAAGTCTTTCTTTTTTGCACACTCAAATAGAATCCTTCAATATCTATATCTTTTTAAGTTCTCTACCCCCAAAAGTGTCTAAATTTGTTGCTAAATTTCTAAGACAAAGCAATATAGGATTTCTTCTAGGTTCACAGTGTATATATAGCACTAGTTTACTTTTTGTGATTTATATTCACTATAAAGTTTGTTAGATAAAAGCCTTGGCAAAAGTAGCCAACCCCTTTGGATGGAGCATAGATGAAATCAACGGAATGATGTCATTGGCAGAGAGATCTTTATTGTTCAAATCTTTGCTCGGAGACATTTGACAAATGGGTCACACTGTTGAGGATCGAGAAAACTAGCCAATAACTTCTTTTTTCGCCCTTGCACTTGAATATAATGGCAATTCAATTTATGCGTTAGCTTTCAGGTGTTCTATTTTTTCTCTTTCTATTTCCCTCTACATTCAAATAATGGTTATTTACTTTGTGCCTTCGTTGTCTTTGTCGTTGTGCTTCGATGATTTCATTTCTGCTCCAGTGATTATTGTTACTTTTAGAATCATTTTACTGTTTGTTCAGGGGTTTAGATAATTACTAGGTTTTGCTTAGCAAATATTTCAGAATGATATGTGAGTGATTCATATATGACATCTTTTTCTTCGATCAATGGTCCTACTAATTGTTGTAAAAAATTAATCATCGTCTGGTTTTGCTGAATTTCTATTGATGGCTCTCCTTGCTTTTACTTGGTTTTCTTATGGCAGGTCATTTAATCATCGTCAGTTTCTACTTGGTGTTGGTTATTTTTTGTTTACTTCGGTTGAGTTACTGCTTTGTTGGCGTTAAGGTTTGCTCAATTCACTTTGCCGATGTCTTCACAATTTTTTGAAATTTAACATTAATGTCTTTGTTTCTTTTGCTTGACCACTGAATTGTCAGTTGTTATTGGGTTTTCTTCTGCTTAGATTACTGCTTGGGATAAAAAATTTCTCCAACTGTTTTGCTGGTATGTGCAAACATTAATTACATATAACATTAATGTCTTTGTTTCTCTTGCTTCGTTGTGTTTACTATTGCATTCACAAATTTTATTATGTTTTTCTTCTCTTCCATCAAACACGTTGATTGTATAAATTTTGTTATGTGTTGTTGCAATTTCCAATTGTCAGCTGAAAAAAATTATGGCACCATGCAATTAGACTAACCAAACCATGAGAGTTGTTAAGCTCTTAATTAACTTTAACCATATCTCCCGAAACAAGATAATAGACATCACTGGTAGCCTTGACACTTTCAACTGCACCCACTTTTGGTAATTCAACATACACAGCATCACCTAAATAGTCTTGAGCATGATTGGTTATACCGACAATAGCTGTTTTACCATCAACCTTTACCCATTCATGACTTTCAACATACATGAAGTCCTTTAAAACTCCAAGTGAATTGAGAAAATGCCTATTCCAGGAAGCTTAAGGTGCAGGAGATTAAATGAATATCCAAAAACCTAAGAAGTTAAAAACATTTTAGAAAGTAGCATAATCTTTAAACAAACAAATTAGTTAATTTTATCTATTGTAATTTTGTGATTTGTCAATTAAATGATTATCCAAATAATTAAAACAATGACCACATTAATTCAGCTACATATATAAAACAAATAACCATCTGCGAATGAAAACATACACCTCATCTTAAAAAAAAAATATTTTGGTTGCTGAACAAATAGATCGACAAATCGTTAAAACAAACCCAAAGTTGATGTAGCCTATCAAATAACAAATGCTTTATTAGAAAAAATTACCTTTCACCTTATATTTAAAAAGAAAAAAAATTGTTTAAACTGATGTGGCCCAACAATGAACAAATGCAAGGTTAGAAAACATACAAAACAAGACATTTAACCATTATGAGATATTTGCAAGAAATTTTCAAAGGAAAAAAATTACCTGGAATTTCTATCATGTTAAAAAAAATCTAAAATAATTTATTGTTTAATTACAAATAGTAGCTTCAACATTATGAAATCAAAATGAGATAAAAAAAATTTAAATATATGAGGTGTTTAATTCCAAATCATAAACATATAAATAATCAATTTAAAGATATGATGTTGTCTAATTTTTCCACTTACACGTCGTATTTAGCTCGCGCTGCAATCCACCAGCATTATTTCAATGCTTATATACAATTGAAATAATTCATCAAACAAATAAAATACACACAACAATCATCACTGTCTTACACGATGTATATGACTTATTTTCAATGAAGTTTTCATAATTATTAAAAAAGTTTTCATAGTAGCAATATTCAATCAATTTCAGGCGGAAAAAAAATCTCTAATTGATTTTATCGATTACAATTTCATCAATTAAATATTAAGATAACCAATTGTAGCACATATAAAATTAATCAATTTCTTACATTAAAAAAAAAACTCAGCGCAGCGCGCGAGCAAGTAACCTCGTTATATCTAAAATAATACTCGTTAAAAAAAAATCTTGAATTATGAATTAAATAAATTCAATATAAATTATTTTATATCAAATAACTTAACTTTAAAATTAAAAAAAAAAGTAAGATAATAAATTAATCTAATTATTGAAATATTAAAGTATAGAAATCAACTATATATAAGCTTTAAATCCAAACATGCCAAAACTTATCGATACATGTAGTTTAAATCAAATCCATTTTAATTCCAAAATATTAATACTTTCAAATATTCAAAAGTCCAAAAACTATTTATAATCCACTCACGAAACTTAATAATTCAAACCATTTTTTTAACACAAATGAAGGATTGAACATTCATATTCAAAGTCAAATTCACATTTAAAAGACTACAGTTATTTTAACCATATCATATCTTATCTTATGACTAAGTATTAAATTTTAAATAAAAATATCTATAAATATTAATGTTTGACTCGCTGATTCAAAGTGCAATAAATTAAATCCATATTAATATTCAATCCATGAATGAGTTTACAAAAACAAAACATCATCAATATTATATTCAAAACACTCAACATTATTTACAAATCATTTATCATGTCTGATATATCTAGTTTACCAAATAATTAATATTTTAATAACAAAAAAAATTATTTAATGCATGAATATATATTTTCTAACTAAAAATTATGATAAAAAAGAATCTTGATATTTTTTTTTTATCTCAAGTAAAGCAGTGTTTTAAGCATAACTAACGTAGAGGTGTAAAACAATATTAACTGTGACTATTTTTAAAAATATATATTTTATTAAGTAAAAAATCAATTTGTATATAAATAAAGTTTTTTTTTTCCAATTCCTTAATTTCATTATTTTTTCAAATAATCTACCTTAGACATAAAAACCACTTTCAATGGCTTCCTGTTAATTTAAGAATTAAGACTTCAATGGTATAACATTCACTCCTTAAAAAATAATAAAAAATCAAATATTATAAAAACCTTAATTCCTAAATCTTTCTCAATAGCTTTAATATGCATAAAAAATTAAATTAAAAGGTAAGGATAGAAAACACACATATTAAATTGATAAAAGAAAACAAAGATTTTGATCATAGATCAAATCTTTCCTTGGTCTTCATCTTCTTCTTTTTTCTATAGATCAAATCATCTCCTTAATCTTCATCTTTTTATTTCTATTGATGTAGGTTTTGATTGTCTAATAAAACAGAGTATAAGTTATTTTATGGTTTATTTTTTTTATTCTCTAAATTATTATATGATTACTAATATACTCACCATTACTTATAATATATTTAATTAATAAAAATAGCATAATATCAAACCTAATTAATTATATTATTTTTTCAAATTCTATGAAATTTACTAATTGTCCTTTTAGGACGACAAAAATGAAACATGACATTACATTACTGGGATATTGTTGGCATTGAAAAATTTGCATCAAGATGTAGATGTTAGATATAAAAAAAGGATTTTTATTCAGTCTATCATGTAACATTGTATGCATTTTTTTTATTAATTTGGTTGTTCGGATTAGCTTGCGAGTACCTCGGCTAATCTATATGTCCTAAAATTAACTCATGTAAGTCTTCAATGACTATCATATTAGCAACTACAAGACTCGAAAATGAGAACACATGAGGAGCAAACTTTTTAATCTCAAGCTTTTATCACTAGGTCACCTATTAGATGGTTAACATTGTATGCATTCTTAGTTGTTGTGAGTATAGTGTCTTTTAAAAATATTTTTAATAAAAAATATATTAAAATAATATATATATATATATATATATATATATATATATATGTGTGTGTGTGTGTGTGTGTGTGTGTGTGTGTGTGTGTGTGTTTATAACATCAACAACATTAAAATTATTTAAAAAAAACTTAAAACAACATCAATTTAATGCTTTTTATACAAAAATATATTTTAAAAAGCATATTAAACCGCAAAGATAAACATTCCATATGGCTTTAATTTCTTTCTTATTCTTAAATTTCTTAATTTCTCTCTCTTTTTCAAGACGAAAAAAAACTCGAGTAAATACTTTTCTAATTATAAGATGGATAAATTTCAAACAAATTATACCTTGTTGGGAACTCCAAAATTTACAGTGTGAAATACATAATAATAATAATAATAATAATAATAATAATAATTAACAGGTTTGTATGCTTTAATTTCTAAATATTCTTCATTTTTTTGGACGAGAGGAAACTCCATTTCTCGAAAAATGAATTTTATGAGTTCAGGTGAGCGAATAAAACCCTGACTGTCCTAAACTCTCACAAGAGGTACACGTCCTGACTAGAACTTAAGACTTGTTGTGTAGATCGCAATCCTTTTGTCATCACATCATGCTTCTAGGAGACTTCTTGCTTCTTCTGATTATATAGAATATGCTTTATTCACCAATTTCAAATTAAGAAGGAAAAAAAACTTGTCAATGGTTAATGGTATTTTCCATCTACAAGAGGGGTCAAGAGGTCAATCATAAGTAGGGGAAGAAAGCAAACTGGAGGCCTAAATTGGATGGCTCGTTTATGAGGGCTTCTTTGAATTGGAAAATTCTGCTTCGACAATTACAAGCCCAATCTCTAGGATTTTAATTTAAAACGTATTATCCCTATTATATATGATACAGTATTGTTAAACTTTCACAATTAAGAATATGTTTGTTTTTACATTATAAAGAGATGTTCGAACTGGTTGATTTATCCCAAATTGATCTATATTGATTCTTTTAAAAACCCGGCCCAAATTAGAGGCTGGGTTCTTGGTCGAACCAGATTTAATAAATGTGGTTTTATGACGTACCCTTGAACGTGGTGGAGCCCTTTTGATCATTCACCTTTCGGTTAAACAAGAGAAGAAGAAAAAAAGAAAAAAACTTTACAATATATCAATTATAATATTAATGCATCTCCTTGAAGCTACGACAGGATTTATTATCTGTAAGTGCCATAAATAGTGTAGAAGGTTTGAGCGACTGTAAGGATTAGGATAATCAAGGCAGCCAGTGCTGATACAAAAGACCAGGGAGTTCTAAAGTAAGTATACTTGAAGCTTGCCCATTGCAAATGCCTTCTGTTCTTGTAATATCGGTGAACATCGGAGAAGAGCTCGGACAAATAACACCTTCCGATGTCAAAAGCTACTTCTTTGCCCGAATCATTGATCAATCTTGCAACTTCTGACTCCGTACCAAAGTAATTCTCGATAATATTGCAGTCACATAGATACTCTACGTCTTTAAAATTGTTGACCAGGCAGTCCAGAAGAGTTGCATACGTTGTGAAATGCATGGAAGAACCACTGTGACACTGCTCGAATGCTACACAGTTCAGCAAAAAAGAACTCATGGTATCATCGATGGTTATGGTCGGCATTTCTATCACCCCGTTCTTGAATTTCACCACCAAGAAACTGTCCGCGGGATTCCCTCGACGGAGCTTGATTCCGGCACGGCGAAGTTTGGATATTGATTCAATCATAGGAGCTGATGGGTCCACATGGAGTGGCTGGCCTTGCTCGGAATCTATGAAACTTGAACGAACTAGATCGAGTAGATGTTTGGCTTTGCGATTATCATTCCGGGCAATAATATTGGCCGGGCTTTGTAGCCCATGATTGAAGAAATCCAAAGCAAGCTTGCTCAGAGAAGGGCCAGATTCTTCTCCGGGCATTCTTGTTATCTCATATAAACACTCAAGAACAAACAAGGGAATCTGGTTCTCGAGTCTAAGTAAATCCCTGTAAAAAAACGGCATGATCCATGCCGTAGTAACAATGGGGTCATCGACCTCAAATCTAACAACATTTCCAACTTTACGAAACAATTCTATGATAAAAACGCCATCAAGAACCATCATTTCAACAAATTCACAAGTGTCAAGGTGGATGATTTGCGAGTAACACTCTCTTGCCTTCATTTCTAGCGGCTGTATTGCCTTCAACAAGACTTCTAAGTCCAGACCGTTGCTCTGTGTCCTAGAGAGCATGCCCCCTAAATACACCCACTTGTGCTCCTCAATCATCCTAAGATGTGGCTCGCCGTGATGATAAGGTCCTACTGAAACTATATGAGGTTGGTAGGACTTACCGTTGATATCGATGAATCTCTGTGGGACTTTAAAAATGCAACACGAGCTGTTCGCGGCTGCTTTCTTCAGCAACCGTGGTGGATCGGAGATTTTTCGCTGCATCAGGCTCAGGCGGTCCTTGTTCACCTCCCAAGTTTCTGGGACATGATTGGCTTCTTCATCTTCTGCCGAGCTGCTTCCCATTTCACCGGTCCTCGCCATGAGTTTCTTGGGTCAATGATTTATCTAGAAAGCTACAAGAGATGTGCTGCTGTTTTCCTTTCTTGACCTTGAGAGGACGGTGGCGAAGCATTTACAGGCGATTGGGTTGGGACCAGCTAGAGAGAAGATAGACAAAATATCAGTACGGGTCGGGAAAACCTCAAAAATATACCTCTGCTATTGAGTTAGAGTCAATTTTGCCCCTCAACTATTTCTACTACCAAATTATTTCTAAATAATTTTGATTTCTTAATTGGAATCCTGTGCCATGCCCGAAGCCCTAAAGTTTTGGAGATACTCCTTTTATATGGCGGCGTTGCATGCAGGTATGCAAATCATCTTAAGTTCAATTAATAAATTATTATTATCCATACAGCTAAATATATCGTGCTTTCACTGTATATTCACTCTCATTTTACTGTGTACTTAATAGTCGCTCACTTCCTTTTTGTTCTTTTAGCACTGCATGAAAAAGTTACCTGAAGTAGATATTTAAAAGTGGTAAAATTAAAAGTATTCTAAGTCGGCCAGCTGTGTTGCTTTGTTTATCTTTCTTTATGTATAATAAATAAATGAAACAGATGAAAAGGTTATCTGAAGTCAAATCATGCAGATACATATCTCGGAGCGTAATAAAATTGCAGATACATATCTCGGGCAGTTTCTTAAATTTCCAGCATCTATTTCGGGCACATTTTATCTGCAAATCAATTTGCAACATCTATTCCATCTATCTCGGGCAGGCTGATCATTTTCCAACAACATCTAATTACAGCCAGGCTTTATCCATTTGCAGACGCTTTCTACTATCATCTTATTCTTTTCTTTGCTTCGGTTTTAACAGATCGCAGGGACAAAAAACGATCAAATTCTCAAATCAGTCGAAAACCTTGAAAGCCCCACCAACAAGAAGAACCTGAAGAACCCGAGGACACGGTCGAGGCAAACGGCCATAACAACAATATCGTCTACAAAGGAGATTTCGAAGACCCGAACCCACATCAACAACTCAGCAAACCCGATCCAAACCCTGAAGAGACCGAGGTTAACATCTTGCTTGGATTTTGTTTGAGCTGTTCACGCTAATCAATTAGCATGAACAGTGTCAAAAAATGCCCACAAAAAAAGACCCAGGTAAGATTTCTGCCGCCTTCACAGAGGCTGAGCTATTATTGATTATTGATTCGGCTTCTGTCACGAATCGAAGAAGAAGAACATTGGGAAGGTGACGAGAGGGAAACTAAAGGCAGCAATTGAATTCAAATTAACAAGAAGCAATACGACTGCGTTTCAGCAGCTTCTATTTTAGTCTAGAGCAGCTTCTATTTTATTCTAGAGTAATGGCCATGTAGGCTTAGCCATGTTGGCACACGCAGGAATTGCATTTAAATTCAGTAACAAAACTCGCAGAAAGTATCAATCAATATAACAGAATACAAATTATCCCCTCTCCCTGTCTCTTTCTCTCTTGCATGCTCTGTGCGTGTTCTTTTCTCTTTGTCTTCTTCGTCTGAATAATCAGACTTGCACCAAATTGGTATCAGAGCCCGTCGTCTTTGGATTCAACAAGATGGCACCTGAAACTAGATCCCAAGACGTGAGAAGGATTGAAGAGTCCTTGGAAGCAAATAACCAACGAGTCAATGGGGGTGGTTGATGACTTGGCTCAACTGAAGGCAATGGTGAAAGAAATGGCTACTCGACAGATTGCCATCCAACAAACCTTACAGACTCTAGCTGGAGAAGCAAGCTCCTCACGAGGAGTTCTGTCTCCCCAACAAGCTCCTCCCCATAACCACCATGACTGGTCAGGGGAAGGTTCCTAGCTTAACTACCGAGCATGCAAGCCCAGGAGAGATTTCCCTACCTTTGAAGGGGAAGAAGTTCACAAGTGGTTGTATAAATGCAACCAATACTTTGATTTAGAGGAGATACCTGAGGTTGATAAACTGAAATTAGCTTCTTACTACTTGGATGGGATGGCACTCTATTGGCACCAAAATTACACTCGAAACTTGGGTGAACATGAAGTGACTTGGGCAGAATATGTGGAGGCCCTATGCTGTCGTTTTGGAGGACAGAAGGATCCTTTGGAAGAGCTCACGGAGCACAAGCAGGATGGAGACTTGGAAGGCTATATCAAAGATTTTGATGAACTGTGGAACCGAGCCCAGATATCTGAAAAACAAGCCTTAGCATTTTTCTTAGGGGGATTGGAGATCGAGATTAAGAATTTAGTTAAGATGTTTGAGCCGAAATCTCTTAAACAAACCTACAATCTAGCTAGACTTCACAACAATACCCTTAACCACCGAAAAATACACCCTCAATATCCAAGATCAAATGCCCAGATGAACCCAAATCCACCACTGATGAAATCTAACCATTTCTCAAGCTACAGCAAGCCCCAGACCATACCCTTCAAAACCCCTTCACAGGGTCTATTACCTACCCCTACCACTGGATATCCCAACAACAACCACGCAAACCCACATCCCAGACCTTCCAGACCCTTTAGAACCAAAGAAATGGAGGACAGGAGGGCCAAAGGGCAATGTTTTTGGTGTGATGAGAAGTTTGTGCCCGGGCACAGATGCAAGAATATAAGGCTATATTCCCTATGTATAGCTGGAGATGATGATGACAACTCAGAAGAAGAGGAGTTAGTGGAATCCATGAATGTGGAGGCCCTCATTCCCCACCTATCACTGCAAGCAATTCAAGGCACTTCGGGGTGTCAAACAATTAAGGTGTGGGGCAGAATAGATCGATGCCCAATTTTAATTTTGATAGACTCTGGCAGTACACACAACTTCCTTCATGAGGAAGTAGCCAACAAGCTGGAGTGTCCCAAAAACCCCATCAAACTAATGGAAGTAGAGGCAGCCAATGGAGGCACCATGACCTGCACAGAAATGTGTAAGAACCTACAATGGAAGATGCAAGGGACCCAATTCTAGGCTGATGTGTTTGTGATGAAGCTACAAAATTATGATATGGTTCTAGGAATTCAATGGCTTAAGTTGTTGGGAAATGTATTATCCAACTATGAGGAGAGGTGGGTTTCCTTTCAATGGCAAGGGAAGGAGGTTACACTCAAGGGGGAAAATCCGAAAATGGCTCAATCCATACGGGTGGAAGAGTTGAATGGGTTGTTAAACTCTGCGACCCTACTGTCAGAAGTGAGGTTATGCAGTCTAAGGGTCATGGGAGAGGAGGTAGTGAAGCAATCGATACCAGAGGAATCCAGGGAAGCTCAGGGAACTAAGGATCCTCAATTACAGAAAGTGGTGGCAGCTTACAAGCATATTTTCTGTGATCCCAAGGGGTTACCCCCTAGCAGACGACATGACCATAGAATACCTCTCCATGATGATAAACAAACTATCAACCTAAGGCCCTATAGGTACTCGGGTTTACAGAAGAATACCCTTGAATTATTGGTGGCTGAAATGTTGGCAGCAGGGGTGGTACAACCCAACACAAGTCCTTTTGCATCACCAGTGCTGCTAGTGAAGAAGAAGGACCAGACTTGGAGGTTTTGCGTGGATTATCGAGCTCTCAATAAACTGACCATCAAAGATAAGTACCCTATTCCCATCATTGATGAACTGCTAGAAGAACTAGGGGGCAGCAATATTTTCTAAAATTGATCTCAGGGCTGTGTATCACCAAATTAGAATGGCTTCGAAAGATGTGTTTAAGACAACCTTTAGAACCCATAATGGTCACTATGAGTTCCTAGTGATGCCCTTTGGATTATCAAATGCACCTGCCACTTTTCAAAGCCTAATGAATGATGTGTTTAGGGAACACTTGAGAAAATTTATCCTAGTATTTTTTGATGACATCTTGGTTTACAGTAGGAACCTAACAGAACACCTCCATCACCTGAGAATAGTTTTTGAACTGCTAAGTGACAATCAACTAGTGGCTAAGGAAACAAATGTGTATTTAGTACCAATAAGATTGAATACTTGGGCCATGTGATTAGCAGAAAAGGGGTGGCTACTGATCCCCTCAAGGTCGCAGCCATACTGCAATGGCCTATGCCCACCACCATTAAACAGCTTAGGAGTTTTTTGGGTCTGACTGGGTATTACAGAAGGTTTGTGCAGGGTTATGGAGCCATTTGCAGGCCCCTTACTCAATTGCTACAGAAGGATGCATTTGTGTGGAATGACGCAGCTACCACAGCCTTTGAAAGGCTTAAACAGACCATGTCACAACCCCCAGTGCTAGCTCTGCCAGATTTTGGCAAAACTTTTATAATAGAGACTGATGCCTCAAGGATGGGAATGGGAGCCGTACTGATGCAAGAAGGACACCCTATTGCCTATGTGAGCAAGTCTCAAGGACCTCGACAATTAGCCCTGTCAATCTATGAAAAAGAATTGCTAGCTATCGTGTATGCAGTTTGCAAATGGAAGCACTACTTAGGGGGAGAAAATTTCTCATAAGAACAGACCATTCTAGCTTGAAGTTTCTGTTGAATCAAAAAGCTACACATGTTTCTCAACAGGTTTGGTTAACCAAACTCTTGGGATTTGACTATGACATTGAATATCGAAGGGGAAAAGACAACCTAGCAGTTGATGCCCTTTCCAGAATTTCCCACAATGAGCTAAGTGCCATTACACTCTCTTCAATTTCCACCCCTATTATGACTGCCATTAAGAAGACTTGGGAGGCTGATCCTAACATAAGACAACTAGTGGCAGACCTATCTCAGGATGCTAATTCTCACCCTAATTATTCCTGGGTGAATAAGACATTGATTCGGAAGGGTAAGGTGGTAGTGGGTCATGATCCAACCTTACAGAAGCAGCTCATCGAGTTGTATCATAACTCAGCAGTGGGGGGACACTCAGGAGCTACAGTAACCTCCAAGAAACTAGGGCAAGTTTTCTACTGGAAGAAGCTCCAGAAGGTAGTGAGGCAGTATGTCAGGGAATGCCCAACCTGCCAACAGAACAAGTCTGAAAATGTCAAAAGCCCTGGTCTGCTACAGCCCTTGCCTATACCTTACGCCCCCTTCATCGACATTAACATGGATTTTATCGAGGGCCTGCCTAGATCAGAAGGGAAAGAAGTAATATTTGTGGTGGTCGACATGTTTAGTAAATATGCCCACTTTATGGCACTGTCTCATCCTTATTCAGCAGCTACTGTGGCTAAATCTTTTATAGACAATGTATATAAGCTACACGGCATGCCAGCCACTATTGTTAGTGACAAAGACACCATTTTTCTGAGTCAATTCTGGAAAGAATTGTTTATGCAGCAAGGGGTTAGCTTGCAATACTCAACTGCTTACCACCCACAATCGGATGGCCAGACCGAAGTGGTTAACAAATGCATTGAAGGTTATCTAAGGTGCATGACGGGAACAAATCCTGCTCAATGGGGGAGATGGTTGAGTTCATGTGAGTGGTGGTACAACACTAACTACCACACAGCCACCAAAAAGACCCCTTACGAGATAGTATACGGGTTTACTCCCCCAATCCATATTCCTTACACCTCAAACGACTCTTCTGTGGAAACAGTGGACCAATATTTGACCCAAAGGGAGGAGATGATTCGCCTCATCAGGACCAACTTAATGAAGGCACAGAACCGAATGAGACAACAGGCAGACACAAAGAGAAATGAGAGGGCTTTTGCTGAAGGGGATTTAGTTTACCTGAAGCTACAACCCTATCGTCAAACTTCAGTTCACAAAAGACAGAATCAAAAGCTAGCAGCCAAGTACTATGGTCCATATCGAATCATCAAAAGAATTGGCATGGTGGCGTACAAAATCAACTTACCTGCTGCTGCCACAATACACTCATTTTTCCATGTGTCCCAGTTGAAGAAACATGTGGGCAATCACATGGTTCAGACCGAGCTACCTGCTTCTTCGAAGGGTTCCCTGTTGCAGCCGCAACAAATTTTAGAGAGAAGGATGGTGAAAAGGGAAAATCGGGCCAAGACTCAATTACTGGTTCGATGGAAGGACTACCTCTAACCGAAGCTACGTGGGAAGATGCGGAGGAGTTTAGCTGGAGGTTTCCTCAATTTAACCTTGAGGACAAGGTTGAATCCACGGCGAGAGTATTGTCACGAATCGAAGAAGAAGAACACTGGGAAGGTGACGAGAGGGAAACTAAAGGCAGCAATTGGATTCAAATTAACAAGAAGCAATACGACTGCGTTTCAGCAGCTTCTATTTTAGTCTAGAGCAGCTTCTATTTTATTCTAGAGTAATGGCCACGTAGGCTTAGCCATGTTGGCACACGCAGGAATTGCATTTAAATTCAGTAACGAAACTCGCAGAGAGTATCAATCAATATAACAGAATACAAATTATCCCCTCCCCCTGTCTCTTTCTCTCTTGCATGCTTTGTGCGTGTTCTTTTCTCTTCATCTTCTTCGTCTGAATAATCAGACTTGCACCAGCTTCTTTATCAATATACAACGATTGAAAAATCATTTTGTTGTTTAATTTTTTTAATTGAGGGTGATGTTCATTTCTGATTCTTAGTTATCATTTAATTAATCAATAAATTTTGTGAAGCCATGTTGTTTCCTTTGAAGGTTACAGAGAGGGGAGGGAGTGATTTACAGTTTCGAAATCGAAGGTATAAGGAAGGATTCGCTTTATTGGTGCCTTTGTTTGTCATTATTCTTGCCTTTCCAACTTATTTTGTGATTCTGGCCTGCAGGTTGGGAAGCATGGTTTTATTATTGAGTTTACTGACCCTAATAACAATGCAAGGCAAAGTGCCACTTATTTGCCTGAAGTGGCTGCCCATGAAGGTAACTTGATTGAGTTGTTTTTTGTTATCCGAGAGAAGTAGAGAACGCAATCAAATAAAAAAGAACAGGGAAGGGGGTGCGTATTCCTGACATTTATGGTGACCCTAACCAATTGTGTTCTTATTTATTTCTGGTAGATGGGCCAAGACATGCAGACTGAGATATTTACACTGATTTTGTTTGCTAGATTGGGAGTTTTTCTTATTTAATTCTCTATAAAGCCTGTAAGTTTTATGTCTCGAACACCTGCTTATAATTTTGGCACTTTGGTTTCAGGTTGGACGAGAGAGGAGGCAATTGATTCTCTGATTCACAAAGCAGGCTACAGTGGCCACATTACGGATTCACTTCGAAAGATCTTGGGTCAGCCACCTTAGCATTATTTTCCATTGAAGATATATGTTTTCTGGTATTTAGGAATTTTTTTATCTGCTTGGTTTCTAAACAGGTGGTAGTTTTTCTTTACCGTGCTTATAGGTTATTCTTTTAAACAATGAATGAGAAGAAAAAAAAATGTCGGTGTGAGAGGTTGGTTGCTTAAAATATTAAAATAATTTGGATCATAAATCTATCCTAGAACTGTTTATACTTGCTACTGCTTTTGATACAGTTTAATGAAGAGCTTTTAGAGCAATGAAGCTACATTCATGTAACTTTTTTTGCCCACAGGAAATCTCTACTACTTGCGCTGGTATCTTAGCTGCTGGTGGGACTGCTGTTTATGTGTAGTCACAGATTAGCTCTAAGAAATCTGATTCTTTTCTTTATTCCAATGGGCTCAAAGATGATAAAAAGATATCAGATAAGCTGGTCACTAATGGCAAGAGAACTGTACAAAAGAAAGGAGATCTAAAGGCACTGCAAGTTCTCGCTTCAGTTCTTCTGTCTCACATGGGTAAAATAGGTGCCAAGGACCTTTTGACTATGATTGACATAGCAGTAAGTCTTTCTTTTTTGCACACTCAAATAGAATCCTTCAATATCTATATCTTTTTAAGTTCTCTACCCCCAAAAGTGTCTAAATTTGTTGCTAAATTTCTAAGACAAAGCAATATAGGATTTCTTCTAGGTTCACAGTGTATATATAGCACTAGTTTACTTTTTGTGATTTATATTCACTATAAAGTTTGTTAGATAAAAGCCTTGGCAAAAGTAGCCAACCCCTTTGGATGGAGCATAGATGAAATCAACGGAATGATGTCATTGGCAGAGAGATCTTTATTGTTCAAATCTTTGCTCGGAGACATTTGACAAATGGGTCACACTGTTGAGGATCGAGAAAACTAGCCAATAACTTCTTTTTTCGCCCTTGCACTTGAATATAATGGCAATTCAATTTATGCGTTAGCTTTCAGGTGTTCTATTTTTTCTCTTTCTATTTCCCTCTACATTCAAATAATGGTTATTTACTTTGTGCCTTCGTTGTCTTTGTCGTTGTGCTTCGATGATTTCATTTCTGCTCCAGTGATTATTGTTACTTTTAGAATCATTTTACTGTTTGTTCAGGGGTTTAGATAATTACTAGGTTTTGCTTAGCAAATATTTCAGAATGATATGTGAGTGATTCATATATGACATCTTTTTCTTCGATCAATGGTCCTACTAATTGTTGTAAAAAATTAATCATCGTCTGGTTTTGCTGAATTTCTATTGATGGCTCTCCTTGCTTTTACTTGGTTTTCTTATGGCAGGTCATTTAATCATCGTCAGTTTCTACTTGGTGTTGGTTATTTTTTGTTTACTTCGGTTGAGTTACTGCTTTGTTGGCGTTAAGGTTTGCTCAATTCACTTTGCCGATGTCTTCACAATTTTTTGAAATTTAACATTAATGTCTTTGTTTCTTTTGCTTGACCACTGAATTGTCAGTTGTTATTGGGTTTTCTTCTGCTTAGATTACTGCTTGGGATAAAAAATTTCTCCAACTGTTTTGCTGGTATGTGCAAACATTAATTACATATAACATTAATGTCTTTGTTTCTCTTGCTTCGTTGTGTTTACTATTGCATTCACAAATTTTATTATGTTTTTCTTCTCTTCCATCAAACACGTTGATTGTATAAATTTTGTTATGTGTTGTTGCAATTTCCAATTGTCAGCTGAAAAAAATTATGGCACCATGCAATTAGACTAACCAAACCATGAGAGTTGTTAAGCTCTTAATTAACTTTAACCATATCTCCCGAAACAAGATAATAGACATCACTGGTAGCCTTGACACTTTCAACTGCACCCACTTTTGGTAATTCAACATACACAGCATCACCTAAATAGTCTTGAGCATGATTGGTTATACCGACAATAGCTGTTTTACCATCAACCTTTACCCATTCATGACTTTCAACATACATGAAGTCCTTTAAAACTCCAAGTGAATTGAGAAAATGCCTATTCCAGGAAGCTTAAGGTGCAGGAGATTAAATGAATATCCAAAAACCTAAGAAGTTAAAAACATTTTAGAAAGTAGCATAATCTTTAAACAAACAAATTAGTTAATTTTATCTATTGTAATTTTGTGATTTGTCAATTAAATGATTATCCAAATAATTAAAACAATGACCACATTAATTCAGCTACATATATAAAACAAATAACCATCTGCGAATGAAAACATACACCTCATCTTAAAAAAAAAATATTTTGGTTGCTGAACAAATAGATCGACAAATCGTTAAAACAAACCCAAAGTTGATGTAGCCTATCAAATAACAAATGCTTTATTAGAAAAAATTACCTTTCACCTTATATTTAAAAAGAAAAAAAATTGTTTAAACTGATGTGGCCCAACAATGAACAAATGCAAGGTTAGAAAACATACAAAACAAGACATTTAACCATTATGAGATATTTGCAAGAAATTTTCAAAGGAAAAAAATTACCTGGAATTTCTATCATGTTAAAAAAAATCTAAAATAATTTATTGTTTAATTACAAATAGTAGCTTCAACATTATGAAATCAAAATGAGATAAAAAAAATTTAAATATATGAGGTGTTTAATTCCAAATCATAAACATATAAATAATCAATTTAAAGATATGATGTTGTCTAATTTTTCCACTTACACGTCGTATTTAGCTCGCGCTGCAATCCACCAGCATTATTTCAATGCTTATATACAATTGAAATAATTCATCAAACAAATAAAATACACACAACAATCATCACTGTCTTACACGATGTATATGACTTATTTTCAATGAAGTTTTCATAATTATTAAAAAAGTTTTCATAGTAGCAATATTCAATCAATTTCAGGCGGAAAAAAAATCTCTAATTGATTTTATCGATTACAATTTCATCAATTAAATATTAAGATAACCAATTGTAGCACATATAAAATTAATCAATTTCTTACATTAAAAAAAAAACTCAGCGCAGCGCGCGAGCAAGTAACCTCGTTATATCTAAAATAATACTCGTTAAAAAAAAATCTTGAATTATGAATTAAATAAATTCAATATAAATTATTTTATATCAAATAACTTAACTTTAAAATTAAAAAAAAAAGTAAGATAATAAATTAATCTAATTATTGAAATATTAAAGTATAGAAATCAACTATATATAAGCTTTAAATCCAAACATGCCAAAACTTATCGATACATGTAGTTTAAATCAAATCCATTTTAATTCCAAAATATTAATACTTTCAAATATTCAAAAGTCCAAAAACTATTTATAATCCACTCACGAAACTTAATAATTCAAACCATTTTTTTAACACAAATGAAGGATTGAACATTCATATTCAAAGTCAAATTCACATTTAAAAGACTACAGTTATTTTAACCATATCATATCTTATCTTATGACTAAGTATTAAATTTTAAATAAAAATATCTATAAATATTAATGTTTGACTCGCTGATTCAAAGTGCAATAAATTAAATCCATATTAATATTCAATCCATGAATGAGTTTACAAAAACAAAACATCATCAATATTATATTCAAAACACTCAACATTATTTACAAATCATTTATCATGTCTGATATATCTAGTTTACCAAATAATTAATATTTTAATAACAAAAAAAATTATTTAATGCATGAATATATATTTTCTAACTAAAAATTATGATAAAAAAGAATCTTGATATTTTTTTTTTATCTCAAGTAAAGCAGTGTTTTAAGCATAACTAACGTAGAGGTGTAAAACAATATTAACTGTGACTATTTTTAAAAATATATATTTTATTAAGTAAAAAATCAATTTGTATATAAATAAAGTTTTTTTTTTCCAATTCCTTAATTTCATTATTTTTTCAAATAATCTACCTTAGACATAAAAACCACTTTCAATGGCTTCCTGTTAATTTAAGAATTAAGACTTCAATGGTATAACATTCACTCCTTAAAAAATAATAAAAAATCAAATATTATAAAAACCTTAATTCCTAAATCTTTCTCAATAGCTTTAATATGCATAAAAAATTAAATTAAAAGGTAAGGATAGAAAACACACATATTAAATTGATAAAAGAAAACAAAGATTTTGATCATAGATCAAATCTTTCCTTGGTCTTCATCTTCTTCTTTTTTCTATAGATCAAATCATCTCCTTAATCTTCATCTTTTTATTTCTATTGATGTAGGTTTTGATTGTCTAATAAAACAGAGTATAAGTTATTTTATGGTTTATTTTTTTTATTCTCTAAATTATTATATGATTACTAATATACTCACCATTACTTATAATATATTTAATTAATAAAAATAGCATAATATCAAACCTAATTAATTATATTATTTTTTCAAATTCTATGAAATTTACTAATTGTCCTTTTAGGACGACAAAAATGAAACATGACATTACATTACTGGGATATTGTTGGCATTGAAAAATTTGCATCAAGATGTAGATGTTAGATATAAAAAAAGGATTTTTATTCAGTCTATCATGTAACATTGTATGCATTTTTTTTATTAATTTGGTTGTTCGGATTAGCTTGCGAGTACCTCGGCTAATCTATATGTCCTAAAATTAACTCATGTAAGTCTTCAATGACTATCATATTAGCAACTACAAGACTCGAAAATGAGAACACATGAGGAGCAAACTTTTTAATCTCAAGCTTTTATCACTAGGTCACCTATTAGATGGTTAACATTGTATGCATTCTTAGTTGTTGTGAGTATAGTGTCTTTTAAAAATATTTTTAATAAAAAATATATTAAAATAATATATATATATATATATATATATATATATGTGTGTGTGTGTGTGTGTGTGTGTGTGTGTGTGTGTGTGTGTGTATAACATCAACAACATTAAAATTATTTAAAAAAAACTTAAAACAACATCAATTTAATGCTTTTTATACAAAAATATATTTTAAAAAGCATATTAAACCGCAAAGATAAACATTCCATATGGCTTTAATTTCTTTCTTATTCTTAAATTTCTTAATTTCTCTCTCTTTTTCAAGACGAAAAAAAACTCGAGTAAATACTTTTCTAATTATAAGATGGATAAATTTCAAACAAATTATACCTTGTTGGGAACTCCAAAATTTACAGTGTGAAATACATAATAATAATAATAATAATAATAATAATAATAATTAACAGGTTTGTATGCTTTAATTTCTAAATATTCTTCATTTTTTTGGACGAGAGGAAACTCCATTTCTCGAAAAATGAATTTTATGAGTTCAGGTGAGCGAATAAAACCCTGACTGTCCTAAACTCTCACAAGAGGTACACGTCCTGACTAGAACTTAAGACTTGTTGTGTAGATCGCAATCCTTTTGTCATCACATCATGCTTCTAGGAGACTTCTTGCTTCTTCTGATTATATAGAATATGCTTTATTCACCAATTTCAAATTAAGAAGGAAAAAAAACTTGTCAATGGTTAATGGTATTTTCCATCTACAAGAGGGGTCAAGAGGTCAATCATAAGTAGGGGAAGAAAGCAAACTGGAGGCCTAAATTGGATGGCTCGTTTATGAGGGCTTCTTTGAATTGGAAAATTCTGCTTCGACAATTACAAGCCCAATCTCTAGGATTTTAATTTAAAACGTATTATCCCTATTATATATGATACAGTATTGTTAAACTTTCACAATTAAGAATATGTTTGTTTTTACATTATAAAGAGATGTTCGAACTGGTTGATTTATCCCAAATTGATCTATATTGATTCTTTTAAAAACCCGGCCCAAATTAGAGGCTGGGTTCTTGGTCGAACCAGATTTAATAAATGTGGTTTTATGACGTACCCTTGAACGTGGTGGAGCCCTTTTGATCATTCACCTTTCGGTTAAACAAGAGAAGAAGAAAAAAAGAAAAAAACTTTACAATATATCAATTATAATATTAATGCATCTCCTTGAAGCTACGACAGGATTTATTATCTGTAAGTGCCATAAATAGTGTAGAAGGTTTGAGCGACTGTAAGGATTAGGATAATCAAGGCAGCCAGTGCTGATACAAAAGACCAGGGAGTTCTAAAGTAAGTATACTTGAAGCTTGCCCATTGCAAATGCCTTCTGTTCTTGTAATATCGGTGAACATCGGAGAAGAGCTCGGACAAATAACACCTTCCGATGTCAAAAGCTACTTCTTTGCCCGAATCATTGATCAATCTTGCAACTTCTGACTCCGTACCAAAGTAATTCTCGATAATATTGCAGTCACATAGATACTCTACGTCTTTAAAATTGTTGACCAGGCAGTCCAGAAGAGTTGCATACGTTGTGAAATGCATGGAAGAACCACTGTGACACTGCTCGAATGCTACACAGTTCAGCAAAAAAGAACTCATGGTATCATCGATGGTTATGGTCGGCATTTCTATCACCCCGTTCTTGAATTTCACCACCAAGAAACTGTCCGCGGGATTCCCTCGACGGAGCTTGATTCCGGCACGGCGAAGTTTGGATATTGATTCAATCATAGGAGCTGATGGGTCCACATGGAGTGGCTGGCCTTGCTCGGAATCTATGAAACTTGAACGAACTAGATCGAGTAGATGTTTGGCTTTGCGATTATCATTCCGGGCAATAATATTGGCCGGGCTTTGTAGCCCATGATTGAAGAAATCCAAAGCAAGCTTGCTCAGAGAAGGGCCAGATTCTTCTCCGGGCATTCTTGTTATCTCATATAAACACTCAAGAACAAACAAGGGAATCTGGTTCTCGAGTCTAAGTAAATCCCTGTAAAAAAACGGCATGATCCATGCCGTAGTAACAATGGGGTCATCGACCTCAAATCTAACAACATTTCCAACTTTACGAAACAATTCTATGATAAAAACGCCATCAAGAACCATCATTTCAACAAATTCACAAGTGTCAAGGTGGATGATTTGCGAGTAACACTCTCTTGCCTTCATTTCTAGCGGCTGTATTGCCTTCAACAAGACTTCTAAGTCCAGACCGTTGCTCTGTGTCCTAGAGAGCATGCCCCCTAAATACACCCACTTGTGCTCCTCAATCATCCTAAGATGTGGCTCGCCGTGATGATAAGGTCCTACTGAAACTATATGAGGTTGGTAGGACTTACCGTTGATATCGATGAATCTCTGTGGGACTTTAAAAATGCAACACGAGCTGTTCGCGGCTGCTTTCTTCAGCAACTGTGGTGGATCGGAGATTTTTCGCTGCATCAGGCTCAGGCGGTCCTTGTTCACCTCCCAAGTTTCTGGGACATGATTGGCTTCTTCATCTTCTGCCGAGCTGCTTCCCATTTCACCGGTCCTCGCCATGATCTATCTAGAAAGCTACAAGAGATGTTCAAATGGTTTCCTTTCTTGACTTTGAGAAGACGGTGGCAAAGCATTTAAAGGCGATTGGGTTGGGACCTGGGACAGGCTAGCAAAGCCAGCTAGAGAGAAGATTGACAAAATATCAGTACGGGCTGGGAGAACCTCAAAAATATACCTTTGCTATTGAGTTAGAGTCCATTTTGCCCCTTAGCTATTTTTACTACGAAATTATTTCTAAATAATTTTGATTTTTTAGGGTGTATTTGATATTGATTTTGTTTTTGTGGTTGATTTTTTTTTAAAAACAGTTTTATATAAAATATTTTAGTTGCGGTTCAAAATAAATTTTGAAGTGTTTAGTTAAAACCGTTTTTGAGTTTGAGATTATTGAAAAGTAATTTCATGTGTTTGATTAATAAACTTTTTATATTGCTTTTAACTTGTGAAATTACTTTAAAGGGTATATATAAATATATTTCCTTTTATCAATTTTTATTTTTTTATTTTATCAATTATTTTTTATCCCACTTTTTTCTCTTGTGTTTTTTAATGTTAATTAAGAAATACTTTTTTTTGTTTTTTAAGTTATTTATTCAAGATTCTATTTTTTTTATATAATTATTCTTGATCCCACTTTTTTCCGGTTTTTTTCTTGAATATTTTCATAGATCAAATCTTCTCCTTAATCTTCATTTTTTTATTTCTATTGATGTAGGTTTTAATTGTCTAATAAAACAGAGTACAAGTTATTTTATGGTTTCATTTTTTTTATTCTCTAAATTATTATATGACTACCAATATACTCACCATTACTTATACTATATTTAATTAATAAAAATATCATAATATTAAACCTAATTAATTATATTATTATTTTTTTCAAATTCTACGAAATGTACTAGTTGCCCTTTTAGGGCGAAAAAAATGAAACATGGCATTAAATTAGTGGGACATTGTTGACGTTGAAAAGTTTACATCATGATGTAGATATTAGATAATTAAAAAATGGATTTTTATTCGGTCTATCGTGTAACATTGTATCTATTCTTTTTTATTATTATTAATACGGAAATACGGGTCAACTTACATGTATCTCAACTGGGTCAATTTAATCTTACAGATATTGAAATTAACGACTATGTAAGCCGTCAATAATTATTATATTACCAATCACATGGTTCGAACCTGAGATCACAGGAATAACAAATCTTTTAATTCCAAGTTTTTAACACTTTATCACCTACTACATGGTTAACATTGTATGCATTTATAGTTGTTATGAGTATAGTGTGTCTTTTAAAAAAAATATTAAAATAATATGTTTTTATTTTTTTATTTATAACATCATTAGCGTTAAAATTATTTAAAAAAAACACTTAAAACTGCATCAATTTAATGCTTTTTATACAAGAATATATTTAAAAAAAGCATATTAAACCACAAAGATAAACATTCCATATGGCTTCAATTTCTTTCTTATTCTTCAATTTCTTCGGGTGCTCTTTCTTTTTCATAAGTTGGGGAAGAAAGCTAGCTGGAGGCCTAAATTGGACGGTTCGTTTCTGAGGGCTTCTTTGAATTGGAAAATTGTGCTTCGACAATTACAAGCCCAATCTCTAGGATTTGAATTTAAAAATTATATGTGATATACCACTATTATATATATATATATATATATGATACTATACTAAATTTATAAATATTTTTATTTGAAAATGTAAAATATGTTTGTTTTTACATTTTAAATATTATTTTTAGTATTTTTTGATGAGCCGGTGTTGGAAATAATTTTTTTAAAATAAAAAATTATATTATTTTAATGTATTCTCAAATAAAAAATATTTTGAAAAGCAACAACAAACACACTCTAAAAAATCATTTAAATTCTTGATTGATCGAACCATGATTATGTGGGCATTTGTTTGACATTATGTTTCAAAAATATTTTTGAAAAAAAAATTATTTTAAATTAATTGGAATAAACAAGAGATCGAAGAAGAAAAAAAGCAAAAAACTTTACAATGTATCAATTATAATATTAATCCATCTCCTTTAAGCTACATAGCTTGAGGTTTTTTTTTTGTAAACGCCATAAATAGTGTAGAAGGTTTGAGCTACTGTAAGGAGTAGGATAATCAAGGCAGCCAGTGCCGATACAAAAGACCAAGGAGTTCTAAAGTAAGTATACTTGAAGCTTGCCCATTGCAAATGCCTTCTGTTCTTGTAATATCGGTGAACATCGGAGAAGAGCTCGGACAAATAACACCTTCCGATGTCAAAAGCTACTTCTTTGCCCGAATCATTGATCAATCTTGCAACTTCTGACTCCGTACCAAAGTAATTCTCGATAATATTGCGGTCACATAGATACTCTACGTCTTTAAAATTGTTGACCAGGCAGTCCAGAAGAGTTGCATAGGTCGTGAAATGCATCGAAGAACCACTGTGACACTGCTCGAATGCTACACAGTTCAGCAAAAAAGAACTCATGGTGTCGTCAATGGTTATGGTCGGCATTTCTATCACCCCGTTCTTGAATTTCACCACCAAGAAACTGTCCGCGGGATTCCCTTGACTGAGCTTGATTCCGGCACGGCGAAGTTTGGATATTGATTCAATCGTGGGAGCTGATGGGTCCACATGGAGTGGCTGGCCTTGGTCGGAATCTATGAAACTTGAACGAACTAGATCGAGTAGATGTTTGGCTTTGCGATTATCATTCCGGGCAATAATATTGGCCGGGCTTTGTAGTCCATGATTGAAGAAATCCAAAGCAAGCTTGCTCAAAGAAGGGCCAGATTCTTCTCCAGGCATTCTTGTTATCTCATATAAACACTCAAGAACAAACAAGGGAATCTGGTTCTCGAGTCTAAGTAAATCCCTGTAGAAAAATGGCATGATCCATGCCGTAGTAACAATGGGGTCATCGACCTCAAATCTAACTACATTTCCAACTTTACGAAACAATTCTATGATAAAAACGCCATCAAGAACCATCATTTCAACAAATTCACAAGTGTCAAGGTGGATGATTTGCGAGTAACACTCTCTTGCCTTCATTTCTAGCGGCTGTATTGCCTTCAACAAGACTTCTAAGTCCAGACCGTTGCTCTGTGTCCTAGAGAGCATGCCCCCTAAATACACCCACTTGTGCTCCTCAATCATCCTAAGATGTGGCTCGCCGTGATGATAAGGTCCTACTGAAACTATATGAGGTTGGTAGGACTTACCGTTGATATCGATGAATCTCTGTGGGACTTTAAAAATGCAACACGAGCTGTTCGCGGCTGCTTTCTTCAGCAACTGTGGTGGATCGGAGATTTTTCGCTGCATCAGGCTCAGGCGGTCCTTGTTCACCTCCCAAGTTTCTGGGACATGATTGGCTTCTTCATCTTCTGCCGAGCTGCTTCCCATTTCACCGGTCCTCGCCATGATCTATCTAGAAAGCTACAAGAGATGTTCAAATGGTTTCCTTTCTTCTTTTTTTTGATAATAAATGGTTTCCTTTCTTGACTTTGAGAAGAGAAGACGGTGGCGAAGCATTTAAAGGCGATTGGGTTGGGACCTGGGACAGGCTAGCAGAGCCAGCTAGAGAGAAGATTGACAAAATATCAGTACGGGTTGGGAAAACCTCAAAATATACCTTTGCTATTGAGTTAGAGTCCATTTTGCCCCTTAGCTATTTTTACTACGAAATTATTTCTAAATAATTTTGATTTTTTAGGGTGTATTTGATATTGATTTTGTTTTTGTGGTTGATTTTTTTTAAAAACAGTTTTATATAAAATATTTTAGCTGCTGTTCAAAATAAATTTTGAAGTGTTTAGTTAAAATCGTTTTTGAGTTTGAGATTAATAAAAAGCAATTTCATATGTTTAATTAACAAACTTTTCATATTGCTTTCAACTTGTGAAATTACTTTAAAAGGTATATACAAATATACTTCTTTTTATCAATTTTTATTTTTTTATTTTATCAATTATTTTTTATCCCATTTTTTTCTCTTGTGTTTTTTAATGTTAATTAAGAAATACTTTTTTTTGTTTTTTAAGTTATTTATTCAAGATTCTATTTTTTTTAATAATTATTCTTGATCCCACTTTTTTTCCGGTTTTTTCTTGAATATTTTCATAGATCAAATCTTCTCCTTAATCTTCATTTTTTATTTCTATTGATGCAGGTTTTAATTGTCTAATAAAACAGAGTATAAGTTATTTTATGGTTTCATTTTTTTTATTCTCTAAATTATTATATGACTACCAATATACTCACCATTACTTATACTATATTTAATTAATAAAAATATCATAATATTAAACCTAATTAATTATATTTTTTTTCTTCAAATTCTACGAAATGTACTAGTTGCCCTTTTAGGGCGACAAAAATGAAACATGGCATTAAATTAGTGGGATATTGTTGACGTTGAAAAGTTTACACCATGATATAGATATTAGATAATTAAAAAATGGATTTTTATTCGGTCTATCGTGTAACATTGTATGTATTCTTTTTTTTTATTATTATTAATACGGATATACGGGTCAACTTACATGTATCTCGACTGGATCAATTTAATCTTATAGATACTGAAATTAACGACCATATAAACCGTCAATAATTATTATATTACCAGTCACATGGTTCGAACCTGAGATTACAGGAAGAACAAATCTTTTAATTCCAAGTTTTTGACACTGTATCACCTACTATATGGTTAACATTGTATGCATTCATAGTTGTTATGAGTATAGTGTGTCTTTTAAAAAAATATATTAAAATAATATCACCATTAGCGTTAAAATTATTTTAAAAAAACACTTAAAACAGCATCAATTTAATGCTTTTTTATACAAGAATATATTTAAAAAAAGCATATTAAACCACAAAGATAAACATTCCATATGGCTTCAATTTCTTTCTTATTCGTCAATATCCTCAGGTGCTCTTTCTTTTTCATAAGTTGGGGGAAGAAAGCTAGCTGGAAGCCTGAAATTGGACGGCACGTTTCTGAGGGTCTTCTGAATTGGAAACTGTGCTTCGACAATGACAAGCCCAATCTCTAAGGGATTTGTAAATTAAAAACTATATGTGATATACCACTATATATATAAAGGTATAAAGTATGGATAGTGGTAACGGTGCGGAGATCTGTGATTGCGCCATGGTCAATGGCTGGGACTTTCACGATTTCCATTTCCACTATCTTCTCGCTCAGCAACCACTTTACAATCTTTGCCTGCAGCTGCTGCTATCACCTCTACACGTTTGTCATCTTGCTCACATAATTCTGCCGACTCTCTTGTATTGGAGTAACTGATGGCTTCAATAGATGCTTTGCACTGTTCCTCAACAGATTGCAGAAATAGCTGCTGCTTACTTTCTTCAACATTTCCAACTTCTTTGAATGCCTTTTCTGATCCACAGTTATAATCCAATCTGCTGCTCAACATAATATCTAAGGCATTCTCACCAGTTGTTGGGTAAGATCTATTCGCGACTTCAGCATTGTCAGGTAGCTTTTCATTTCCTCCATGGTGAAAAGATCTATTCTCAGCTTTAACATTATCAGACATATTTCCATTAACTCCATTATGATCAAGTACACACTTGATAATCCCATCAGCCTCAGAATTCAT
The DNA here is from genome assembly GCA_025169955.1 of Salix arbutifolia. Classification (NCBI taxonomy): domain Eukaryota; kingdom Viridiplantae; phylum Streptophyta; class Magnoliopsida; order Malpighiales; family Salicaceae; genus Salix; species Salix arbutifolia. The sequence goes on from CM045908.1 coordinate 52,501, forward strand.
CGAAGGCAAACTATTTTCTGTATTACTATTATATTCACTAGAAACTGGACCACCATCCTGTAATGCTTCTTTGCTGTCTCCACTAGCATTGCTGGGGGTCACCACACAGTTTGCTACCTTCTCGTTTCCTTCACAATCTGAACAGCCTTGAAAACCAGTATTATTGTCTTCAAGGTCAATATGAAATGTCATATCTGGTAACTCAACATTCTGAGTCATCCTACTTGCATTATCCTGACTTCCGATATTAACATTGCCAGACGATCCATTACCACTGAATTTTGGCCTGATCAAACTTCTTCTTTTATGCTGCTGACCTGATAAGCCAATGTTTTTTTGTACTCCTTGTATTGGCAGCACTCATAATTTTCTGTGCTTTTCTACGACGCTTGAAATCTATAAAAGGTATCACTTCGGGTATTTAAAGATCATCCCCCTTGCCAGCTGAAATATCATTCATGATAATCCCCTTTGAGACCTTCGGCAATTGCCCCATTAATAAGTGGGAGTTCTTGTTCTGTTTCTTATCCTTGAAATTTGTAACCTCATCTTGCCTTTTCATCTGCGGCTTAAATTTTTCTTCACCTGTTGGTTGTGACTTTGGTGCAATATGGTCATGACTTCATCAGCTGATGTATCAACACCATGTTCATCTTGCTTGCATACTTCTGAAGAAAAAGCTAAACGGGAAAAGACACCTTTTCTCTTCTGATGATCAGAGAACATTCTCTTAGAGTTTTCACGTATAACTAGATTTATCAAACCATTTTCATGGTGTTTCAATCTAGGAACACTAACAGAAAATGCTTCATCGTTTTCGAGCTGTGACATTTGATGATCAAGTTCCTCTTGTGAAGAGACAGAATACCTACCAGCAGACACAAAGGAGGAAGACCTGTTAAGACTGCAGGAACAAGCAGAAGTGCCCTCCCTTGTCCCTTCAATCCCAGAGGAGTTTCTTTGCACATTCTCAGGATAAGCAGCACCAGGGTAAAGCATGCTGGTTCATGGTCATGATGGCCAAGATGCGAAAATGGACGAGCTCAAAAGATGATGGGCTCTTCCTGTGCCCAGTATTTCCATTCATAGACGAGGTCCTAGCTGCATGACTAGGATAATCAGCACCTGGGAAAAACACGCCAGGTCTGTTCAGGTGGTCATGTTGGTTGGCATTGGACAACAGAATGTAGTCAGACAAAGAAGCATTGATTGTTTAGGTGACTGCTTGTGCCTTCAGGCTCCATATGGGGATGAAATGATTGATCAAATGAATAAATGGCAAAGCTGTGAGATGTTGGGAATTCAGGTACTGAATTGGAAAGGCCACGGGATGAAGAGCACTTATTGCCAGGCCTGGGAACATCTGGGTCATAAGGAATATTGGATGCACCAACTCCATCTGCTCGCAGAGTTGACATAGTCAGAACTCCTTCTTCTTGTAGGAAAAGAATGCCTGTGATGATTAGTAGGAACATCCGTCCTAGACTCAATACCCACATCATGTCCATTCACCACCATATTGTGTGTCACAACCCGGGCATCCTCAGCCAAGCCTGGATTAGACTGAAACATACTAGTATGCTTAGTTGAGGGTTGCTGAAAACCATTGTGCTCCATCAATTCTTGTCCTAGCCCATACCTGCTTGCAGAGTTGACATAATCAGAACTCCTTCTTCTTGTAGGAAAAGAATGCCCGTGATGATTAGTTGGAACATTTGTCCTAGACTCAATGTCCGCGTCTTGAACATTCTCTACCATATTGCTTCTCACAACCTGGGCATCTTCGGCCAAGCCTCCAACTTCACTCAAAGAGACCACAAACTGCTTCCTTCGAGATAAGTGTTTAGTTTTACGTCCATTTCTGAAAAGGAGGATTTGTGTACCTATCAAATTCTCTTCTGTGCTTGCTGGTAGAGTCCCCAAAGTTCTCTGTGGAGATGGCAGAGCCAAAAGTAGCACCTGCATTTCGCTCATCTTTCTTGTTATAAATCGTTACAAAGCTGCCATCACCATTGACACTTCTAGCTTCTTTTGAAGTGTACCCAACTGATCTTGCAACATTCGATCGGGTAAATTGCCTCTCAAGCAACCTGTCTTTTATCTTTCTTTTACTTTGCAATAAAAGAAGCTTTTCAACCTTTCTTTCAGACAACCCAAAGTTGAACTTGTGGTGAAAAATAAATCTCGTTGCATCATGAAATTCATTTTCAGAGAGTGCGTCACACTGCCTTAGGCAAAAATGCTTTTTTATGTAAAAGATATTACGGAGCATACATCCTAACGATAGGTTCTAGTTCCCTTACGTGAGACATAGGGTAAGTTTACTACTTGGTCTCTAAAGAGGGTCTCTTGCTGTCCCAGTGATCACCCTCGTAAAGGTGATATGGGGGTTTAGCAGATAGTGGGATGGCACGTATACCAATCACTACCAGTCTAAACACTCAGCAAAGAGTTGGGGTTTACACAAACTTCAACCTTGACTCAAGTCATAGGTAAGCTGCTAGTCCCCCACTTAACTTAAAGTTGAGTGTGTGCTCTCAAAATAATAAAAGTGATGCATGACAAGGCATACTATGATGACAGGATGTAAAGATGCATGCTAAAGCTTAAAAAAAATAAACAATCCATAGCAATATGAAAAACACTAACATATCATAAACAAACAAAACCATCAAGCCTAGTCCAAGTCCCCAGTGGAGTCGCCATTCTGTCGCACCCCAAAAAATGACGAGCACGGCGTCGTGACGACTCTTTCCCGTGTGCAGGGAATATCATGTGTCGGGGGGATTATCTTTATTTGAAAAAGGGAGTCGCCACCTAGTATTATGGTTACTAGGAAACCTAAAACTGGTCTTTCAGAGATTCTAGGGTAAGGGACTGGTTGCGTAAAGGGAAGGTTTTAGCACCCCTAGTACGCCCTACCTAAGGTAAGCTGCTTGACGTTTGGTTTGCTTATGGTCTGATCTCAAAACAAATGTTAAATAAATGGCAAATGGGATATTATCCCGCCGAATATTTTGGATATTAACCCTTTAGGTTTTAACTTATCCAAACACCGACAGTGAATAATAGCATATTATTCCCGCCAAATATTTTGGATATTAACCCCTTAGGATTTATTTACCCAAATACCAACAGTGAATAATAGCACATCATTCCCGCCGAATATTTTGGATATTAATCCCTTAGGATTTATTTACCCAAATACCAACAGTGAATAATGGCATATCATTCCCGTCGAATATTTTGGATATTAAACCCTTTAGGATTTATTTATCCAAATACCGACAGTGAATAATAAGTTCCCAAAGAAAAAAAAAAAAGATTTTTATATTTTTTTGACATATTGGCCAATACCCTTTGGATTTTACAAACATGTTGTAAAATCTCAAAAATGCAAGAAATGATTTTTTCTTTGCGAAATCCATGCTAAAACTCATTTTTTCTTCAAAACCCAAGATAATATATATTTTTTTAAAGAAAATAATTTTTAAAATATGCTAGTGTATTGGCCTTATGCAAGAAAACAACACATTTTTTCTTTAATAAAAATATTTTTTGGAAAAATTTGTATTTTTATATTTTTTATTATTCTTTATTTTTCGGTGGGCTGGCTGTCAGCCCACCTAAATTCGGGCTGGGCTGACAGCCCAGCCCACCTTGCCTCCAGGCTGGGCTGCTAGCCCAGATGGCTGGCAGCCCAGACCCATCTGGGCTGGGCCTTCTTCAAGGGCCAGGCCGGGCACAAGGCCCGGCCCGCCAGCCCACGCGGGGAGTGAATTTAATTCACTCCCCGCATGCAATTACAGAGACAATGAACAGTGACAAGGAGGATTTTCGAGTACAACGAATGGCTTACCTGTTACTACAGTTGTGTAGAGGAGTTCGTGGTGATTCTTCTGGTCGTTGTGGCGTCGGAGATGGTGGCCTGAGGTGGCCGGAAACGGCGTCGAAAGGTAACGGTCTGTGTGGCTGCGACGGGGCTGTTCTTCGTCACCTTCACGTGAGCTTCTGCTGCTACCTGGAGAAGACGACTGAGCCGAGGTGGTTGAGTGGAAGATGGTGGTGTTGAAGTTATGGAATGGGATGACCGAGGCTGGTGGCCGGAAAGGTTGGACCGAGAGTGAGAAAGAAAACAGGGTCTGTGATTTTTAGAGAGAGAGAGCAGAGCAAAATGAAACAGAGGGAGGGCGAAAGAGAGCAGATGCGCTGGAAATATATTCGAAAATTTTCACGTAAAATTTCTTGTCTCCTCAGCCCTCTTGTTTTTTTTTTGTTTTTCTTCCAGTTTTTTCTCTCCTTTCTTTCCACTTGCCTGCGCAAACTCTCCTTTTATAGCAGAGGAGACCCGAGCTTTTAAGGAAAATAAATCAAAGGAGAATCAGGGAGCAATGGAGACAAATTAGCAGGAAGACCACGATTGAATAGAAAAAAAATAAAATTCTGATCTGCTTTGGAGGTGAAACGGGAAAAGAATCAACATTTATGGGAAGAAAATTTGAGTTGTTGTGATCACCGTGAACTGGGAAGAAAATCAGGTTGAAAAAGGAAGAAAATGATATGCTTGCCGTGGTGGAGCTGAATGGGGAAGAAAATTAAATCGAAAAAGGAAAAAAAATTTGATTGATCTGCTGTGATCAATATGGCGCTCCTGGAAATTCAATGCACGCCAGTGCATGTTTCCTTCCTTTTTTTTTTTTTTTTAAATGCAGATTTTGAAATTTTTAGGAAAGGAAAAAAATGATTTGGTCCTCTAAAAATTCTATAATTGCACCCACTTGGATTTAAACTTGACTTTATGCAATTAAATCCCATCAAAAATTCAATCTCAACCTTTGCTTCGCTCAACTTTCTAAACTGGCCCTCGGCTCCTGATTTTCGCGATTTAACCCTCAATTGACTATTAAACTCTTAATTCGCTCAATTTCGCCCCCTCGAACAAAAATCTATTTTCATCTCTTTTTCGGAAAAATAAAGAGGCAAAAATTGGGTAGCAACACAACCTATTGGAAGACATATAATTACTGATTGGGTATTTAGTCTTGGTATTTGGATCAGGTTATATTGTTTCCTCGGAACTCCCCTATTCGATCTTTGTGGGTATCTGTTGATCATATTATCTTCTAAGACATGGATTTCATTTATCTCATTTGGAATAGGATTTAGAGATACCTGAGGGGACTGAGGAGAGACATTCTCGGTTGAATCTTCGGTTAATGGTGTAGACATTGGCAGCTCTGAAGACAAAGGGGGGTTGTTGCTTGGGAGATTTTGATCGACATAAACTTCCAAATCTTCACTGTCGTGAGAAGCTACATCAGTTTTCCTTGTTTCCTTAGGACTGCTCTCAACTATTCTTCCATTTTCCTCTAATTCAAATAGATCGTCATTCTCTTCATTGTTTCTCTCCCCCTGAAGAGAAGACCCGGGAACTCCCCCTGGATAGTAGGGTTCAGATTCTCGAAAGGATGCATCCAAGGTTACATGTAGCTTTCAATGGTGAGGATCATAGCACCGATATCCTTTCTGAAACGCCGAGTAACCTACAAAAACGCACCGCTTTGCACAAGGATCTAGTTTGCTTCGCAGGACTTTCGGGATGTGGACATATACCGTACAACCAAACACCCGTGGTTCCAGATTTGGTAGATGAGGAACAGAGAGAAGAGATTCCATTTTCTGTTGAGGAGATTGAAAGTCAATTGCACTTGACGGTGTTCGATTTATTAAGTAAGCAGCTGATTTTACCGCCTTACCCCAATAGTATCTTGGCATATTCATGCCAAATAGCGAAGCATGAACAACTTCCATAATCTGCCTATTCTTCCTTTCTGCTAATCCGTTCTGCTGTGGAGTATACGTGCAGGAGGTCTGATGTCGAATTCCATGATGATTTAAAAAATTACCTAACACTTGATCCATGAACTCCGTACCATTATCTGATTGAAGTGTACGAATGTGTCGTTGGTATTGGGTCTGCACCATTTTGTGAAATTCCTGAAAAACTGTACCAACTTCACTTTTATTCCGGAGAAGAGATATCTAGGTCATCCGAGTACATTCATCAATAAATGTAACAAAATAGCGGGCATTAGAAAACGACGAAACCTTTGCAGGACCCTAAACATCTGAATGAATGACTGCAAATGGTTCTACACTTTTATGCAAACTCGGCAAATAAGAAATACAGTGGCTTTTCGCTAGTTCACAAATTTCACACTGAAAATCCAAAATACTTAAACTTGAAAATAAGTGTGGTTGTAACCTCTTAAGGTACCCAAAAGAAAGATGTCCGAGTCGTCGATTCCACAACCAGACGAGAGCGTGAGCTTGATCCTTACTTCTGGTCTGATGCGCGTGACCCAGCATTGACCCCTCCTTTTCTGTTAATTCCAAGAAATACATGTTGTCCCGTCTAACACCATAACCAAGAATCTCCAAGTTAGAATATCCTGAAAAACACAAAACTGAGGCCAAAACGTTACCGTGCACTTAAGAGTAGTAGTAATTTGACTAACTGACAGAAGGTTATACGCAAGAGATGGAACAATAAGAACGGTATCCAGGGTGAGAGAATCATTCAAGATCACAGATCCTTCTCCGGTAATTGGAGAAGCACTACCATTAGCGGTATAAATAATTGACCGAGAGCAAGGTTTTAAGGAATTTAAGTTACCAGGGTCTTTAGTCATATGATCGGATGCACCTGTATCAATAATCCAAGAACTATTCTTAGAAATAACAGAGACTGCAGAAGTTTTATCAATGATATCTGGATGAACAACGTTCGCCGTAGGTTGTCCTTGTTCTGCTTCCATAAAATTTACCACATTTGTTCCAATATTTTTACGAGGTTTCTTCTGAAAAATTCCACCAGTCAGGATAGCCAATAATTTCATAGCATTTCTGTTTCGAATGACCCGATTCACCGCAATGAGTACATAACCGCCCACCAGTTTTGAACTCATCCAAATATCTGTGATAATCTCCCTTCATCTTCAAATAGAAACACTTCGGATTACCAGCCTTGGCCACTGGAATCACCTTTGAGTTGAGCACCTTCAAGATCCAGTCACAAATCAAAGACAATTCGGTCTCAATCTTAGCCCTATAGTCACGAGTCACAGACACGTGGTTTTCATTACCACGACTCCCCTTTTTCTGCTCGATCGAGGAAATAATCCTCCACGAAGCACGTCTAGCACCGATCACGTTTTTGTAAGCCATGGAGAGGAGGTTTCGTTCTTCCATGGTGAGTTCCTTGTTTTCGAGAGAGACGGAGACTTTCTCCATTTAGGGCTTTGTGAAGGGTGTATGGATTTCTGGGATTAATTTCGAGATGAACAAATACGGTTCAAGAAAAAAAAATTCGAGATTCGAGAGAAAAAACAAATACGTTTCAAGATAAAAAATTCGAGATTCGCTTTAATACCATGTTAAAAGTATGAATTCGTATATTTCCAGAGTTATGTTTTCATTACAATTGAGAATGAACTTATATAGTAATTACAAAACTAAAAAACTACTTTACAATGGCTATATTCTAACGGCCATATTAACGACTATATTCTAACGGCTATATTCTTAACAACAACAAATTGCGATATAACTCAAAATAAAACATCACAATAATTTATAATATATCAATTGCATGTCTAATACTCTTACTTCATTTTCTATATTATTAATATTTTATAAAATTTATGCAAATCTTTTGGAAGCTGATTCGAGCTGATGAAAAAAATTAAATTAAGACAGAGTAAATAATATTCTTCTTCTTTTTTAATGGAGGCATTATATTATTATTACCACCGTTGCGTGCGTGTTTTGCGGGGGGTGGGGGCGGCGGGGTCGAGGGTTGATGATTTCACGTTTAAGACATGGTCAAGATGGGCAGCACATCATGTTTAACTAGCCATGGTAAGTTCCTAACTAGAGTACCCCCTTTCCCAAGGGTGGTGGGCTTCGAAGGTTCATCGTTTTGAAAATTTAAACGTGGTTTCCGCGTTATTTACTTGCAAAGAAACAATCCAGGATATTTCTTGGTAGAAAGTCAAGTCATAGATCCAACATATAATCATAATGTAAGTGAAAAAAAAGAAAAAAACAGCGAAACCATGGACCATATCGCCTAATGTTTCTTTTAAAATTTGGCGATCACCCACCCTCTTAGCTGGGTTCAATTACCATGGTGGGGTTCTTGCGTGTTTTGACAAATCCGTTAATTTTATCCAAGTTAATATCTTCTTCTCCATGTGTTTTGTAAGTCTTTCGTTGAAAGTTCAAACATCTAATTTATTGAGATCTTGACAAGGTAAAATGAATCATCTCAGGGAGCTAGCACTAATATAAATAGCCAACGACACAAGCTAATATGATCATCACAAAGCAGGAGCGACCTGAGGAACACAGCATCGATTATATACAGACAGAGGTGGAGAGAATTTGATAATATATTTTTACGAAAGCAGTGCTAGGAAATGGGGATTCGCAGATTGGGTTTTCTCGTAGGGTTTTTATGGTTTATGGCCATGGATTGCACGGCCCATAGCAAAACTCAACATTATAATTTTGTTGTAAGCCTTCACTTCTTTATGCTTGCATGCTTCTTCTTCTTCTTTTTTAATCTATAGTTGACCTAATCGAAAATCCCATTAAATGTTTCAGCTAAACGCTAGAAATATTGATTTGTTCTCTTCAAATGATATTAATAACGTTTTTTCTTCTTTTAATGGCAGCTACAACAAGCCCAGTTTACAAGATTGTGCGAAACAAAGACTATGCTTACTATGAATGGAAGTTTTCCAGGGCCAACAATTCATGCTCGTAGAGGAGATACAATTTATGTCAACGTGCACAATGAAGGAGAGTACGGCGTCACCATTCACTGGTAATCTTTCTATATTTAGATTAAAAAATACTATAAAAAAACAAAAAAAAATACTTTAATTTGTAGACCTTGGCGTCCATTTCATTAAATCAACAATTTTCTAGATATGAAAGTCCAAGCGAGCCTAACATTTGTTTTAATATTCTTATATTTCAGGCATGGAGTGAAGCAACCAAGGAATCCATGGTCTGATGGTCCCGAAAATATCACACAGTGCCCAATTCAGCCAGGAAAAAACTTCACATACGAGGTCATATTATCTAACGAGGAAGGAACTCTATGGTGGCATGCACATAGCGACTGGAGTCGAGCCACCGTCCATGGTGCCATTGTCATTTCGCCGGCTCTTGGAACCACTTACCCGTTCCCTACGCCTTATGCAGAAGAAACAATTATCCTCGGTAGGCAACGAGTTCCATCATGAATTATTATTTGTTCAAAAAGAGAGTTTCCAATCAACTATCTCAGATTTCCTTTCTATACTTTACATTTAACTTTTCTAATTTTTTTTTTTTTGCAGGATCTTGGTTTAAGGGTGATTTGAAGGCAATAATTGACGATGCTCTTGCAGCTGGTATTGGACCTGCAATATCCAATAGTCTTACCATCAATGGTCAGCCAGGAGATCTATATCCATGCTCCGCAGGTAAGCCATGCATGCCGTAACTCTCTGAATAATTTGGAGATAATTGGGAAAACTCAATTATCATCATCAAGACTATAACAGTTACTCATATTTTTCATATCTGGGGCAGAAAACACGTACCGTTACAAGGTCAATTATGGCAAGACTTACCTTCTGCGAGTTATAAACGCAGTGATGAACGAAGAACAGTTCTTCGGAATTGCGGGACATAACCTCACAGTTGTTGGACAAGATGCGGCATACATTAAACCTATAACCACCAACTACATAATGATTACACCAGGTCAAACAATGGACATTCTGGTCTCAGCAAATCAGACTCCAAGCGATTACTACATTGCTTCCAGATCTTTTGCTGATGGTAATGGACCTCCATTTGATAACACCACGACTACAGCTATTCTCCAGTATAATGGCAATCATACCACCCCTTCAGCTATTCCACTCCCACTCCTACCACGATTTAATGATTCTGCAGCTGCAGAGAGCTACACTGGTCGTGTCAGGAGTTTAGCTAGCAAAAACCACCCTATTAATGTCCCTCAATCAATTAACCGACGTCTTTACATTGCAATTGCTTTGAATTTTCTGCCTTGCACGGCGGCAACATGTGCAAACAGCACTCGGTTAGCTGCAAGCATGAACAATGTTAGTTTTGAGGCTAAGCCAATTGATATACTGCAAGCCTACTACAGAAGTATTAATGGAGTTTTCGACAGAGATTTCCCAAGTGAGCCACCGAAGTATTACAACTTCACTGGAAATATGACCAGTATTGACGTCACTTCAGCCAAAGGAACAAAGGTGACGATGTTGAATTACGGAGAATCTGTCGAGATAGTCTTTCAAGGGACTAATTTACTGGCCGAAATGAACCATCCTATCCATCTCCATGGATTTAGTTTCTACTTGGTTGGCACAGGAAAAGGTAATTTCAACAATGTTACCGATCCCAAGTCTTACAATTTGATTGATCCACCAGAAATCAACACTGTTGCACTTCCTAAGAGTGGGTGGGCTGCCATCAGATTTGTTGCCGACAATCCTGGTAAGTCCTCCGAAAGATATCTCTTGCCAATATATCAATTTTCTAGTCCACATATAGTTTAACACTGGGTCAAATCGAATATTTTAAGCACATAATGTCTTTTCAAAGTCTTGTTGTATAGCGATGTTAAATATGGATCCAATTTTTCAGGGGTCTGGTTCATCCATTGTCATCTGGAGAGGCACTCGAGCTGGGGCATGGACACGGTTCTCATTGTGAGGAACGGCAAAACAAGGGCTACAAGTATGCGCCGTCCTCCGGCGTCCCTGCCGTCTTGTTCTTAATCCTCTGCTCACGAGTGGATCAAATGATTGTTTAATCAAGATTTAACTGTTTGAATATTTTATTTTTTTATTGAAGCATTGATTTGAATAAATCCTTTAGTAGGAACATTTCATGTGTAACTGTAATGTAAGATTGCTTTTCTTGATGGGCAATTGTCAACCTTTTCTTGGCTATTAATTATAAAGGAATTTCTTGCACAAAGCCGCTTTGTTTACCTTTACACTCCATGTCGGTATTTAAATTTATGTTCCTTTGTCACCGGAGATTTCTAATGAGAATACAAACAAAATAATTTCATTATAGTAACTAAAATTATGATGAAATTGAATAAATAAAAATTCTAACAACAATTTAAAACATCATAATGTTGATGAAATTACCAACAAAAAATTCATTAATAATCTCAAATGAATTAAAACTTGACGGTTCTTCTTCTCCACACCATTTTTTCTTCTTTTTCAAAACAATAACTCCTCTCTCCCATTTAATTAGCAAATTCAGCCACCCCCTTAAGAAATTCAGCCACCCAACCTGTTGGCATCGAACTTCTCTCTCTTAGTTCCATTTATGGTAAAGCTCCACTCCACCAAATAAGCAAACCCATTTTTTTTTTGTAAGCTATTTATATTTTAAGTGAATTCATTGAGATTCATTTGTAGTATTTGTTGTTTGCTTGTCAATCTAAGTGTTTTAAAGATTTTTCCTAGATAATTTTTCCAATGAATTTTTCCAAAGATTTTTTACAAGAAATTATAATACAGTTGATTGGTTATCCATTATAAAAACTAAATCCAGAAGACGTGTCCAAATTGAAGATGATAACAATGAATTGATTGGGCGAGATGGTGTATTTCAAATGGATTACTCGTTGATCCATATCTAGTTGCTTCATATACCATGCTAAAAAACACAATTTTTCATGTTGATGGGATTAATTAAATTATTGTTGACATACCGAAGTAGATGAAGATGATAAAATCAACCATCTTTTTTCTTTAATTAAAAAAAGAAAAAGAAGGCGAATATAAATAATGATGATGAAAATGAAGAGGACGAGGGTCCCACTAAAAGACATGTTCAATTGATGTAGATGTGATCCAACAACGTGTAATAAAATTGATATTATATAGTTAAAATATTTATTGATGTTTTATATTTTGTTTGTGTTTATTGTTGTGGCAATTTATCAATGATGCCATCAACGATATTTTTGGTTTATGGCCGACAATGTCAGCTATGGATTTTTCAATAGATAAAAACATCTCGCTGTTTTTTTAGCGTGAAGATTCCTTAGACGATTTCTTCTGTATAATATAATAAGTTATCAATAGAATAACTTGCATACACGAAATCCACGATGAGGGTTTCATTCACGACATTATTCCTTTAATAATTAAGAGGCTGTCAGGCATCAAATATAAACGTAGATGGAATATATTCTGTAGGCTCTAGCAATTTTCTGGTGTAAACAATAAATTGCTGAAATCAGGAGTTCGGCATTAAGAACAAAAAAAAATGAGAATTATGCGATTTTTTGGATGCGAGAAACTTATCTCTTGAAAAATATATTTTATAGGTCTAATAAACAAGTAAAACCCTCATTATTTCAGATTTTTACAAAAATATATATCCTGATTTAAACTTGAAATCTGCTGTTCAGATCACAAACTCTTCACCATCACGTAATGGAAAGTTTGGTACTATGTGAGATAGTAAATGCAGTAAAAATATCAACTCCCAGTTAAGAGAGTATAGAAATGATAATCAACCCTAATGCACACGAACAAAACTCTGGTTACAGTTTTGTATGTAAACTTGAGTTCCATGATCACAATCACTTGCTCCAAAAACCAAGGTAATGTTTCACTTGAACACATGATTTCAAGATGTGGTGAGATTTCTCTAAAACAGGCATGGCTGGATATGATCGGAGTGTTTGACACAACGTTTTAAAAATGTTTTTGAAAAAAAATATTTTATTTTTTATTTTAAATTAAATTTTTATAGTGTTTTTAGATCATTTTCATGTGCTGATGTCAAAAATAATTTTAATAAAAAAAATTATTTAGATATATTTTTGAACAAAAAACATTTTTAAAAATAATCTCAAATATAAACACGCATGAAATAAACATAGTAGCAAAGTAACAACATCCTAGAATAACATATGTTCATTCAAACATGCATCGTAGAGAGTGGAAAGAAAAGTGGTGGAGGTGTCGTGGGATTTGGAGGAGGTGAAAGGGATTGTTTTTTTTTTTTTTTTATATATATATATATATATAAAATAATCGGAAAGATTTATTAAAATACATGCTTAGCCATTTAGAGGATGACCACCATGAAAAGACAATTTTTTTATAGAAAGAAGTATATATAAAAAAAAGAACTAGAAATATATTTAATATTTATTAAAATACCATCATTTGGTATTTGTTCAACTTCAAATACAGTACAGTCAGCACTAATATGAAGATCATTACTTGTGTAAAAAAATGAGATTCACAATGTCTTAACCAAAAACAGATAATCAATGAAGTACAAGAGAAAACTATAAGTCCAAATCTGGTTTAACATCATTGGAAACCAAATTAATTCTTTTTAACCAGATGCTGTTACTTTAAGCTGTATAAAATGGAAACATATAAAAAGAAGAATTGGCTTGAAGATGTGAAAATACTTGTTTTAAAATGTTTATTTATCTAACACAAGGATAACACATTCAGAAAACAACTAAGCCCTTTAAACCTCTGAAAAATTACAAAGAAGAGACCAAGAAAAGAAAATACAAAATGGAATCACTGATGATATATTTTGATGGAATTGTCGGTGGGATATTAACGATGGAATAACCGATAATATATTTTAATGGAATCGCTGATGGAATATTTGTAAAATATTTATTTATCCTCACCAATAAAATATATTGATGAAATTATAGTCAGTGTTTTCGTTCAGAAAACAACTAAGCCCTTTAAACCTTTGAAAAATTACAAAGAAGAGACCAAGAAAAGAAAATACAAAATGGAATTACTGATGATATATTTTGATGGAATTGTCGGTGGGATATTAACGATGGAATAACCGATAATATATTTTAATGGAATCGCTGATGGAATATTTGTAAAATATTTATTTATCCTCATAGATAAAATATATTGATGAAATTATAGTCAGTGTTTTCGTTAATATAATTACAGCCGGTGGGGTTAATACTGATGGAATCATTGATGAAAAAAATTACCTACAAGTATTTTATCAATGAACGGTTCCGTCCATGTGTATGTCGGAAAAACAATTTCCAATGAATATTACATTGCAATACTAACAAAAGTTTCGTTCGATAAAACAATTAATTCTGTAAGAGAGGCGAATGCAACGATCGATGCTACTAACGGATCTTCACGAAACCATGTATGACGTTGACCAACCAGAGAAACTCAATTAACTCACAAGTTTGTAAGAACAATTTGAATGAAGTGGAACCTGCAATATTTAAGAATTCACTTCCGCAGTCTCCTGTGAATAAATTCTCATTAAAATCCCCAGTCAAGAACATGGAACATCAAAAGAGTTAAATCCATCCAGCGACGCCTATGTAGACATTTTGGTTTCCAGCAGAAAACAAACTTTCACGCCATAGTTGTATAAGACCTTAGAGATAGCCTTACGTTTCAGAGTTAATTATAAGCCACAGACATTTCAAGAGAAGATCTTCATGTGAAGAATCAAAATAAATCTAACAAGTTACCTCCCGAAGAAAGCTTATTTTATAGCATTCCACTCTGCAACCTCCCTTACCATTTGAGTTTTGATTGTTAGAGAATAATATAGAAGCTTAAGCTTTTAAGTAAGATAATTTCTTAAAATAATATCAGAGCTTATTGACCCGGCGGCCACGAGTTTGAATCTTACTATCATCTGATCATCATCGTCTTCTTGTGAGCAAGAGCGTGAAGGTCCCAGTATATGAGATAGACGCACCATCTGGATAATGAAAGGAGTCTATTTCCATGACCTTGACACAATAATCGTCTCCATACAAACATAAATTGACCGCCATATTGAGTTCTTCCACAGATGTAGTGCCAATGAGAAGACGAAGAGCATCCAGTAAAGAAAACTTTAAGATCGCTTTGTCATAAGACTCATAACCAATATTCCTCCCAAAACCATGTAAGATTTTTGAAAGACATTCTACATAATCAGATTGTTTTTATTTTATTTTATTTTAAATTAAATATTTTTAGTGTTTTTAGATATTTTCACATTTTAATATCATTTTTTTAAATATTTTTAAATAAAAATCACTTTTAAAACAGACATGAATTTTCAGCTGTATCCCAGGCAAAGTTGTGAGCGAGACGTGTTTTTTTCTTTTCTTTTCATGATAGAGATAATTTTATGCACGCTGAAATTTTTTAAATGATATAAGAGTATCTATAAATTCGCTCTATCTTGTGAACTTATAAGTACGTAATTTACACTTTCAGTAAGTTGAAAAGTATTTTTCTGCACTCTAATTAACATTAATAATTTTTTTATTTATTTAAAGATAACGAATATTTTTTACTAATTTGTGTATCAACCAAATTAAGATTTAGTTTATATAATCTTAAAGACATGTCCCTTCACTGTAAAATCTATTTAAAAAGAATTGTGGTGCTCTTTTTTTTCCCGTTAAATGACTTGCGGGAAGGAGAGTCAGCCGCATGATTGTCAAAATCGCGAGTTGACTCGCAAAATCATATGATTTTGGGAGTCAAAATAACAAATCTGGTAAAATCAGGTAAAAAAATCAAACCTCATTAAAATCAAATAAAAATCATTACAATCATATGGACTCGTAAAATCGGACCAGATTGGTCCGATTTTACGATCCTAGACTATTCCACTAATCTGCAAGACGCCAACTAGAGGCTCTCTCTCTCGCCACCTAGGCCATAGACCATGCCCCCCCTGACTTCTCTCTCTCTCTCTCTCTCTCTCTCTTATGGTTTATTAAATACATGCATAGACACTTTTTCAGACAATAATATTTTTTGATTCTCTTATATTGATTTAAATATTAACTTTAAAATTTATACTTAAAATTTTTGAAAAATTAAATTTTTAATTTTTACTTTAAATTAACTTTTTTGGTTTTTTATTTTTTTTATTTTCATATGGTGATATCAAAATAATTTGTTGGAGTTGGAGCTAGTACTAGCAATATCGATGTTGGTACCAGTAGTAGTACTAATAATCCTTTCAATAGTAATGTTTTTGATGAATGTATTAGAAATAGCGAGGAAGATGACGGTAATGAGAGTGATTTTAGTTTACATAGCACGCCAGCAGAATATTTGTTTTAAATTTGTTAGTTTTTACCTAATAAAATTATATGAACATAATTGTTTTGTAATGTATTTTTAAGTTATTTTAAATCATGTATGAACCTTAACTAATGAAATTTTATGACCATAATTATGTTGTATTGTATTCGAAAATATTTTACTTATGATTTTACGATTTTTCTACCTACACGATTTTAGCTGTCATTTTACGATTTTTGTACGAAAAAATTTCAGGTCCGATTTTATGATCCGAGTTCAGAAGCAACTTCCCTTCATGTCAAAATCGTGATTTTGCCAACCTTGCAGAGCCGCCAACCCCCAACTTACCAATCTTACTACTTTCAATACCTCCCAAACACAATTCTCCACACCCACAACCTTCCATACTCCAATACACCCCCATTGTCCGAAAATCCAAGGCTAACACCCCCTTAAAAAACCAAGTTCAACCATGTTTGGGGAAAAAGTCTATTACCCATAAAATTGAAGTCTAATACCAACTAAAAAAGGCTTGGATATGAACAAGGTTAGAAATCTAAGGCTAATACTCATTTAAATGGGGCTCGTCGAGTCAGGATCAATTTGTCCGAAAATCCAAGGCTAACACCCCCTCCAAAACCAAGTTCAATCATGCTTGGGGGAAGACTCTATTACCCATAAATTGAAGTCTAATACCAACTAAAAAGGGCTTGGATATGAACAAGGTTAGAAATCTAAGGCTAATACTCATTTAAATGGGGCTAGTCGAGTCAGGATCAATTTGTCCGAAAATCCAAGGCTAACACCCCCTCCAAAAACCAAGTTCAATCATGCTTGGGGAAAAGTCTATTACCCATAAAATTGAAGTCTAATACCAACTAAAAAGGGCTTGGATATGAACAAGGTTAGAAATATAAGGCTAATACTCATTTAAATGGGGCTAGTCGAGTCAGGATCAATTTGTCCGAAAATCCAAGGCTAACACCCCCTCCAAAAACCAAGTTCAATCATGCTTGGGGGAAAAGTCTATTACCCATAAAATTGAAGTCTAATACCAACTAAAAAAGGCTTGGATATGAACAAGGTTAGAAATCTAAGGCTAATACTAATTTAAATGGGGCTAGTCGAGTCCGGATCAATTTGTCCGAAAATCCAAGGCTAACACCCCCTCCAAAAACCAAGTTCAATCATGTTTGGGGGAAAAGTCTATTACCCATGAAATTGAAGTCTTATACCAACTAAAAAGGGCTTGGATATGAACAAGGTTAGAAATCTAAGGCTAATACTCATTTAAATGGGGCTATTCGAGTCAGGATCAATTTGTCCGAAAATCCAAGGCTAACACCCCCTCCAAACACCAAGTTCAATCATGCTTGGGGGAAAAGTCTAATACCCATAAACTTGAAGTCTAAAACCAACTAAAAAGGGCTTGGATATGAACAAGGGTAGAGATCTAAGGCTAATACTCATTTAAATGGGGTTCCTCGACTCAGGATCAATTTGTCCGAAAATCCAAGGCTAACACCCCCTCCAAAAACCAAGTTCAATCATGTTTGGGGCAAAAGTCTATTACCCATAAAATTGAAGTCTAATACCAACTAAAAAGGGCTTGGATATGAACAAGGTTAGAAATCTAAGGCTAATACTCATTTAAATGGGGCTAGTCGAGTCAGGATCAATTTGTCCGAAAATCCAAGGCAAACACCCCCTCCAAAAACCGAGTTCAATCATGCTTGGGGGAAAAGTCTATTACCCATAAAATTGAAGTCTAATACAAACTAAAAAAGGCTTGGATATGAACAAGGTTAGAAATCTAAGGCTAATACTCATTTAAATGGGGCTAGTCGAGTCAGGATCAATTTGTCCGAAAATCCAAGGCTAACACCCCCTCCAAAAACCAAGTTCAATCATGCTTGGGGGAAAAGTCTATTACCCATAAAATTGAAGTCTAATACCAACAAAAAAGGGCTTGGATATGAACAAGGTTAGAAATCTAAGGCTAATACTCATTTAAATGGGGCTAGTCGAGTCAGGATCAATTTGTCCGAAAATCCAAGGCTAACACCCCCTCCAAAAACCAAGTTCAATCATGCTTGGGGGAAAACTCTATTACCCATAAATTGAAGTCTAATACCAACTAAAAAGGGCTTGGATATGAACAAGGTTAGAAATCTAAGGCTAATACTCATTTAAATGGGGCTTCGTCGAGTCAGGATCAATTTGTCCGAAAATCCAAGGCTAACACCCCCTCCAAAAACCAAGTTCAATCATGCTTGGGGGAAAAGTCTATTACCCATAAAATTGAAGTCTAATACCAACTAAAAAGGGCTTGGATATGAACAAGGTTAGAAATCTAAGGCTAATACTCATTTAAATGGGGCTAGTCGAGTCAGGATCAATTTGTCCGAAAATCCAAGGCTAACACCCCCTCCAAAAACCAAGTTCAATCATGCTTGGGGGAAAAGTCTATTACCCATAAAATTGAAGTCTAATACCAACTAAAAAGGGCTTGGATATGAACAAGGTTAGAAATCTAAGGCTAATACTCATTTAAATGGGGCTCGTCGAGTCAGGATCAATTTGTCCGAAAATCCAAGGCTAACACCCCCTCCAAAAACCAAGTTCAATCATGCTTGGGGGAAAAGTCTATTACCCATAAAATTGAAGTCTAATACCAACTAAAAAGGGCTTGGATATGAACAAGGTTAGAAATCTAAGGCTAATACTCATTTAAATGGGGCTCGTCGAGTCAGGATCAATTTGTCCGAAAATCCAAGGCTAACACCCCCTCCAAAAACCAAGTTCAATCATGCTTGGGGGAAAAGTCTATTACCCATAAAATTGAAGTCTAATACCAACTAAAAAGGGCTTGGATATGAACAAGGTTAGAAATCTAAGGCTAATACTCATTTAAATGGGGCTTGTCGAGTCAGGATCAATTTGTCCGAAAATCCAAGGCTAACACCCCCTCCAAAAACCAAGTTCAATCATGTTTGGGGGAAAAGTCTATTACCCATAAAATTGAAGTCTAATACCAACTAAAAAGGGCTTGGATATGAACAAGGTTAGAAATCTAAGGCTAATACTCATTTAAATGGGGCTAGTCGAGTCAGGATCAATTTGTCCGAAAATCCAAGGCTAACACCCCCTCCAAAAACCAAGTTCAATCATGCTTGGGGGAAAAGTCTATTACCCATAAAATTGAAGTCTAATACCAACTAAAAAGGGCTTGGATATGAACAAGGTTAGAAATCTAAGGCTAATACTCATTTAAATGGGGCTCGTCGAGTCAGGATCAATTTGTCCGAAAATCCAAGGCTAACACCCCCTCCAAAAACCAAGTTCAATCATGCTTGGGGGAAAAGTCTATTACCCATAAAATTGAAGTCTAATACCAACTAAAAAAGGGTTGGATATGAAAAAGGGTAGAAATCTAAGGCTAATACTCATTTAAATGGGGTTCCTCGAGTCAGGATCAATTTGTCCGAAAATCCAAGGCTAACACCCCCTCCAAAAACCAAGTTCAATCATGCTTGGGGGAAAAGTCTATTACCCATAAAATTGAAGTCTAATACCAACTAAAAAGGGCTTGGATATGAACAAGGTTAGAAATCTAAGGCTAATACTCATTTAAATGGGGCTTCCTCGAGTCAGGATCAATTTGTCCGAAAATCCAAGGCTAACACCCCCTCCAAAAACCAAGTTCAATCATGTTTGGGGGAAAAGTCTATTACCCATAAAATTGAAGTCTAATACCAACTAAAAAGGGCTTGGATATGAACAAGGTTAGAAATCTAAGGCTAATACTCATTTAAATGGGGTCTCGAGTCAGGATCAATTTGTCCGAAAATCCAAGGCTAACACCCCCTCCAAAAACCAAGTTCAATCATGCTTGGGGGAAAAGTCTATTACCCATAAAATTGAAGTCTAATACCAACTAAAAAGGGCTTGGATATGAACAAGGTTAGAAATCTAAGGCTAATACTCATTTAAATGGGGCTAGTCGAGTCAGGATCAATTTGTCCGAAAATCCAAGGCTAACACCCCCTCCAAAAACCAAGTTCAATCATGCTTGGGGGAAAAGTCTATTACCCATAAAATTGAAGTCTAATACCAACTAAAAAGGGCTTGGATATGAACAAGGTTAGAAATCTAAGGCTAATACTCATTTAAATGGGGCTAGTCGAGTCAGGATCAATTTGTCCGAAAATCCAAGGCTAACACCCCCTCCAAAAACCAAGTTCAATCATGCTTGGGGGAAAAGTCTATTACCCATAAAATTGAAGTCTAATACCAACTAAAAAGGGCTTGGATATGAACAAGGTTAGAAATCTAAGGCTAATACTCATTTAAATGGGGCTCGTCGAGTCAGGATCAATTTGTCCGAAAATCCAAGGCTAACACCCCCTCCAAAAACCAAGTTCAATCATGCTTGGGGGAAAAGTCTATTACCCATAAAATTGAAGTCTAATACCAACTAAAAAAGGCTTGGATATGAACAAGGTTAGAAATCTAAGGCTAATACTCATTTAAATGGGGCTCGTCGAGTCAGGATCAATTTGTCCGAAAATCCAAGGCTAACACCCCCTCCAAAAACCAAGTTCAATCATGCTTGGGGGAAAAGTCTATTACCCATAAAATTGAAGTCTAATACCAACTAAAAAAGGGCTTGGATATGAACAAGGTTAGAAATCTAAGGCTAATACTCATTTAAATGGGGCTTCCTCGAGTCAGGATCAATTTGTCCGAAAATCCAAGGCTAACACCCCCTCCAAAAACCAAGTTCAATCATGCTTGGGGGAAAAGTCTATTACCCATAAAATTGAAGTCTAATACCAACTAAAAAGGGCTTGGATATGAACAAGGTTAGAAATCTAAGGCTAATACTCATTTAAATGGGGTTCCTCGAGTCAGGATCAATTTGTCCGAAAATCCAAGGCTAACACCCCCTCCAAAAACCAAGTTCAATCATGTTTGGGGGAAAAGTCTATTACCCATAAAATTGAAGTCTAATACCAACTAAAAAGGGCTTGGATATGAACAAGGTTAGAAATCTAAGGCTAATACTCATTTAAATGGGGCTAGTCGAGTCAGGATCAATTTGTCCGAAAATCCAAGGCTAACACCCCCTCCAAAAACCAAGTTCAATCATGCTTGGGGGAAAAGTCTATTACCCATAAAATTGAAGTCTAATACCAACTAAAAAGGGCTTGGATATGAACAAGGTTAGAAATCTAAGGCTAATACTCATTTAAATGGGGCTAGTCGAGTCAGGATCAATTTGTCCGAAAATCCAAGGCTAACACCCCCTCCAAAAACCAAGTTCAATCATGCTTGGGGGAAAAGTCTATTACCCATAAAATTGAAGTCTAATACCAACTAAAAAGGGCTTGGATATGAACAAGGTTAGAAATCTAAGGCTAATACTCATTTAAATGGGGCTTCTCGAGTCAGGATCAATTTGTCCGAAAATCCAAGGCTAACACCCCCTCCAAAAACCAAGTTCAATCATGCTTGGGGGAAAAGTCTATTACCCATAAAATTGAAGTCTAATACCAACTAAAAAGGGCTTGGATATGAACAAGGTTAGAAATCTAAGGCTAATACTCATTTAAATGGGGTTCCTCGAGTCAGGATCAATTTGTCCGAAAATCCAAGGCTAACACCCCCTCCAAAAACCAAGTTCAATCATGTTTGGGGGAAAAGTCTATTACCCATAAAATTGAAGTCTAATACCAACTAAAAAGGGCTTGGATATGAACAAGGTTAGAAATCTAAGGCTAATACTCATTTAAATGGGGTCCTCGAGTCAGGATCAATTTGTCCGAAAATCCAAGGCTAACACCCCCTCCAAAAACCAAGTTCAATCATGCTTGGGGGAAAAGTCTATTACCCATAAAATTGAAGTCTAATACCAACTAAAAAAGGCTTGGATATGAACAAGGTTAGAAATCTAAGGCTAATACTCATTTAAATGGGGCTAGTCGAGTCAGGATCAATTTGTCCGAAAATCCAAGGCTAACACCCCCTCCAAAAACCGAGTTCAATCATGCTTGGGGGAAAAGTCTATTACCCATAAAATTGAAGTCTAATACCAACTAAAAAGGGCTTGGATATGAACAAGGTTAGAAATCTAAGGCTAATACTCATTTAAATGGGGCTAGTCGAGTCAGGATCAATTTGTCCGAAAATCCAAGGCTAACACCCCCTTAAAAAACCAAGTTCAATCATGTTTGGGGGAAAAGTCTATTACCCATAAAATTGAAGTCTAATACCAACTAAAAAGGGCTTGGATATGAACAAGGTTAGAAATCTAAGGCTAATACTCATTTAAATGGGGCTCGTCGAGTCAGGATCAATTTGTCCGAAAATCCAAGGCTAACACCCCCTCCAAAACCCAAGTTCAATCATGCTTGGGGGAAGACTCTATTACCCATAAAATTGAAGTCTAATACCAACTAAAAAGGGCTTGGATATGAACAAGGTTAGAAATCTAAGGCTAATACTCATTTAAATGGGGCTAGTCGAGTCAGGATCAATTTGTCCGAAAATCCAAGGCTAACACCCCCTCCAAAAACCAAGTTCAATCATGCTTGGGGGAAGACTCTATTACCCATAAATTGAAGTCTAATACCAACTAAAAAGGGCTTGGATATGAACAAGGTTAGAAATCTAAGGCTAATACTCATTTAAATGGGGCTCGTCGAGTCAGGATCAATTTCTCCGAAATCCAAGGCTAACACCCCCTCCAAAAACCAAGTTCAATCATGCTTGGGGGAAAAGTCTATTACCCATAAAATTGAAGTCTAATACCAACTAAAAAGGGCTTGGATATGAACAAGGTTAGAAATCTAAGGCTAATACTCATTTAAATGGGGCTAGTCGAGTCAGGATCAATTTGTCCGAAAATCCAAGGCTAACACCCCCTCCAAAAACCAAGTTCAATCATGCTTGGGGGAAAAGTCTATTACCCATAAAATTGAAGTCTAATACCAACTAAAAAGGGCTTGGATATGAACAAGGTTAGAAATCTAAGGCTAATACTCATTTAAATGGGGCTAGTCGAGTCAGGATCAATTTGTCCGAAAATCCAAGGCTAACACCCCCTCCAAAAACCAAGTTCAATCATGCTTGGGGGAAAAGTCTATTACCCATAAAATTGAAGTCTAATACCAACTAAAAAGGGCTTGGATATGAACAAGGTTAGAAATCTAAGGCTAATACTCATTTAAATGGGGCTAGTCGAGTCAGGATCAATTTGTCCGAAAATCCAAGGCTAACACCCCCTCCAAAAACCAAGTTCAATCATGCTTGGGGGAAAAGTCTATTACCCATAAAATTGAAGTCTAATACCAACTAAAAAGGGCTTGGATATGAACAAGGTTAGAAATCTAAGGCTAATACTCATTTAAATGGGGCTTCCTCGAGTCAGGATCAATTTGTCCGAAAATCCAAGGCTAACACCCCCTCCAAAAACCAAGTTCAATCATGTTTGGGGGAAAAGTCTATTACCCATAAAATTGAAGTCTAATACCAACTAAAAAGGGCTTGGATATGAACAAGGTTAGAAATCTAAGGCTAATACTCATTTAAATGGGGTTCCTCGAGTCAGGATCAATTTGTCCGAAAATCCAAGGCTAACACCCCCTCCAAAAACCAAGTTCAATCATGTTTGGGGGAAAAGTCTATTACCCATAAAATTGAAGTCTAATACCAACTAAAAAGGGCTTGGATATGAACAAGGTTAGAAATCTAAGGCTAATACTCATTTAAATGGGGTCCTCGAGTCAGGATCAATTTGTCCGAAAATCCAAGGCTAACACCCCCTCCAAAAACCAAGTTCAATCATGCTTGGGGGAAAAGTCTATTACCCATAAAATTGAAGTCTAATACCAACTAAAAAGGGCTTGGATATGAACAAGGTTAGAAATCTAAGGCTAATACTCATTTAAATGGGGCTAGTCGAGTCAGGATCAATTTGTCCGAAAATCCAAGGCTAACACCCCCTCCAAAAACCAAGTTCAATCATGCTTGGGGGAAAAGTCTATTACCCATAAAATTGAAGTCTAATACCAACTAAAAAGGGCTTGGATATGAACAAGGTTAGAAATCTAAGGCTAATACTCATTTAAATGGGGCTAGTCGAGTCAGGATCAATTTGTCCGAAAATCCAAGGCTAACACCCCCTCCAAAAACCAAGTTCAATCATGCTTGGGGGAAAAGTCTATTACCCATAAAATTGAAGTCTAATACCAACTAAAAAGGGCTTGGATATGAACAAGGTTAGAAATCTAAGGCTAATACTCATTTAAATGGGGCTAGTCGAGTCAGGATCAATTTGTCCGAAAATCCAAGGCTAACACCCCCTCCAAAAACCAAGTTCAATCATGCTTGGGGGAAAAGTCTATTACCCATAAAATTGAAGTCTAATACCAACTAAAAAGGGCTTGGATATGAACAAGGTTAGAAATCTAAGGCTAATACTCATTTAAATGGGGCTAGTCGAGTCAGGATCAATTTGTCCGAAAATCCAAGGCTAACACCCCCTCCAAAAACCAAGTTCAATCATGCTTGGGGGAAAAGTCTATTACCCATAAAATTGAAGTCTAATACCAACTAAAAAGGGCTTGGATATGAACAAGGTTAGAAATCTAAGGCTAATACTCATTTAAATGGGGCTCGTCGAGTCAGGATCAATTTGTCCGAAAATCCAAGGCTAACACCCCCTCCAAAAACCAAGTTCAATCATGCTTGGGGGAAAAGTCTATTACCCATAAAATTGAAGTCTAATACCAACTAAAAAGGGCTTGGATATGAACAAGGTTAGAAATCTAAGGCTAATACTCATTTAAATGGGGCTCGTCGAGTCAGGATCAATTTGTCCGAAAATCCAAGGCTAACACCCCCTCCAAAAACCAAGTTCAATCATGCTTGGGGGAAAAGTCTATTACCCATAAAATTGAAGTCTAATACCAACTAAAAAGGGCTTGGATATGAACAAGGTTAGAAATCTAAGGCTAATACTCATTTAAATGGGGCTTCCTCGAGTCAGGATCAATTTGTCCGAAAATCCAAGGCTAACACCCCCTCCAAAAACCAAGTTCAATCATGCTTGGGGGAAAAGTCTATTACCCATAAAATTGAAGTCTAATACCAACTAAAAAGGGCTTGGATATGAACAAGGTTAGAAATCTAAGGCTAATACTCATTTAAATGGGGCTAGTCGAGTCAGGATCAATTTGTCCGAAAATCCAAGGCTAACACCCCCTCCAAAAACCAAGTTCAATCATGTTGGGGGAAAAGTCTATTACCCATAAAATTGAAGTCTAATACCAACTAAAAAGGGCTTGGATATGAACAAGGTTAGAAATCTAAGGCTAATACTCATTTAAATGGGGCTAGTCGAGTCAGGATCAATTTGTCCGAAAATCCAAGGCTAACACCCCCAAAAACCAAGTTCAATCATGTTTGGGGGAAAAGTCTATTACCCATAAAATTGAAGTCTAATACCAACTAAAAAGGGCTTGGATATGAACAAGGTTAGAAATCTAAGGCTAATACTCATTTAAATGGGGCTAGTCGAGTCAGGATCAATTTGTCCGAAAATCCAAGGCTAACACCCCCTCCAAAAACCAAGTTCAATCATGCTTGGGGGAAAAGTCTATTACCCATAAAATTGATGTCTAATACCAACTAAAAAGGGCTTGGATATGAACAAGGTTAGAAATCTAAGGCTACTACTCATTTAAATGGGGCTTATCGAGTCAGGATCAATTTGTCCGAAAATCCAAGGCTAACACCCCCTCCAAAAACCAAGTTCAATCATGCTTGGGGGAAAAGTCTATTACCCATAAAATTGAAGTCTAATACCAACTAAAAAGGGCTTGGATATGAACAAGGTTAGAAATCTAAGGCTAATACTCATTTAAATGGGGCTAGTCGAGTCAGGATCAATTTGTCCGAAAATCCAAGGCTAACACCCCCTCCAAAAACCAGTTCAATCATGCTTGGGGGAAAAGTCTATTACCCATAAAATTGAAGTCTAATACCAACTAAAAAAGGGCTTGGATATGAACAAGGTTAGAAATCTAAGGCTAATACTCATTTAAATGGGGCTCGTCGAGTCAGGATCAATTTGTCCGAAAATCCAAGGCTAACACCCCCTCCAAAAACCAAGTTCAATCATGCTTGGGGAAAAGTCTATTACCCATAAAATTGAAGTCTAATACCAACTAAAAAGGGCTTGGATATGAACAAGGTTAGAAATCTAAGGCTAATACTCATTTAAATGGGGCTCGTCGAGTCAGGATCAATTTGTCCGAAAATCCAAGGCTAACCCCCCTCCAAAAACCTAACAAGTGTTCAATCATGTTGGGGGAAAAGTCTATTACCCATAAAATTTAAGTCTAATACCAACTAAAAAGGGCTTGGATATGAACAAGAGAGGCTAATACCATTGAAATGGGGCTAGTCGAGTCAGGATCAATATTGTCCGAAAATCCAAGGCTAACACCCCCTCCAACAAGCCAGTTCAATCATGCTTGGGGGAAAAGTCTATTACCCATAAAATTGAAGTCTAATACCAACTAAAAAGGGCTTGGATATGAACAAGGTTAGAAATC
Organism: Salix arbutifolia; assembly: GCA_025169955.1. Lineage (NCBI taxonomy): Eukaryota > Viridiplantae > Streptophyta > Magnoliopsida > Malpighiales > Salicaceae > Salix > Salix arbutifolia. Next base: position 79,307 of record CM045908.1, read on the forward strand.
TAAGGCTAATACCATTGAAATGGGGCTAGTCGAGTCAGGATCAATATGTCCGAAAATCCAAGGCTAACACCCCCTCCAACAAGCCTTCAATCATGCTTGGGGGAAAAGTCTATTACCCATAAAATTGAAGTCTAATACCAACTAAAAAGGGCTTGGATATGAACAAGAGAAATCTAAGGCTAATACCCATTGAAATGGGGCTAGTCGAGTCAGGATCAATATGTCCGAAAATCCAAGGCTAACACCCTCCAAAAAGCCAGTTCAATCATGTTTGGGGGAAAAGTCTATTACCCATAAAATTTAAGTCTAATACCAACTAAAAAGGGCTTGGATATGACAAGAGAAATCTAAGGCTAATACCCATTGAAATGGGGCTAGTCGAGTCAGGATCAATATGTCCGAAAATCCAAGGCTAATACCCCCTCCAAAAAGCCAGTTCAATCATGCTTGGGGGAAAAGTCTATTACCCATAAAATTTAAGCTAATACCAACTAAAAAGGGCTTGGATATGACAAGACCAAGGTTAGAAATCTAAGGCTAATACCCATTGAAATGGGGCTAGTCGAGTCAGGATCAATTTGTCCGAAAATCCAAGGCTAATACCCCCTCAAAAGCCAGTTCAATCATGCCCGAGAGAAAAGGCTGTTACCCATAAAATTTAAGCCCATAAAATTGAAGTCTAATACCAACTAAAAAAGGCTTGGATATGACAAGACCAAGGTCAGAAATCGAAGGCTAATACCCATTTAAATGGGGCTAGTCGAGTCAGGATCAATTTGTCCGAAAATCCAAGGCTAATACCCCCTCAAAAAGCCAGTTCAATCATGCCCGAAGAAAAGGCTGTTACCCATAAAATTTAAGCCTAATACCAACTAAAAAAGGGCTTGGATATGACAAGACCAAGGTCAGAAATCGAAGGCTAATACCCATTTAAATGGGGCTAGTCGAGTCAGGATCAATTTGTCCGAAAATCCAAGGCTAACCCCCCTCCAAAAAGCCAGTTCAATCATGCCGAGGAAAAGGCTATTACCCATAAAATTTAAGCTAATACCAACTAAAAAGGGCTTGGATATGACAAGACCAAGGTTAGAAATCTAAGGCTAATACCCATTGAAATGGGGCTAGTCGAGTCAGGATCAATATTCCCAAAATCCAAGGCTAATACCCCCTCCAACAAGCCAGTTCAATCATGCTGGGAAAATCTATTACCCATAAAATTTAAGCCTAATACCAACTAAAAAGGGCTTGGATATGACAAGACCAACCAGGTCAGAAATCTAAGGCTAATACCCATTGAAATGGGGCTAGTCGAGTCAGGATCAATATGTCCGAAAATCCAAGGCTAATACCCCCTCAAACTAGCCATTTCAATCATGCGGGAAAAGGCTATTACCCATAAAATTGAAGCTAATACCAACTAAAAAGGGCTTGGATATGACAAGACCAAGGTTAGAAATCTAAGGCTAATACCCATTGAAATGGGGCTAGTCGAGTCAGGATCAATATGTCCGAAAATCCAAGGCTAATACCCCCTCAAACTAGCCATTTCAATCATGCTGAGGGAAAAGGCTATTACCCATAAAATTGAAGCCTAATACCAACTAAAAAGGGCTTGGATATGACAAGACCAACCAGGTCAGAAATCTAAGGCTAATACCCATTGAAATGGGGCTAGTCGAGTCAGGATCAATATGTCCGAAAATCCAAGGCTAATACCCCCTCCAAAAGCCAGTTCAATCATGCGAGGGGAAAATCTATTACCCATAAAATTTAAGCCTAATACCAACTAAAAAGGGCTTGGATATGACAAGACCAACCAGGTCAGAAATCTAAGGCTAATACCCATTGAAATGGGGCTAGTCGAGTCAGGATCAATATGTCCCAAAATCCAAGGCTAATACCCCCTCAAACTAGCCATTTCAATCATTTCCGAGTGAAAAGCTATTACCCATAAAATTCAAGCCTAATACCAACTAAAAAGGGCTTGGATATGACAAGACCAACTAGGTTAGAAATCTAAGGCTAATACCCATTGAAATGGGGCTAGTCGAGTCAGGATCAATATATCCCAAATATCCAACGCTAATTCCCCCTCAAACAAGCCAGTTCAATCATGCCGAGAAAAAGGCTGTTACCCATAAAATTTAAGCCTAATACCAACTAAAAAAGGGCTTGGATATGACAAGACCAAGGTCAGAAATCGAAGGCTAATACCCATTGAAATGGGGCTAGTCGAGTCAGGATCAATATTGTCCCAAAATCCAAGGCTAATACCCCCTCCAAAAGCCATTCAATCATGCGAGGGAAAAGTACTATCCCATAAAATCTGAATCACCCATAAAATTTAAGCCTAATACCAAAAAGGGCTTGGATATGACAAGACCAAGGGTTAGAAATCTAAGGCTAATACCCATTGAAATGGGGCTAGTCGAGTCAGGATCAATATGTCCCAAAATCCAAGGCTAATACCCCCTCAAACAAGCCAGTTCAATCATGCCCGAGGGAAAAGGCTATTACCCATAAAATTGAAGCCTAATACGTATAATAATTTAAGCCTAATACCAAAAAGGGCTTGGATATGAACCAAGGTTAGAAATCTAAGGCTAATACCCATTGAAATGGGGCTAGTCGAGTCAGGATCAATATGTCCCAAAATCCAAGGCTAATACCCCCTCCAAACAACCCAGTTCAATCATGCCCGAGAGAAAAGTCTATTACCCATAAAATTTAAGCCTAATACCAACTAAAAAGGGCTTGGATATGACAAGACCAACCAGGTCAGAAATCGAAGGCTAATACCCATTGAAATGGGGCTAGTCGAGTCAGGATCAATATGTCCGAAAATCCAAGGCTAATACCCCCTCAAACTAGCCATTTCAATCATGCCGAGGAAAAGTGTTACCCATAAAATTTAAGCCTAATACCAACTAAAAAGGGCTTGGATATAAGACCACAAGGTCAGAAATCGAAGGCTAATACCCATTGAAATGGGGCTAGTCGAGTCAGGATCAATATGTCCCAAAATCCAAGGCTAATACCCCCTCAAACTAGCCATTTCAATCATGCTTGAGGGAAAAGCTATTACCCATAAAATTGAAGCCTAATACCAACTAAAAAGGGCTTGGATATGACAAGACCAACCGGGTCAGAAATCTAAGGCTAATACCCATTGAAATGGGGCTAGTCGAGTCAGGATCAATATTCCCAAAATCCAAGGCTAATACCCCCTCCAACAAGCCATTCAATCATGCACGAGGGGAAAATCTATTACCCATAAAATTCAAGCCTAATACCAACTAAAAAGGGCTTGGATATGACAAGACAACAGGTTAGAAATCTAAGGCTAATACCCATTGAAATGGGGCTAGTCGAGTCAGGATCAATATGTCCGAAAATCCAAGGCTAATACCCCCTCAAACTAGCCATTTCAATCATGCCGAGGGAAAAGGCTATTACCCATAAAATTGAAGCCTAATACCAACTAAAAAAGGGCTTGGATATGACAAGACCAAAGGTTAGAAATCGAAGGCTAATACCCATTGAAATGGGGCTAGTCGAGTCAGGATCAATATGTCCCAAAATCCAAGGCTAATACCCCCTCCAACAAGCCAGTTCAATCATGCCGAGAGAAAAGTTATTACCCATAAAATTTAAGCCTAATACCAACTAAAAAGGGCTTGGATATGACAAGACCAACCAGGTCAGAAATCTAAGGCTAATACCCATTGAAATGGGGCTAGTCGAGTCAGGATCAATATGTCCCAAAATCCAAGGCTAATACCCCCTCAAACAAGCCATTTCAATCATGCCCGAGGGAAAATGCTATTACCCATAAAATTGAAGCCTAATACCAACTAAAAAGGCTTGGATATGACAAGACCAACCAGGTCAGAAATCTAAGGCTAATACCCATTGAAATGGGGCTAGTCGAGTCAGGATCAATATGTCCCAAAATCCAAGGCTAATACCCCCTCAACAAGCCAGTTCAATCATGCCCGAGAGAAAAGGCTGTTACCCAAAAATTTAAGCCTAATACCAACTAAAAAGGGCTTATTACCCATAAAATTATAGCCTAATACCAACTAAAAAAGGCTTGGATATGACAAGACCAACCAGGTCGGAAATCGAAGGCTGATACCCATTGAAATGGGGCTAGTCGAGTCGGGATCAATATGTCCCAAAATCCAAGGCTAATACCCCCTCAAACTAGCCATTTCAATCATGCCATGAGAGAAAAGGCTGTTACCCATAAAATTTAAGCCTAATACCAACTAAAAAGGGCTTGGATATGACAAGACCAAGGTCAGAAATCGAAGGCTAATACCCATTGAAATGGGGCTAGTCGAGTCAGGATCAATATTCCCAAAATCCAAGGCTAATACCCCCTCAAACAAGCCAGTTCAATCATGCCCGGAGAAAAGGCTGTTACCCATAAAATTTAAGCCTAATACCAACTAAAAAGGGCTTGGATATGACAAGACCAAAGGTCAGAAATCGAAGGCTAATACCCATTGAAATGGGGCTAGTCGAGTCAGGATCAATATTCCCAAAATCCAAGGCTAATACCCACTCAAACAAGCCATTTCAATCATGCTCGAGGGAAAATGCTATTACCCATAAAATTGAAGCCTAATACCAACTAAAAAGGGCTTGGATATGACAAGACCAACCAGGTCAGAAATCTAAGGCTAATACCCATTGAAATGGGGCTAGTCGAGTCAGGATCAATATGTCCCAAATTCCAAGGCTAATACCCCCTCCAAACAAGCCAGTTCAATCATGCCGAGAGAAAAGTGTTACCCATAAAATTGAAGCCTAATACCAACTAAAAAGGGCTTGGATATGACAAGACCAACCAGGTCAGAAATCTAAGGCTAATACCCATTGAAATGGGGCTAGTCGAGTCAGGATCAATATGTCCCAAAATCCAAGGCTAATACCCCCTCAAACTAGCCATTTCAATCATGCCCGAGGGAAAAGGCTATTACCCATAAAATTGAAGCCTAATACCAACTAAAAAGGGCTTGGATATGACAAGACCAACCAGGTCAGAAATCTAAGGCTAATACCCATTGAAATGGGGCTAGTCGAGTCAGGATCAATATGTCCCAAAATCCAAGGCTAATACCCCCTCAAACTAGCCATTTCAATCATGCCCGAGGGAAAATGCTATTACCCATAAAATTGAAGCCTAATACCAACTAAAAATGGGCTTGGATATGACAAGACCAACCAGGTCAGAAATCGAAGGCTAATACCCATTGAAATGGGGCTAGTCGAGTCAGGATCAATATGTCCCAAAATCCAAGGCTAATACCCCCTCAACAAGCCAGTTCAATCATGCCCGAGAGAAAAGGCTGTTACCCAAAAATTTAAGCCTAATACCAACTAAAAAGGGCTTATACCCATAAAATTTAAGCCTAATACCAACTAAAAAAGGCTTATATGACAAGACCAAGGTCAGAAATCGAAGGCTAATACCCATTGAAATGGGGCTAGTCGAGTCAGGATCAATATGTCCCAAAATCCAAGGCTAATACCCCCTCAAACAAGCCAGTTCAATCATGCCCGAGGGAAAAGGCTATTACCCATAAAATTTAAGCCTAATACCAACTAAAAAGGGCTTGGATATGACAAGACCAACCAGGTCAGAAATCGAAGGCTAATACCCATTGAAATGGGGCTAGTCGAGTCAGGATCAATATTCCCAAAATCCAAGGCTAATACCCCCTCAAACAAGCCAGTTCAATCATGCCCGAGAGAAAAGGCTGTTACCCATAAAATTTAAGCCTAATACCAACAAAAAGGGCTTCGATATGACAAGACCAACCAGGTCAGAAATCGAAGGCTAATACCCATTGAAATGGGGCTAGTCGAGTCAGGATCAATATGTCCCAAAATCCAAGGCTAATACCCCCTCCAAACAAGCCAGTTCAATCATGCCGAGAGAAAATCTATTACCCATAAAATTTAAGCCTAATACCAACTAAAAAGGGCTTGGATATGACAAGACCAACAAGGTCAGAAATCGAAGGCTAATACCCATTGAAATGGGGCTAGTCGAGTCAGGATCAATATGTCCCAAAATCCAAGGCTAATACCCCCTCAAACAAGCCAGTTCAATCATGCCGAGGGAAAAGTCTATTACCCATAAAATTCAAGCCTAATACCAACTAAAAAGGGCTTGGATATGACAAGACCAAAGGTCAGAAATCGAAGTAAATACCCATTGAAATGGGGCTAGTCGAGTCAGGATCAATATCCCAAAATCCAAGGCTAATACCCCCTCAACAAGCCAGTTCAATCATGCCCGAGAGAAAAGGCTGTTACCCATAAAATTTAAGCCTAATACCAACTAAAAAAGGCTTGGATATGACAAGACCAACCAGGTTAGAAATCTAAGGCTAATACCCATTGAAATGGGGCTAGTCGAGTCAGGATCAATATGTCCCAAAATCCAAGGCTAATACCCCCTCAAACTAGCCATTTCAATCATTCCCGAGGGAAAAGCTATTACCCATAAAATTGAAGCCTAATACCAACTAAAAAGGGCTTGGATATGACAAGACCAAAGGTCAGAAATCGAAGTAATACCCATTGAAATGGGGCTAGTCGAGTCAGGATCAATATGTCCCAAAATCCAAGGCTAATACCCCCTCAACAAGCCAGTTCAATCATGCCCGAGAGAAAAGGCTGTTACCCAAAAATTTAAGCCTAATACCAACTAAAAAGGGCTTGGATAATAAAATTTAAGCCTAATACCAACTAAAAAGGCTTATATGACAAGACCAAGGTCAGAAATCGAAGGCTAATACCCATTGAAATGGGGCTAGTCGAGTCAGGATCAATATGTCCCAAAATCCAAGGCTAATACCCCCTCAAACAAGCCAGTTCAATCATGCCCGAGCGAAAAGGCTATTACCCATAAAATTTAAGCCTAATACCAACTAAAAAGGGCTTGGATATGACAAGACCAAAAAGGTCAGAAATCGAAGGCTAATACCCATTGAAATGGGGCTAGTCGAGTCAGGATCAATATTCCCAAAATCCAAGGCTAATACCCCCTCAAACAAGCCAGTTCAATCATGCCCGAGAGAAAAGGCTGTTACCCATAAAATTTAAGCCTAATACCAACTAAAAAAGGGCTTGGATATGACAAGACCAACAGGTCAGAAATCGAAGGCTAATACCCATTGAAATGGGGCTAGTCGAGTCAGGATCAATATGTCCCAAAATCCAAGGCTAATACCCCCTCAAACAAGCCAGTTCAATCATGCCGAGAGAAAATGTATTACCCATAAAATTTAAGCCTAATACCAACTAAAAAAGTGTTGGGATATGACAAGACCAACAAGGTGAGAAATCGAAGTCTAATACCCATTGAAATGGGGCTAGTCGAGTCAGGATCAATATGTCCCAAAATCCAAGGCTAATACCCCCTCAAACAAGCCAGTTCAATCATGCCCGTGAGAAAAAGCTATTACCTATAAAATTTAAGCCTAATACCAACTAAAAAGGGCTTGGATATGACAAGACCAAAAGGTCAGAAATCGAAGTAAATACCCATTGAAATGGGGCTAGTCGAGTCAGGATCAATATGTCCCAAAATCCAAGGCTAATACCCCCTCAAACAAGCCAGTTCAATCATGCCCGAGAGAAAAGGCTGTTACCCATAAAATTTAAGCCTAATACCAACTAAAAAGGGCTTGGATATGACAAGACCAACCAGGTCAGAAATCGAAGGCTAATACCCATTGAAATGGGGCTAGTCGAGTCAGGATCAATATGTCCCAAAATCCAAGGCTAATACCCCCTCAAACAAGCCAGTTCAATCATGCCCGAGAGAAAAGGCTATTACCCATAAAATTTAAGCCTAATACCAACTAAAAAAGGCTTGGATATGACAAGACCAACCAGGTCAGAAATCGAAGGCTAATACCCATTGAAATGGGGCTAGTCGAGTCAGGATCAATATGTCCCAAAATCCAAGGCTAATACCCCCTCAAACAAGCCAGTTCAATCATGCCCGAGAGAAAAGGCTGTTACCCATAAAATTTAAGCCTAATACCAACTAAAAAAGGGCTTGGATATGACAAGACCAACTAGGTCAGAAATCTAAGGCTAATACCCATTGAAATGGGGCTAGTCGAGTCAGGATCAATATGTCCCAAAATCCAAGGCTAATACCCCCTCAAACTAGCCATTTCAATCATGCCCGAGGAAAATGTTAAAATTTAAGCCTAATACTAGGGCTTGTATACCCATAAAATTCAAGCCTAATACCAACTAAAATGGGCTTGGATAAGATAAGACCAACCACGTCAAAAATCTAAGGCTAATACCCATTGAAATGGGGCTAGTCGAGTCAGGATCAATATGTCCCAAAATCCAAGGCTAATACCCCCTCAAACAAGCCAGTTCAATCATGCCCGATAGAAAAGGCTGTTACCCATAAAATTTAAGCCTAATACCAACAAAAAAGGGCTTGGCTATACCCATATTTAAGACCAAAAAGGGCATATGACAAGACCAACCAGGTCAGAAATCGAAGGCTAATACCCATTGAAATGGGGCTAGTCGAGTCAGGATCAATATGTCCCAAAATCCAAGGCTAATACCCCCTCAAACAAGCCAGTTCAATCATGCCCGAGAGAAAAGGCTGTTACCCATAAAATTTAAGCCTAATACCAACTAAAAAAGGGCTTCGATATGACAAGACCAACCAGGTCAGAAATCGAAGGCTAATACCCATTGAAATGGGGCTAGTCGAGTCAGGATCAATATGTCCCAAAATCCAAGGCTAATACCCCCTCAAACAAGCCAGTTCAATCATGCCCGAGGGAAAACTATTACCCATAAAATTCAAGCCTAATACCAACTAAAAAGGGCTTGGATATGACAAGACCAACCAGGTCAGAAATCGAAGGCTAATACCCATTGAAATGGGGCTAGTCGAGTCAGGATCAATATGTCAAAATCCAAGGGTAATACCCCCTCAAACAAGCCAGTTCAATCATGCCCAGAGAAAATGCTATTACCCATAAAATTTAAGCCTAATACCAACTAAAAAGGGCTTAGATATGACAAGACCAAAAAGGTCAGAAATCGAAGGCTAATACCCATTGAAATGGGGCTAGTCGAGTCAGGATCAATATGTCCCAAAATCCAAGGCTAATACCCCCTCAAACAAGCCAGTTCAATCATGCCGAGAGAAAATGGCTGTTACCTATAAAATTTAAGCCTAATACCAACTAAAAAGGGCTTGGATATGACAAGACCACACAGGTCAGAAATCGAAGGCTAATACCCATTGAAATGGGGCTAGTCGAGTCAGGATCAATATGTCGCAAAATCCAAGGGTAATACCCCCTCAAACAAGCCAGTTCAATCATGCGCGAGAGAAAAGGTTGTTACCTATAAAATTTAAGCCTAATACCAACAAAAAAGGCTTCCATATGACAAGACCAACCAGGTCAGAAATCGAAGGCTAATACCCATTGAAATGGGGCTAGTCGAGTCAGGATCAATATGTCCCAAAATCCAAGGCTAATACCCCCTCCAAAAGCCAGTTCAATCATGCCGAGGGAAAATGCTATTATCTATAAAATTTAAGCCTAATACCAACTAAAATGGGCTTGGATATGACAAGACCAACAAGGTCAGAAATCGAGTCAGGATCAATATGTTCCAAAATCCAAGGCTAATACCCCCTCAAACAAGCCATTCAATCATGCCCGAGAGAAAAGGCTGTTACCAATAAAATTTAAGCCTAATACCAACTAAAAAAGGCTTGGATATGACAAGACCAAAAAGGTCAGAAATCGAAGGCTAATACCCATTGAAATGGGGCTAGTCGAGTCAGGATCAATATGTCGCAAAATCCAAGGGTAATACCCCCTCAAACAAGCCAGTTCAATCATGCCCGAGAGAAAAGGCTCTTACCCATAAAATTTAAGCCTAATACCAACTAAAAAGGGCTTAGATATGACAAGACCAAAAAGGTCAGAAATCGAAGGCTAATACCCATTGAAATGGGGCTAGTGGAGTCAGGATCAATATTCCCAAAATCCAAGGCTAATACCCCCTCAAACAAGCCAGTTCAATCATGCCGAGAGAAAAGTCTATTACCCATAAAATTTAAGCCTAATACCAACTAAAAAGGGCTTGGATATGACAAGATCAACTAGGTCAGAAATCGAAGGCTAATACCCATTGAAATGGGGCTAGTCGAGTCAGGATCAATATGTCCCAAAATCCAAGGGTAATACCCCCTCAAACAAGCCAGTTCCATCATGCCCGAGAGAAAATGCTATTACGCATAAAATTTAAGCCTAATACCACCTAAAAATGGCTTAGATATGACAAGACCAAAAAGGTCAGAAATCGAATTATAATACCCATTGAAATGGGGCTAGTCCAGTCAGGATCAATATATCCCAAAATCCAAGGCTAATACCCCCTCGAACAAGCCAGTTCAATCATGCCCGAGAGAAAAGGCTGTTACCCACAAAATTTAAGCCTAATACCAACTAAAAAGGGCTTGGCTATTACCCATAAAATTTAAGCCTAATACCAACTAAAAAAGGCTTCCATATGACAAGACCAACAAGGTCAGAAATCGAAGGCTAATACCCATTGAAATGCGGCTAGTCGAGTCAGGATCAATATGTCGCAAAATCCAAGGGTAATACCCCCTCAAACAAGCCAGTTCAATCATCCATGAGAGAAAAGGCTGTTACCCATAAAATTTAAGCCTAAGACCAACTAAAAAAGGCTTGGATATGACAAGACCAAAAAGGTCAGAAATCGAAGGCTAATACCCATCGAAATGGGGCTAGTCGAGTCAGGATCAATATTTCCCAAAATCCAAGGCTAATACCCCCTCAAACAAGCCAGTTCAATCATGCCCGAGAGAAAAGGCTGTTAGCCATAAAATTTAAGCCTAATACCAACAAAAAAGGGCTTCGATATGACAAGACCAACCAGGTCAGAAATCGAAGCCTAATACCCATTGCAAGGGGCTAGTCGAGTCAGTTTCAATATATCCCAAAATGCGAGGCTAATACCCTCTCCAACAAGCCATTTCAATCATGCACGAGAGAAAATGTCATTATCTATAAAATTTAAGCCTAATACCAACTAAAATGGGCTTGGATATGACAACACTAACAAGGTTAGAAATCCAAGTCTAATACCCATTGAAATGGGGCTAGTCGAGTCAGGATCAATATGTCGCAAAATCCAAGGGTAATACCCCCTCAAACAAGCCAGTTCCATCGAGCCTGAGAGAAAAGGCTATTACGCATAAAATTTAAGCCTAATACCACCTAAAAAGGGCTTAGATATGACAAGACCAAAAAGGTCAGAAATCGAAGTATAATACCCATTGAAATGGGGCTAGTCCAGTCAGGATCGATATATCCCAAAATCCAAGGCTAATACCCCCTCGAACAAGCCAGTTCAATCATGCCCGAGAGAAAAGGCTGTTACCCACAAAATTTAAGCCTAATACCAACTAAAAAGGGCTTGGATATGACAAGACCACATAGGTCAGAAATCGAAGGCTAATACCCATTGAAATGAGGCTAGTCGAGTCAGGATCAATATGTCGCAAAATCCAAGGGTAATACCCCCTCAAACAAGCCAGTTCAATCATCCACGAGAGAAAAGGCTGTTACCCATAAAATTTAAGCCTGATACCAACTAAAAAAGGCTTGGATATGACAAGACCAAAAAGGTCAAAAATTGAAGGCTAATACCCATCGAAATGGGGCTAGTCGAGTCAGGATCAATATTTCCCAAAATCCAAGACTAATACCCCCTCAAACAAGCCAGTTCAATCCTGCCCGAGAAAAAACGGCTGTTAGCCATAAAATTTAAGCCTAATACCAACAAAAAAGGGCTTCAATATGACAAGACCAACCAGGTCAGAAATCGAAGGCTAATAAAATTGAAAGGGGCTAGTCGAGTCAGTTTCAATATGTCCCAAAATGCGAGGCTAATACCCTTTCCAACAAGCCATTTCAATCATGCACGAGGGAAAATGTTATTAAGTATAAAATTTAAGCCTAATACCATCTAAAATGGGCTTGGATATCACCCATAAAATTTAAGCCTAATACCATCTAAAATGGTCTTGGATATGACAAGACCAAGCAGGTTAGAAATCTAAGTCTAATACCCATTGAAATGGGGCTAGTCGAGTCAGGATCAATATGTCCCAAAATCCAAGGCTAATACCCCCTCAAACAAGCCAGTTCAATCATGCCCGAGAGAAAAGGCTGTTACCCATAAAATTTAAGCCTAATACAAACAAAAAAGGGCTTGGCTATTACCCATAAAATTTAAGCCTAATACCATCTAAAATGGGCTTGGATATGAGAAGACCAACCAGGTTAGAAATCAAAGTCTAATACCCATTAAAATGGTGCTAGTTGAGTCAGGATCAATATGTCCCAAAATCCAAGGCTAATACCCCCTCAAACAAGCCAGTTCAATCATGCCCGAGAGAAAGGGTTGTTACCCATAAAATTTAAGCCTAATACCAACAAAAAAGGGCTTCGATATGACAAGACCAACCAGGTCAGAAATCGAAGGCTAATACCCATTGAAAGGGGCTAGTCGAGTCAGTTTCAATATGTCCCAAAATGCAAGGCTAATACCCTCTCAAACAAGCCAGTTCAATCATGCCCGAGAGAAAACGTTGTTACCCATAAAATTTAAGCCTAATACCAACTAAAACGGGCTTGGATATGACAAGATCACACAAGTCAAAAATCGAAGGCTAATACCCATTGAAATGGGGTTAGTTGAGTCAGGATCAATATGTCCCAAAATCCAAGGCTAATACCCCCTCAAACAAGCTAGTTCAATCATGCTCAGGGGAAAAGGCTGTTACCCATAAAATTTAAGCCTAATACCAACTAAAAAGGGCTTGGATATGACAAGAACTCACAGGTCTGAAATTGAAGGCTAATACCTATTGAAATTGGGCTAGTCGAGTGAGGATCAATATGTCGCAAAATCTAATGGTAACCCCCTCAAACAAGCCAGTTCAATCATGCTCGAGAGAAAGGCTATTACCCATAAAATTTAAGCCTAATACCAACTAAAAAGGGCTTGGATATGACATGACCAAAATGGTCTGAAATCGAAGGCTATTACCCATTGAAATGGGGCTAGTCGAGTCAGGATCAATATGTTCCAAAATCCAAGGCTAATACCCCCTCACAAGCCAGTTCAATCATGCCCGAGAGAAAAGGCTGTTACCAATAAAATTTAAGCCTAATACCAACTAAAAAGGGCTTGGATATGACAAGACCACACAGGTCAGAAATAGAAGGCTAATACCCATTGAAATGGGGCTATGCGAGTCAGGATCAATATGTTGCAAAATCCAAGGGTAATACCCCCTCAAACAAGCCAGTTCAATCATGCCCAAGAGAAAATGCTATTACCCATAAAATTTAAGCCTAATACCAACTAAAAAGGACTTAGATATGACAAGACCAAAAAGGTCAGAAATCGAAGGCTAATACCCATTGAAATGGGGCTAGTCGAGTCAGGATCAATATTCCTAATATCCCAGGCTAATACCCCCTCAAACAAGCCAGTTCAATCATGCCGGAGATAAATGGCTGTTACCTATAAAATTTAAGCCTAATACCAACTAAAAAGGGCTTGGATATGACAAGACCACACAGGTCAGAAATCGAAGGCTAATACCCATTGAAATGGGGCTAGTCGAGTCAGGATCAATATGTCGCAAAATCCAAGGGTAATACCCCCTCAAACAAGCCAGTTCAATCATGCCCGAGAGAAAAGGTTGTTACCCATAAAATTTAAGCCTAATACCAACAAAAAAGGCTTCGATATAACAAGACCAACCAGGTCAGAAATCGAAGGCTAGTCAAGTCACTGAAAGGGGCTAGTCAAGTCACTTTCAATATGTCCCAAAATGCAAGGCTAATACCCTCTCCAATAAGGCATTTCAATCATGCACGAGGGAAAATGCTATTATCTATAAAATTTAAGCCTAATACCAACTAAAATGGGCTTGGATATGAAAAGACCAACAAGGTCAGAAATCGAGTCAGGATCAATATGTTCCAAAATCCAAGGCTAATACCCCCTCAAACAAGCCATTTCAATCATGCCCGAGAGAAAAGGCTGTTACCAATAAAATTTAAGCCTAATACCAACTAAAAAGGGCTTGGATATGATAAGACCACACAGGTCAGAAATCGAAGGCTAATACCCATTGAAATGGGGCTAGTCGAGTCAGGATCAATATGTCGCAAAATCCAAGGGTAATACCCCCTCAAACAAGCCAGTTCAATCATGCCCGAGAGAAAAGGCTCTTACCCATAAAATTTAAGCCTAATACCAACTAAAAAGGGCTTAGATATGACAAGACCAAAAAGGTCAGAAATCGAAGGCTAATACCCATTGAAATGGGGCTAGTGGAGTCAGGATCAATATTCGTAAAATCCAAGGCTAATACCCCCTCAAACAAGCCAGTTCAATCATGCTCGGGGTAAAAGTCTATTACCCATAAAATTTTAAGCCTAATACCAACTAAAAAGGGCTTGGATATCACAAGATCAACTAGGTCAGAAATCGAAGGCTGATACCCATTGAAATGGGGCTAGTCGAGTCAGGATCAATATGTCCCAAAATCCAAGGGTAATACCCCCTCAAACAAGCCAGTTCAATCATGCCCGAGAGAAAAGGTTGTTATCTATAAAATTTAAGCCTAATACCAACTAAAAGTTATTAGGATTTGGGGTTTGGGGTTTGGGGTTTAGGGTTTGGGGTTTTAGGGTTTGGGGTTAGGGTTTACGGAGGAGGAAACGGCAAGCAACTCAGATGGATTTGTGGGGGGTTTCCAGAAATCTTAGATGATCTGATTTCTCATACGGCTTCAGATCTTGAAAATCCCTCTGGTCAGATTATAGAAAATAGTTAGGTGTACAACATATCCAAATTTCAGTCAGATCCAACGGTGGCCGGCGGATATATAGCTGTCGGAGCTCAACACCTTCTTATCTTTTTCTCTCTAATCTCTCTCTATAAGTGCAAAAATAAATCCTCGAAACCCTTAATTCGAAACTTGAAACGCTAAACCTAAATGAATGCTCTAACTTGAAATCCTAAACTTTAATGTCAAAACCCCAAACCTTGTATCATTAGTTCTTTGTTTGATTTAATTTCCTGCTGCTACTGATCGATGGTCGGCCTTGATTCTGGGATAAATATTTGCCTGGTAGTGTAATTTTGCTGCGGGATGTGCTATGATATCCTGTTCTGTTGCCTTTTTTTTACGATGGCAACCCTTGTGGGCTGTTTGCATTAATGCTCTGGTTTTGTTTGCACTCCCAAGCAACTTTTGTGTTGCTTTCAGTCCTGGGTTATGGGACAGAGAACTTTCGATTTAGATTCTTACTTTTTAACAAGAGTAATGCCAGATTTTATTTCATGATAACTTGTGAACAAATACATAGCAAGTGACTTGTATAAAATTAGCTTATTATTACAAATCATTCAGGAATTTTCTTACATTTCTAGATTGTAGTATCATATTGCTGTATTATTAGAGATATAAACATCGTTATTTCTTTTTAATAGTCAAAGTAACAACATCGTTGAACAATAAGAGTTTAAGAAAATACCATGTAGAACATTTCAAAAAAAAAATTAACAATCAGTAATCATTGGATCATTTTGCAATAATAATAAAAGCATTGTTATTATACAAGAAGATCATTTAAAAAAGAAAAATGAAAACAATTCTCTCTTATGGGAAATAAATTCTTCAAACGACTTGTCGCAAGATACTCGTACTATTTCCGATGATGACCCTTTACGCGAACATTACCCCCTTTGTCGTCGTTCTCACTGTCATCTTCACCCTCATCGTCATGATCATCTTCGTCCTCATCAGACAGTGGAGAGTGGTCGAGACGAGCAGAGTCCTTGGCCCACCTAATAATCTTCTCAACCTCGTCTTCTTCGTCTTTATCATCTCCTTGATCAAATCCACTATGACACGAAACAGTACTGCTGCTGGTTGTGTTATTAGGAGCTTTGAGAGCAGCAAGCCTACCAAACATATCATCAGGGTCAACATCATCTTGAGATTTAGACGGTTGTGTCTTGGAGATGATGGTGGAGGATTGAATGGTGGTTGTGGTGGGTCTGGATTTGAGGGCTTGGAATCGACGGTCAAGATCAGGGAGGAGGTAATCGGGAGAGACACGAGACATGTGAGAATCCACAGAAAGTTTTAGAAGTAACTCGTCTTGTGCTGATTGAAGAAGTTGATCAACTGGGTCTTCTTCATTTTTTGCTGTGGTGGGTTTCTTTCTGTTGCTCATTTCTCTCTTTTGCTCAAAATCCCGATTGGTTTGGCCTTCCTCTCTTTATATATTCTGATGGTGTTAAATTAAAATTAATTTTAGGGTTCAAACATTTAATTGTACCGGGAGGTGTACGTATATGTATTAAATTTGTCTACATAATAATTATAATTACATTTCTTATTTATATATATACGTACATATATTTCTTATTTATATCTAAGGATAAGATGGGGCTTATTTTCAGTATAATGTTAACCATATATGTGATTTGTTATGATAGTTTGACTGAGAAATGTTATTGGATTCTCATTTTAGAGACATAATTTTTTATTAGGAGTATTATGATTATTTTTATATATTTTTTAATTATTTTAATGGGTTGATATTATAAATATTTAAAAAAAAAATATATATATATATATATATATATATTATTTTAATGTAAAAACAAATTTTGATAGAATGCGCCATGACCCCTTGTATTGTTAGAGCATATCTTACCCTGCTTTGCTGCGGCAATGATTCTGCTTCTCGGTTATCGTTTGCTTAAGAGTCTGTTTCGCTGCAGGCTGTGTCACACAGAGGAAGAAAATGTGACTGGTTCGAAATTCAAAAGCATCCATGCTTTTCTTCAATACTTTAATAGTACAGCTATAGAAATGCAGGCAAAAATTATACCATTCAAACTACCAAATCAATGAATACTTGCAGCTAAAACTGTTCCGCAGCTGCAGCTGATGCTGCCGCACAAATAATGTTTGCTCAAAACAGTGTGAAAAGGAAAAGGAAAAGGATTTTTCTTGATGTTCAAGCAAATGGCAGGTTGGCCCAGGAAATTTGCCGAGTAGCTAGCAACAAGTTTTATGCTAAACTTCATGATTCAAGGTCGGATGACTTCAGTTCTTTAAATTAGCCCACTGTCAACCCAAATCCAAATTTGTAATCCTTTTTCTTATGATCCAACTGCAGTATGAAAATTCAAAACTGGTAAGAATATGTATATGACACAAAAACCTCCAAGAAAGAAGAGAAGAGAGAGGATCATGCTTTGGGAAAATCTGCTTGAAGGAAGTGCACGTATGAATGCAAGTAGAAACTGACAAAACATTATTTCTCTGCTAAGAAGGAAGAAGCGTCATGCTAAGAATCTAGAGATAAAATGGTCACATACCTCTGCAGAAAGAATAAAATTGAGACCCATATTCAAGCGTTCTTCCAAGAGGGCGGAAGTGCACCCATTGGAATCGATCTTTCCTCTCAGACGAGCCTGGAACAACTGCAAAGATCAGTATCAATCTAGTTCGTCTCATATCTAGACAAGTTTAAATTTTGTGGCCCAGCAAGATTGATGATCGAGTGTAGACAGCCCAGGCAATAAAATGATACCACTTTGAACATGATGAGATATCAATATATCATAGCATAGTGCATGAATTGCTCAAGGAGTTTGCTAGAGCTAGGCTATGTTGGAGGATCAAGTCTTACCAACTAGCAAAACCAGAGGAACTTCAGGACAGTATCAGAGAGCCTAGACCCAGTGAGGAGTCATACTCTAGCCGCGTTGCCAAGACTGAGATATGCTAGCAAGCACTCAACTCTAAAATTAAGCACACATTAAAACAAATGATGAACATGGTAACACCACATCCACAATTCAATTTGTTCATGCACATTGTTTTGAGAAAATGATAGTTTGCGGTCTAACCAAAATCAACCCTCAGATTTAAGCTAAAGGTTTAGTAAAAAATAAAGCTCAAACAATCCTTAGATTTAAGCAAAAGGTCTATTAAGATTAAGCTCCCAAGACATCTATCAAACTGGTCTATTAAGATTAAGCTCCCAAGACATCTATCAAACTTGTCTGTAGAGAGGGTATAGAGTAGAATTCAAAATATCTATTATCTATCTCAACCACTTTTGTAGATAAGTTACTGCACCCAAGTATATGAAAATAGTGCTAAAATGACACAGGTAACCATGAGCTAAAATTAGTTTCTAAAAAGGAAGAAAAACTGGCATTGCTCCACTTACTTGTCTGAGGGCATAATCATAGCCAGCACTAACTGTCACATCTCTTGATAAGTAGTTGTACATGAAGTCTGTTGCTAGTGAAACCTAATATTAACAGAAAAGATTATGTAAGAAATTTATTTAGATAACAAATTACAGTTTCCTCAAGAAACTGATTACCTTCTCAGAAACCTTCTGCACGTAGCTCAAAGCCATCAATCCAGTGCTAGCAACTTGCCCTGCAGCAACCTGTACAGAAAGAAGTAGTTTTATCCAGTCAAAACAAGAAATGCACAAGTCCTCGTTACAGTTCCAATACAAGTTTGTGCATGCATACTGAGTTGAAATATCTCTAACAAATGGTGAAAGTACAGGGTTTACAAGCTTGGAGATTCACTTAACTACCAGCTAGCCAGGCATCATTAGCCCTTTCTTTTTAGAATTCTCTTTTACTATTAAGAATTGCATATAACCACATGATATTAAAACTATGCATGACATTCCATTCTACAATGTAAATAAAAGTAGAAACTGCTACAGTTTATGTTTTTCTACATCTAATTTCATTCAGCATTTAGTTTTCTCTCAATGAACTATATGATCTCTTGCACATGGAAATCAATTCGTTAGGTCCAGTAGCCTCCAATTGTGCAATTGAAAAACAAGATTTTGTCCAATTCCTTGAAAAGGGCATGCCAAGTATTTAATGCCACTCCAACACTTAGAAACAAGAAATCATGTGCCCCTTAACTCTTGTATCAATGCAAGTTACAAGAGCCAAGGAACCTAAAACAGTTACCCTTCCACAACATTCAAACTATGATAGGTAAAGGAGCTCAAACATGCAATACAGGCCAATTACCATCTTGTCTGTCTCGTACCGACCAGCATATCCAACACCAGACTTCCGATGCTGACCAGCCCAAAATACTTCAGCGCCCAAGGACAAATGAGGGGTCACACTCTGCATTATGAAGATCCAATAAACAAAAATAACAATGACCATAAAACAATTAAATGCAGCTGGAGAGGAGGGAGAAGTGGTGTGGCCATTTGTAAGGTATTGAGAATCACAAAAGATAATGAGAACTAACACCAACAGTAGCCAGGGGAAAAAAAGCTATATAAACTGTTTCAAGAGAAACAGCACATTCTGAATCATAGCAATTAAATTATAGAGCTTGTTGCCAAGAACGATCATATATCCAGCATATTGTTGAAGATATGCTAACTATTCATTGAGAATGACCCTTTGGCTTATTAACTACTCACTCTCAATCACAATGATTACAAATCCATTTTACCTGAATGTTACTGAAATCGTTCTTACCTGAATGTAACTGGCACCAAATAAGGCACCATTTCCTAGTTGCAACTGGCTCCTGTAGTCTTTACCCTGTATAAAGTAAATCATGTCATTATAAACAGGGTAAAAGCATGATCATTTCGTCAAGAAGATGCTTGACACTAATACAGATGGTTAAGGTAACAAAAATGTCTGTCACGCCAACTTTCATTGTTTGTGAAGGAGAATGAATATGGAAAGATAGTAAAGAGAGCTTCACCTTGTAATCAAAGTTCAACATGACATGAGACATGTGAGGCTCGTTTGTAAGCTGCACAAAAAACATATGATAGAAGTTAAAAAGTTTACATGCCTGTCCATAAACTTTGCTCACATAGAAATAAAAAAAAAAACAAGGGTAGCGAAGAAAAGAAGTTCAAAGATAAGGTGAAATGAGCAAATATTTCACCTGAGCATTAGCCTTCAACGCAAGATCATCAGTCAAATCACACTTCACTCTTGCATTTACTCTCCCATCGGTCAACACCCTCCCAATAAGCATTGTCTACAGAGACCCCATAAAGACACTTAATTGAAATTATGATATGACAACCCCATAGGATCCATTAGTAAATGATTTGGAAGGGAAAATATGGCAGTGACAGCCCACCTTTTGGTCTATAAAGTTAGCACCAAACTCGTAGTGAGCAGTTGGGATTTTGATGGCTTCTGAAGATTGAGAAGGAATTTCCATTGGCCCCATCATTACACTGAGAGATGGTGAAAAATAAGAGCCCAACTCCAGAAGAAAAAATGAATTGAGCTGTTTGGAAAGAATTTGAAACATAAAGAAGCCAAAACTACCTGTGACTGAGTGAGAATTTCTGATTCAGTCCTTTGGTAAAATCAAAACGCATCCCCTCAAAATATTCAGGCTTTAAAGACACTGCATAAACATTTTTATGAAATTAAAGTCAAACTTATTAAAAAGGAGAGAATTCTCCAACCTAAACTTCTAAAATGAAATGCATTACAGCAACATACACAATATGATTCAACAACTAAATATTTAAGTGACTATAATCAGGACATAACATTCAGCATACAGTATACGATGGTATGCATGTGACACTCTAAAGGAATCAGTCCCCAACAGCTTAAAACATGCTACCCTTTCCACACAGGATTAGCTAGCACAATTGGCCTATGAGAGCAGCATGAACGTAAAAATTTCAAAAGTATGTCTCTCCATACCAAATTAAAACAGCAAGAACTAACTAAGGCCTGCTCTTTATTGAAACAGCAATCTAGTTCATACCAAATTCAATCATAAACACGTCTTCTTAAAAAAAAGAATCCAAAATAAAAAGGTTAATTTCTTTATCCACTTTTCACAAAACTATACACAATATCATTGCAAGAATTACAGCTGAAAGACGTTAAAACATCAAAATCCATGAAATGTCACAAACCCAAAAACACTTTAAATATCAAACTCTCACAACCCCACTTCACTTCCCGCACAAAACCAAAAACCCATCTTTAATTCACCTCAACAACAACAAATAACCAATAAAAAGTCAAACTCTACAAACCAAAGCCCCCATAAGGGACCAGCCAAAACTTAAGACTATTAGGGTTTCACAGTCAGATTAAATCACAAAAAAACATGTCAATAATCAGATCAAGAGACGAATACAGAGAGAGAGAGAGATTAGAACTGAACTGAGTGCTTCACGATGGAGTTCTTCGTATGGAATTGGACAAGGAAGATTCATGTAGTCAACGTTTTTGTGCACTTCATTGACTTTTTTAGCTTCTGCAGATGTTGCTTCATTGCCTAACAAAGTTGTACCTGGAGGTACGAACCCCGCCATTGTAGTCTCTGGAGTTCAGTTTAATCGGTCACCAGAGAGAGGCTGCGAAGAGAAGGATGGAGAGAGCGTGTGAGATGGTGTTGGTGGGCTTTTGTCATTATGGGGTTTAAGAAAAGGGTTTTAACTTTAAGTGAACTTGTCTAATGGGCTCCTACCTCTTCTTATTTTTTTTAAAGATTTTTTTCTTAAAATTTCTTTCTTTTTTTCACCTCCTATCCCTCGGGTTTTTATTAGATTGTGAACTTGATTGTGATTAAAGTTATTTTTTTATTTAAAAATATATTAAAATAATATTTTTTTATTTAAAAAAAAATATTTTTGACATTAGCATATGAAAATAATCTTAAAATATTAAAATATTAAAAAAAATCCAAAAATACTTTCCAAAAATAGTATGATTTTGCGAGTCAACTCATCAAACCTTGTTAACTCTGGTAGAAAAAATGGTTTTGGTCAAACTCGGTCAAAAAATAGTAAAATCGTACGGAATCGTAAAATTGGACCGGATCAATCCAATTTTACGATACCAGGCTATTCCACATTTCCACGCCATCTAACTATCTCTCTTTCTTGCCACGTGGCAATAGGCCATCCCCCCTATATTTTTTGAAATTATGATCTCTATATTGTTGTTGCAGGACAATGTTCGAGGCATGAAAAGGAAAGAATATTTTTTTTTCTAATATTTGGTCTTCTATGATATTTTCACAGCACAATTTCAGATGCGAGATAATTTTAAAAGGAGTAGAATTATATTCACTAACTGATTTAAAATCTTGCAACCTCAAGTGCAACCAATCATAATGAGCTTGAGGAAGTATGATAAATTTTTGGTGGTCATATATTTCTTTTAGATTTCACCATATGACAAGAGGGTCTTTTATTGTGAAATATTCGTTTTTCAATCCTTTATGAAGATGAAGGCAAATGAAAATAATTGTTTTTTCACAATCTTGCAAGGATGTGTTATTTACTTCTTTAATGGTTTCTCCAAGATTCATAGTTTCCAGATGAATTTCAGCGTCAAGAATCAATGACAAATAATTATTTCCACGAATATCAACAATGCTAAATTCAAGTTTTGTCAGATTTGACATTGTCTTTATCTATAAAATAAAAAATAACTTATTAAATAAAATCATGAATATAAAATAAAAGAGAGAAAAATAGTCATTTAAGATTGTTATTTATTTAGTTTTAGAAATACTAGTTCGTAAGAACTGTATTTAATTCTTCAAGAACTTGAAATATTAGCTCTTTAGAAATTGTATTTAAT
Source organism: Salix arbutifolia (assembly GCA_025169955.1). Classification (NCBI taxonomy): domain Eukaryota; kingdom Viridiplantae; phylum Streptophyta; class Magnoliopsida; order Malpighiales; family Salicaceae; genus Salix; species Salix arbutifolia. The sequence goes on from CM045908.1 coordinate 102,116, forward strand.
TTATTTATTTTTTCAGGAACTATAAATCTCTTTTTATGAATAAAAGTGAAAGAAAATTTGTCAAAAATAAATTACAATAATTAAAAATATATATATATTAAAATTGATATAAACCACATAATAATCGTGCTGATAACATGCTATAATAAAATAATAAACAATTAACATTATAAATATTTATAATGAATCTTAAAAATAAATATTTATAATCTTAAAAAAGACAAGAGATATTTTTATTTTGGATTCTTTTTTTTTTCAAGATAAAGAATATAAGATAAGTAAATCTATTTATATAAGAAGAAAATAAACTCAAGAATTACGAAAATTCAAGAGATTAAACCGAGAGTAGGATATTTAATATGCATAATTATATATTTATAATATTTATACATATAGAAGGCAATATTTCTTAAAAAATTACATAAAAAAAAGTTCAAAAACCTCTTGGATCACTGCAAAAGACCCATGAAAGATAAAATTGGGCTTCTCAATCAAAATAAGCAAAACCCACATTTTTATTCGAACACCATTTTCTAGACCCAGACTCCTGACCCGCATCCCTCTCGGGTCATCCATAAAACGCCACCGTTGGTCCTCGCTTTCTCTCTCTCTCTCTCTCTCACTTGCGGCAAGAATGTACTCAAGCTCAGGCGACAGTAACGGATACCACCAAGACAATAAGCATCAATTCGGGATGAGTCAAAGAGACAGAGTTAGAAGAGTACGTGCCAAGTCACGTGATGGGTTTGGTGAGGAACAAAAGGTCACTCCTTGTACCGAGTTTGACAAGGCTTACTTTAACTCTTACGCTCACGTGGGTATCCATGAAGAGATGATCAAGGTAAGTGAAAATGATGTCATCTTTCTTAAAATGTATTTACTTTCATAATCTGTGTTTTCGTTTTTCTTGTAGATTTTTAAGTTTTTTTTTTTAATAAGGCTTTAGGGTTTTAGGTTCTGTTTTGGCTCTTTTGTTTGATGCGTAAGTGAAGGTTTGGAGTTTAAGGTTGTTTGCAATGTTTCTTTGTCTTGTTAGTGTCATGGCTGTTTTGTTTGATGCGTAAGTGAAGGTTTTTGGTGTTTAAGGTTGTTTGAAATGTTTTTTTTTTGTCTAGTTAGCGTTGAGATTCTGTTTCTTGAACGTGAAATGAGGTTTATGCTTTGTTTTCTGAAAGATTTTGATAGTTTTTTTTGGGATTTCACTTGATAGTTTTTGTGTGTTTGATCATTTTTGGAATGCTTGAGTTGGCTTGGCTAGTTGAAATTGTTAATTGCATAATCTTTTGTCTTTGGAAGTTAGGAATTTGGTTCATTTGTGGTTTTTCATCATTTTGTAATCAGAGTGCTTTTCATTATGTAGGATCATGTGCGGACAAACACTTACAGGGATGCAATCTTTCACCATCAGAGTTTGATTGAAGGCAAGGTAATGCCTTTGAGATTCGTATTTTGTTGTTAATCTATAACATTGCGCTCTTCTTGATGTAAAACTATGTTGGAGGAAGCTTTATGTCTGCTTGGCACTTTGGCATAGAACTTATACAACATGTACGGTTTCATATGCATTAAGACCATGAAATATATCATGTCATAGAACTGTATAAAAAAACTTTGAATAAATATGTTGAGTGTCAACATTCTGCTTAGTGGCAAGGAAATTTTAGGATTATTTTATGCAGTGTGTCCTGATTGCTCAGTTTGAATGCATGTTCAGGTTGTCGTGGATGTTGGTTGTGGCACTGGAATTCTTTCTATTTTCTGTGCTCAGGCTGGTGCAAAACGGGTAAAGATATATTGGAGTGATTCTTTTACAGGAAGTTTCCAGTAATTTTGGAATTGAATTAATGAATTGCACATATAATCATCCCTTGCCCTCAATGTTACATAGTAAGCATTGTCTGTGATCTAGATTGATCCAACTATTGAACTCTCATACTACATGGTCATTTCAAGTCGTGCGTATTTCAATGTTGATATAATGTTCATTCTTTGTAGGGATACTTGATATACACACACACACACGTCGCTCCATCTTAGAAATTTTATATTTCTGTTATGAATTCCTGAAGTGATCATTATCAATTGATTCCCTTCAACATTCTGTACTCTGTTAAATTGTCTCCAGGAAAGTGGTTCTGCTGCATTTTATCATGTTTTTAGAGAAAATACTTCTATTCTTTCCTTATGTTCAATATTCAATTAAGATGATATACACCTAGGCACAATTCTACCATTATGCTTGCATGAGTTTCAATTTACACGTGTCTTACATCTGAAAGATATTGTTCCACCAGGTATATGCAGTTGATGCAAGTGATATTGCCGTGCAGGTGCTTTGTTTGTGCTCATCTTTTTGTATTTCATTTTCAGTGTGTTATTTAGCTATTTGGTTGCTACTGTCCATGTGGCCTGTGATGAGTTTTGACCATTCTTTTTCAATGAACGAAGGATGTTATAGATGCTCATTCTTATCAGGAGAGAAAAGGGTGTTGATGTGTCTGATGGTGCTCAATTGTCAAAATGGAAAATTCATAATATCACATTACATGATCAGTGTTGTGCATTATACACTAGTTAGTATTGTAAAATCAGAGTAACTTCTCAACAACCTTTAAATTATACTGCCAAGCATAATTAATGCACAGAAAAATGCAATGACAGCAAACTATCTTGTCCCCAGCTTGCATCTGAAATTGATAGCTGTTGATAATTATAAGACAATTTGAAAATTATTATTCAGGAATTGCTTATCTTAGAGAATGTGGAATCATAGTTTATGTCTTATATTTCTTATAATCATTTCTCATGAGACCTTTTTCCGGAGTGGGATATGGCTAGCTGTTCCACATTTTGGTCTTTAGTAAATATTTATGATGGCTATTAATCTCATTAAAACTTGTAGGGTTTGCATGGTATGCATTTTGTATTGATTTTATTAATTCTTATAAGATTCTTAAATGTATAAGAACTAAGTTAAGATGCAGTTTTGAATTGAATTTCCTTTTCTTTAAACAGGCAAATGAAGTTGTGAAGGCGAACAATTTATCAGACAAAGTCATCGTATTACATGGACGAGTTGAGGTAGACTTCTGTATAAATAGCTAATATGATGGCTATGCTCTGAAATGGGTCCCCAAAGGACCTGTAGTGTTAACTTATCATGCAAATGATTTGTGTTTATTTATTTGATTAGCTTGATTGTTTATAAAATAGCAAGCATTTGTACGGATTATTTCAGTTGCGGTTTTTTTCTGGACAGAAAATGCAAACATTGATGGTTGGCAATTTGAATCAAATTTGTCTCCCAGTGCAAAACATACTTCTTTACCATACTATCACCACTTGCTTCAACCCTATTTCAGCAATCATCATTCATGTCAATCCTGTAGATAGTCAGTCATGATATTGATCAGAAAATGTTACAGTGTTACTGCCATTTTTTCTGTTTTGGGAATGCCTGTTCCAGTGAATGTAGCTTAGTTGCTGGTTATGAGATAGAGAGGATTTGTTGGCTATGGCTGTCTGGGGCACATACAGGTTCATTTGCACAACCTGTGAATTGGCAGATAGAATGCATTAAGGTTGTCGTAGTTTGGGGAATTTAAGGTTCACAGCCTGATTTCTGTTGTGCTGTGAAAGGCAAAGGTAGTGTTTGACATTTTAGTAGCGGTTGTTTTTCAAAGTGCTTTTTGCTTGGAAATGTATCAAAATATTGTTTCTTCATTTAAAAAAAAATTCATTATTGACAAAAGCATATCAAAACGATCCAAAAACACAATTAATTTGAAGAAAAAAAGAGTTTTTGAGAAGCATGGTTGGCCCACAAAAACAAACAGCCCCAAAGGAAATGGGCCAACCTTTGTCTGTCATCTGGCTGCACCTCTATGTCACATAGTTTGCATGAGGGTTGAACTTTCACGTCCCCTGCTTTGTTTATTGGCTTGAAAAACTGGACCACTAGTTGAGTGCACAAGTCTGTTAAATAACAAATGGTAGCCTCATGCAGATATGTCTATACATGTCAACTGAACCTTTCAAAGTCTGATAGGGTAAGTTTCATGTAAATTAAGGGAGTGAACCAGAGTGCTGTCTGAATTGTGTTATTTCCTCTTGCATTACCAGAGTGCTGACTGAATTGTGTTATTTCCTCTTGCATTAATTTATCTGCTTACATTCAGCTGGTCACTTCACTGTAATAATGATTTCTGCAGGATGTTGAAATTAATGAGGAGGTTGATGTAATAATTTCAGAATGGATGGGCTACATGCTTTTGTATGAGGTGACTGTTAAGATTTTGCATTTTATATGTTTGTAATTAGCGAATCCAGATCCAATGCATAGTATGGACATGACATTATGGCATGTAACCTTTTGTGGGCAGATGTATTTTCCCCTGTTGCCCTACCACATGCAATGTTTACCATCTTGAGGACTTCTTTTTCTCTTAATTTGTAGAGCATGCTGGGAAGTGTCATCACTGCCAGAGATCGCTGGCTAAAGCATGGAGGCCTTATTCTTCCTTCAAATGCAACTGTAAATTTTCTTCCTGCTTGGCAAGTTGTCTTATACCACAGTATTATGTGGATTTATTAGTCTTTTGTGCTTCCATTTACATTATGTAACTAGGTTAAATGTTCAGTAGAATCCCACTTAGGAAGTCTACGGTTTCTTACTTGTCAATCAAGTACTCGCGTGTTTTGTAATGCTGATTTCTTCTGAGTACTGCCTGCAGTTGTACATGGCACCTGTCACACATCCAGACAGATACCGTGAAAGCATTGAGTTTTGGCGAAATGTTTATGGAATTGATAGTGAGTATTATGTTCATATGAAACTCTTTAACAAGCTACATGTCTGGATGAGGACTTGGGATGGTGTTGGAAACTCAGTGTCTGTTTTTGGTTGCAGTGTCTGCCATGTTGCCCTTAGCAAAACAGTGTGCATTTGAAGAGCCATCTGTGGAAACAATATCAGGTGAAAATGTACTGACATGGCCGCATGTGGTGAGTCTCCTTACTTTCTTTGCTGTACAGTTGACTTCTTTGTAAGCCTTTTAATGACTTGTTGTACATCATTAAAAAAAGAGGAAGAAGAAGAGGAAGAAGAAAAACTTCTTCTCAATTTGTGGCTTTTAACTGCAATTGTGACATGTAAATGCTCAAGCTGCCTAGTTCTTCATGATGCATTCCAATTGAACATGTGTGTCCATTTGGTAGAATGTTTGGAAGTGGGTGACTGACTGACTGACTGACTGAGTATGTGCGCACGCTGCGCTCATGTGAGAGAGAGTCTGCAAAACCTACAGTGGCTCAAAATTTGCTGAAAACTTTAGATTTGATATCCCTTTAAATCTAATGCTTGGATGAAAGCAATTTTAAGAGGTGATGACTGATGAACATATGGTCCAAATGATAATTTTTTCATTTGAACTTATTTTTATTTCCACAGAGAGCATGCTTGCATAAACATTGTCCTTCTGTTGAGCATGGTTTGCAAAGGCTGTAAAATTCATGAGGTGCTCCTCTGAGAAAATTTGAGGCCTATTTCACGCTTTCACACATTTGCTATGTTGTGTATTTGGAAGGAGGGTAAAGAGACTAAAATATCATGATTAAAATATCATGATAAATAGGTTTGGTTGCTCTACATGAATAATGTGACGAGCAATCTCAATGGATTTGTTGCAGTTCATTGGTTATGAAGTTTATCGGTCCACTGCATGACTTATTTTATTCATTGAACAATGCTTATATTAATAAATGGACCTCGTTGTCTGATACAAATCCACTTATGTGCTCCTATTGGTCTGAGATGTCTTTTTGAATGGATTTTGAGATTCTTTTGCTATAGCTGCTCTTATTGTATCTTGAACAACATTCTTGCATCTAGTTTGAATGCATGCACACTCTTGTGAAAGCTACCCCATTCAGAGATTTGAAATTTAGTGTTGTTTACAGGTTAAGCATGTGGATTGCTATACGATTACAATTGATGAACTAGAATCTGTCACAACGACATACAAATTCAGGTCAATGATGAGAGGTATGCTCCCCTTTTTTTATTAATTTTAAAATCCTTTTCTTTGAACATGGAACTTTTCTTCTCTGGTTTAGTGTTAACCAATCATCCACTTCAAAGTTTAAGTTATCTAAATCTGGCATTCTGAATAAAAAAACATTCATATACTTCTCAAATGCCTATACATCATCTTGTTTTCCAGTCTAAAACCTTTGTTTCCATTCTTTTCTGTTTTGCTGATTATGAAAAGTGGTTTGAATGTTGTTCTAGCTCCATTTCATGGGTTTGCGTTTTGGTTCGATGTTGAATTTGGCGGGCCTGCAGCTTCTCTGATCAATCCTCGAGTACCAGTCTTACCAACTGTGCCATCAAACAATTCTCCAATGGATGGTAGCCAGAGGAAGAAAAGGACAAATCCAAATGAGGCGCTTGTGCTATCCACTGCACCCGAGGACCCTCCAACACATTGGCAACAGGTATTGTGTATTCATGTCCCATTAACGTGTATTATCTGCTTTTGTTTGGTTGGCCCCGTTAGCAGAAACAAGCATTTCCAACTGCTACAACAGCATAATAAAACCCGTGTAGATTATTATGATCTTAATAATTAATTCCAGCAGTTACCTCGATTGGTGTTGTTTACCAGAAATTTGTTTTGGAATCACTGTTTATGGCTGAATTCCTAAAAAGTGTGCAAAGATACTTATTGGTATAGAATCTGCTGAATCTTTCTTTTTGACATGGAGAATTTGCATGGTAGGCATATGTTGGACAGCTAAGAACTTTCCAGTGATCAATGAACACAACCCGTGTTCAGTACAAAAACAGTATCCTGTATGTATTCTTGGTGAAAAGTAGAAGAAATGTGCGCTAACATGATCCTTGTGATTACTATAAGTAGCTATCTTCAGTGGAATGAAGTCTTATTGAGTGAAGTGGTGTTTTCATATTCATTAAGTTACAAAATTTAAAAGAGGTAAATATGATCACAATTTCAGGAGGATTGTTGAAAAGATCATAAGAGGTCAATTTTTTTTTCAGAAAGGTTTTCTTTCATGTTGCATCTGTACTTGTCCTGGTGAGCCTTTTGGCTGATATTTTTTTTTCCTTTTTCCAGACTTTGATATACTTCTACGACCCAATAGATGTGGAGCAAGATCAACTCATTGAAGGCTCAGCAACACTGACACAAAGCAAAGAAAACCGTCGATTCATGAATATTAACCTTCGATACTCGTAAGACAGCAGTCATTTAAGCTAATAGATTTATCTCCTCCTCTGCCATCAAAGTAGAATCAGATCACATTTATTTATATATTTCTACCTACTGATCAGTTGCTTTGATCATTGTTCATACAGTTCTGGCGGGCGGTCCTTTGTAAAGGAGTCAGTGATGAGGTGATTTTCTTAAGAGTGTTTACAGGTTTGATGAGTCCCAATAGTTCTTTCCTGGGTAAGATAATTCCAAGCCTTCCGAGTTGGTGCGTTTCTCAACTTAAAGCTCTCAGTCTGCGAAACCTATCAGACTTTCTTCTTCAAAGGGAGGTCCTCAATTGACTAAGCAAGTTTCATGAATTTGTAAGAATTTCTACTTTCAGGTCATGGAGATGAAACTTAATGTAAACACAAATATAGGTGAGCTGATTTACAAAAATTCATTTAAAACTGTTCCTGGGATGTGAGCTTTGTAAGAATAGCAGGCAATGTCATTGCTGTATTTTTAACCATTTTATGTACGCGTTCGCAATTTTTCCGAGCTAAAATATCTAACAGAGCTCTCGCAAGTACCATACCTCGTACAAACACAAACAACATGCAATACAACTACCACATTTAACGTGAGAGGATTCAAGGGACACTGACAACATGACCACCCCTTGATCATTTCGCACTAACGTAGAGATGAAGGGGTAGAGATGAAGGGGACAAAAACAAAATGCTTCTTGTCCAACCACATAAATAAAAAAATTTAGTTGCAAATACAGGAGGTTTGGGAATGCTTTTCAAAAGTATTTTTAAAAAAAAAAAATTATTTTTATTTTTAAGTTTAAATTAATAAAATTTGATATTTTTACATCATTTTGATATACTGATATCAAAAATAATTTTTAAAAAATAAAAAATATATAATTTTAACCGTGATCACATTTCCAAATAGACACGCAATCTCTGAACTAGTACAAGACAGTAGCTTTTATTTATTGAAAGTAAAACTCTCACACTCATAAATAATTTATTTATCCTCTGTTCGTACCTTTTAAAAGCACCCCTTATACTCTAAACTTGAATTTATTAAATAAATAATTGAATATTTATCTAATAAGCATGTTTTGATTTTTGACAATTAAATTAATTAGTATAATTTTTTTTAAGTGGACTTAAAGTAAAAATCATGGGCAATTTAATTATCTTTGAAGTTACTTAGGATACATAATACAACTCTTAAAATAACTATTACTAACAAATTTTGACTCGCAACCCTTTTATTTTAATAGTTCTTTTCAATTATATTATTTTAACTCTTAAAAATAATTATAACTGAGAAATCTTATTGTATGTGACATAAATATTATACAAGAATATTTTTTTCAAATTAAATATTTTCAACTTATATATGTATATATATAGCCAACTACATTATCCACTTACGGAGAAAAAAAAATTCAAAGCAGTGACTTCTCTCCATCAAAGGCAGCCAAGGAGAATCGTTGCAGCTTCATGAAAATGAACTTGTCATCTTCCATAACCAAGCCCGCTCTATTCAACACCACCAACATCTTCTCCTCTTTGAATGATGGAAAACTACCCTCCACGACTCTCAAACCCCCCCTTTCAATGTCACCCCACAGACATAAAACAACAGCCACTCCAATCTTTAAAACCAGTAAGTACCCAAGTCTTTAATTGTCACTACGAGAATAAATGTCCATTCAGAATCTTATCTTGGCTTTAGATTTTTCATATTTTTTATTTATCTTTAGTGTCAGGTTTTAAAGCAAATAGTAGCATTGCAAATGCTGAAGTGCCCGTGGAAGTGGAAGTTGCTGAAGGATACAGTATGACCCAATTTTGTGATAAGGTGATTGATGTGTTTTTGAATGAGAAGCCTAGAGTTAAGGAATGGAGAAAGTATTTGGTGTTTAGGGAAGAGTGGAATAAGTACAAGGAAAGTTTCTACACTAGGTGCAAAACAAGAGCAGATAGAGAGACTGATCCAACTATGAAGCAGAGGTTAATTTCACTTGCCTCTAACGTTAACAAGGTAAAATAATGATCAATTTTCACCCTTTTTTCTGTTAATTGGAAAATTTAGTAAAACAAAGGACATTGACATGTGTTATTATTTATGTTGCTCTTGATTTGTTTCCCAGGATTGTTGTTTCCTACGTGGTGTGTTTAATTAAAAAATATTCTGAGTTTTAGGGGAGAAAAAAGAAGATTTTTATGTTTCTGTTTCTTAAAAAGAGAAATATGCAATTGGGAAATCTGGTTTTGCTTCTGTTTCTATCTGTTTTCTTTTAAATGAGTGTATAAAAGGTTAAGAGTTGGATAAATGTATATGTTATATACTCCTTTGGGGACTCTTTGGATTGTGGTGTACTAAGGAATAAACTTGCAGATTGATGAAGCTATGGAAAAACATGATGAACTTCTCAAGGAGATTCAAGATAACCCAACTGACCTCGATGCAATTGTTGCAAAACGGCGCAGGGACTTTACTGGGGACTTCTTTCGTTTCCTTGCTCTTCTTTCAGAAACTTATGACAACTTGGAGGACCGTGATGGTAATTACTAGAGCTCTTGGGATGTGTATTGTTTTAATGGATTGTGCTTATTTTCTTATACTAAATTGCATGGTTCATGTGAATCCCTTTTTTGCTAGGATAGTTTGATAACAGAACTCTTATGTATGCACATAAATAATGAAATGTTGGTCATTTTGAGGATGCTACTGTTAGCCTACATGGTTTTAGAGTAAATAGAGACAGTAGTTATTTACCAGAGAATGAGGCCCTGCTCGAGTATTGAATGTAATCGCAAAATAATGCAATAACTAGTAGCCAGAATAATCTGAACTTTATCTGCCATATCATTTCTTTTCCTTTTTTAAACTATATCACTCTGTTATACTCAATTTGCTCTAATCTGACCACCTTACCTGTCCTGTTGCTGTGAGGATGATTAAAAAATAAATAGATTGCATCATGCTTTTGCTTTCTGTTTTGTAATATTATTATCTTTTTTTCATGAATCGAGAGAATGGATTAATTAATGAAATGACGTATCCTGAAGTTGTTCAGAGATACAAAACCAAATAACTATGAATTACGGATGTTCCAAAAGTAAAGAGTACACAGAACATTTTGTACAAAAGTTAAAGGTTATAGAACCTTGACAAGCATAATAATGGGCTTATGATATGTGAACCAGAGTGGAAATCATGAGTAAATGCCTTCCAAAACTCGTTTGAGGGCTTATGACTAGTTTAGTGGAAGAATAATGAGCTCGTGTTTCTTGCTTGAAGTCAACCATCTAACATGATTGTCTGTTGGTCTGAACAGGAGTGGCTAGGCTAGTGGCTAAATGCATGTCTGCTGTCAGTGCTTTTGATAAAACATTGGAGAGTTTGGAGACGTTAGATGCCGCCCAGGCCAAATTTGATGATATCCTTAACTCTTCTTCAGTGGATGCAGCATGTGAAAAGATCAAAAGCCTAGCCAAGGCAAAGGAACTTGACTCTTCTTTGATCCTATTGATAAATAGTGCTTGGGCTACAGCAAAAGAATCCACTAGTGTGAAAAATGAGGTAAAATCTTTGTGAACCTTGTATTGAGGATCTTTTGTGTAACTACTTAGAATTGTATATTTCCAGAAGATAGATAAGAAACTGAACTAATAAAATCATGTTTGTATTTTTTATTTGATGATTGAGGTATCTGGGCGATTTGGCTTGACTAATTCTCTGGATACATGTACATGGTAAATCACGGACCAAAGTCCACTGACATGATCTAAAAATGGAATTGATTGCACCTGGCAGTGGTGGGAAGCAAACCTAAGAAGACGTACCTGGTCCACACAACCCAAGCAAGCCCTAATCAATAGCCAACACTATAGGGTTAATCCTGTTTGCAACTTCAGAATTTTCAAACAATATTTCCTCTTTTTGTGGTCTCCACTGAGTGTGATGCATGCATGTTAATTTTCATGGATTATTATGTGTAGTCTAGAACTATTGAAGCATTAGATGACACAGAATAAGAGTGCTGCATTTCCATAATTTGCCACAAAAAAGTTCAGTTTAGGGAATCTGGAGTTCATGAAGAATCTGTGCTGAACCAGTGCTAAATTCAGATAATATCTTAGCTTTTGAAATGAAAATAAATTTTGCACGTCCTATTGATGATCTGCTTTCTCAGCTTCGTATCTAGTGATGCATTCTAAACCTTAATTAATGAAGTGTCGGTTTTCCTGGAAGCTCCTCTTGTTATTCACTTCTTGAGAACTGACTGGCATGAATACTCAACAGGCTAAACACACATCATAAGATTCTGCTCAGAGATTTAAATCATTAAATCTGAAAAAAGAAATGTTACTTGAATCTTTACAGCATTCTTTCCATCACATTCATGAGTTTCTACAGTAGCCACTGTCAGCTTAATGTCCTAGACTCCGATATCAGGTCAAAGATATAATGTATAGTTTATACAAAGCCATGAAGAGGAGTCTTAGGAGCATTTCCCCAAAAGAAATAAAGCTCCTCAAGCACTTGCTAAACATCGCAGATCCTGAAGAGCGATTCTCAGCTTTGGCAACAGCATTCTCCCCAGGCGATGACCATGAAGCGAAGGATCCTTATGCTTTATACACGTAAGAGCTTCGTATTCTCTTGTGATTCAAGAGATTCAGGTATTGGTTTATTGTCCCCGAGGGGCTGGCGCAGTGGTTTGCGCCTGGGGGCTGCCAGCGCAGCGCCCCAGGTTCGAGACTCTGTCTTGGCCAGCCTCTGTTGTAAGAGCCTGGGACAGCCGGGGTTTTACTCGCTCACCTGGGCCCACAAAGTGTGCTTTCCAGGGGGTGGGGTTTCCTCGATATCCAAAAAAAAAAGAAAGTATAACATCCTCTTTGTTGTTGTGTAGGACTCCCAAGGAGCTGCACAAATGGATTAAGATAATGCTCGATGCATACCATCTCAATAAGGAGGACACTGACATCAAGGAAGCCAGGAAGATGTCTCAGCCCGTAATTATACAAAGGCTGTTCATTCTAAAAGAAACCATCGAAGAAGAATACTTGGAAAAGACAACATTGCAGACGCAACCAGAAGGGGAGACTAAATCGGAGGAGGACTGAGGTACAGTCCAGTTTTATCAACACCTGTAGCATATTCTTTCTACATTGTAACAGATTTACAGCTTCCAAAATGAAGCCTCGAGCGGTAAATTGTGAGGCTACTTTTCTGCTTCTGTTCTGTACTGGAGCTGCAGGGAGAACTGAGAAGAGACTTTTTGTGTAGCTCCCTGCAGTGTGAGAGGATCATATGATTTGGCAGTACTATTATTCTCCTTTTGGGGACTGACGACCTGTTTCCTTTTGATAAATTTGTTTAATTAAAATGTGAAGTGCATTTATTTTGGCAAAAAAAAGGACTTTCAAAGCTTTTGTCGATGGTTAAATTCGAGCAGCGTTTTTCCAATCCGTGTTTGTCATGTGTCCACGAGAAGCAGAGGAATATCACCACACACACAAGCTTCTCATGTGTTTTGAGTAACAAAAAATGGACAGAAACCTAGGTTTAGTTATGAAAGGATACGATCCATATTTCAGGAACCATCTATGCTAGGACAACCAGTTAAAGGTGCTGTCACATCATACAAATAACTAGTATCACAGAAAAGAAATCGACTTGGATGCTTTCTTGAGTGAAGATTACCTGTGCAGTATAAAAGCAGATTCACTCAAGCTTCATCACAAGATTTGTGGAAATGACAATTCTCGTCGCTGTGTAAAGATTGAGAAGCGTGACTGACACTGTGCAGTTTGGATTCCTTACAAGAAATAGATGGCATAGGGGCAGTCACGCTGCATACGAGGTGCTTGTCCAAATTGGCCATACCTATGGAGATGAGGAGAATGCCGGAAAGAAAGAAAGAAAACTTCATGGTGTGGTGTATTCAAAGTCTTCTCGCTATGTTGATTGAAATTGTTGTCGTTTGCTTTTAGATTTGGGAGGAGTTAGCTGACATATCTGCTGTGATTTTAGGGATGCTGAGGTTGGTTTATTTTATTTTATTTTATGTAAATGATACAAATTGGCTTCTAAGTTTTTTCTTGCATCTAAACATGCTTATTTAATGGGGTTTTTTTTCCTGGAAACATCTAGTTTAAAGGGATAATTATCAAAATACCCTTGTAAAAAAATTTCTATATAAAGAACCCAAATAGCATATTTTCATATAAGAAAAACCCAAAATTCATTTGGATATGAAAGTAATTTTATAAAGTCTTAAAAATTTCATTGATTTGAAAAGGAATTATTTTATATAAAGTAATATTTACATTACTTTATAGGTGTACTTCTTTCCCTTTAAGTTGTAGCAAAATATATACATATCAAATTAAAAAGAAAATGAAATGTTTGTGCACACATAATAACCATGTTAATTTGAATTTGATAGAAAATATTTGGTTAGAAAAAATTCTGAACATCCACACACTTTGATAGAAATCATGATCAATAAAACATTTGACATTATATATATGCCTGTTCATCAACGTTACTCTCTAGAAAAATTAGCAATTCCATCCCTCCATGCCAATGACCCTCAAAAATTTGCAACAAAAGCATAGAAAAGGATGTGAATTGTAATGTCAGAAAATTGAGGAGTGCAAGTTTTAGAAAGGTATACTAGAGGGTTCTGAGTGTAGTTTAGCACCACCTTACAAGTCCCTCTACCTCTCTCTCTCTCTCTCCCCTCCCAGCAGTCGCAGGCAGGGTTTAAGAAACCGAAGTCCAAGCTTTCTTCTTCTTCTTCTTCCTTCTTTATAATTTCATCTATTCCAGGCTTTCTTTCTATATTCAATACACCGAAGATTCAGAAGAAAAAAATATCTGCATTTCGTTTTACCATGGCTTTCTGGGGTTAGTTTTTCCTTTTGAATGGTGTCCGTCCACCTTTTTTTGGGGGTGGTTTCTAGTACTTTCATCTTTATTATTTTTTGTTTTGGATTATAATTTAAAAGGAAAAAAAATTGAATGGTTGATTTATTCTTTTTGGGTTTTGGCAGGAGTTGAAGTGAGACCCGGAAAGCCATTCATTCATGCACCGAATAATGGAAGAAGGCTCCACATTTCACAGGTACTTATAGTAGATTTTTCTTTTCTTTTCGATCCTTTCTGAACTGGGTTTTTTCTATGTAGTTTGAACTTGAAGTTGTTGCATTTTAATGTTTTACAAAAGAGAGTAGATTTTGTTTCCTATGTTTGATAGTTTCTTCTGATTGTTTATGGTTTCTCAGGCAACTTTAGGGACTGGCAGTTCGACGAAGAACAGTGTGGTTCAGTGCAATGTAGGAAATTCCAGTCCCGTATTTCTTTGTTCTTTGTTTCCTGAAAAGACCGAGATATCCCAATTGCATTTGGAATTCGAGGAGACAGTTGAAGTTGTTTTCTCAGTTATCGGTCCTCGGAGTGTTCATCTTACTGGCTACTATCTTGGTGGCCGCTGCGGTCAACATTTTCATCCAGATGATGAGACGTATCCTTTTGTTGGTGTACTTTTGTTTATTGCATAGACTTGAATTTAATTGGACAGTTTTTTGTGTTTTAACTAATTATGCTGTGGCTACTAGAAAAATTCAAAAGAAGGGGAAAAAAGTGAAAATAACATCTGTCCCTTCCGTGTAAACTTAGCTTCTGTTTTTTTAGTTATTTTGTTGAATGTTTTCCATCAACATATTATTTGTTGCTCCCATTTTAGAGAATCATATGGAGAAGATATTGCGGATACAGAGACAGAAAGGTCTGCAAATGGCAGCGATGAAGATGAATACGAGGATAGTTTCATTAATGATGATGAAGATCAAGAGATCATGTCACCTTCCACTGTTTATAGCAGTGAAGGTAACATTTAAAAATATGATGGCGATGCACAGTACTGTAAAGCGTCAAATTAAAACAAATTTTTTTCTTAAACAAATTTTATGGAATTCTGACAATCATGAATTCTGAGTTAAGGTCAATCCAGTAGCTTCCCAGCCTTCTACTGTCCATTTCCTTTTTGTTTTGCATGTTATGCTTGTGAATGCTTCATGCAGCTGTATGCTGAGTACTTTTGGCATGCTATATAAAGTCATCGACTATTTAGTTTTGCTTTGAATTGAGTTGCATTGGGTTGCTGAGTGTTCACGTCAATGGTTTCAGTAAGAACAAACCACTATATTTCTTGGAGTTAGTGAAGTGTACTATCTATGTATGATTTAAATGATTCTTTCAGCTGTCTTCAATGATGCATGCATGTGTACACATGCTAGCAAGCTTCATGGGTGCTATGCTTATTGCTCAGTACTTTCTGTGTACACATGCTCAGTACTTACTTTTGATAGTGGCATGCACTGTATTTTCCAATGAGGATGATGTTTAATCAATTTTATTCTGATGTTTTGCTGTTTTAAATTTGCTGGTTTTACCATTATTTGAAGAGATATTGGATAAGAAGAAACGTAAGAATGGTAAGGGCAGCCACAAACGTCTTAGGAAGAAATTCCAACTCATTGAATCTGATGATGAAGATAGGATGCCAATTCTCCACGAGAAAGAATCTGCTGTAAAAAGTATGGGATCAGAAGCAGCTAAAAATTGTGAGAAGGAAAAAGGTGAAACAAGTGAGAAGAAGGTGAAAGATAATGGCAATTGGGTCTCTGTATCAAAGGGGAATGCAGGTGCTGTTTTAGGCGTGTCCAAAAGGTAAGGGAACTGTGGAATCCCTAGTTGTAGCATTTTTTGTTTTATGTATAAAATTTACTTAGTTGTGTACTTGCTTGTAAGTCTTCCTATTAATCTATATGTTATGCTTGGTTTATGTACTCAAACAGGCAGATAAATGATCACCATTCTTTCCTACCTTTATCTGATATGGGTTCTCGGAATGGCACAAAACCTAAGAAGAAGAGGGGGGGAAATTACGAGGAGGTACCACTTGAAGATGACTTTTTCTTTTGCAGGGCTCTTGGTCAACAGAAATCCATCCAAAGTGAGGTAGAGGCTGACAAATTGGACCTAGATTTCGTAACCACAGAAGACCAGAAGACTACAAATGACAAGTAAGTTTCATAACTGCCTCCAGAATCTTATCAGAGGTTCATGATACGAATATATGCAGGTGCATGTTTGAATTTGGTGCCCTCAATGGCCATGGGTCTTAGAGGACAAAGAAATGTATAATGTTTCCTAATAAATTCTGAACCTGATTTCAAGATCAAACACTGCAGGTATACCCAAGGTTGGTTAATGATTTTGAAAACCAACAGAATTCATGCTTTGAAATCATCTAATCTAAAATCTTTTTTCCTCGTGAGGTATAACTTTTTGGTCAAACTAGCCAACTTTAAAGGTTCTGCTCATTATCCATAAGAATATTCTCCCAAATCATAAAGCAATGCATATTTTGCTTAAATTAGAAAGCCTGTAAATGCTTAATGTATTATCACACAAGGAAAGCATCACACACCCCTTTGTTTGTAATTTATCTAACGTAGCTTTAAGCATCTCACACAAGAAAAGCATCACACAGCCCTTTGTTTGTAATTTATCTATCGTTGCTCTAAGCATCTAAGAATCATTTTGGATTACTACTGTTATGAATTATGAAGTCCATTTTTTTTTGTAGCCTCAGAGGTCAGCATACCTTACTTGTTTGTGTTTCTCCATTCTCTTTTTCTTTCTCCTTTTGGTGTGTGGAATTTGCACTTAGATTGGATTTGTGAGTGATTAAATTTCTTGATTCTTGTTTTTATTCTTCTCGGATATTTTCACCTGGGAGGTGATCTTTGCTCAATTCTCACTGAAATCCTCATGTGGTCTGTAGACATGTTGAAAAGCTGAAGAGGAGAAAGAAAAAATATGCAAAGGAGAAGGAAAGTCCTGATGGCGACAATCAATTGAGTTATGAGCATAAAGCTCAGCCAGATGAGGCTGAAGCTAAAAACACTCTGCAGGATATGCTGGAGACCAATAAAGAAAATCAAAAGGAAAGAAATGGTGAAGTTAAAAACACTTTGCAGGATATGTTGGTGAATGATGAAGGAAATCGAAAGGACACAAATGATGAGTTAGTGCAATTTTGCATTACATGTCACACATTGGATGTTTGTGATATAGGAAATTGCTTAGTTGTCTACTTCTCTTTATTTTTCTCAAAGTTATATCCAAATATAATAAAACATAGCTAAAGAATCTGAGAAGTTGATGGCCTTTTTTTTTTTTTTCTCAGGGTAAAATAATAAATAGATACCAAGGGTAGTTTGTCAAATCAAATGTGTCAATAAAGTTTGTATTTTTATAAGATGTTTATTTATCTATCCCTCTTTGTGCTTGAGTTTTGTGCAAACCTTTAGGAAAGAAAAAGAAAACATATTGAGGCTGACAATCATTTTGATTTCAATGTTGTCAGAGAAGATAAAGTCCAAGATGAAGCTAAAGTTGGAAACACGGGGCAGGATATGCTATTGGTAAAGAAAGAAAATCAGAAGCAAACAGATGATGAGTCAGTACTGTTGGGTTTAGCCTCTTATTTTATGTTATCTGCACGACAATACACGCATATCCCTCTTCTTCTGCTCATACAAGTTCATTACAACTTAATTAGGAAAAGAGCTGTTTATCTCGTTGCTTTATTGATCTTACCTGATGTACTCTTGTAGTAGGGCTGTCTTGCCATGGAATTCCAATCTTCCTCCCACACAGTTGGACCCTGAAAGTGTTACAGAGCCAAAGAAGAAAAGGAAACGTGCAAATAAGAAAGTTCTTGATGCCATTAAAGAGCATGAAGGCAAGGAAGATGATTTCAAGACTGACAACCATGACCATGAACTGTCTGTGCAAGATGAGCATGAAAATGGTGCAAAGCCAGAGAGGAAAAGGAAAGTACGAGCAGATAAGAAAATTCCTCAGACTTATGGTGATAGCCACAATAATGCCATTAAAGAGGAAGAAGGCAAGCAAGATGAGGACAAATCTACCAGTTTAGACCCTGTTGTGTCTGTTCAAGAGGAACAAAATCAGAAGCAACAGAGCTTTGTGTGAGTAATGAATATCTCAATGTGGAACTTTCTGATTCCTGTTTTATCCATTGCTTTTGAGATCCTTTTTCAGTGGATGCAAGTCTGTTATATAGGTTAGAAATTTATGTCCAGGTTAATACGCAAGGAGAATAAACCCAGGACATAGTAAATGTAAACAATAACTTTAGAACTAATTTAATTCGTTAGGTGTTACAATGCAATTTTATTTCTTTACTTTCAAGTCAAAGATAAGTAGACTCACGCACATGACATGTATGCACAACACCTGATAATTTTAAAAAGCTTGCTTTGAGGTGGTACCAAGGGGCTTTATCTGTACTATGGTTCTTTCAAGTCAAAGATTAGTAGACTCACACGCACATGACATAAATGCACAATACCTGATCCTTTTAAACGATCTTCAAAAGCTTGCTTGAGGTGGTACCAAGGGGCTTTATCTGTACTTTGGGTGAGTTGCTTTTTTTTTTTGACACGGGACAAGTAATCTTCTTTTTTTTTTCTCTTTTTTTTCCCGATTAAAGATAGGTAGTAAAATCACACTCAGACATGGCATATAGGTACAATTCTTTTTTTTTTTCAAGGACCGTGCATCAATTTCCGGAACATGAAGAGCATTTTTTTTTACTTGTGAAGAAATTCCTTGTTGCTAGTTAGTTTAGATAGTGAAGTCACTTGGCTGCATGCTAAGGAATGTAGCTTATTTACATCCAGGACAGGAGAGATTTTGAGACCGGGCGAGCTGATCTCTAGCCTCCCAATGAACACAAAGAAGGAAAAAAAACTTGAACAGATATTCATGGACATGTGCAATTTACTATCTGTTCTTTTCGTTGAGGATCTTGGGAATTGATGTAATTCTTTTGTTGCATGCAGCCTTCTTTTCTCTCTACTTCAGATTTGCTATACTAATGGCAGAAAATAACATATACAGGAATCTTAATGTTGACCAATCTGCTGAAGAGAGTCAATCCAAGAAGAAAATGAAGAGGAAGAGGAAAAATGAAGAGAATAAGGAGAGCAGGAAACGGGAAAGCATGGAAGCTTCAAATGGAATCAATGCATAAAAAGGAAAGCAGTGCTTGTGACAGAGCATCTCAGAGTGGGACATTTTGCAATGATGTGGCTGTTAATATGAGATGGCAAAATTGCTGCTCCAGGTTAAAAGTAAGTTTAAAGTGATGGTGGTTTTATAAAGAAAAGAGCTCACAATTAAGGGTAGGAATACAAATACAACACATGATGGAAAAGCATGCTATGTGCTGGCTCTACGTTATTTTGCAATGTTAATTAAAAGCACTTGAATTATAGCATCAATTGAACACCACAACTAATAGCTGGTTTGAGAGTATAGTTGAAGTTGTTTTTAAAAGTATTTTTCATTCAAAAATGTATTAAAATAATATTTTATTTTTATTTTTTTAAAATTATTTTTAATTTAGAGTGAAACATTAAAATAAGAAGTTTTTAAATTTTTTCAAAAATATTTTTGAAATACATTGTCAAACACCCTCTAAAACATGGAGGGGAAGTAGTTTATTTTTTGTAGGGAGATGATTGTGCAGTGTTTGGCTATGAACAAAATGAGAGGACAGATACCTGTTTTTGTTTCTGCTCCTAGTAGGATCAACCTCAATCTAATATTTACACTCCCTATATTCTAAAGCATACTTAATCATTCAAATATTGCAAAATTAATTAATTAAACTAATGTCAACCATGTTTTTGGGCTAGCTAATGAGTACAAAGTGCTCCATTGCTGTAAAACATGAACATGGATACCACAGAAAACATATAGAGAATTATTATTATTATTATTATTATTTTAGTGTGGGGTTTGTAAATAACCCCATATGAATACTTGACCCAGAGAGAGAAAGCAATCAACCCTTTGAATGGCACATCATAATAGCTCCCAGAACTGCTTGCAGCTCCTTGTAACCATGGAGTCACTTTTTGGATTAGGAGCTTGTATGGCATTGAAAATGATTTTTATACAGCATAGGGATCATGTGAGAATCGAAGTAACTGTACAAGTTATCAATTGAATTTGTATTGGTGTTCCACACAAACACCTTTCGGCACAAACGCCGATGCATGCTCGAGCCACCTCGGTTATTTTTTATCGTTTGAGCTTTCATCTAGTGTCGCTAGTCCTAACCCAGCCCGCTTCATCTAGCTAGTGTCACCTTAACCCAGCCCGCTCTAGCAAGCAGACCACAAAATCAGTCAATCCAGGAACTATAAATTCCTTGCTGCCTCTCTTCATACTGACTTTAGAGATCTTCTCTTACTGTCAAAAATCAGAAGATAGTCCATGCCAAGAGCAATGTTGAGCAAGTCAGATCCTTGATTGAGGTGCAAGATGATAATAAAAAGAAAAGAGGATAAACGCGTTGAGCAGGCGCAGCTAAAAATAGCATAATTAAGAAGCTGGGCTCACCATTAGCATCATAATAATGACCAACTTCGACAATCCTAGGTACACACATGCTGTCTGGAGAAGCTACTCGAAAGGCGGCCCTAATACATTTCTTGGTTTACAGGAGAGGCAATACTTTAATAGATTCAGATTTCTTTCGCTCGAGACTCTAAGCATATGCTTATCCAATGGTAAATTAGGCATTTATCCACTGTGTGAGTTCATTTACATTTTGCAATCAGATCCAATGCTTTCATTTGAGGATTATTAACTGACACTCAACTACAAAACCAAACAAATGGGAAGTATAAACCAACCATTATCACACAAAACACAAAAGTGGAACATCATCAAAATCATCATGGTACAAATCCATCTAACATAAAATAACTAGCACATCAACCTAGGAGCACACCTTACTGCACTAGGGTCTTGTTTGTTTCAAGGAAGGAAACAACTTTCTTGGAAAGTAGTTTCCAAGCTTTCCAATGTTGGAATTAACTCTAGAAAACGTTTCTAGAAAAGTAGTTTCCAACAAAAGAATAAATAAAGTTTTCCTGTTCTTAATTCCAGAAAACATTTCCAATAAACCTTGAATAAATACACACCTCCCACAAATCTCTCTTTCCAAAACCTCATATTAATATTCACATTCAATGTTTGATAAACTTTAAAGAGAAATATAAATTATTTTCTAGCTTATTTTGTATGACAGTGCAAACATGAAAAAATAATTCACTTTCAAAAAAAACTATTTCTCAACTATAGACTAAATAAACAGAGTATAATTTATCATAGCTAAACTATGAAAGTTCTCAAAGGCATGTACATCGTCGTCAGAGAGTAAGAACCTGGATGCTGATACCCTTCCCTTCTGCAAACACTTGACCAAACAAGCTATTCTCAATGGCAGAAGATCCACCTCGCAAGCTCCTTGCTTACCCCACAGTGATATTCGTAGCATTAGTCAAATCCAATCAATGTTGTGCCCATTGAATCTGCTTAATATCAATCCCTTCCTTTACCATCTCATAAAGCGGGCTCATTTCCCTCAACTTCTCAACTTGCTGCACCGTGAGCTCAATTGCCCTATCAATCTCCTCTTCCGTGGTAAACCTCCCAATTCCAAACCTAATGGAGGTATGTGCCATGTCCTCATCCACCCCTAATGCCCTCAACACATATGAAGGCTCCAAACTAGCACTCGTACAAGCACTCCCACTTGACACAGCCACATCCTTCAACCCCATCAACAAACTCTCACCTTCAACGTAAGCAAACGAAAGATTCAAATTCCCAGCATACCTCCTCTCAACACTCCCATTCACCACAACACCATCAAGCTTAGCCCTAACTCCATTCAACAACCTCTCTTGCAACGCCCTAATCCTCTTATCATCATACTCCATTTCCTTTTTCGCCAATTCACAGGCTGCCCCCATTCCCACGACTAAAGGAGTGGGCACCGTCCCACTCCTTATTCCTCTCTCTTGTCCACCCCCATTCATTTGGGGCTCCACCCTTATCCTTGGCCGCCTACGCATATACAAAGCACCAACCCCTTTCGGCCCATAGATCTTATGCCCACTCAAAGACATCAAACTCACATTCCACTTATCCACATCAATCGGAATCTTCCCTAACGCTTGCGCAGCATCTGTATGAAATGAAACATTCAACTCCTTACAAATTTTCCCAATCTCCTCCATTGGCTGAATCACACCAATCTCATTATTCACAGCCATCACCGAAACAAGTCCAGTATCTCGCCGAATCGATCCCTTCAACTTCTCCAAATCAACAATGCCATCATTCCCAACCGGCAAATACGTAACCTCGAAACCCTCTTGCTGAAGATGCCGGCAAGAATCCAAAACACACTTATGCTCCGTCTGAGTGGTAACGACATGGTGCTTCTTTTCCTTATAAAACTTCATAACTCCTTTGACTGAAATATTATTAGACTCCGTCGCTCCTGAAGTGAAGACAATTTCTTTCGGGGACGCGCCGATTAAATCGGCGACCTGAGAGCGGGCCGTTTCGACGGCTTGATCGGATTCCCAGCCGTAAAGGTGAGTCCGTGAGTGAGGGTTGCCGTAGCGAGCAAGATAGTAAGGGAGCATCGCGTCGAGAACCCTAGGGTCTACTGGTGATGTTGTTTGCATGTCGAGCTAGAGAGGACGAGCTGAGATTTTCACGCCTTTTATGGTCAAGGAATCTTCGGGTTCTGATGCCGGGGCGACTGCTTCTGCCGCTGCGGTAGAAAAGCGGCGGAAGGAGGAAGTGGAGGCGGAGGTTAGGGAATTGCGGAGGGTGGAAGCTAGGAGCTTCGAGGTGGCCATTGTTTTGGATAATTTTTTTAGGGGTTTTCAGGGGTCGCTGCCTCTTTTTAGAGGCAAAATGAATTTATCAAGGCGAAAAACATCATATTCCCCTCTACTTGCTCATATATTTCAAAAAGAGAAAGTTTACATCTTACACCCTGGTTTGAGCAAGTTACTAACACCCTGGTGGGTCGGTCAAAAGCTACAAACGGATCATTGATCTGAAAGTAGGATGACCATTCTGTGTCCACGTGTGCGAAAACTACATACATTTCAAGCTGATTTAAAACAAAATGATGCTCATGCTGAAACACGTATTTATTTTAATGCAGTATTAATCGAGAAGAAGGTTTGTTGTTTTTTGGGATGTGCAATGCTATGCTGCATTGGGGATGCGATCAAAATATTGAGAGAGAATCTTGTCCCTTTGGTGTTCATTACTTTTCAATGTTTAGCTACTCTGCTAAATGAATGAATCCCGGCCTCGGTGTCTGTAGGTAGATAGAGCACACTCTCGATGCATTTGCACAGACAAATTGCTTGATATACATTAGGCAGTTACGATAATATTTACAAATAGTTTTGCCTTCGGTGTCCTCTGCACTCGATGAAAGCAAAAACAAAGCCAGTCATGGCTCTCAAAAAATAGAATCCAAAAACATGCCAGCCCCCACGATCTTGATTTGAGCTGCCTGCAACAAGGGTGGGTTGGCAATCACAGGTGCAGCCACGAGTTCCCTCCTCTGCCTTCCTAACTGGTCAAAAATCATGTTTCACTTGCCCCGGAGTCTTTTACTTGTGAGTTAGAAATAGATGGCAACGAGATGCATAGTGAATGAATTGGGGGGTGTCCTAGACCATAAATAGATATTTGAGATCTTCCACGGTAAGACGAGTGGCTGAACCTCCACTTTGATCCTCGCCAAATGCAGATGCAACCATTTTTCTCTTCTCGTCCTGCAAATCACAGTGATTCGCACCAAATCATCTTACAGAACCAAGGTCATAACTTCAAATATAAGAATGCAGAGAAATGCACATACAAACATGCACCCAAAATCACCCACAAAAAAACACAGGAAGCATTGGATCACACTTCAAGAATACAAGTAATATTATCATTGTCATTTAAAAAGGCTTGAGCATCTGGCACCCTCCAAAACCGCCGTGCTCATCTTGGAAGCCCAACAGGTTGTCTTCTTGACATATTTAATAAGATTAAGTAACATGGCTGCCAAGTCTTGACTCATACAAATAGCTGTTTCAAGAGAGAACGATGAATGGCAATGCTGCTTCCAAATCTACCCTAAAAAGATCTTCAATTAGACCATAATTGGCTAATAACCATTTCATTTCTATACTTGTAGTCCACCTTTGATTTAATGTACTCTAGCATGCATCATTTAATCCTCAACATTTATCTCTAATAACTTTCCTCAGTAAAAAAGAAAAGAAAAGGCAATTCTCTTGAATTTATCAAGTGCAAGGCACAGTAAACCTGAACATAGGTATAGAATTCCGTGTTTTTATGTTCAGGGATTCACTGTTCCTGAAATAAACCAAAAACATAACTCTTTTAACTCCCACACTTTCTGCCTTTTCTGCTGGTAACTCTTTTAACTCCCAGACTTTCTGCCTTTTCTGTTGGTATATGATATTTAGAAAAAGACAACAAAAAAAGAAATGAAAGATTCAGAATTAGTTGAAACAAAATACAAAAAACCTCCCCTCTTTAGCCCTAGTAACATCTAGGCTCTCCTGGTAGCAAACCACAAGATTAAACAGTAATCCAGGTATGTCAAGGCAGAATCAATGAACTGTAGAAAGAAATGATACCTGAAGAGCTAATATTCTATCTTCAACGGTGTCTTTTATGGTAAGTCGTGTTACTGTAACAGGACGGGTCTGTCCAATCCTATGGGCTCGATCAATAGCCTGATCCTCAGTGGTTGGATTCCACCAAAGATCCAGAAGGATGACATGGCATGCAGCCACCATATTCAAACCTAGGTTTCCTGCCTTCAGGGACATTAGCATCACAGTAACCTGCAATAAATTTCAATCATTCCGATGTTGAATTACAACACTAAGACAATAAACTTGAATCATTCAGATACCGAATGAATATAATGAGAAAAAAAAGGCACCAGGAATAATCATCATGTGCAATGTCATCAATATAATAAACTTGAATCATTCAGATGCTGAAAGCAATGCACAAATTACAGCATCAGGAATAATCATCACGCACACTGTTATCAATTTGACAGAGGAGTTTAGTATTGCATGGTTTGGATAGCAATTAAATAGTGTATATGACACGGTACTCTTTGTGTTGTCAGCTAGAGGTCTTGATAATTAACAGGTATCCCATTTGGAATAGATGATTTAAAAACCCTTTAAGAAATAAGATTATTTTGAGAATTCACAAGGTAGGGGCCAAACCTCAGGATCAGTGTTAAAATCTTTAACAGCCTTATCTCTTGAACTTAGAGTCATTGTACCATCAAGCCTCCTGTACTGGATACAATGCTGGTTCAATGAAAACTCAACCAAATCCAACATGCTAGTCCACTGGGAGAAAACAATTGCTTTTATTGGTCCTTCAGTTGACAAGTTTGAATATGCCATTGACGTTTCACTGCATCCTGCAGAACCATTAAACTCTGAAATTGGACTCCCTGCCTTGCAATGTGACTGAATAACCTCAAGAACAGCTTTGATTTTTGAGGAACTATACTCATGCTGAAGGACTATTGACTTATCATCATATTTGGAATGTGAGGAACTAGCATCAAAGTTGTCAGAAATTCTTCTTCTAAGAGTAGCTTCAGAGAAAACAACATCAGAACCAAGTTGTTCTTTACAGTCAGTAGCAGGGCATGTATTATCATCTCCTGTCAAGTATTCTGACACACATTGATTGCAAAAAACATGGCCACACATGGTAGCAACAGAGTCCTCAGGCGGATCCTGTAAGACCATCATAAAATAGAAAATTAGACCAATCTGATGCAGGATGATGGTACAGTGCTTGTTTTCACTAGTCAGATGCTGTAAATTAATTTAAAGCGGGCCCATACTCGCACCCAAATGAAATCCCTCTAAATGCATAGACAAAGATGTAATCACTAGATGCTAAAAAAGGTGCGATCACTAAGTGACATGGAACAGGCATTTCCAGAAAAGAACTAAGTGGCGTGGAACAGGCATTTCCAGAAAAGAACCACGCACTAACATGATTGGCAAAGAAGTACATCAGCAAAAAGGATTTTGGGTGCTCATTGATGAAAATTTGAGTTTTGACAGATACTAACAGGATTGAAATAGTACCAAACAAATGATGCCTAGGAGCAGTTGAAACTTGCCTGCCAGCACAAGCATGAATTGGAGCAATATCAACAAGCTTGTTAAGCATGGCCAGCAGAGGATAAACAATAAGAATGCACTGTGCAAGGTTTTTCAGTTGCACAAGCAAAATATGATTTGTAGTCAGCTATGTGAAGGAGCTTGGCCCATGGATCAAAGACAATTATACTACCCCCCAGATTAGCTCTGCTTTCCTCGGAGTGCAAATCATCAAAAAGATTATTATTGCAGGCAGATACTCAAAATCAGAAGCTAGCCTAAACAGGAGCTGGAATTAATTTAAACTTTCAGCTAGCATACTAGCAACTTCAATTTCTCATAAGTGATCTATAAACACAAGGATAACATATCACCAGAGAGAAGTTTATCGCCTCACTGGACTTTGAAGATGTATGCACTGCAACAACAGACAAGTAGGGGGGCAAAGAGATGATATTCAACACCAGTTGTTCTATGGCAGCAGCAAAGACAAAGCCAAACAAGATCTTACAAGGGGCATTGAATAAACAGGAAAGTAGTCCAGATTTTTAAGATGACTCACATTGCATACACGACAGAGTGCAGAGGTCAAGCGATTCAATAGATCCACCACCATCTCCCTAGGAAGTTGATTTGCCATTTCAGTTGAATCTTTTTCAACAGATTCAGAATTAAAACCTTTAACAAGAAGTGGATGGTCACAAGCCTGGCGAAGTCGTAAAAGCATCAAAAGTATATTTGCATAATTTTGGTTCACTGTGCCAGCAGCGGCATAAGCCTGAAAGACAGAAACCTATATTGTCAAGATACATGATAATTCAAAATGCCCAGTATTCAATAAATCAGGAATCGATCTAAAAAATGAGAAAAGAATACTCTATGAAAGTGGATGGGGCTTCAATATTTTTAGTATGTTTCAAAACCCAGTACCATCAGCCAATAAATGTCAGTCTAGCAACAATATGTGGCTTCAGGAGTGGAGCATCATGATAAGTTTTATCAAACAAACAGGAGGGAACATTGTGAAAATGGTGCTTAATTTCTTGATTACAATAAACTCTGCTCACTAACTCCAAAATAAAGACAGCCCTGCCATACTTACTGAATATGCAAATACAAGAATAGTGCTGATTTCAACAATATATCAATATATGCAGCATGATAAAGGTAATTATGATATATATATATATATATATATATATAAAGCAAATGCATCATGATATAGGTAGTGCTTAATTATTCTTTATATATTTTGCAAGAATCCATGATTAATAATCTTATTCTCCAAAAAATAAACTACACATCCCTATTTATATTAGTTCTAAAATCCTTAATAGAAAGAATTCCTAATTAAAACTTGCCTAATTATTAGAATTCATCTAGCATTAGGATTCTTAAATAGTAATATATAAATTAAATTTAAATTCTTAAGTTAAGTAGGAAACAAGTAATTAAAATTCAAAATTAACTAGGAAAATAAAACAGTAACTTCAAGCTTCATATGAGATGCTTCTGGGTTTCTTTGTGGACTTCTTTCCAGACATGGCCCTGTCAATCCGGTCCATAAACTTCTGGGATAATTGTTCTATATCATAATGTTATAATTTTCCCAATCAAATAGCATATTTAATTCCCTGCCAGGAGTAGCTTTCCCTGGCCTTTTCTAGGTGCAATATGGATTGACCTTATTTTCTGATGACATTGCAATTACAATTTACATATACATAGTTATTGCTTAATCTGTTTTCTAATATCCCACATGCATGATAAACCCCAATGACAAAACAAAAAAGAACAGAATAGTGCTGATTTCAACAGCATATTAGTTGGTTGAATCAAAACACTAGCTAATTCAGGAGGGAAACAAATTATCAAATACAATGTCTTGAAAAATAACTAAGTGGGGTAAAAAGTACCTTGAATTTAGAGCGAGAATCTGCTTCTAGCCGAGTATAGAAAGCCCGCTCCTCAGCTGAGAAGTCTACCTTCGACAAGCAGATTGATTTTGGTGGCAGGTTAATTATAGGCTGCCCATCAATCAATGTTGCTATATCACACAAAGTCATGACAGTTAGCATCAAACATTATGTTAGAAGCAATGTTTGCATACAAAAATGCATCTCTGTCAACATTAGAGCAATCAAAGGATTTCATATGAAAAGCCAAGGTTGAATAAGTATGTGTTTGTCAAGATACAATCTAAATAAAGCTGGAAAAAATATAAAGCAAATATTTAATATCCCTGTGAAAGAAATCATGCACAAATACCCATGTGCTTAATCATTTACTAAACCTATTAGTATGAAATTCAAATCAGAAAGTCCAAGAGGCCGGCCCTTAAGCAACCCATAAACCCCTTCCCATTCATCCAGCCGTGAATTACCATCTTTATCTCATAAAGCATCTTGACCACAATATCAAATGATTTCACATAAAAAGCCTTGCATAAATGTGTTTGTCAAGATACAATTTAAATAAAGTTGGAAAAATTATAAAGCAAAAATTTAATATCCCTATGAAAGAAATCGTGCAGAAATATTCATTTTCTTAATTATTCACGAAACCTAAAATATGAAATTCAAATCAGACAGTTCAAGAGGCAAGCCTTTCAGCAGCCCATAAAAAACTTGCTATTCATCCCGCTGAGAATTACCATCTTTATCTCATTTATATTTAATGAATAAAAGATGCTGCAATAAAATATCTGTGTTGGATAAACACATGGCATGATTATACTCCTAAAAGGAAATCAAAAGAAAGAAACCAACTGCACAAGTCACATGTAGATGAGCTTGGCATTCTAAAAATGTTTGATTTTTTAGGTAAATAACCTCCCCAACTACACTGATTAAAAGAACAAGAGCAATCACCTTTTGTACGACGCAACATTATAGCCCTTAGAACTGCCTGCAACTTCTTGTAGCCATGGACTGAGCTTCTGGATATAGGAACTTTTATGGTATTGTAAAATGATTTGTAAACAGCATAGGGGTCGTATCTGAGGAATCTGAAGTAGCTGTATAAATCATCAATTGAGTTTTGTATAGGTGTTCCAGATAAGCACCACCTTCTTTTGGCACGAAGGCTGCAACAGGCTCGAGCCACTTGAGTTCGGTGATTTTTTATTGTTTGAGCTTCATCTAGTATCACCCTAGACCAACTCACTCTAGCAAGTGCACCACAGTCACAATCAATAGAGGAACTATCCATTCCCTTTCTGCCTCTCTTCTTACTGACTTTAGAATTCTTCTTCCTCTTCTTATTGTTTGAAAATTCCGAAGATATTCCATGCTTTTCACCACTTTTATCATCAGCCTCATCCTCATCAACCAAAGGCTGTTTGGGAACTTCATTACTTACAATTGAATATGTAGTCAAAACCACATCATGCTTAGCCAATTCATCAGGACTCCTTGTACGATTGCCACCATGATAGACCAGGACAGAAAGTTTGGCTCCATCAGCAACTTTATCATCCAGCTCCCTGGCCCATTGTCGGAGAACACTGGCAGGACACACCACTAGTGTACCTGCTGCTGGTCTACGTCTACTAATTGCCTTTATAGAAGAACCAACTTCTGGGGTGGATTTAATATCAGCCGACTCTCCAGTCTGTTTGTCTTTATCCAAGACAGGAGTTCCATTATCATCATCGTCATCCAAATTCAATGCTTCAGTTTTGAGATTGCACTGATCTTCAGTCTTTGGTTTTGTCTCCAAAGACTTTTGCATTTGTATAAGGGCAATCATTGAGATTGTTTTACCAAGGCCCTGGAATGTGAGATCATAATGTGTGTTGGCAGAAACGTAGATCAAAACCAAAAAAAGAATTAATCATGAACTAATGCAATTAGGATAAAATGGACTTCTCTAAATGCATAACCTGATCATCAGCTAAAATTCCACCTAAACAATGCAAGCTTCTTGTTTCCTTCTGAAGCATCCATGCCAAAGCAATTTTCTGAAAAATAAAACTTCAATGAAAAATGGAAAATACGCAGACCAACTTGTAGATTACCAGTAACATGGTAAAACCTGATGTCTGAGAAGAGGCACAGACATAAGACCATCAGGTAGATTAGCTTCAACTTTTGGTTGATTAAGATCCTGCAAGAATAAATGTCTGTCAACTTTATAATTTTTTTATGAACTTCAAACATTGACTTGTCTCCAGGCAACTTGAAATATTAAGAAAAGAATCAGCATAATTTTGTTTGTCATACTCAAAAGTTTTCAAACAAGGCAATTTTTGTTTTTGCAGTCCACTGCAAAAACAAATTGGCCCTAACACCAGCAGTGGTGACAGAAAAAAAACTATAAATCATGGTGGATGGTACTCACCTAGAACTGTACATACAAATTGAAGCATGGGAGTCAAAGATTGAGTACAGCTGTATTTGTTGTTTGATAGGTCTCCAAAGTGGACAACATAGGAGATTAAAATTGATGAGAGCTCAATCTCTTCTTGAACACAGCAATCAAGTCATTCGTTTTATGAGAGTTTAGAGATGACAGTAATACTGGGCTCTAAGATAGACCAAGTGTCATGTGTTTTCTTGGAAAAATGTTCTCACTAGCCAAAAAATATGGTACACAACCTAGAACTTGACTGCTATGAATAGTTTTTTTTCACTCCAGCTATTCAGGACCGAAAAGCACTTTTTTTTCTGCGCCAGGTAATTATGTAATAGTTCTACACAAAAATGCTTAATTTCATATGACAAAAAACTAAAATTAAAATGGACACGTTACAGTTCCAAAAAAATAATAAAAGAACATAATAGATAGCTTTCTGAAATATGAACACAGGGCCATGTGCATTATTAAGTAAAATAAAATGTTTGTACGAATCAAAAACATGTCAAAATTGCATGGTCTTGCTTCCTCAGTTATGCTTCTGAACACGTCCAAGCTCTTAGCAAACAAAACTTGAAAGTATTTTGCAAATAATGTTAAGGTTAAGGTGTGCTCAGGCTCAGTTTACATCTAAAACATCCAAACTTGAACAGCATGCAGCTTGGCTGAGCTCAACTCTATTACAGTCCTACCAACACTTGAAAAGAAATGCTAGTTACAGTGTGAGAAAAAAAAAGACAATGACTGAAAATGAGTTGCTATGAAATAAAAAATTATAACTCGTGACCAGCAAAGAGGAACCCCAAATCCTGTTTATACAATATAAGCAATTTAATTAATAAGGTAAAATAAACTCCACGTACTTCCAGTGCAGCTTGATAAACCAGTCTCTCGTCAGTTCCAGCAACGTTTTCATCCCCAGCCATGGAGTGATACACAGGTTCACTTGGACCAGGAAATTGTGCAGAAGATTTTCCATGCATAAAAGATGGAGGTGGGATCCTGCTTCCGTTATTTTCATACATCATAATATCATCAGTATTGCGCTTGCTGTAAATGTCTCTCATATAACCCCTGCTATTAGTTACACTTGGTCCTGCAAGATGATAAGCATTTCCATATATATCACGAGACCCGCCGCTGCTGACATTCTCTACTGTGTTGTTTGATTTATTACTCAGTTCAGATGGCTGAAGCGATGGCGGAAGGGTCCTCTTTAAAGCCTGTTGGGACGAAAGTTTCTCATAATCTACGCCAGAAACATTAGCAATTTGGGAATTAACTGTCCGAAGCTGACCCATGCTCCCAGCCCCATCAAAATGCCGAGAACCGTCTCCTCGAGCAGTAGACCAACTTGTGTCTCTAATGTTGGCACCGTTGGTAGGTTGACCGTGGATCTTCATCCATGAAAGGTCATTTACATTTGATGAACTACTCCCATTTGAAGCATATGATCTTTTAAGAGGGTGAGCATTTTGTGTCTGCCCGCCATAACCTGCAATGCAAATTTAGTTCATTGTCACCGAGATTAGTAATACATTCAATTTGGTGAGATCGGCCATTTACGTACAAATGCTTCACCTGGTGGAAATAGAATGTGAGAGTGAGGTTTAGATAAATAGGGAATGAATAGGGAATGAAAAGAAGAAGCGGGAAAGCCAGTCCTTGGTGGCATAGGATAATTCAATGAGACCGACCTGTATGTCTTGAGGTTGTGGGATGAGCAGTGGCCCAATCCGGAAGCTTCCTGGCATTGGCAGAGTCCCTACCATTTACAGGTGATATTTCAACCTCGTCATCGTCAGTAAAATTGAAATCACTATCAGATGAACTGATTTCTATAGGACTTATAGCATCCATTGAGCTGTTATGAGGATCAATCGCCCCTTTCGTCAGCTAAAATTTTCCCTTTCTTCAGCCAGATTAAATTAGCAAAATAATTCGTCAACCTGCATTTACTGGAAACGACAAAAAAAATCATTTCTTTAAAACATTCCTCAAAAGCAATGGCATTCCAATTTTCCATCTAACGTATACATTACGTACTAATTAAGAATAGTTTAGGGTTGTCTCTTTTTATTTATTAGAGAAATGAGCAAAATAGGCAAAACCCATTACAAAGACATTACAGTAATCAGCAAATTAGAAAAAAGAAGCAGAATAGTACATTGAAAGCTGGAGACATCCAGAGCAAAGAAGCGATATTTAATGAATAGCATCAAAATTTAGACTTGAAATTGAGTTTGAGGAAGAGAGCAGGAGTAGTGGAACCCTACCTCTGATTGTGAAAGGACCAATCATCGTGAATTGAAAATTAGGGTTTTGCAGGGAAAAAAGCAAAGCAAAGCACTTGTGTTGTGTACTTGTGCTGAGGAGAAAGAGAAGGAGACCCAGACAAGTTTAAAAAACGTAGAGGGGAGTGAAAGAGATGCTGTCGTTTTATGACCTCTTATAAGATCACGAAATTTATAAGAGAATCAAGAAAACAAAAATAAAAGAGTTAGAAAGTGTGGTTTAAAGGTGAGGAGCAAATTGTAAACAAATGATAGTTGGCATGTGATTAATAATAATAAATAGCAACTATCGTGGTTATTATGTAAGAGTGTAGGATTTCCTTCCAAACACAATCACGCATCTTTCCTTTTACTTACTATTCATAAGTTATTCGTATCTCTTTTTTATCCAGAAATGAAGGGAAAATGCAGATTCAAGGCTAAAATAATTTATTGTTGGTCAAAAGACATAATTATATTTTTATGGGTCAATTTGATTTAATCGTTGGCCAATTTAAGGTGTAATTATGCTTCAGAATTGATTGAGAGCCCAATTGAAGAATTTTTAATTAAGCGCAAGAGCTTAATTATACTTTAAATTAGTCAAATTAATTTTATTAAGGGCTTAATGGGTGAGAAATTAAATTTGGAAGCTTAATCTGGGTTAAATTGAGACGATCAGAATTTTCGATGACGGAATTTTTTGGTGAAATCGGAAGCCAAAATTGAAGATAAAAACATCTTTTTTACCTGTTTTTCCTGTCGAAAAACTCTTCTTTTTTTTTACAAACATATTTATTTAAAAAAAAACCTGCAACGGCCACTGCTATAAGCACGCGACTGAGGAGGCAATCAAAGCAACAGTATCACGTCGCTGTAGAATACATTCGTCGCCGTTCAACTGTAACATGCCATTGTAGGAGGCAACCAGTCACTGAACGATCTGTAGCATTGCACGGATGGGCTATCTCCTCCGCCTATAAATACCACGGGAAAAACTAGGGGAAGTTCTTAGACAGTCAACAAACGGGAAACAGGGGAGAAATTCTGAAATAGGGAGAGAAAATACTGAAATAGAGAAAAATAAATTTACGTAACGGGGAAAAAATCTTTGATTGAGGGACGATCGTGTTAACAGAGAATTGAACACCGACTGAGGGGAAAGACTGAAAAAAACACTAAAAACAGAGGTTGCAAGTACAACCCGTCCTCGGCGTCCCTCTCCATCCTCACTGTCATCCACGAACGGCGACCATCCCTCATCTTCTTCCTCACCGACGGCAACAGAAAGTGCTAGCAGCCCTCTCTCTCCTCCCTACAGGTAGCTCTCTCTCTCCCCGACGTGGTTCTCTCTCTCTAAAACAAGTTGAAGCGTCGACAACCTCTTCTCTCTCTCTGAAAAACGGACGTGGAACAACTCCTCTTCCTCCTCCAGCCAGTTCCCATGAACACCACACCAGCAACTCCAACCCAGCCTTCTTCTCCAGCTCCGGCGACGAAGAGCAACAGCCAGCAGCAACGACCAAAGCAACAGACTAGCAGCTTCAGGAGCTCCTCCCGGCCACCACAGGCCGCTATTTTCGACGCCACCACCGCAGGGACAACCACCTCAACCTCCTCTACCCAGCGACAGTAGTAAGTGAGCCTCTCATGGTGGTCGACCGACCACTAGTTACTGTTCACATGAATTGCACTACGTGAAATAATTCACCTCACGTGAATTGAATTGGTTGTTGGGCTGGGCTGCTCTCGGCCCAGCCCAGTAGGCTGGACCGGGTCTAGCCAAGCCCATTAGAGTGGGGCTTTGGCCATCTTGGTTAGGCCAGCCCAATTAGTTGGGCTAAGCCCGACCCAAATTTTTTAAAAAACAAAAAACAAAAAATGCATTTAAAAAAATATGTTTGTTTTCGTGCATACGGCCGAATTCCAAGATTTTTCCATGTTTATTTTTCGTAAAAAAAATATGTTGCATCTTTCTCATATTTTAAAACGAAAATTAGATATCGTAATCGGTTTATGATTATCCTTTGGAATTTGGCCAAAATATCAAAAAAAATAAAAAAAATATTTTTGTTTTAGCTATCTCGGTGTAAAATTACATTGTAAAATACACTTGGAGATACTAAAAAAGATTTTTTTTATTGTGGTGTAAAATTACATTGTACAGTACACTCGCAAACAAAAAAAAATTAATGCAGTGTAAAATTCTTTTGGTAGTCTTTCAAACTCCTAATGAGGTAAAGATTCTCTCACGAAGAGAGATCTACGTTGAACTTTAGAAAAGACAAAAAAAAATCAAACTTAGGAAAAACAATCAAACAACAATGCAACTTGTCTTAGGTAGGGTGTATTGGGGTGATGCGTCTTCCCCTTGCACAACAAGTCCCCTTACCCAAGACTCTCGCAGACCAGTAGGTTTCCTAGTGACTGTAATACTAGGTGGCGACTCCTGATAATTATAGTCGTAATAATTACGACTATAAAATAACCCTCCATTTCACCGCACGTCGTTGTCTCCCCCAAATCTGGGAGATGGCGGGGCGCGAAGCGTGAAAAATCGCCATCGCGACAGAAATATAAACCAAACTAAAAAACAAAACATTTGAGAAATTATAATTGAAGAAATAGATTGAAAAAAATATATATATAAAAAAGGAATAAGAACTAAAAAGAAATCAAAATAATGAAGACTGAAATTAAAAACAAAATAAATGATAAACTATAATTGAAGGACTAAATTAAACACGAAAAACTTATTTAACAAGAATAAAAATGAAATAAAAAATTAAAAGATTGAGGATCGAAACTATAAAAGGAATAAGAACAAAAACAATAATTAAAAGAATAAGAGGGAAATTTAAAAATAAAACACACGAGAAAATATAATCAAAGGACTAAATTGCAAAAAAAAACTTCAACAAGAGAAATAAGAACAAAAAAAATTATAAGAATGAGAATTTAAATTGAAAAAAGTAAATATCGAAGAGGATAATAATATACTTTAGTTGTTAGGACAAAGAAAATAAGGGGAAAAGGAGAAATATTGATCTCCGCCAAAAATTCAATTGTTGTAAACTATCACGTGCCACTCCATATAAAACAGAAGAAGGTGGAGAATCCAAGAAGATTTGGAAGGTCGAGTTTGACCACTGGATGAGGTAAGACACGTCATTGAATAGTATGTGCGATATACATACTTGCATGTATGATACACGCGTCAATAATTTTTTTATTTAAAAAATAATAAATAATATGAAAGAAAACATATACCCTTAAGCAAAGCTTTTAGGAGAACATAAAAAATAAAAATGATTTCATTGTAACAAATATGGAAAGTACTATTGCAAACCTACAAAATAATAATAATAAAATAAAGTGAAATGTTTATTTTATTGGTCCACAAAATACATTTCATTATTGATTGTTCTATAATAAATGATCAACGAGATTGAGTTTATTACTTGATAAGAGAATTGAACATGTACACAAACAAATACCCAAACATAAAAAGTTAAAAAGCTTTTAGGTATTTAAGTAATCTTCCCATCAATGCATAATGAAAAGACAAACCAGATGGAACTGAGACACAGACACTCCTGTAATATGCTCTTGTAATATGAACATTGTTGAACGATCCTTTTAGCCCCCCCGCACTCTCTCTCTCTATAAAAGACATTGTAGTTTGTCGTGTCCCAGATATAGATCACTGTGGATTTCAACAGTGAAAGTATCATTTTCTTAATTTTTACATAGATTTATCAAATAATAAATTACTTTAGTCTTAAGTCTGCATTTTCTTTTATTTTTGGGCACAGAAGAGGTACAATCGAGCTTTCAAAAGTGTCCAAAATTTTCACCTTGATTTTTCTGTCGACATGAGCCCTTTTTATTTTATTTTTGTTTTAATTTGGGCAGATTTAGGGGAATAACCCAAAATTAGGTTATGACAGATGTTATATTTTTTGTTTGTTTTTTTGTTAAAGTTTTCAGGCTTTTTTTATTCTTTAATTTATTTATTTTTCTTTCATTATTAACGCAATAATAATAATAATAATAATAATAATTTTAGTTTTTTCAATGGTTCCTCTTTTGTTAATGTTTTTGAGTTTGTTTTTCTCAGGGTAATTTAATAATTTTTATTGTTTAAGTAGTAATAATAATGATAATTTTATATGTTAAGATTTCGATGTTGCTATTGTTATCATAATATGTGTTTATGTGTTTCATTATATCAAACCTTGCATGTATAGATGTTATATTTTGTATTTTTGTTTTATCATTTATTTTATTTTTTTGTATGCTCTTTTGTTAAAGTTTTTAGGATTTTTTTATTCTTTGATTTAATTTATTTTTTTCCAACATTAATGCAACAATAATACTAATAGTAATAGTAATAGTAATAGTAATAATAATTTTAGTTTTTTTTTATTGTTTCCTATTTTGTTAGTGTTTTTGTTAATATTTTTTTAGCAATCTACCTGGTATAAACTAAAACAAAAAAAGAAGTTAATATTCCTTTAATAAATAATAAATAACCTATATATTATATTATATATCCGTAGCATCTTTTTTCTCCCCAGTCTCCATCGTTCCCGAACCAACAAGGCAACAATCACCCATACAAATCAGAGCATATGCACCCTCCCCCTTCCAAAAAGCCACCTACAATACTTTTATCTCTACTTTCCCCGTGCAAGCCAGGTCTGGTTCCTTCGTGTTGCTTTTTCTTTAGATCAGAATGAGGAGTGAGAGGGATCCAGTCACGGGCAATAAAGAGTGCATCATCGATCGATCGAGTTCATTTTCATGTTTAAAGCATTCTAAATGTGTTAATCACACCGGAGAAAGTAATTCGACTGCCAACTAGTTTCCAGCTTTCATCTCCACCGATCAAAGCAAGGGGTTTTGTCTTTTAGGAATCCTCATGCAGGTGGTCTATAATATATATAAGAACTAGCTGGTAGATAACCAGACGGCAAGGGCAAATGGTTCCATGTCTTCTGTGAGCTAAAAACACGTCGATGCGTTTATCCAGAAAAGTTGTTGTTTCTTTTTCCCTTTTTTAAACAATATTTCCAGTTATTAAATAATAATCACTGCTGCGCTTGCTTGAATGAGAATGTTTTTAGGCTTGCAGTGTGTATAAAACTCACCCCCACCTCCTCATGTTTATCTGGAAAAGACGATAGAGCAGTAATCAAATCCAACCAGTAGAGCAGTGAAAATGATAGCCTAGCTAGCCTATAGAGCAGTGCAAAACCAATGAATCTATAACTAACCAGACCCTGCTAGCTAGGAATCTACGAGTGATGGCCATGACTTGTGTGACAATGAAATCGATGGTCCATTCTAGAGCCCAAACCCAGATTTGCTTTCTACAAGAACAGCAGTAAAAGATGAAGTCTGAGAAAGCAAAAGATTGGAGAATGATAAAATCGAAAGAAAAATTTAAGAAAACGATAACCCAAAGAAGAAGAAGTAAATAAAACACAACACTTTAGGGGTAACTTGAAAAACCAGGTGTCAGGACACGAACACCAAGGAAGGGTGAGAGAGAAAATGAAAGTTGCTGCTTTTATTCCAAATTTGTCGAAAACACAGAAATTGAAAAAACCCTAAAGCGACGGATCCTCGACAGCAACAGCGTAGAAAATCTGACATGCAGTGGGCAGCGTGCTTTGTGGGTGTGTTATGTATTTAGGATCCCTTGATCGAGTCTTTGCATTAATCAAAACAGAAAACTACTTTGACCTCCTGAGATGACTTTTTGTCAAATAACTAAAAGCATTCATCGCTCTGCTCTTGTTTTTGGTCCACAATTTTCCAAACGATAATTTCTTTCGCGTGTCAGATAGGACAAGCACTACCTTTGTCTCTTTTCTAAAATTACTTTTTTTATATATATATATAAAAACAAATATTGCTCTAGAAAATAACTTGTTTTTTTATATGTATTTACTGTAGAAAAAACTCCGTTGACCGGCAGGTCGATGTTTTTGAACAACCAGAGCAGCAACAAACTGTTCATTGATGATCACCAATCAAATCCAAATTTCCTGTGTAAATAGAATGCACGCGACTTGACATTGAGTAGGTGAAGAGATGGTGAGATGGAACCCGATTGGTTTAATTTCCGGTTCGATTCAGTTAACACCACTCCCAGGTTAGATCCCATGCAGAGTTTCTAATCTATTCGAGGATCAACTCTTTTGTCCAGGAGAGTTATTAAACATACATCCCGCAGTCCGAATTAACCTCGAGAAAAGAAAAGAAAAAGGGTCCATGAAAGCAAAGCAAGCTACAGCACGCATGGCGGAGATTAGCCACTTCGCAGGAAACTACATTGATTTTGCTTATAATTTTGTACTGAATTAAAACAGTAAGAACGTACGATACCTTTTTCAGCATATTTCAAAACTCCAACGAGCCGAGTTGCTATGGGCATTACCAAACTACTGTCTCTTTTATGATTTGCTTAATGTGGGTTTAAGGAAAGCTATAGAGATATTTGGGAGAAGCTGGAAATTCTATTAGTAGTGATGATGAACAAAATGAACCAGCATACACATTCATTATTAAAAACATATAATATATAGGAACATACACAAGCATGATTTTGTGTATTCAACTACTGGCGAGTTATTCCAGTGTACGACGACGACATTTGACGCGAGGTATGGGGAGATGAACAGAATCAGAAAGGAGGGGCAGGCTGGGGCTGCGGGGAAGTGGATCCTGGTCAAGTTGACAAGGAGCGAGGCAGGGCAAAAAGAAAAGGGGTGATGGTGAAAGGGACTGGTCAAGGTGGGCATGTCAATGGCTGCTGTCACCATGGGCATGCCAAGGGCTAATTTCACCTTTAGCCTCAGCGGGCTCGTAGCTCGATACACAATACGTACGTAATCGTCATGCTCGATTCCATTTCACACTTCCATGTCTCCAACCCTCGATTCATTCATCCACACTGGCTGATAATTATTTAAACTTTCAATTATGGAATTTGAGCTCTTCAAGGCAAAGGTAAAATTCATCCTTCACAGTTCACAGGATTCCCTCTAGATTTTCTTGCAGTCTCCGGGCCATGCAACTCGAGTATAGTAAATTAGTTGGCTGGCTCGTTATGGAGCAAGATGCCTCGGAATATTACATAGCAGGACAAAGAATCTTGAATTATTTGATAGAGAATTTTGTTTCCTTTCAAAAACAATGAAAACTCACATCGAAATGGTTTTTTCATTTGGAAATAACTTTGAAATTTCAAAGTTTTTTTTTATGGTGTCGATCTTTTGCGACAACCAAACATTTTACGCATAACATCGTCATTGAGAAAATCCAAGCAAGAAAAAAAAAGATACGATAATCAAGGGCATGATTGGGCCAGGGACAATTCAAGAAACCCAATAAAAATCACTACATAACTTGTCTTCTAAAAAGATACAAGATGGTAAACAATATATTTAAATGATTTAGTGTCTTTTGAGAACTCAAGATGAACTAGGAAAGCTATCATTATGATAAATATTAATTGGTGTTCATAACACCCTAGCAGCGATACTCGTATAATTATGGTGATATGTTGGGGAGTCTTAAGATGTTTCAATCAATGAGACAATGGTGTATGCAATGATATGATTCAACATGTTATTATGTAATAATAATATGACAATGATGATGGTATTGTCTATCCAAACAACATTGTTAACAACAAGTGTCTAACTCAAGAGATTTCAAGATTTATCTTTTTTACTTTTAGAAAATAGTTTGACCCGTTGCTTAAATATTTTAGTATCCTATCCTATCATGTTGGTATGGACAACATGATCTATTTAGAAGGCTCATGTTCTCTTACTACTTTGTTGATTTTTTTCTCGGACCATGCTATTTATATAGACGAAAGTCAACCATCTTTCATTAAAAAAACTTGCAATCGAGTGTTAATTTAAGCTCGAAAAAGTTTAAATGTGCAAAATAAAATCTTGAGGACCAAATTAATTGTTTTAAGAAATCATTGCTTCAATCAACGATGACTCGAGGGAGGATAAACAATGTTTCGTGCTACACTAGAGGTATTGTCTTTTTAAGTTTCTTTTAATTTAATGTTTTAACATTTTTTATTTATTTTGCTGACTTTGAATGTTATTTTGGACTCTATTTTATTTTTCTTAATTTGTGTTTTAGGATTGTGGTATTATTACATTGCGGCGGTTAGTTTTTGAAGCCTATAAAAGGCATAATTTATTTACTTTATTTTAGAGAAATAAAATACAAATCTAACAATCCAAACTTGTAATTTTGATGTGCTGATGTCAAAAATTATTTTAAAAAAATAAAAAAATATCATTTTGATGTATTTCAGCGCGAAAAACACTTTAAAAAATTACTGCAATCGTACTTCCAAACAGGCAGAAGCTCTTACATTTTTTATTTTTTTTAATGACTGTTTTGATGTCTTTGTGCTATTAGAAAAAAAAACTTTAGAAAAAGGGTTGAAAGGACAGAAACATCATCTAATCTAATCAAGTATCCATCAAAAGTCGAAGGAAAAAAGAAAGCAGAATCCACGCATCCAACCAATGAAAGACACACTGGGTAATCAAGTGCAGTGCTGATGTAATAGTATGGTAGCAGCTTTCAACTTTCAAAGGCAAAGATTTGTGTGCATGAGCTTTGAACCCTAACCTCGACTTTTGTTACCTTATTTACTTTCCATCCAGCCAGCCCCATGTAAATATGACCCACATCACTAGCTAGCTAGCCACCTGTATCCTTTGAGACAACAGCCATCAGACTTTTAACAGTCTCGGCAGAGACAGCACAGAGCTCCCTTTCACTTCACTGCCTCGCCCCTCCTCAGAAACAGGTTTTAAAGCCTGCTGTCCAAGCCAATTGCCGAAGCCAAGCCAAGGCCAAAGCCTCAGCACCCTTTTGTTTATATGTATTCTCCACATTACTATCACCACAACAGACTTCGTTCTTTGCTTTTGTGAACCTTTTCTTTTGATTGTTTGGAGGAAAGGGAGAAAGGTACTGGTTCCAAGATGGGCGCTACTGGTTTTCGTGTTGATTCAACCAGGCTGGTTTTGAGTGGCAAGAGGAAGCTAAGGAGCTTGTTTTGGAGGGTTAGAGCGGAGATAAGGAGACAGGTGAAGAACAGCAAGTCCAAGCAAAGGCTTAGCTTCCATTACGATCCTTTCAGCTATGCTCTCAACTTCGATGATGGCAACTTTGGTTTCTTCTGCTGATCGTGAAGTCTTCAGCTTTCAACAGCAAAATGGCAGCAGATGAAGCACAGGCGGTGGTATATATCTGCAGAAGTACTTGTAGCAAGAGAAGTTACTGGCCAAGCAAAAGGATAGGCTGCTCTTTTTGTTTTTTCCTTTTGATTCTAATTAACTTCTTGTTGCTCGAAGTCTAGTTCTAGGTCAATATTCAGTGGAGAGATCAGTGTATGTAATTTTGAAATTAGAATCCATCTTCCAATGGTTACTGCTTAAGCTTATATATATGCACGATCGATCTTTCAAAACATCAGATGCTCGGTGCCTGATCTCTAATTTCTTTGAACAACTCATCAATGGATCAAGGTGGAGGCAGGAAAATTAATCTTGGCATCTCGCTTCAAGAAACTGAAAGAAGTAGAGAGGGTAGAATGTGAGGTATAGATTCTATTCTTTTCCGATGCAGTGGTTGCTTTCAGTACTGTTGATGCCATTGCTGTTGTTTTTTCCCTATCGTGCATACGCGGATCTACACGGTTAGTTTTAGTTGAAGCTAAGAATTCAATGGCTTGTCATTTTTCCTATATATATATCCGGGAGTTCTCTGCTTGATCCGATTAAATTCACCATCTATTTCTTGTAAACTGTATGTATGGCGAGTAGCTAGAAGATGGTTGAACCGTACGTCTCCATCCGCCTCCTGCACCGCTTCAAAATGTATGGCAGCTGGGCTTGGATCATTTGTCAACATCTTCTACTTGTTTTGTTACGTGCCATCCATTATCATTCTCTCGGATCTCATTGCTTGCACT
This sequence comes from Salix arbutifolia, assembly GCA_025169955.1. NCBI lineage: Eukaryota > Viridiplantae > Streptophyta > Magnoliopsida > Malpighiales > Salicaceae > Salix > Salix arbutifolia. The sequence goes on from CM045908.1 coordinate 145,188, forward strand.
CATTTCGTGTCGTACAATCAGAATTTTGTCGTTTTTTATGCATGGATGGACTACCGGTGGAAAATGGGAAATTTGCTCCAGTTTTGATTTAATGGTTTTTCACTTTCAAGAGCGTGGGCCTTGATGAAAATGTAGCCCTCCTTTTTTTCATGACTTTGAATTCTTACATTAATTAATTGTCCGTTATCATAGTGGCCGTTTTTCAATGCGTGCAAACTGTGTTTTAAAGAAAATACAGTTTGTACCCGTTTGTTAATTAGAAAATCACAATTTTAATTGTGGTGGGATCCATAAAAAATACGTTCGAATCACTGTTTACGAGAAGTAAAAATTTGATGTTTTTGGCTGCGTTTTGTCCTCTACCCAACGGTACTAACAGGTACATCTTTCATCACACTCAAAAAATTAACTATTTATCATCTTCTTCGCCTACATGCAGGCTTGCGTGAAGTGGGTAGTGGGCCGGGCTTTGTGCCCGGCCCAAACGCATAAGGGAGGTGGTCTGGAGGCCCAGCCCATGCACAATGGGTTGTCAATCCGATCCATCAGGGCTAGACAATCAGCTCACTGATTTTTTTATTTTATTTTATTAGAAACATATAAAAATTAAAAAAATAAAAAAACATAAAAGGTGTTATTTTTATGCATACGGGCGAATTCCAAGGTTTTTCCCATCGTATTTTTCATAAAAAAATATGTTACATATTTCTCATGTTTTAAAACGAAAATTGGATATCGTAACCGGTTTTACTTCATTTTACTCCACAGCCTTGACGTATCGTATGAATTTAGTTTGTGATGGAATTGCAAGTAGTTTGATGGGAGAATAAAAACAAGTGTGTAATTTACTTGAATTATTAATTACATTTTATTATTGTGATAATTAAATCTACAATATTTAAAAAAATATGTGTGTGTCCTTTAAAGTCATTTCATAAGTTGACAACAATATGAAAAACATGGTAATCAAATACTTGAAATTGTTTTTCATTAAACCTCAAACTCAACTACAGTTTTAACCAAACACTTCAATTTCAGTTTTGAACCGCAGCTAAAAACGCTTTTCATAAAATTGCTTTTTTTCAACATCAACCATAACAGCAATAGCTGTGCCAAACAGCCTCAAGTCTGGTCAAAACATTTTATACATAATTAAGAAACAATAAATTTTGAAAAAGAAAATGAGGCTGGCGTAGAGGATGTGTGTTCTTAAGAAATACACGTAGAGGATGTTTAATTCTAGTTGATGCTCGAACTTGCTTGAAAATATTCTTGAGGTCGAATAAAAAAAGATTTTTAAACACAGGTGTGAAATAATAGTTATTGAGAGCATGAGGACTAGTGAGATAAACGTTTAAACTACAGGGACCAGATTATAATTAGCAATTTAACTCTCTAATTTAGGGGTTGCAGTGACCCGCGCACAAGTTTCCTGAAGAGAGAAAAAATGAGAAACTGAATCTAAACCGTTGATACAAAAACATGAGAAGAATCCAAGGGTGGATATAAGGTGTCCAAGTCATGGATCCTCGTCAAAAAACCATCTCCCTCACACATCAAAAACCAAAAGCAGCCGATTGGCGCCATTTGAAAACCGCCAAAGCTGGAATTTCCCTCTCTTTTATTTTCATTTTCCTCCTTAAAAAAAACACAGCCGAGCCCATTTCTTTAAAAAAGAAGAAGTAAAGCTGCACTAAAAGAGAAAAATTAAGGAAAGAAACCAAATTCCTCAGGATTTAGAAGTAGAAGAAGAAATGGCAAGGAAGAGAGTGGAGGCCGAGTCTACCGATGGGTCTGTTGACGCCAATACTACTAACTCACTTGTTCGTGCAAAAGATGGCAGTGCTTTTGCTAAATGGTATTTACTTGCTTTCCCATTTCCCCCCACCTTTTTGTATGCTATTAATCCCGAGTTTTTCATATCCTTGTCTGGAGATTTTAAAGAAATATACCACCTTGTTTTTTGCAAATTCAGTTTCTTTACTCCAATTTTGTGTTATTGGCTTGATTCTGGGGTTTAGAATTATGGGTGCTTTGAATTTCCGAAGAAATGGTGAAACCCAGTTACAGAAAGTAATAAATTAATAAAATAATTGGCGGTTTCTGTTTTTTGAATTGATTTGATGAGAGGATTTTGATTGAAATGTGAAATAAATTTATGCAGTGAGGAGTGCAAGAAGGATGTGCCAGTGGCTCTTATAAGTTTCCACAGCTGTAGCCTTGATGCTAAAATCAAGATGAACTTGGGTTGGTTTGGTTCCATCGTCTTTGTGAAACTAAACAATTAGTTTTATCATTTACCGGTAGGTCAATTACTAAATGGGCTATACTTACTTTTTTATGATACAGAGGCTCAAGTTGTTGAAAAGCCAACTGAAGCTAAGAAGAAGCCAGCTGAGAGGTACCACTAATTTCTTGTAGTAGCTTATTAATCGACAAATTATTTGTTATCGTTTGATTATTATGAATTTATGATTTTATTTTTCGTTGTGTAGGAAGAAAGGAAGTCCAACTGAGCCAAAACTGAAGAAAGCTAAAAAAGAAAAGAAGAGCAGGGATCCAAATGCACCGAAACGCCCTCCCACTGCATTCTTTCTCTTTATGTAATGCTCTCTGCTGCTTTGTTTGTGTGATGCAACATCATGTTGTGATGATGTGCTTAACTGGGGATTTTATGCTGACGTGTTTCATTGTTTAATTAGGGATGACTTTAGGAAGGAATACAAGGAAGCGAACCCGGACTCTAAGGATGTTAAGAAAGTAAATTAAATGCAGTGTTTTGTCACTTTCAGTTTTATTTTGCGGGTTCGGTTTAGTAATGCTAATGCCGTGCTTAACAAAATCCAGGTTGCGAAGGAAGGTGGTGCGAGATGGCAGTCAATGACCGATGAAGTGAGTGGTGGTTTAACTCATTGTTACAATCATTTGTGTACACTTAATAGCTTTTGAATGATGTGAATGGTTTGTAATTGTTTTGTTTTAATCTGAACTTATTTCAGGAGAAGAAGCAATATGTGGACAAGGCTGCTGAGCTCAAGGCAGAGTATGGCAAGGCATCGGAGAGTGACAATGTTGAAAATGAAGATGTGGGTTCGCAATCATTTCTGAATTTATTGACTATGTTGTTATGGAATTTAATCCTTTAAGCTGCTTGTTTCTCTTGTTCTTATTCAGGATGAAGAGGTTTCTGTAGAGAAGGAGGTTGCCGAGCAGGAACTGCAAGATGGATCTGATGAAGAGTAGGATATTTTCAATTGACTGTTTTGTAGTTCTGTTTTCTGGTGGTGAGTCTGCCTAGTTGCCCTGTAAATTTTGGATCTGATTTAGTTAACCTGTATGGAATTTGTTTAGAGCAATACAGTCTGGGTGTTCTTAAGCATGAGTTGCAGTTTTTAATATTATAATAATTGGCAATGCCGATCTCGAGTTTCCAATTCTGCAGACAAGTTGTATTTTCATGCTTGCTTGTAGATGGTAAAAAAAAGTAGACATCTTTTCTAGTGCGGTACATTGCAAATATGGAGTGAAAATGGCTATAAATAATGGGATTTTATTTCTTCAGTGGCACGATGTGTTGCTAAACATGGCTACAGGAATTTTAAGCAAAAGAACAAAAAATGAACTATAACTGTTGCAGAAAACATAAACTGTCATCCTTCCCTCCCAGGTGACAATGCTCACTTGATATTGAGATTGTATCCTTGGTAACTGAGTCAGCATCAGACTGGCCCATTTCTCCTTATTTTTCATTTCTTTGTCCTGCAAAGTGGCAGAGGTTTGCCACATAAGCATAGATTGTGGGCATAAGCACCTGCAGGGAAGATATTATAAGGTCTACCCTGTGGGATCTCTCCACAAAGTCTGTTGGCCCTGAAGTTTGCATGTCTCAGATTTGTGATCCCCAACAAGCTAGCTGGGATTTTCCCTGTGAGGCTGTTGATAGAAAGGTCTAGCCATTGAAGATTCGACAAGAGCCCCAAGGTGGTTGGAATGGTGCCTGTTATCTGGTTCCTTGAAATATCTATCCTCTCCAGTTCTTTCAGGTTTGAGATTGAACCAGGGAACTGACCCGTAATCTTATTGCTTCCTATGATTAGAGCCTTCAAGCTCAATCCTTCAACGAATTCTGGAATTGTGCCTGAAATTTGGTTCCCTGATACATCTAAAACCTCCAGAAAGCTACTTGTCCTGTTATTTAAGATCCTCGAGAGCAACCCACTGAGCTGGTTTGATTGGAGCTCGATTGAAGAAATTCCATCTGGCAATTTGATCTCGGAAAGGTCAAACTTCAATTGGTTGTTTGACAGCTTGAGCTTTTGCAAATTAGACATGTTGGTGAAGAAACCAGCAATGCCATCTGTGAGGAGGTTATCAGATAGGTCCAAAGAGCTCAAAGAATCTGGTCTTGTGAATTTCGGAAGGTTTCCTTGAAGTTTACAGCCAGCTAGATGAACATCTGAAAGCTCTCTATCCTTGATCCAACCAGGAACTGTCCCCAAACTGAGGTGGTTGTTGGACAGGTCTACTGACAATAGAGAAGGAAGGCCCCTACCTTGAATAACTGGCAAAGGATCCGAGAGCCCATTTCTGGATAAGTTAAGGTACCAGAGGTTCTGTAAGCTTGAAATGGATGCAGGAATTTGACCCGTAAGGCTATTGGAGCTCAAAGAGAGACGAGTAAGAGATTTTAGGCCTGCAATTTGGTTTGGGATTCTTCCTGCCAGCTGGTTATGATCCAGGGACAAGTCCTGAAGTTTGACCAGGCTGAACAGTGAAGCTGGTAAGAGCCCTGACAATTGGTTGTTGGACAGGTCAATGAAGGTGAGGTTTTGAAAGTGCCCAAGAATATCTGGAATCAACCCAGACAACAAATTGAAACTCAAATCAAGAGATTGCAAACTAAGGAAATTTTGGAAAGTGGATGGGATAGGACCTGATAACAAATTTCTTGCTAAACTTAACTGCTGGAGCTTTTTAAAATTCCCCAGGCTGGGAGGAATCTGCCCTCGCAAATGGTTCCCGTTCAATGAGAGGGTACTGAGTGAGGGCAAACGGCCTAGACCAGGAGGAATGTTCCCTTCAAGAGAGTTATCCTCTAGGACCAATTGCGTGAGACGGGTCAAACTAGAGAAGCTTTCAGGAATAGGACCTGCGATATGCTTCATACCACTTATCACCATCACCTCCAGGAATGCCAAGCTGCCAAGAGCAGGTGACAAAGTGCCCCTCATGTAAACGCCACCGTCCCTCGCAGATCCCTGCAACACCAAACCAGTAACCCTCCCTGTAGCAGGGTTGCATTGAACACCCTCCCAGTCCCCTCCACAACAATCCCTCCCTACCCATGAAGAGAGAATATCTGTAGTATCCTTCAGGATTCTTCCTTTGAAGCCAAGAAGAGCTACCCTGTCCGCCTCTGAGCAAACTGAGGTCTGTAGTGGGCTTATTGTTTGAGCAAGTGAGAGTGGTGAAACCACAGCAAGAAAGAATGATAGCAGTAAGAACTTAGAAACCCATCTTAGAATCTGCATTTTGGGAAGTGGGTCTTGATCAGATCAGAGAGATAGGTCTTGGAATATATGAATTTTTGATCTGACAAGAAGAACTTTGAATGGGAAAAAGCTAATACTCTGAGCACAAATAAAGTAAGAAAAAGGGTGTAAAGCAGAACTCTGTGGTTTATTCTATTCCATTTCTTCACGTAGACAGGAAGGTATAATGATGAGAAACATAATTCTTAAGCGGGATTTCAAGAAATATAATAGTGGTTTCCACAGATGGCTGCGAGAAACTGAACAATGCCTATTGTATTTATAGCAGTACCATAATAAAGAAAGAGAGAGAGAGAGAGAACAAAAACCCCAAGACTTACTTTCTGAGGTTGTTTTTTACTGAATTTTTGAGGAGTTTAAAGAGATTCACATGGAAAATTGTGACCGTTGATGGATGTATCACGAGTATCCTATATGTTGTTTTGAACGTTGGAGCGCACTTCATTCAAATTTACTGCATTTCCACCCTGTTTCAAATCAAATCAAATCATTTTTGTTTTTGTTTTTGTTTTGCTATAGTACAAGCCCAGAACTCGATGGCCCTCCCTCCGCATTCTACCGATGATGGAGTATTTTCAATTTTTCATAGCTAATTAATTAAAATATAGTTCACGTGAGCCAATGTACCATAACCTTTCACTCTCTTCTGTTTGATAGCTCTCATGTCCTAGTCTCCTATTTTGATTCTCACAGCACAGGGGGTTTGTCCACCTCCGATACCTGTGGTCCGAGCGTGCTCTTCTTCACCTGTTATTATCATCATCATCGTAAAGTTTTTAGGATCTCATTTTGAGATCAAAATTAAAACTTTTTCTTCTCCTTTGAATGAAATTGAAGGGCATATGTAGAGCTACCATCAACAAAATGCTACGGTTGCAGTCACCTCGAGTGATTGGGCGAGGTGCAAGAGATGGCTTTAGTGCTGGACCCTGAGCAGTTAGGGAAGGAGATAAGGGGCCCGCCATGCATGTTATTGTGGCACTGCACGGGAACAAAATGTGATGGAACGTTAATTGCAAGTTGTGGCCGTTTGATGATAATTCAAGTTGAAATTGAAAGGAAAATCTTGACAAAAAATAATTATTTTCTTTTGATCGAAAAGACAAAAGTAATTATGATGACAGTTAATCAAAAGGAATGGTTTAGATTCATTTTGTACTCCACTCGGGGGTGATTTCATGTTTCAAGTTTCAACCACCCCCCTATAATTCCCTCTTCATAAGGGAAGACGGGGTGCTTATTATTACCTCTGCTTTTCCTAATCCGAAAGGAAGCTTGCTTGCTTAGGCCTCAGATTATGTCAACAGGGCCAGTCCTTTTGCTTAGTGGATGCTCCCTAACTGCGAAAAGAAAAGGATACTTGCTCGGTTAAAGCCGAATTTGCTGCTCAATTGTACACATAAATTGTTCTTTTCATGTTCATTACAAATTATATTTCTTAATCACCACTCCTACCTTTCTTTCCTTCTAGTTAAAGGGGAAAAAGGGTGGGGTTTCAAGCTTGCGTTTAAGAATCTGTAAGATAATTTGCACACAAGTCAGAAATGTTGAATTTCTTACATGGCGCTTGTCAAAACTATCATTCTTGACTTGTCTGCGTCTAAAATTTCTTTTTTCACCATAAATGTATTGTCTTCCATCTCTTTTTTAGCTTTCTTCTTCTTCTTTTTCCGGTTACACATATATTATTCCTTGCTTAGATTGGCCAGGTCTGGTGACAGCGTGTGCTCCACAGCTGCCTGGAAAGAAAAAAGAAACACATATGGAGAGAAAGAAATCAATCCGCCCTCATTCTGTGCCTTTTCATTCTCACTGCTCGAATCTCCGTCTGTGAAAAATAATTACCATGATGAGGATTGTTACTTTCGGCTACATCACATGCAGCTATATTTCATGGACGCAACGCAACATTTTATTTTCGTCTCTTCTGTTCGTATAACTCCCATTGAAAAAGCTCCCAAGCCAGAGTATGTGGTGCCGGCAAAAGCCTGCCTTCGCTTTTCAAGAAATGTGTTTTTTTTCTTCTTGGAGTTTTTTCCTGAACACTCCTTTTGGAGAAACTCACAGAGGATGTATTAGCTATACCCCGTTTGAGACAGCTGTTGTTGTAGTTTTTTAAAGTGATTTTCATACCAAAATATATCAAAATGATATTTATTTAGAAACACAATTTCAAAAGCTGTCCCAAACAGCTTTTATAGAGGATGAAGAAGAGCCACAATGTGAAATTTACAGTAACATGCGGCCCTTCAATAATTATCACTAATGACTGGTTAATGACAAGTTTAAAATTGTCTTATTGCCTGTCTAATCACCCCTTCCACCATTTGATATTTTGATTTGCAGGGGGGGTCTCTCTGCTGATGTTATGGGGTCCACATCTGACCGTTTATTGTCATCCAGAGAAGAGAGTTGAAATGTCAACTAAACCTTAATAAAATTTAAGGTAATTAGCGAAGCGGTGATCCTCATGAACTATACCCGTCGAGTTATTCAATAAATACCGTCTTTAAATCGGCATTATAAACACCAGGTTTATAAAAAAAAGAAAGAAATAGGCTGCGATGATCGCGGTAGAACGAGGAGCAGTGTCCCACTTGGAAGCGACAATGTTGACTGTCTAGCATCATTATAATATTTCTTGCTCCTCTCTCAACCTGGATGGTGATTTTGGAGCCTTTTTAAGTTGAAGTTCATGGAGGGCACCAGCACATAGTGGATAAAGGTAAGATGATGGTCCGAATAGGACCCTAACACGTGTAGGGTCCCCCTCACTTCTTAACGTTTTCAAAACATCTTGACCATCGTGAAATGGCGGTATATACTATACTATCTATGTACATGGAGTGGTTGCCCGTCCGTTTTACACATGATTTCGAGAGATACAAGAATGTTTTAAATCAAGGGGGAATCAGCTAGCTAGTACAGTAGGGTTCTTTTCTATATCTGACATGTAAGAGAATAATATAAATTATATTATGGGACATCACTTATAAATTTAAGTTATTAGGTGAGATGGTTTCTTAATATAGTATCAGAGCCTTGTTGACCTAACGGTCACGTGTTCGAATCTCACCACCCCCATTCTATTTGATAAAAATCAAGCACAAGATGATGTCGGTCTGTGCATGTTTCAAGCCCAAAGGGCTTTCATTTGAGGGAGTGTGTTAGAGAATAATATAAATCATATTATGGGACCTCACTTACAAGCTTAAATTTTAAGGTGAGATGGTTTATTAACATGACATGTAATCGATGTACATCTAAATTCACAGTGTAGATTAAGATAGAGAGAGAAAGAGGATGTGGTCCATCTCACCTAATCGTTGACATATTTTGATTTCCCTTTCCATTTGATGTTTACCAGAGCAGGTGTTTCTGCTCGTTTTGGCCGTAGAACTGATGCAGCGAGCTCAACTGCAAAATTGAAGGCAAGGAGGGAGGAGCGAGAGACATTTTAGAATCGGTGGTGGGCTACAACTATACCCTACTACAGCTAGCTGTTTTAAACTTTGCAAGCCAGGCTTTACTGCAAAAAGAAACACAAACACATGTTGGTTGCCAAAAGTCCTTGTTACATCCCTTTTCGTAATCTCAAAGAACAGTATTATAACGATTGACTGGAGAGGATGATTGCAGTACTGGATATATCTGGCGCTTCAATTATCTCCGCGACACAATAAATAAGATTAACAACAACAGCACCATTCATCGCTACTCTACATGGCAATGATGGGATATATATATATATATTAGGACATTAATCCTATAAAATGTAGTTGATTTGATTGGATATTTGGCGAGTGATATGACTCGTTAACAACGAGGTTCTCTTTCTCTTTTAATAAGTTCCTGTTTGGTAATGCGATTACGGTAGCTTTTCAAAGTGCTTATCGTGTCGAAATAAATCAAAATGATATATTTTTTTATTTTTTAAAAATTATTTTTGAAATCAGCACATCAAAATGATCTAAAAACATCAAACCACCGGTTATTAAAATAAAAAAAAATTCAAATTTCGGTGAAAAACCGGCAGGATCACAATGACAAACGGGCACATGTCTCAAAACGGTATGATATGTTTGAAGATCGCAAACTTGATTGTAAGAAATAAAAATCAACAGAGAAAGTAGATCTAATAAGTAACCACCACCGAATCTTCCTTGGATGGGATGTGTTCGCGAAGGCTTAAGATCTCAACCAGAATGCAGGTGGTTCCATTCCATTCAAGTCATTAATTATAGCACAGGAGGGCAATGATGAGATCGCATGGACATCCTTCAATCAACAATGAAGTTGATTGTACGTACAAGGATGAAATCAGCTACTTCTCCGCTTCAAGGGAGGTCCATCACTCTCGATTACAAAGCAAGATTGATTTGTTATCCACTGATGCCCCATGCTTGAAAAACAGCCTTCCTTGGGAAACAATGACGCCCATTTCCCATGGTTCAGGGACATTTTCTCACAAATATTTCTTTGGTGGGCCGCACTTCATAGACAAAAAAATACCATTTCTTGGCAAACGGTTTGGGCCATCTCCTCCTATATCATCAGTGGTGGAGTGAGGGCTCAGGAGAGATGGATCTAGTGACAAAGATGACCCGTTTCTTACACTGCATTATTTTTACTAGTGAACACGGAGTTGCCAACGAACAACAATTGATTATATATATAGAGAGAGAGGAGGGCTTGTTTTGGAATGGTGATGGTACCATAGACCATATGCCCTGCTGAGACCTGTGAGGTCAATTTTACTTATTTTTTTCTTCAAGTTATCAGCAAATTGTAAATCACATCCAATCATAATTGTAAAAGGAAACCTGGAAAAGTAAATGGATCTCTATGAAAACAAAACACTAAGCATTGTGTTATTTCAGGCCAATCAAGTCATCAAAGTAAGTAGTGCCTCGACTCTCTGCCTTCAACCTAGCTAGATAGTGCTTCTTATTTAGTGCGACAAAACCAGTTACCTCACAAGTCCTAAATTAAGGATGCCCCAAGATGTCTGCGGCCATGACTTCTCTCTGGCTTTCATCAACAAGACCCTGGCCCAAGCAACCCATCCTTCCCAAGACATCCTCTTGTCCCAAGGACTCCCCCACTCTAACAAGAGCGTGACCCCCTTCTCAGCCTCTCTCTCCGCCTCCTCAAACCTCCCTTTTGTCAGGTAAAACTGACCCAATACCACATGAGGCTCGCCGACAAAAGGGTTCTTCTCAATGCTGCTCAACAACAACTCCTCCGCCCTCTCTAACCCTCCCTTGGAGGTATCATAAACAGCTTCCCAGTACATGTCCCTTGCCTCTACCTGCCCTCCCGCATCCAACACTTTTGTGCAATTCTCAAAAACTGGCGCCGCCACAAGCTCTATATCTTCATCCCTCTCTTTGTCAACCTCAAGACCACCAGCCCTCTTCCTTTCCTCGATAAAAACCTCTTCCTCTCTCGCAATCAACGAGTAGATTGCACCCATCCTTGATATTGAACTGACCCACAGCCCTGGCTTGCCATCTCCAGGCCACAGAGCCCCAAAATTATTCCCTGGAAACTCGAGGCGACCGTCGAAGTTTTCAAACAGCAAATCTTGAAAACCAAAAAGTTGATCACTGAAATCAGCCATGGTCATCAAGAGAAAAACAGCCACGATTCTTCTAGGCACCAGAACGTCTTCTCCGCTCTTTATATTCTTCACTGTTATCCCACTGGCAGGCAACAGAGAGGCCAGTTTCTTCCTCCAAGACTCCTCTCCATTGAACAAACCCTTCTCCTTTGCATTCCTCAGTGACAACTCAGAAGCTTTAAGGTGTTCAACAAGTTCCAAATCAGAATACTCGAACAACAGATCATCATGGATCAATGGTTGGCGAGGGACAATACAGAACAAGTGAATCAACCTTTCCGCAGCTTCACCAACATGGTTGCGAACAACATCTCGACCGGTGTTAGGATCAAAGATAGCAAGATTGACATAAGAATTGGAATAAGCAGAATGGAAAAGGCCACAGAGACAGACAGAGTCAGGGGCTTTCCATATCTTGAGAATACGGTAGATGTCAACTAGGTGATCAAGAAAGCTGCCATGTTTGTGCCAGCACTCACCAGCACCAACAGAACGTAACACGGAAATGAGGGAAGGCAAGTTCTTGTCAACGGATTCTAGCTCTCCTCTAAGGAAAGGACGAGCTGAGGCCAAAAGGGTTTGCAGGTAGCTATTTTTTTCAGAATCTTGACATGGCGAGACAGTGAAGGACGGGGGCATGGTTTAGATGTTGAGTTAGCTACAGGAGCGTGGAATGGGTGGAGAGGAGGGTTTTGCTAACAAAGAAGATATGGAAGAGCAGAGACGTGAGAGACTCTGATTCTTTGCATGTATCATCAGATAAGACGGAATGGATAAGGACTATTTTGTCGCGGGAGGGAGAAGCGATCACTTACGACTAGATGATTGAGTTTGGTTTTTTGTTTATAAAATTAATAAAATAATATTATTTTATTTATTTAAAATTGTTTTCGATATCTACCCATTAAAATAATCTAAATACAATTACTTTAAAATAAAAAATATTTTTTTTCATAATTATTTTAAAATACGACAAGCACAAAGTTATTCTAACATGACTTGTAAGAAGATAATGACAGAGACCATGACAAGGAGGAGATGCGTAAAAAGTATTAAGGTAATAATGGAGTGCTCTACTTTTTATATAAACAGTAAAACCAAGGTAATATATTTATTGGTGTCCTAGTTTACTTGCATAAATCCAAAGCGTCACCGGTTGGAGAGCTGGGAATAAATTAATATAAAGATGACATGTTATCTTTTGTGTGCATTTATTTAATAAGGAGCGGATCATATAGAGGCATCTCTTTCGTCAACCTCTTTCATAATGACAAAAAATTTAAAGCAAGGCTCGACATGTCTCAGACCCACGCGTGACTAGCCTAGGCCTCACCCTTTTCTTTTTCTCTCTCTCCAAAAAAATTGACCCTATTCATTTGTTCTTCAATTTTCAATTATATGTGTAAATTTAGATGCAAATTTTGCTATAATTATTCAACTTGTAACATGGATTGCAATGCTAGCATTTAGGATGAGTTGAAAATCACACTGGATTGTTCAAACAGAAGATATTATGATGCAGGCATGTGTGCAATCACACTAGATTGCTCTAATATGTAGTTGATTTCATTGATAATAAAACTGCCAGCAGTCAAAGATAGAAAAAAATAAACATTGTTTTTGGAAGAGTCGGCACCAATAATTCGTTGGATGTTGCTGGCTTTCAGCTTCCAGGTGTGGCACATTAGTTCTGGTTTAGAGGCTAGAGCTAAGTTCAGGAATCATATCTAGTGCTTTCAAAATGAAGGTATATATGAATGCTTGTTCTTGAAGCTTCTCAAATCTGCACCAAACAAAACATAACATCTTAGCAGATTAGTTGAAAAGTCACCCCTTAATTTTAAGAGAAAGGAAAAACAAAAAAATCTCGTATTTATGGTTTCAAGATAAAGATGGTATAAAGGTCATGAAAACTCTTAGTTGTGCAATCCTTGACAGCACAAACCAGGTCTTCTAACATCATTCTCATTGCAACCTATTCTCTTACTCAAGTTTCTCTTCTCAGTTTGAAATCGTGGAATGAAATGAGTAACTTAAGACAGAGCAGAAAACATTACCTTCCTGACTTCGATGAATGTCCAGCACCAAATTCACATTTCAGCAATAGCATGTTATTGTCAGTTTTGGTCTCCCTTAGCTTTGCCACAAACTTGGCAGGTTCTGAGTACATAACACGAGGATCTGTTGTAACATGCCAAAATTTAGATCAAATGCTAAAACAAGGATTACAAGCATTAGATGTTGAAAATATCATAAAGGATCAATGTGATTGCTTGGTTGATAATGTAAGCAACCCAGATTTTGAACATCTAAAGAGGCTTTAAGACATTGCAATGCTGTTTAGATATCGGATTCTATCCCTTAAAGACCGGTCACAATTATCAATAAGCAAATGCAATATAGCACATGGTCTTTAGAAAAGCTCAAAAGTTTTTTGAGCACAGTGGTTCCTCTAATATACAAAAATAAGGTTGTATAATTTTTGTTGTTTGAGTCGGCTAGAATTCTTCTATCTTGATCGCCGTTAATAACTTCAACTCTTTACAAAAGATATCACATGGGTTTTGGTGCCTATTTAAGAGCACCTTTTCAATGTTTTATGCTGGCTTATTGATAATTGAATTGAAAATTGTTATTTAACTTGCTATCATCATTCTCTTCTTCATTTATTTTCTCTGTTTATCCCTCTCCTATTGGAGCTTCTTTATTCTCCACTTTGTCTTTTATTTAATCCTTCTCCTATAAGGGAATCTGCTTCTTCTATCTTTGTTATTACCCTATTCTACATCACCTCTGTAGGAATAAGAGTGAGCTTTGAAGAAAATGTTTAATATGCTACAAATTTACGAGTCTGCACCAAAGTACCCGGGGTTTCATTTCAAGTCCACACTCTCAATGAGGCCTGATGCCTTGCTGATGAAGATGTAAAAAAGAGCCTGATGGGCCACCAAACAAAATCATGGAAGTAAACAAGGCCTCCTCTTTTTTTTTTTTTTTTTTAAAGTGTTTCTAAAAATTGTATAAAGGACTTTCATTCCAAAGAATTCCCTCTAACAACAAAAATCTTTTAGCAAGAAATTCATTTATAGTGGACTCTAAATCAGCTTCAGCAGATAGTTAAGGCCAGTATTGCTGAGCAATGAATACAATCTCCCCACTCATCCACCTGTCTATCCTAGAAAACCTTATGTGCATTAAGAACCTGCAATGGAAGATCTTAACTAACTAAAAGAAAACACTCACCATGTAAACCGGCTGTAACAAGAATATGAGGATAATTTTGAGCCTTAATCTGCGCAGAAAAAAATCACAGGTCTCGGTCACTGAACAATTAGATAAAGAATACTACAGGACTAGCATAAGATTAGGCTGTTTTATCAAGTGGTGTCAGTAACTAAATGAGGCCATTCTGATTTTACACTTACTGTGCAATTGATCATGAAAATGAGGAACCAATTCATAGCTGAGAACTTACATTATCAACAGGAGAGTATGCCTTCATATAGTGGTAGAACTCCTCCTTCCGAGGGTCTCCCCATTCCTACAGTAACCAATGAAGTGATAAGCAAGTAGCACCAAGCCACCAACACATATTATAGTTGCAGCAGGCAAACCATAAACGTCTAAAATATATATAAAAAATAGGATCTCAACCCTGAAGGACAAATTTCAACTCTCCAAGAAATGCAGGACCTAAAATGTCAAGACATCACCATGCATAGATGTTAATATATATAATACCGGAGCCTGCTATTTTTATCGCAAGCCACTAGGTTCAGAGGTGATCAAGTTGGATGGTCTGCAGAACTAATGTTATTTACATATATGTGGATTAACCGCAAAATCAGAGGGAAAGAAAGGAGAAAGATATTATAGTTACTACAAGGCTCTATCCATATGCAGCTGCTTTATGCACATTAGATGTTGTGGAGAGCATGATGGATGCACCGTGCCATCAAATCAGTGGAATGTTACATTCCATATAAATGTATCCCACTGAGTCAAATTTTAAGGTAGATAAAGCTCAAATTTAAAGGGGAAAAAAGCTTGCCTCCCACTCTGAAGTTGTAAGGGGAATAGTTGGATCGAGCATTGTCGTCAAAGCATCTACAAAAGGTACTCCAGCAAAAGCAACCTTAAACAAATCAGGCCTCATGTTAAGAACAGAGCCCATTAGCAATCCCCCTGCACTCCTTCCTTCAATGCACAGTTTTTCCTTCGAACAGTACCTCTGTTCTATTAAATACTCAGCACAAGCAATAAAATCTGTGAAAGTATTCATTTTCTTCAAGTACTTCCCATTCTCATACCACTGTCTTCCCATTTCCCCACCTCCACGAATGTGAGCAATGGCAAATATAAAACCACGATCTAATAAAGATAATCTTGATGCCTTGAACCAGGGATCTATGCACACCTACTCACAACAAAAGATTCCATGATATCAAGCATTTCAAATGAACTTTAAAATACAGGAGTGAAATCAGAAAAACCTAAAACATTAGACTCCATTATGTAAAAGACACTGCATCCTAGTTAACATGCATGCAAACTTGAAAATTCCATGCCACTGGTGACTGACAATTTTGAAAAGAAGAGTGCATATTAGAGTTAAAGTACAGCTGCTTCATGCAAAAGCTCTAACGAGTAAGACTGTCTCCACATCCTTTCCAATCATGGCCTCATCTTGG
Source organism: Salix arbutifolia (assembly GCA_025169955.1). Classification (NCBI taxonomy): domain Eukaryota; kingdom Viridiplantae; phylum Streptophyta; class Magnoliopsida; order Malpighiales; family Salicaceae; genus Salix; species Salix arbutifolia. Next base: position 161,054 of record CM045908.1, read on the forward strand.
AAAAATCATAACTAGGTCACGATCTTTTCTGGATGAACAAAATAAAAGGTAATATTTGTCTAGTGACTCTAGGTATATATTGTTTACCAATAATAAAATAAGCAATAAGCAAATTAGAATGAAGAGCCAAAGACTTCTTGGCATCTGCATGCACACTTTTCATGAATGGCATCCTGTGAGTCTGAAGTGATTAAATAAACTATGACTTAAAACTTTTATGACTCGCACAACCATACCTAAATCATGATGGAAGAAAAACTATAGATGAATATGGACATTGCACTTGATTCTATCTTGAATTAAAAGTTGCCCACACAAAATGAATGATACAAGAATGTGTTATTGTGACCTCACAACTCACAATAATGTCCACTAAAAACCTTAATATTAAAAAAGATTCACTTCAAATAAATTACATAAAAGCATGCAAATCCATGACAAATAAAAAGAAAAGAAACAACACTTTAAGGCAAGTAGCAACAAGTTATTCAACTCTCATATTACCTCATATGAACCATAGCCGTACAGAAGTAATGGATCAGATCCATCAAGGTTCACAAGATTCTTCCTATAGACAATTGAAATGGGGACCTGAGTGCCATCAGATGCAGTGGCCCATTTCCTTTCAGTAACATACTCAGATGCATCAAAGCCTCCCAAGACCTTAGTACAATAGTGAACAAAATAATACGTGATTATAACAAACTAGAATGCAAAGGATTAACAAAAGATCATTTATGAAGAATAAAAGAAGGTGCATCCAACTTATTTGAGTTCAAAGATTTCACTCTGTTTGCCAGAAATAATTTGGTGCATAAATATTTACAAACAAAGCCTTGACAAGTTCTAACTTTATTGAAAGGAAAAACCTGCTGCATGTCTTGTGGTATTTGAGCTAGAAAAGATATTACATAAACAATATTTTAAGGACCCATAAGAAAATTTGTGCATGCTTGTGCGTGTGAGCGGGATCAATCTGAGCAAATCAAATGCTGTAAACTTCTCAACAAAGGAAATAAGAAGATAAGAAAGATATCATAAAACAAATGCAGAATCTGAAAAACAAAACCACTGAAGGATACAGAAAAGCTACTTTGCTGCAGTTCCCAAGCATAAGACTATGCAGCACAACGAGAAGCTTCTACATTTAACTATGCAGCACACAATGCATGATTATAAAATAACTCGAAGTCTAACACAGAGAAAACTTGCTGATTTTGCAACATGTAGGAAGAGAAAACAGTAACAATTTTTTTTGCAAAGGAAACAAATGCCTCATGCCCCACACAAGTAATACCAAGATCAATAATTAGTAATATATGAAAAGGGCTCGTTCAAACTTACCGTCTCAATTTTCTTAACAACAGAGGTGCCTGTGTTCATATCATAGTCGTACACAGTGTCAGGCGTTCTCAATGAGCTATAAGAAAATCTCAAAATGCTAGAATTGAATTCTGATTGTTCTGGATCCACTGTATATACAGGGTCGATAAAGCCAATAGCCCGACCATCTTCAAGGCTTGTAAGTGGCTCATCAACAGCTGGTAGGTGATATACAATTACCTTGGGCAAACCATTTTCACGCTCATATACAGCAAGGTGGTTGGCAAAGAGACAGGTATCCTGAATTTTTATTCTGGTTAAAATCCAAAATAGATAAAAATGATAAGAGTCAGCAACAACAGGCGATATATTTTTCATATTTATATATAAAATCCATAGCAATTTTCATGAGAACCACATTGCACAAAACAGTTGTGAACATAATACAGTGCATGATTACAATTTGGCACATTATATATTTTCCATTTGAGCAGATATATTTGGTTTCAGACCATAAGCTCTACTAAATTGACCAAAAAATAGATATCAAGACAAGATTCCACCTCAATCCAAACAAAAAAAGAGAATCCCATCTCTAAGAAAGTGAATGTTACCTTTCTCTGTGAGGAATAAGAGGCGTTGTTACAGACACGTCATCCACTGGGCAGGCTAGTAATTCTGAATTGAAAAACTCTTCACTTCTTCTGATAATAAAGAAATGATTTCCACGATGATTGGCCCAGCTAGCAATCCCCACAACATGAGGAGTCAAAACCTTAAGACCATCCTCGGGTTTGGAAGCATCAATAAAAAAGATAAACCTTGTAATTTTGTTTTCAGAACCCACAAACAAAAATTCTTGACTCTCTGATTTTTGAAGATCAATAGAAAATGTATCATCCTTCTCATGATACAGGCGAATATCACTTGATTGGTCCGTTCCCAGCTTATGTAACCACACCTATCATAAGGAATAAATCCAAGCCATCACTATATTAATCCAACAAGTAAGATAAAATTGATGGAGTTCCATTAAAAAAAAGGAATGCTGGTTTTGAATGAAAAATTCATTTACTGCAGAGCCTGGACCTAAACAGATGATTTCCAGGGTGGTTATGATAATAAATTATGCAGGGCCACGTACAGGTTTCACATCATGAAGTAGACTAAACTTTAAAATGCAGAGTCAGGGCAACATGATCATATAAGAAACTAAAATTTACACAGAAATATAGCTGGACAACAAAAAGGGAAAGGCTATTGTAGAGTACTCTTACACTCTAATATAGTGCAATTAAAGAATCACATGCTGGAGAAGCAAAACCATAGCTAACATGATATAACATGCAGCCACACTTCATCTCTTAGGGATTAATGTACAGCTGAATAATTAATTGGTTTCCTTCATGGGAGGGGACTGTATAATATATAGGACAGATAAGTTATTATGCATCCCAATTCTCTGCCTCTGAGAGGGTATTAGTTTGGATCAAGTTAAAAAAACGTGATAAGCTTTAAACGAATCTTCTTCAATTTTCTAGGCATCGTAAGCTGCAGTTGCAATTTGCTGGCTAGACAATTAGAAGTGCGAGAGACATGGTGAAACATGGACTAAGTGCATGTGAAAGGTAAGAAGAAAGTAATTCTACTGTCAAAGTTGAAGCAATTAATTCTGTGCATAAAATTGAAACAGAACACAAGTACCTTATCAGGCCGAAGTATCTCATCCATTGTTATATAAACCAAAGTGTCATCGTTGGCCCACTCAACATCAGATGTTACACTTGTTAGAGGCTTCCCTACAGGAGCTCCAATCTCCACATCAATGACATGGACAGTATAAATTTCATCACCCTTCGTGTCTTCAGCATATGCAACCAACTTATGATTTGGACTAACCTGAAGAAACAAATGAAAACAAAAATAAATTAAACAGAAATCAACAAGGAAAATTGCAAGACAACTCAAATCCAGGAACAAAAAATATCTAGCAGTGGTAGATGGATTTTCTACTTTGAAAGCCTGAATGCTGTAAAATCCGTGCTCTTGGGCTTTAATGTTCTCATCAAGAATAACATGCTCTGGAGGATCATCAGGTCCAGTTGGCATTGTATCATGGACAGAACTTGGTGTCATGTCATGATTGGGTATAAGCCGACGGCAATGCTGGAGATACTCCTTTCCCTCCAAATTCCTTGTATAGTAATAGTAAGGCCCTTGTCTATAAGGCACTGATATATCATCCTCCTTGATTCTCCCTCGTATTTCTTTGAATAGATCATCCTCAAATTGCTTGGTTCCTAAAACACATTATACACTCAATTCTTGTTTCTGCAAAAAGCGCTTTCTCAATTTGAATGAAATTTCAAATTAAGCTTTCATGATCAATACATTAAAGCTGATTTTTTTATCTAACAGTATAAACCAAATTCAGCAATGAAAGTTCGTCAAGGTCAAATCTTCAAATTCATCAATTTACTACATAACAAGTTTTTTTTAAAAACAACACTCACACACTCATTTTTTTTTCAATATCCATTTGCTTTCTCAATGTGAATCAAGTCCAACTTTAGCTAAATTCAGCAAACAACCTGAAATCTCATAAAAAATTCAGCAAGTAAATTACAAATATCTACTTCTCAGCGATACAAACAAGGGCCAGAAATAAACTTTTAATTGTCTATGGACAAAACATCAAAAAATAACGATAATCCAAAAATTAAAACACGGTTAATCTCACAATTAAGTACACTATCCCATGTTCTTTCTCGTTTAACATTAAAGTTCCAAACTTTTTTCTCAAGAACCAAAAGAGAAATCACGTAATAAGTCCTTAAAGGAACAACACCAAGTGACTAACCAGACAAAACAGAATCCGTGTAGGCATTCTCTTGTTGAAGATAAGAAAGAACCTCAGGACTGGTTCGTGAATCATCACGAAGCCAATAGTAATTGTCCACTCTAACGTCACCAAACATCTCCATCCTGTGCTCGACCTTCTTTGCAGCAAGTGAAGACCGCATTGTGTCCGTTGATGAGGAAGAGGACATTGATCTTAAGGTGTTAGGAGATGAAAGGGAAGCAGATAGTGAAAGTGCAGTGACAAGAAGGCTGCGAGAGTTAAAAAGAGGCAACATTTGATACGTTTTGTGTGCTGTCAACTTAAGGGTATTTAAGTCAATCTCAAATAAATAAAAACCATTTCTTTTCTTTTCGCTACCAAAATATTCCTCCTCCGCCACCATCAAGGCAAGTTCTCTCTACAATCCGTCTTCATGACTAAATTTGGTTTCATTTATTTCTTGAATTTTGTTTTTATGACTATAAGAGTATGTTCTCTAGTTGTGTTTTTCTGAGTTATTACCAACTTGATACTACCATTCAAGAATTCCTCAACACTACCACTACTGCTTATGCTTTGGTTGGTCTGTTCTTGATCCTTTAGTATTTTTTATTGACATTTTAGTTGAGGAACACCTCCGGTATGGGTAAGGGGGAATCTCAAGGTTCGTGTTAATCATAGGAGTCCTCGGGGGCTATATGGATTAAGGAACTGGGGTAATGCCTAAATTAATGCATAAAATATTACTTTTTTTAAAAAAAAAGAAAATCATTTGAGCCTGATGGCTCGGGTACTTTCTTTTGTTTTCCTTTCTGCCTTTGGCTTTGTTACTTGCAGACTACCTTTTTCTGAAAACATTTTTTAATTTCTTTATGTTATATTTCCTACTTTGTGCTGGTGGCCTATTAGCTTAATTGTTCTCTGCATGCAAAAAGTACTTAGGGTTTGGAAAGAGTCTAAATATTAGATAGGGTTTGAAAAGACTTCACTTATTTGCTGATGTACCGATTGGTTTTGTAGTTTACATGTAATTAGCAGTATAGATTAGCTTGGGTTTGCTACAATGTGAAACCTTAATGCTCATGTGTATTGAGTATTAAGTGACATTGCGTTTATGGAATATAAGTATTCATTGATTATTGTTTGTGTAATTACAAGCATGAAATTTCATGTGTTCTTTGATGTGTATTTTGCGCCTGAGCAGGTATGATTTTTTTATTTTATTTTGATGATTATAATATCATGTTTTTATGTATGTAATAGCGTTTTGTTCTATTATCATTTTTGCCAAGTAATAGATTTATCTATTCACAGTCCTGGCATGGTTTCAGAAAATTACAGGTTTGAGTTCTGAGTCAACTTTATATTGTGAAAAATGTATGGAGACGCAACGAACTGGAATGAGGATGCATACAAAGAGAGCATTCTAAAAGATCAAGAAATCCAAACCCTAACTGTCTTTAGAACTGCGTGGCCACCATCTTCAAACCCTAACCCCAACACTATCGTCCTCGCCTCCAGTGACGGCTCACTCACGTCTTATTGCATCTCTGAAATTGTACTTTCCCTTTCTTTAATCACTCAAAAAACATACTAATTGTGGTATAGTTGAATTTGATTTGATTTGATTGTTTTTTCTCCTATTACAGCCATTGGGATTTAGTGATTTGAGGGCACCACAGTAAGTACGGTGGGTCGTGTTTACTTGATTATTTCTGTTATGGTTTATGCTCATTCATTTTTTTTAGGGTTAAACCTAATGCATTCCTTCAAGGACATGACGGACCTGCCTATGATGTCAAATTCTATGGCAATGCTGAAGAAGATGCTTTGTTACTGAGGTTCTTCTTCTTGTTTTGTAATATTTTAATTTAATAGTGTTTTCTTTGATTTGCTATCTACTTGGTCTGATATTCAACGAGTTTGTTAATTTTTGTTGCAGTTGTGGTGATGATGGTCGAATTCGAGGATGGAGGTGGGAGGAATTTATGCAATCTCAGGTGCCTGGTGCTTTGCAAGGTAATCGATAATGAAAAATCATGTTTGAAAAACATCAAGAGCATCACAATTCCAGTTTTAACTATACATTTTTTGCTTTAGTAGCTCCATTACTTGATTCGTGGAGCATCACAAAGCCAGTTTATCATACCATTTCTTGCATTACTAGCTCCCTTCCTTGATTTGTAGAGTTTTTCTCTCAATATGTATGTAATATATGTGATAGAATTATATCCATTTTATTTGTTCATGTTCAATATTTTGTCAGGAAATCACATAAAGCCAATAGTTGATCTGGTGAATCCCCAGCACAAGTGAGTGATCACCTACATCATGAGATATGCTATTGTACATCTTTGCTTAGTTTTCTTGTTTTGTATTATTTGTATACAAGGAGGATTTCGACCCATTTGTCCCCTCATTATTAATGTCATTTGTTGAGATTATAAACGCTTTTCTTGACAAAACTTGAGAAGATAAAACAACAGCTAACAACAAAGGGCAGTAATTCAATGGCTCAAACTAAGTGGAACTTAAATAAAGAGGTTTATATTTCATAAAGAAACCATAACTTATGAAATGAAATTAATTTTATTTTAATGAGACCTCCCACGTCACTTCTACTTTTTAGACGTGGAATATGCAATTTTTCTTAAGAGCACTTGCATGAATTTGTAGAATTAACCTGTTGTCTGGCATGACACCCATGTCCATCTGAGACTCACACCTTTGTTATGTCTGATAAAATTGTGAATCATCATCTTTTATATGAAGAATATGTTTGCCCTAGCCCCTAAAAACACTTTCTTAAAATTCATATCTTGTCTTGCTCCTCTCTCTATCAGGGGTCCTTGGGGCTCTCTGTCCCCAATTCCAGAAAACAATGCCATTGCAGTGGATACCCAGGTTCGAGATGTTCTCTCCATAAACAACTCCCTTCCACCATTTGTGTTCAGCTTCCTTTCATATGTTGGCAAGTAATTATTTGCTTATGTTTGTATATTAACATTATCTTCTGCTCCAGGGGGGTTCCATTTTCTCAGCTGCTGGTGATTCCTGTGCATATTGGTGGGATGTGGTATGTATTTGTTCAAGGTGAATGGACCTCTCATATTCCATTTTTGAAATGTTTTTGAATCTCATTTCATTCTAGATAACTTCATATGTTGATTTGTTCTCAAATTGGCACTAACAATGGAATGATTGTTTGTGGATCTTCTCAGGAAACTTGTAAGATCAAAATGTGTTTTAAGGGACACTTGGACTACTTGCATTGTATAGTTGCTCGTAACTCCGCTAATCAGGTCTTGCCTCCTTTATTTGGTGATCAGAATTTTTTTGCTTCAAATTTCATGTAAATTATGCCAATTTGGATGTTCTACTAGCGGGTTATGTGTGTGAGCATGTCTAGATATCATTTAAAAGCAATCTCATATTTCACAAGATGTTCTTATATGCATCATCTTAGGATCATTCTATGAATGTACCAAGAGTTCAGTACTCACATTGTGGATTAACTATGTTACTGAATTTCAAGGCTCCATGTAGATCATCATGCTCTTAACTTTGTGGAAGCGGAGGAGTAAACAAACTATTGTGGGAAAATTGATACACCAGCTACTTTCTAGCCATGTAGTTTAATGCATGCTACAAAAATAATTTGCAGAAAAGAAAAGGAAAAAAGTTATGAAAATGTTGTTTTACCTGTAGAAATAGATCCTTTTCCATGCTTTTTTGTCTGCAATAATCTGTATTTCTATTTTTTCCTAAATTTAACACAGAGACTAAATTTAATGCAGAGAAATCATACATGTCCACTATGAGTGGCAGCTAAATAACCATGCTTCCAAAACACTACTTTTGGGGCTAAATTATGGGTTTGATCCATTCATATTTACTGGTCCCTCCTTGCTTTCTTTTTTTTTAACTTATTTGTAGAGGATTCATGAACAACAACATTGGCTGTTGTATTTTGGGTTGCAGAATCAGTGTGTGATTACTATATTTATTTGTTTTATCTTGTTTGTCTTTCAGATCATAACTGGTTCAGAGGATGGCTCTGCAAGACTTTGGGGTAAAATCCAGTAATTGATTGTCAATGATTTCAGCCACAAAGTTTACACATGACAATATGCATATGCTGTCAACTTTCATGCTATTTCCTTCAATGTTATCTGCAACTTTGTAATCATGACTCAGTATACCTAAGAATATAATGATTCATTAATGTCATGTTGCTGGAAAATCCAAATAAGATTATACTGACATGGGTTGTATTCATTATAAATAATGACCATCATTTTAGAAGATCTTACTTCCATGGATGTATCTATACTCAAAACTTCAGATATTGTAATGGTGGTGTTAATTGTAAAGACAAGAAGATGGGGAGAGCATGTTGTCAAAACCTTGCCTTTTCCTTTTTGGGGCAGGGGGGTTAAAAAAGCGATGGCCTTCATTGAACTTAACAGATGATCTTTCCATCTGAGTAACTAGTATCATATAAAATAATTATGAATAAAGTGGATATCCACTAGATCATCTAAAGTGACTTCTAGAATTATTCCTTCGGAACCATCATCCACAGTGAGTCAGGTCACATTATCACTTCTAACATATTTTTGTTTGCACAACTTTTTTATTATGTAGCTATTAGTGATTGTTCTTAGTGCTATGACTTAATGAGGTTTTATTCAGATTGCAGAAGTGGAAAGTGTATCCAGGTAATTGATTCACTAAAGGATGAGAAGTTCAAAGTATTATCCTCATCTGTCAGCTGCATTGCTCTTGATGCAAGTGAGAGCTGGTTGGTAAGTGAGTTCATGCAATCAAGATGCCATTACCTCTTTTTTTTTTTTTTTTGTAGACTGCCTACTTTGTAGTTATTTTTATTTTTGAGGTTTACAGAAGGGACTTTGGTGTGTGCTGATAAAATTATTAATGACAAGCATGCGTTTTGAAGTGAATAGAAGCCGTTTACTTTCTTGCATGCTGACATAAATAATTTACAACAACATGCTTTTTAAGTGGACGTGCCATAGCTATGTAAATCAGATACTTGAAATGTGAACATGCTATTTATGATTCTTTTCAAGTGTTGGGAAAGTGAACATGCTAGTGGTTATTCTTTCAAGTGTCGGGAATAGTTTGCTGTTGTGGTTATGCAGCTTACGTCGTGACTCCATTTGATCAAGTCTTCTGCCTCAGGCTTGTGGCAGTGGTCGAAGTTTATCAGTCTGGAATCTCTCTGCTTCTGAATGTGTTTCAAGGATGTGTACTCGTGCATCCATACAGGATGTAATATTTAGTGACAATCAAGTAAGTGAATTATTTTTTTGAAAGTTTAAGAGTATAAAGATCTCATCACTATAGCTGACATTCATATACTTGTTGTAGTTTGATCAGGCTTTGAACATTTTTAATGGGAGGCAAAGGACATAGGACTGCAACACTTTTTGCATATAAATTATTTCGAAAGTTACAATTGTGGATTGCCAAGGTGTTTGGGACTTTTGTCATAAAACAAGTCCAACTTTAAGTAACGTTTTATTTTTTTGTTTTCTTTCTTCGGGGAGGGTGGGGTGTCATATATAATATAGCTGTCATCAACAGTAGTTGCTGGTGATGGCTGCGAATTTTTTGTATCAGTTGACAAGTTTTCTGGGTCCCCAAAACTAGTGTTTAAGCTTGCTGTATAAGTCTCCCTTTTCAAGTCATGCGTCTCCACAAGGCATCCAAAAACATTTGCTGTTGATTGCTACTCTAACTTTTTAGCCATTAATAAAATAATTTTTTATTACCCTAAAAAAAAGTGTTGACTTCTCATTTGTGTTGGGTAGTTTTCTGTTCTCTGCTTTTTTTTTACCCGTTGGTTTATCCGTTCCCTATTTTTTTCAGCATCATTATCTGTTGTTCTCCATCTCATTGAACTCACCTTATAAGAATTTATATGGTATTGTACGCAATGATCTATACTCTATAGCACATCCACAATGAACTTCCTTGGTGTTGAACAGTGTCTCATTGCACTTGCCTGATAGTGCAGTATCTGTCACATTTCTCTCTGAAAATTAAAAATCTTTCACATTAATATTAAAAAAATTTCACTCTTAAATTCACACCATCTTTTCCGAGACACTAATAATCATTGTATCACCATCTCAGATTCTAGCTGTCGGAGCAGAACCTGTAATGAGTCGTTTTGACATAAATGGGGCAGTTCTGTCTCAAATACCATCTGCTCCTCAATCAGCATTCTCTGTTTCTGTACACCCATCAGGGGTATTTTCCTATTTTTTCCCCATTCGTTTTTTCAATTTATTCCCCTTTCCATGCACCTAATACTTGTCACTATGCTTCTCATGCCCTTGCTCCCATTGCCCTTTCAGGTGACTGCAGTTGGAGGTTATGGAGGTCTTGTAGACATCATCTCTCAGTTTGGAAGCCACTATTGCACATTCCGCTGCCAATGCATCTGAAGAAGAAATTAATCATTATTTCTGGGATTCTAATTAGATGCTAGAAATTATAGGTAAGTTACCTGCATGGACATTGAGACATTGAAGGGTAGCAGACAATTTGCAGGATTTTTTATGGGTTGACTGAAATATTTGGTCGTGGTTAACATTTTATCGAAATGATGAACTGTGTGATACATGGACACGTGCTGTTATTGTAAAGAAGGTTCCTTTGACCTTTGTATGGGCATGTTTTCTTCCAGTAAATGAGATATTAAGTTACATGCGTTTCGCAAACATTGCCATTCATATCTATGAATTTTGATGTTTTGTTTCAAGTAAAATGCTCGAGTTATTGTGTATAGCCAGGAAATCACACAGACAAAATGCCTCATTAGATCAAGGACTGCTATATCAACTAGGTGATCTGATTGTTTTTGGTAGTGGCAACTTGTTTATGTTGGTACGTTTTATGAAGGATTTGATACTAGAATTATGTTTAAGAAAAAAGATATGTTGCAGCAAATTTTCTCATAATCGAAACCCATGGAGAAAATCCTTGTGTTTATGTGTCTCTTCAAAATATGAGTACTCTCAATTGTGTCCAATTCATAAAATATAGCAAAAGTGAAAACTTGGATCCATACCTGTATCCTACGTTCGCACTGGAATCCAAATAAACATAGCAGCCAATTGAGCCCATGTCTATCTGTCATCTGTGAAATCAGAACAGACAATTCGAGAGTAGACAGCTGAATCCTTACCCGAGTCTTGGATCCTTCATCCCTCCATTCTTATCCCCTCCCAGTATATGATAACTGCATATGGATCATACTCTTTTTTTGAAGTTTTTGTTTGAAAAAATTTCGTACTGCCCAGAGAAGAAAAACAAGCCTAAAAGAGCTAAAAAACCAGCCTAAAAGAGCTAGAATCATTTATATGTTCCATGTTGCTCGAATCCTATCAGTTACAAGCTTGCTAACATCACTGTGCATTAGATGTGCCCTTATCAACTGTGTATGGATCATAGACATCTCAATAGAATTCCTCGTTCCACTTTGGAGCAGGAATCCCTACTACTATAGTTGTTCTCCGAACACACTTCTCCCCATATGTGGTTCCACAACCAACCTTGGACTTCATAAGAAGCAACCCTTCAACTTTTAAGATCCAAATACCCCAATTTTCTTGGGCCATAACTAGGGAGATGTCGCCCTCAAATCACTGCTGTAGTAAGTTGGCTCTTCAAATACAAGATGCACACCATCTAAAAAGATCCTCAAATGAAGCCTACAAGTTCTTCTCTTCACTCTCCACAACATACCTCTCAAATGTAATCTATACCATCGTGGAGCCAATGGACTATCTGGTGGAAACCAGGTAGGAACATTGCCCAGATTGAAGGAAAGACAGCCAATTACCCAATCTGATGGAGATTTCATATCCTGAAGCCTATCTTTTGTGGAAGCAAAGACTTGGTTCATTATTCTGGGTTCAATGTATGCTCAAAATGGGTAGCTGTTTGTTCCCATGCTGTTTCCAATATTTGGCTCAACGAAAGGGCTGCAAGTGTCAGTCACATTGTTTTCTGGCAAGCCATTAGCTCTCACAATTCTGACGTACAGAAACTGTCTTTGCTCAACTAGGGTTCGCTTGTCATTGCGTATGACTCTCCTTCCACCAATGTTAGGTGATGTCGCCTCGAGGGTGCAGTTCTCTTTTGGTTTCTATTTCGGAGGCATATGAAAAAATACAGAAGAAGCAACCACTACTGCCTAGTATGGCATCTTTATTTCCTGCTAGACAGTTTATACCAGTGCACAAACCTTTCAAAAGAAAATCAGTATCAATTATATGGCCTCTGCGAAAGTTTTGAATGCCTGAAAATATCAGTGCCGGATTTCATGATCAAAATAGGATAACTCGTGCATATACATCATTTATAAAAACATCAAAGAAGCCAGAAAATACGCATGAAATTATTCAAATCAATGAAAATAAACGTAGTTTTTAGAGGACAGAATTGCATATCTTACATCCTAAGGCCAGGCAAACAAACAAGTGTACATATTGTTGAGTGATTGTTTAGCATTTGCTTAGAAATGGATTTTCAAGAGTGTGAAGATGAAGTACTTCGCTAAGGTATTTGGTTCAAGATACAAAAAACCCTAAAACAAAAAGGGTCGTATATGTTTAATTACCAGAGAGGGAGAAGCCAAGCAGAACACCCAAGTCTTTTGGTCAGAAAAATAGAGAGAGGGTAGCTCTTAAAGAAAGGAAGTTTTTTAGAATGAAATGGAGGAAAATCAAGAAAGTAATAGGACATAAATACAGTATAGTTACTCTTCAGCTTGCACCTACTCCATGATTTATGACCATTTTGAAAGTTTTTGAGTTTTTCTACTTCAATTATGGTAAATCATCTCTTAGTCCAAGTCATATACATTACTTAGGTCTTGGGCTCAACCACCAACATTATCATAAGTCGAGAGTAAATTGGTTTCTTATAATTTGCATGATCTATAATCCTCTTCCTTCTTTGTTTTTTTCTCCTTTTCACCATGAACATGTGAGGGCTTATATTGAGGAATAGGATTAATTCAATTAAAAAGTTCAATCTGGAGATACTAAGGTTTTAACCTTTTTGAAGTAGGTTTTAGCATCTATATTAACAAATTCATATGTTCAATTCCAATAATATCTGTTCTGATGATAATCTCTGGAACAAACTTTCAACAACACCATCACCATTATCTAGTGAAAATTTCATTAATATAATCATCCAAGTCGCTTTCTTTTGAACATTCCCATGTTTCTTCGAGGATTTCTTATTCTTGATTGAAGCTGTCTTGAATTCCTTGGTCTTCGCGATCCACCCTTGACATGAACAGAGATTTCCCTAGTCTTCAACCTAACATGGTGCCGGTGGTGGTTTTTTCGACTGCCAAACCTGCTTGAAGGATGGAGAGGCCTCCACGAACGCGAGCGGGTTCTTCTTCTTTCCATTCCTGACTTGTTTTTTCCACCCAAATGATGATAATCTTCTGAAGAATCACTTTCCGAACTTGAAGTGTAGCCAGCCTCGATGTCTCGGAATCGTCGGCGTCTATTCACCCGCTTTGTGTTCTTCAACTTGTGCCATAAGAAACAGGTTATATCTTCTAGAGCAAACCAGTATGCCTCACATCCAGCCCAACACATCTTGCAAAGGCTTTTTCCTATGCATTGGCAAATCCCAACCTTGAACAGGAGGTAGAAGAACATCAAAGCTGCAAGTCATAAAGACAAGACACGAAATCATTCACTTTATGTTGATGATTTGTATCTTTGATAAAACAGAGGAAAACAAAAGATTACTCAGGTAGGAGAGGGCAAATATCATCAACAATTTCAACAGATCAGAGACGCATAAGTGCTCGATGAAACAAATTAAGTCCCACGGTCCTGAACAAACATCCCTGTAGATTCAAACCAGGAAATCTTCTGGAACATAATCATCCAACTTTTGAAACATAGAGCAAAATCATTAAGAGGATTACTGTATTAATACATACTCGCATGAAACGCCGAATAGAGTCTTGATGGGAACTGCAAAAGCATTTCCAACAACACCTCCAATTCCATTAGCAGCTTGACTAACGACAGACCCCATTTTTAGATAACTCAACAATCATACAGTGCCCCTTTCAAATTAATCCCTTCCTGCTCAAGATCAAAACACAAAAAATAATGACTGAACAATCATTTAATGGTAATAATTGATCAAACCCTGTTTCCAAAATGCTGCATGTGTGACTAAATTCTGCTTATTCACTATAAAAATACACGCACAGTCAAGACCTTGATTATTGATATTTGTAATAGAAACCATTAACAAGATGCAAAACAAAGAGACAAATTATGAGAAAAAACAAGAAAATTAGAACAATAATTTAAGATTCAAAGACTGAAAACAGAAACGGAAATGGCCCGACTGACCTCTAAATCTCCCCAAAACCAAAGAGAGTTCAGAGCGAGGGAGGAAAAACGGTTTTTTAACGGAAAGGGGCTCTAATATATGCTAGTATTTTTTTGGAGTTGTGCCTTAAGTTCAAAACATGGCCCGTATTAAGCCCAACTAAAGAATATGGCAGAGGTTATCAAAGGGTATAACTACTTCAAAAAAGAAAAATACAACATTTTCTTCATGAGGTCATGTGTATATTTTTTTTTTGAATTTTTAGAACATCAGTTTATAAGAGAACAGGATCATAAGGGGAAAAAAAGTGTACTTGTGCTTGATTTATTTTGTACATAAATATTAATTTTCATTGCATTATAAAAAAAATGTAGAAAAGAAAAAGGACATTTCTTGCGCCTTGTAATTTTTTCCCGAAAAATCATCACTTCTATATAGGAAACGGGTACAGGCTAAACTCAAGACCAGCAGGGATGAGAAATGCCTTCACAGAAGAAAATTCTTTCATCAAACTACTGAAAAGCAAAACTCTAGACTCAAGCAGGCAGGCCAGTAGGGTTAAGTAGTCAACAGATTCTAGGGCCGCTACGTGATTACTTGTGGGAACAAAGTAAAACAAGCACTACCGGTATCAGTTACTTGGCAAAAGCTAAGAGGGATAAAACCTTTTCTTCATTCACTGTGGTGTGCTATTTACAGAGAAACAACTATTATGATACAACACTACTTTACAGTTTAGTAATGCGGGGAAGGGGGAACAAGCATCCCTCAACAATCCATAAAATCAGCAGCGAATTCCTCATCATTTTTGGCAAGCATATCTTTTAAGCTACATTCAATATTCCTTCCCTTTAGCACCCAAAATCTGGGCATTATCTTCTTCTCCAATGAGTAACTAAAATACCGCGGGTAACCCACTACGTCTTCCACCGGTTTTTTCATGGTGTTCACAAGGAATTCATACTTTGGTCTCAAAACCTCATCAATGCTGTACCCTAGTAAAGGAGAGAACCTGTGGACCATGAAAGCGATATCCTTCTTTGACAGTCCCACATCCTTTAAGTATTTCATCCTGCCACCACACAGTCCAATTTGTAAGAAACACAGTTCCAGAGAGCTTTGACATGGCTCATGGAGTAAAATTCTGAGTAATACATAGCAATAAAAAATATTTGGATCCAGCCCCCGAACTTGAGCATTGGAATGGCTTATCTATAAGGAACCTAGGACTGAATAATTGATATGTAAACTAGACAATCTCTGGATGGATGAACAAATGTGACACAGGCCCTCAGAAAGCAACCTGAGGAAGACATGACAATCTAAGAGAAGATATCAGGATGGAGGCATACCGAGGAAGTAAAGTTCTGTTGACATCAGAGACAAGAAGCTCAGGGTATTTTTTAATAACACGAGGAAGATGGTCTTTAGAAACACCAATTCGATCTAGGAATTCAATCTTCTTCTTTAGAGTTTTCTCAATGCCAGCAGCAAAAATCTCAGGACAGCGACTGGCTACCTGCCCCACAGTTTCACGATCAAATCTGAGATCTTCCAAAAACAAAACCACCTGTTCATTATATTGTTAGCATTTTGTTATATTCAAGAAAGAACAATGCACTTTATACCATGAATTTTTCTTTCCCAGCTGCCAGATAAAAAGTATTGGAGGCATTGATTTACTTTTCATCCAAGTTCAAAAAATTAGGGACCATGCTATATCACAGGGAAACCTAAGAAGCACTCGGATTCTATGGCATGTTACCGGGTTTGGTTACAATAATTCAAAATTATAAGATTTCAACAAACATGTTGCTAAATCTCACAGGCTAACTAGCAGTGCAGCTAATTTGCTCATTTGAAACTTGAGCTTGAACCAGGCTCCTTAGCGATCCTAAAATATACAAAAAATAAATCAAGAGCTAAATCCTTTAGCAAAACTGAAGAGTGAAAGCCAATTGCTTCACAGAGAATATTTGATTATCCAGTTATGCTTTCTATCTATTATTTTCCATTTGTCTCCTCTTTGATAGCTGAGTCAAACCATTGATATTCCCCACCCCTAATATGATGTCAATCTTACTATTGACATAAGACATAATTGGCCTTGAGGGCTACTTATTCCTCCATAAAGCATTATATTTTCTTAAAACTGGGATGCAGCAGCATCAGCCAACTTCTTGGCAGGATTTCCAAGAAGGCATTAATCTACATCATAGTCTTGTGGTTTGTCAGCTCCACACATCTTGTTGATTTTGTCCTCTAGAATTTCGCAAGCATTATGTTCCCCCTCTCGTTTTCCATTTTGCAAGCCCACGCATCCTCCCCCCCCTAAACCTTGAATTTTATCATGGATTAATACTTGTTGATTTCCTTAGAAACCAAAAATCCATAAGAATATAGAACCTCCAGCTAAGAAACTGATCTAAAAACTAATAAAACCGCAAAGATCACAATAACATTGTTGATTTGTTGATTGCCAAATGTGTTTCTTCATGTTAAACAAGAATAGAAATTAGTAATTGCATACCTTTAGAAACTCTTGGGGTTTTCTTAGTAGTAATTGAGGACTCTTGGAAATAACCTGACCCAACTTCTTGTTTCTAACACCCAACTCAGCAAACTGTTCCACCATCACCTTAAGCTTGCTAGTTGAACAACCCAATATGTGAGGCCAGCTTCTTATTGCCGTGTCAACACTTGATTTGTCTACCTGATATCAGTAATAACAGACCATCAACTATTTTATTAATCATCATAATAAAAAAAACTGGAAGGAAAAAAAGGGAGAAAGGTCTTCAGTGGAGTTGATGAGGGAGCATATATGTTTCACATAAGTAGATACATAGTACACATCAAGCATGAGTGGACAAGTGTTACTGAATGATCATATTTTATAAAGGTAGTGAGGCACAAGAATGAAAGATGTCTAGCAAAACCTATAACTTAATAGGAGTTTAGTTACACTGATCTAAATTAGTTTGGAAATCATTGATTGTTTCCTTCACTTAACTTAGAAGAAGTTAATAACAAATTACATGGTGCACCCTGTATTTTCAATATTTTTCTTTGCTAAGACAACCTTGACCTTCAATTTTCTTTGATACTCTTACAAGGAGCAATTATACAGACTTATCTAGAATGATATTCCCAATGTATGAATTCAACATCAGCAAGTAAGCAGGGTTTTATGCAATAATCACACAAGAAACAGCAACAAACTTCAATGTTCAGTATCCGTAAATATGACCTTATGCAATATTACCTTCTCCATATGAAAGAAAGAAACAACCTCCTTGTAATTTTCCTGGATTGCTGTCGAAAGAATCCATGGATATTTTAGAAGCATTTTACCAAAATCTTTATCAACTGCCCCAACCTGAAATCAATGGATGAAAAGATTCTCTTATATCACACAAAGGCAAGATATAAACAAGGTGATATCATAAAATCCATCTAATGAAGCTACTTTTTTTTTTTTGCAGTGAACAAAATAAAACAAATAACACAAGAAAGATGGTGTACTCTGTTTCACACATGAAAAGTTACCTTCTTGAGAGCCTGAACTTTTTTATTAATACCTGTAATGTCACAAATTATAACAGGTGGAAATAATAGGAATATCTCTCTCAAACGCTCCTTTGGGACTCCAATACTTTCAAGAAATTCCATCATGGGCTTCAAGTGCGAGTCTATTGGTAACAAAAGAATACGTGGAAATGATTCAACTAGATATCGAAAAGTGACATCTGAATAACCCAACATATCTAAACCTCCACGCCTTGCTTCAACCTACATCATAGGACAGAAAGCTTATCTTACAATCTGAAACCAATGAAAAACAATGCCCAGCTAAGCTCATCAGTTCCTCTCTCTCTGTTTTTTTTTTTTTTTTTTTTTAAATCCTTGGGCTACAGCTCAAGAAGTAAAGTGATGCTTGGATTGGCCCCCTCTCCCCACCACACACACACACACACAGACCCCTCCAAGGAAATGGAGGAATATTCTTTCAACCAAAATTTTACAGTACAAGGCAGGTTTTTCATAATACGAATTCTAAATAAAGAGAGAACCACCCTGACCTTTTCAAAAAGTGACAAGGTCTTCTGTAAGTCTTCATCAATAGGTATTGATAAGTTCATCATCATACACCGAGCATATTTTCCAACAAGCCTTTTATCATCATTGTTAGAAAATAATATTTCCTTCATATACTTAACCTAAAAGCCAAATAAAAAATAAGCAACAATTCTGAAGAATGAATAGAAAGAAATATTTATCCGCATGTAAAAAAAAGCAAGGAGCTTTTCCTAAGAAAAAGAAAAGGATCAACTAGTTCAATGAAATTCTTCTCTAACTAGCACAATCTTTGGAATGAAGACACATGGTGCCAAAGTACAATGATAGGGAAACATAACAGTAACAGTAGGAAAGCAAGGCCTAGATAACTAATTCGACTTATCTTTAAGAAGTCAGTTACTTACACAGGTTTTTCACTAGCCAATTAACCTTGGGAATGCTTAACAAGCACCAACTGGACTATTACAGCAATATCAACAGAAGCTTAGTAGCTCTATCAACAAATTTTTACTCGAATAATCTAATCAACCACAGTTTGTAGATTGTGGATACATTTAGAACAAAAAAGGGGAGATTTTAAAGTTCAAAGGAATTATAAAAGTCACTTTGCTTTTTGATTCATTTTCATGTGAACAAAAAAAAAAAAAATTGCTATTCAAATCAGCTGCACTTTTCTAATTCACCAAGATACAAGACTGTTCAATAGTGTATCCATGCTACATGAAGTGTCCAACTTTACTATCAACTAACTCAAAAGAGTAAACAAAAGAATCATAAAGTTTGAAACTTTACCTTGTGAATAAGGTTAGGAAGTGACTCTCCATGGAGGTACCGAGCAGCGTTCATGGAAGAAGACAAGCTTAATCCAAGACTCTCCAAGAAAGCAACTTTACCATTATCACCTTTCTCTTTAGCCATATAAGCTACCTTCTCTTTAAAACCCAAGGATGCAAATTCATTTCTATCCCCACCACTTTTCCACGAAGTCCACTCTTCCAAATCCTTCACACTATCAACCAACATTTTAGCATATTTTGGAGAATTCAAAGCAATGGAATTGGATTCCTCTGCGGAGATTCCGAATTCTTGAAGAAACTGAGAAATGGCTTCTCGGGTTTCTGTAAAGTGGGCTTCTTGTTGAGTAGTGCATGGTACCGGGTTATTGTTGTCGTTGGGGTTTTGGCATTTGGGGGGGCATTGGTTTCTAAGGAATTGGATTCTTTGTGGGAGAGAAAAGAGAGGGAATTTACAAGGGAATTGGATTTTGGGGTGGAATTTGGGAAGAGGGTGAACTTTTGGAGAAGGGAATGGGAAATCCAGAGGAATTGAAAGGGATTTGGTAGTCATAGCTGAACTGGGCAGTGATGCTGCATTGGAAACTAAAACCCTAGGCTCTACCTGCTTTAGCTAAAACTCTAAAACCCTGACCGAGACAAAGAGAAAGCATGTTATTGCTACGTCGTTTTGATTGGAATGAGAGGGAGTTAACTGTCGTTGTTCAAAAATAAACAGGGCAACCTTCAAACATGTTCCCCAACTATTGGATTAGTGTGATTTTTACCTCCAAACAAGTTTCTATATCAACTCCATCCCCCATCAAGTCTGATACCTTCAGTTAGAATTATTTAAAAGAAAAGGTTAAAAACACTACAAAATATTGTTATTTAAAACAATGTATATGAGATAGTATAATTTGATAGAAAATCTTTTGTAGATAAGATTTATATTCCTTATTATTAAGGACGAGAAGAATGGTTTAAAGTTTTCTAAAGTTTGATTTGAAAATAAAATAGAAACTACCTATTTTTTTAGATTTCCCAAGAAAATAAAACTAATTACTTTATTTGGTTTAATCATAACTTGTGTTAATGAATTGATCACTTAGTCCTATTGGATAAAAGCAATTAAATAATCTCTTAATCATCTTTAATTTAATAATTTACTTGAAACTAAGGGAAGCATTAAATTCTATTGAGCAGTCTATATGTATGAAATTGATTAAGTATGAGACAACAAAGGAAGTATGAGACCATTTTCAAAGGTTATTTACTCAATTGAGTTTTGCAAAACTATATCAACTGGAGAACGATATACGAGCTCTTCACCAGAAGAATATGAGTATTCATGAGTTTTATTCTATGATGACAAATATTTGAAATCAATCGACTCTTATAAAATTAGCAAAATTAAAAGCATTTGGTGCTTATATTGAATATAGAGGGCAACACCAATTGATAAAGTTTTTATAAGCACTTCACAATGATTTTGAAGGACTGAGAGGTTTAATCTGCATCGTTCCCTACTTCTCTATGTTGATTTTGTTGTTAATGAGTTATTAGCCGAAGAAATATGTCTCAACTTTTCATCTAAAAAGAACATTCTTTTTAATCCTTATGTGCTAGAAGCTCCTTCCACCATTTTTCAGTAATCAATCTAAGCCTTACACAAGGGTTGCTCTTGATAAGTGCAATTTCTGTCAACAAAAGAGTTATTGGAAAGTTCAATGTCCTAAGTTGAGACAACAAAATCAATCCTGGAAACTTGGCAATCAGTCACAATCTAATGCTCGCTCATAAACCAACTCTGGGTATAAACCACAACATAATAATGCAATAATGATTTCCCCAATTTCCTTTATCGATCATAGTACCCTGGCTAAACAATTTCAAAAGTCTCTTCTTACAACCATAAACTATGTTTGTCTCTTCTTTCATAGGTCAGTTGCCTTATAATTCTTCAGGTATGTCAAAATCTGAATGAGCCTTAGATTCTAGTGTTTCACATCATATGTCTCTAAATCCTCCATCTTGTCTATGTCCTTTTTGCTCTATATTCATGTCATGATTGTTGATGACACTTTTATATCTTCAACAAGTGTTGGTTCTGTTATTACATCTCATGTGTCCCTTCCTAATATGTATCTCATTTTGAACCTAACATTAAATCTTGTTTCTGTTGGTCAAATATGTGATTCTGGTGATTATTTAGTCATATTTTCCTCTTTTTATGTTATTTGCAGGATCTACAGTTTCAAAAGTTAATTGAGATAAGTTGTAGAGAGAAGGAGCTATATATTATAGATGAATTAACAATGTCTGCTGCTGTTGCTGCTGTTGTTGTTGTCACTACTGGTGTTGATTTGTCATAATTTCAGTTGAGTCATTCATCTTCTAGTTCTTATTTATGGTATTCTCATCTAGGTTATGTTTCATCTTCTCGTTTGAGATTTTTAGCATCCACAAGAGCTTTACAAATTTTATAAACTTGTGATGTTTTTTATTGTAGTGGATGTAAACTGGATTTTTGTTCTTTACCTTTTAATTGCAATATTTTTGTTTCTTCTCCATTTGATTTGATTTATTATGAAGTGTGGGGACCTTCTCCTGTTTCCACTAAAAGAAGGTTTCGATATTATGTTTTTTTTATTGATGATTCTTGTTACTGATGGGTTTATTTGATGAAACATCGTTCTGAATTCTTTAAAATATATACATCTTGTTGAGCTCTTATCAAAACTCAATATTCTGCTACTATAAAATGTTTTAGGTGTGATTAAGGTGAAGAATACACCTTTAATAAATTTTATAAGTTGCTAGCTTTAGATGAAATTGCTCACCAAACCTCGTGTATAGATAGTCATGAGCAAAATGACGTTGCTGAAAGAAAACAAAAGCATATTGTTAAAACTACATGTTATCTATTGTTGTCTACTTTGGTTCTTAGTGAGTTTTTGGGAGAAACAGTTCTTACAACTGTAAGTTTGATTAATATAATTTTATCTTCTCCTATTTCAGGTTTATCTCATTTTGAAAAGCTTTATGGGTATGCTCCTGATTATTCTTCCTTTAAAGTTTTTAGTTGTACTTGTTTTGTTCTTCTTCCTTATATTAAATGCAACAAGTTATCCTCTTGATCTGTTATTTGTGTATTTCTTGGTTATAGTGAAAGTAAAAAGGGATATCGTTGTTTTGATCATGTAACTCAAAAACTTTATGTGTCTCATCATGTTTTCTTTCTCGAGCATATATCTTTCTTTTTTATTCCATCCACTTCTCATATCTTTACTATATCTGATCTTATTCATATAGATCATTTTTTTTAGGATTCTGATAGTTTATCTTCTTGGATTCCTAGTACCTCAAATACCTCTCCTCATGTTTGATCAATTCATCCTAACTATTTTGCAAGCACTGACACTTTACTCTTTAATACAACTGAAACTTCCTTCTTCTATGTGGTCCTTCCTGCTCCGTCTTAGATTGTGGATCCACCTTTACATTAATCTATACACATTCGCAGGTCCACAAAACTATCTAATTTTGCTTATTCTTGTTATTCTTCATCATTTACTTCCTTTTAGGCTTCTATTCATTATCTTTATAAGCCCTCTTTCTATAAAGAGACAATTATTGATCCTCTTTGATAGCAAGTTATGAATGAGGAACTTTTTACTTTTCATAACACAAATACTTGACATTTGGTTCCTCTACCTCCTGATAAGAGTGTTGTTGGTTGTCGCTGGGTGTATAAGATCAAGACTAATTTTGATGGATATATTGAGCAATTCAAAGTTTGGTTTGTTGCAAAAGGATACTCTCAACAGTATGATATGGATTATGAGAAGACATTTGATTCTATTGCTAAAATCACTATTATTTGTACTCTTATTATAGTTGTTTCAGTTTATTAGTGACATGTCTCTCAATTTGATGTTAAAAATACCTTTTCGAATAGAGTTCTTTAAGAAGAAGTTTATATGACACAATCTCCTGTTGTTTTACATGATTTTAGGTATGTCTGCAAGCTTAAGAAAGTGTTATATGGTTTCAAACAAGCACCCCATGCTTGGTTTGAGAAATTTTCTATTGTGATCTTTTCCTTTTGATTTGTTTCCAGTAGTTATGATTCTGCTCTTTTTGTTAAGAGCACTAATACATGCCATATTATTCTATCTTTATATGTTGATAACATGATTATTATTAGTGATGACATTGATGGTGAAAGACAGTTAGCAAGACAGCTTGAGATGAAGGATTTGAGTTCTCTCAATACTTATAGGGTATTGAGGTAGCCTATTCACCTAGAGATTATCTCTTTCTTAATCAAAATATATTACAAATATTCTTGAACGGGCTAGACTTACTTGTAATAAGACTATAGATACTCTCATTGAGGTTAACGCCAAATATTTTTCTTATGATGGTTTACTTTTATCAAATCCTACTTTATATCATACTATTATTGGGGGCTTGGTATATTTCACTCTTACTCGTTCAGATATTGCTTATCCATTTCATTTTGTTAGTTAATTTGTTATCTCTTCTACTTTCATTCATTGGGCATCTATTCTTTGTATTTTGTGATATTTTCATTGTACAGTCTTTCAAAGTCTCTTACTTCCATCCAACTCTTTTTTGAAACTGCGTGCAAACTCTAATGCTGATCATGATAGTGATCCCACAGATCGCAAATCTATTACTGATTTCTGTATCTTTTGAGTGATTCTCTTATTCCTTGAAAAAGCAAGAAACAATTTGTTGCTTCTTAATCTTTAACTGAAACCGAGTATCGTGCTATAACATCCACTACTAGTGAGATTGTTTGGTTACGTTGACTACTTTTAGATATGGGAGTTTCTCTCCCATCCCACTCCTAAGTTTACGATAACTAGATTTTTATTCAGATTGCTTACAAGTTAGTTTTTCATGAATGAACTAAGTATATTGAGATCAATTGTCGCCTTACTCGTCATTATCTTAAAATGACACCATCATTTTACCTTTTGTTTCCTTTTCTTTGCAGATTGCAGAAAAATTTATCAAGTTGCATTTGATTTTTTGATTTTGTTTTTTACTTGATAAACTCTCTACATTTGTAGCTACTGAATCATGAGTTTGAGAGAATATTTTAAGCATATATCATATATGTTAGGTTATTTATTATTTATTAAGGGTAGAATAATATATTTGCTTTAGTATATATATAATTGTTTTGTATTTAGGTTCACTTCAAATATATATTTTTGACATCATTAATTATTATGAAACCTAATCTCCTTTTCTTAATTTTTTTTTATGTATTTTGAATTGTTTAACAATGTCCACCTTCA
Organism: Salix arbutifolia; assembly: GCA_025169955.1. Taxonomy (NCBI): domain Eukaryota; kingdom Viridiplantae; phylum Streptophyta; class Magnoliopsida; order Malpighiales; family Salicaceae; genus Salix; species Salix arbutifolia. The sequence continues at coordinate 185,821 of CM045908.1, forward strand.
CTTTCATTCTTGCCTGCAGAAATAATACTACTTCCACCATGATGATCATCAGTACTTGAAGAACCCTTTTGAGAACCTTGTTTACCAGAGTTCAGGTTCTTGCTTCTCTTCAACAGCTCTCTCACCAGAATCAGGCCTTAGTACAAAGAAAGAAAGAATGGTCACATAAAGAAAAGAGAAAAAGAAAGAGAGAGAGACCCGAGTCTCAACTTGGGCTTCGTATTTAGTCTTCACCTTGTCCCATTTCTCCTCTGTGTTTCCTTTTCTTAATTTCAAGAACCAGAAGAAGGCAACTGGTGCAACAACTGAGAAACGGTGAGTTTTGTTTGCCAACACAAGATGGAAAGAAACAAGACACTTAACAATACGAGAATAATTCTTATATGAAGAAGCCAAGGGGGAAACTGACGACTGTCTGCAACTTGCCTACATCTGCAACACTCACTAACCTTAAACGAAGAGCTAGTTGTTGGGTGGTAATGACATGTCATCACCATTTGCAATTATATTTTTCAAAATGCAAAAAAATCAGTACACCCCTTTAACTTTAATCTAATTTGGGCCACAATCACTGATTGTAGAATTCTGAATTCATTCAAGGCTGCTCATAGCCCAGTTATTTAGTTTCTTTCTCCGTATAATATATCTTATTTAATAGTAATATTGAACATTCCTTTTGTCTTGATTGCCATGCACGATGTCTTCAAAATTGTTTCTAAAGATTTGAGACTTTCATGCTTGCAGTTTGGTTGAGAAGATAATAGAAGGGAAAAGAAAAATAGGGTTCTGTCATTCTTTTCATGTTCACTGAGAACTGAAGGAAAAAAATGAGATCAAGTAAAAATGTAGGGAAGTGGTGTAGTTTAGGGCTTGTGGTACTATGGTAAGTGTGTTTAAGTGAGGATTTTGATTTCTTTTTCTTGTTTCCCAGATTTTCAGAGTAGAGTAAAAGGTAACGGGAGATGCAGGTATTGGTTAGCAACATTTTCCAATGGTGTTCCAAGTGTTTATTTGATACATTTGAACATGTTCTTTTCATGTCTGAACAAGTTTACAAAATTGAGTATGTAAGTACATGTCCATTGAAAACCAAAAGCAATGCAAATTCCCCAGCTTCATGTTTATGCTATCACGGGCTAGAATTGCCTTGCTGGATGGATTCTCCGGAAAAAATGTTGCTGCAAGAAAACTACCATTGGCCTTCTTTTAGCTTTCTGGTGGTGGTTCTGTGAGTAGAAAGTTTTAAACAAGTTAATTATCAGATGACTTTATTCTCTGTAATAGTATAACCATCATGTTTCCTAATTTTTAGTACCTGCTTCTGCTTTTGTTTTCCATGAAGTGGTCGGTTGGCTCCTTAGGCTTCAGTGGTTTTCAACTACAAAATCACTCGTCACTTCCTGCAGAATTCTTATCGACAATAGTTAGAACAAAATCTATCCACCCCTGTTTACTTGGGAAAATGGAAAATTTATATGCCTGCTTCTACAAAACAATGCTTATGTGAACTCTTGTCGTGGCTTTTATTTAATGCCATGTGTTGGAATTTTTATGTAATATTCCTTTTTATTTTTTTATCTCCTTTAGGAGCTTTGCCTGGGTTAACTTTCTGGGAGTTTTACCTTAGTTATTGAAGCTTGACTGAGGTTGGTGGGAGTCATCGAAGTTTGGCTGAGGGGTGGAGTTATTGAAGCCTGGCTGTGGTTGGGAAAAGGGCAGAAACTGTCAGTAAAATAGAGGTAATTCATCTTTTCTTCAGCAAAATCTCTCAGTTTGTTGAACTTTGGCAAGACGACTGTGCCAAGATCTGGCCTGTCTTTCCGTCTCAGCTCTGCACATTGGAGTGCAAGCTTTGCATAACTTAAAGCCTCTTCAACTGGCCAATCAGGGACATCTGGGTCTAGAACTTCTTTGAATGTCCCATTTTCAATAGCTTGTTCAACAATGTGAGTCAACCCCATTGGTGGCCTGGCTGTTATTATTTGCAGAAGCATGATCCCTAAGGAATACACATCAGATTTCACACCAAGCATTCCAGTTTGTTGGTACTCTGGATCAATATAGCAGAAAGTCCCAGCAGCTGACGTCATGTGGTACTGCGTTACATTCTCAGCTGTGGCAGGAACAAGCCTGGCCAATCCAACATCCCCAATCTTACTGGTGTAGTTGTTGTCTAGCAAAATGTTTCCTGGCTTTAGGTCACGGTGCACTAGTGGCTCTGGCTTGGTCTGATGGAGAAAGAGTAGACCTGTGGCTATCTCGGCTGCAATTCGGAACCTGATTTGCCAAGAAAGAGCTGGGGTATTCCCTCTCTTGAAAAGACAATCTTCTAAGCTTCCTTTTGCCAAGTGTTCATAGACTAGAATGCCATACTCCGGGCAGGCTCCAATAAGCAGTACCATGTTTGGATGCCGTATTAAGCTAAGCACTTCAACCTGAAAGGTACAGGTTAGATTTTTCACAAAATGATCCTTGTCTTGTCTTAGGGCCTGTTTGGGAGAGCTGTTGCGGTAGCTTTTGATATGCTGATGTCAAAAATGATTTTAAAAAAATAAAAAAAACATCATTTTGATGTATTTCGGCACGAAAAACATTTTGAAAAGCTACCGCAACAGCTCTCCCAAACAGGTCCTAAGTCAAAATGTTTTTCGTGCCGAAATACATCAAAATGATGTTTTTTTTATTTTTTTAAAATCATTTTTGACATCAGCATATCAAAATGATCTAAAAACACCAAAACATATTCATTTAAAATGAAAAAAAATTGAATTTTTTGGAAACAGCGTTTGAAACGCCGTCCCAAACGGGCACTTAAAAGAGCCACACCTCCATAACTTCGATTCAACACTTTCTTACCCTAGAGTTTGAGAATGATGTTCTTATTTATAGTTTTTTTTTCCCAGGCACCATATTGTATTGTGGTTTGGGTGCTTTTCAAAGTTTGTGTGGGATTTGATGCTCTTTTTTTTTAAGATTTAGATGCTTTTAAATGATTTTGATATAAGAATGTCAAAACCAAAAAAAAAAGCATCACATTCATGCTTTTTCACACAGGAAGAACTTTCAACCGCATTACCTAGCACGAACTCAGTAGACAGTAGCATTTTTAACCAGTTTTTCTTGGTTCCTCACCTCTTTTTGAAATTGTGACCTTCCTTGGGCTGCATCAGGACGTAAAACCTTGACTGCAACTGGTGTATGATCAAGATAACACTTGTAAACTGGACCATAACCTCCTTCCCCGATCTTCTTTGATTCCGAAAAGTATTGTGTTGCTTCTTCAATCTCCTCAATCGAGTATCTCCTGTATCTGATATCATTATAGGATAAATTATCCTTTGATTTTTTCGTCTGTGCAGCTTCTATGAGGGCTTTCTCAATGTTGACTCTCCTTTGTGCTTCCATTTCTGCTTTCCTCTTAGCTGCTTCAGCAGCTTCTATGGCTTCTCTGCACCTGGCTTTCTCGTGTTCTATAATTGATAGTGCAGCTTCCTCAGAAAATCTTGACTCTTCCATTCTTCGTTCTTCTTCTATTCTCCAGCGATTCAGCTCCGTTGCCTATATGCGTGTGATTTTAGAACCTGCTGGGAATCTTACAAATGCACATGGAAAACATGACTTCCCTGTACCTTTTGTCTTGCTGTAAGTGCTTCTCTACATGCTTCACTGTACATTTCCATTGTTTGCTTCAGCTCCAGTTTTAGCCTCCTCATCTCAGATTCCATGTCATCCTATGTGTTTACAATAAAGATAAGCAGAAATCATCTAGATCTTGCATCTGTGCTAGTGATCACACTGCAATCTTCTTGACTTTTAGGGCCTGTTTGGGACAGCTGTTGCTGTAGCTTTTCAAAGTGCTTTTCGTGCCGAAATATATCAAAATGATATTTTTTTTATTTTTTAAAAATTATTTTTGACATCAGCACATCAAAATGATCTAAAAACACCAAAACATATTTATTTAAAATGAAAAAAAAATTGAAACGAACTTTGAGAAGCTATTCCAAACAGCTTCTTAAAGTTAAAACAACACGTGAAAGACAATAAAGAAATCGGAATATGAAGTTGCTGTTTTCAATCATGTAAAGATGTGTGTAATTATGCTATAAGCCATCATAAGACGTTGCTCAATCTGTCAAAGTTGATCAAATAATAACTCTAGGATGTTAAACATCCTTTGTTTCCTTAAATGTTTGCAGTGTTTGATGGTTAGTAATGATTATTTACCAAATCATGCTTCTGTCAAAGTGGTTAATTCCTTACCAGGCTATGTGTTGAACCGGAAAATGATGTTCCTCCACTATCATGTGAAAATGATGAAAATCCCTGATGGGAATTGGGGCCAATGAACTTTGGTCCTGAATGTATAGATGCAAAGCTAGTTGCTGAACTAGTTGAAAGCCGTTGGGATAGTCCAGAATCCATGAAATCATAGGTTGTAGAAGACATGCGGTCAGTGCTTGGCCTGTTCGAGCTGACAAATGATATGTCAGTTTCTGACATCAAATCTGCAACTGATCTTACACCATGACCATATCTTCCTGCTCCAAATGGTGACCTGTTGTTACCCACAATTGTATTGAGATCAGTCCTTGGACAAATCAAATCATAGGCAAGCTACAGTAACCAAAACCACGAAATTATTTCAAGACATCCCAGTCTATCACTCCCTTCTAAGATATTTGCTGATTATATGCACATCATATTATACTATACTAAGCTCACCCTCACCCCCCAATCTCTTAAAATGATTTGACGCACTCCTCACCTGAAGTTTTCATCAACTGAGATGTGATGGTTGGCTGATGTCGTCCTCTCTGCCAACAAAAGACCATAAATTGGATTTTGGACTAGGACTGAAACAATATATAATGGAAAACACAATATAATTGAGAGTACAAGCCTTTTATACTCCAACTATTTTTGTATTGTGCTTCATGAGAGTCATCCCCAGCAATGTTTTCACTCTGTTGGTTTTTTATTTGATCTAGCAATGGGGAGACAAATGGGGCGGCACGAGAAGCATTTCTCATGGAAGAGACCTTTCCTTTTGAGACTGCATACACAGTACAGAAATCCGGTGCCCCTCTTGACACAGCACTTGGGACATCTGCCTTGAATTTTCTGTATAACAAAAACATTGGAGTTAAGAGAATCTGTAGTCACTGAATGCACGTAAATATCTGCGAGAAAATGGAGCTCATTTGTCAATTGTCATCTCTCTCATAATTGTTGCTGTTGATTATGTTTCCATCGTTCATCAATCCATCCAGAGTGTTCAATATTTTACTTAACAGAGATTTCCAATCAAATTTCAGAGTTGAGAATGTATAAAACTGCTGCTAGTGGTCTGAACGTTGACAAATGTGAGAACTTGTCACCAAATGGTGTACCATCAACCTGTCATCCAAGTAAAACCGAGTTTCTCTTTTGTTGTGTTAGAGAATAATATAAATCATATTTTGGGGTCTCACTTACAAGCTTAAGCTTTTAGATGAGATGGTTCCTTAACATGGTATCAGAGCCTTGTTGACCCAGCGGTCACGAGTTCGAATCTAACCACCCTCATTCTATTTGATAAAAACCAAGCACAAGGTGACGTGGGCCTGTGCAAGTTTCAAGCCCAAAAAGGCTTTCACTTGAGGGGGTGTATTAGAGAATAATATAAATCATATTCTGGGACCTCACTTACAAGATTAAGCTTTTAGATGAGATGATTTCTTAACATGTTGGAAAGAGTTTGCGCTTCCTGTTTCTTTGCAGATGGAAGGTTCTCTGAATTTATATTCTGGTTAGCCAATAAGTTGCCAGGTTAGGAGGGGGCTGGGGATGCAAACATACCTCATAAATCCACTCCGTGACGGGGTGCCGAGAACCAAAGTCTCGATTGCGGCATGGGCAACATATTCTGTAATTGCTTTTGCTATATCAGTGCTTTCAAGTGCTACATCAAGGCAATGCACCTGATGCAAGAAAAAAATCTGCATGATGAAAAAGGAAAGGAGAAAAGCAAGGATCATTTATGCATCTATTGAATTTGCAAATGAGGGTTTTCTTCCATCATTTTCCATGCAAGGTGCCAAAAGATGCATGATTTTTGTTGTTGCAAGGGCTCAAAAATTACATCTTTCCGGGTACAATAGCATCGAAATGCAAGGAAGAGATCCTTGGCCATCTTCTCAAACTGCTGCTTCCCTGGTGAAAAATAATCACCAGCTGCTCCGTGGCCTGGTTGTGAAACAAGAAAAAGTAACATGTGGAAAGAAAAGATTAGAACATGAAACCTGGAATTTGAAAATTCACTCGAGTGATCGAAGGAGATGCAAGACTTTGAATGTAAGTTGAGCAACCTCTTTTACAATGCAGGGCACGTAGTTTGCAGTATCGTAATGATAATAATAATCTGTTATTATTGCAGATAATGAACCAGAGAGAAAAGAAGTTACCAGTAACAAATGATGATGATGATGATGATTTGCTAAAAACATGGATTAGAACAACAGTTTGGCCTTTGGATAGAAGATTTTCCATAGCCCATTTCAATGCATTTTGGCTCCCTTTGTCCTTGTCTACTGCAACTGCCACCAACCCATTTCCTTCTCCTCTCTTCCTGCTCCCATGTCCCTTTGAAAGCCACATTGTCTGTATTGTTCTCAGCACATAAGAAAAAAGGACAGGAAAAATCTATTCACAAAAGTGGAGAGCAATTCATACCGTCATTTACAAAAGACCACCTGAGAGGCCTAGAAAACCTCTCTTTTATCACTCCGGAGACAACAATTTGTTATGATGCCTTGTGGTCAAAGAATTATATGTGCTTTCTGTTGGGAAATGTCAAGCCTCACGGTGTGTTGTTACCAGCAGAAATGGCACCCTTCATTCTCCCTCCCTCCCTCCCTCTCTCTCTCTCTCTCTATCTTTCTCATTTTCTCTCTGTCCTTGTTTAGATGGTCACCTATATTTATTGATGGATAAGAATGAAGCTGTACACATACAATGTTACCAAAAAAAGAATGATTTTCGATACAGTTTACATATTGATGGGCTCTGTATAATTGTATTCTTTTCAAAATGTGCAAATTTTTAACCAACGGTACAAGATAAAAAGAGAATTTGAGAAGCCCACTTGGCAGGCAAAGCTTCAAAATTCTCAAAACTTGAAACAGATAAATGGATCAACTGTTAGTAACTGCTGTTCCCTTTCTCAAGATGGTGATTTGAATAGAAATCAAGGGAATGAGATAGGTGGGTTCATTTCCATTACATATTTTCCGTTCCCTTTCTTGCTAAAGTGTTGATATATTAGCTTGTATGTCAACCTTCTTGTACCCAATTCAATAACATAAGGTATTTTTCATCCATACCAATATCAAGTGTGTAAATATCAAGGCAATCAAAAACGTGAGTTGACTGGCAAAATCGTACGATTTTGCGAGTCAACTCATAAAAACGGGTTAACATGAGAAGAAAATTCAAATTCGGTCAAACTCGGTCAAACCCGTTTAAAATCGGTCTGACTCGTAAAATCGGACCGGATCGGTCCGATTTTACGAGTTTATGGTGTGCGGACATCAGAGCTTTCATTTTTAATTTTTCATTCTATCAATTACATTCAAAGCTCAAAATCAAAATCTTCTCTGCTCTTCTCACCCCCAAATCATCAACTCTCACTCCCAAAATCTTCTCTTCTCTTCTCAGCATAAAATCCCTCAAATCGTCAGTTCTCAGTTCGGCAACACAAACAAAGAGAGAGAGATGAGCACAAGAAAGGGAGGGAGATGAGCACAAGAAAGGAGCAGCGGCGACACAAGGAACTGGCAAAGGGATTAAGGGAGGGAGATTTGTGTGGGGGCGAGGTAAGGGAATTAGGGTTGGGGGGCTTTTATAATAATAATAATAATAATAATAATAATAATAATAGGTTTCTGGGGCTGGGGAGGCCCGGGAGGGGGGGTGTTAATGTGTTATAATAATAATAATAATAAAGTAGGTTATAATAATAATAATAATAATAATCGGGGGCTTTAATAATAATAATAATTATTATTATTATTAATTGTTATTATTATTATTAATTAGCATAAAAAATAATTTTAAAAAAATCCTATTAATTTAAGACAATAAATAACATTAATTAATTTCAAATACAACTATCATAAAAAAACATACAATTACTTGAAAAACATATAATAAGTAGCTTAAATTTCAAATCTCAAATATTGTGTCTTTTAATTATATTTAAATTCATTTTTTAATTTAAATATAATTTTAAAAAATAATTTTATTGTTGGAGGGTTTTTCAAAAGCAATTATTTAATTATATAACTTACTCTTATTAATTATATAATTAATTGCATAATTAAAATATATATAAAATAATTGAATTTTATTTAAAATAAGATAAAAATGGTTCTCCAAAATAGCTTTTACCATTGGAGAACACATTAACAAAAAAACCATATATACATTATTCAATGAGCTATTTTAAAAACCATATATACACTATTCAACAAAAAACCCTTAATGAAGTTTTATGGCCATGATTATGTTATATTGTATTCGAAAATATTTCACTTACGATTTTATGATTTTTCTACCTATACGATTTTTCTACCTATACGATTTTAACTGTGATTTTACGGTTTTTGTACGGATAAATTCGGGTACGATCTTATGATTTTACGATCCGAGTTTCGGAAGACCCTTCCGTGTCGTGTCAAAATCGTGATTTTGACAACCTTGGTATATATTTCCATCTTCTGCTAGATCAGAAGTCCTTCTGCACTGCAGGGTGCAGTCTGTAAGTTATTTAAATCTGCTGGTTCTTGTTTCCAATTGGTATGAATGAGTCTGATGGCATAAAACTCTCAGTAAACGAAATGGAGACATTTTTATGTCTTCTTGAAGAAATCTTTTCTAGAATGATATCTGAATAACTATAAAGCATGCAATATTAACTGTCAATTTGAAGCCTTTAAAGGGAAAGGAACCTTAACAGCATGTGATTGTAGAGCTTCCCAATAGAATATTTTTTTCAACAACAAGTCCCTGTTCAAACTTGAGGATGAGAGGAATGTTTAAGCCTAAGATACCTCATGGCAGCAGCCTAAACTGCAGGAAGAATTCAAATACCTCATAGACTTGCTGAGAAAAGAGAGAAAATAGATAGTAGGACCAGGGCATGCATGGGAATTCTAGCAGCTTAGGAAGCTAGAAATGAACTGCATTGTCAAATTGAATGTCGAGTGTACAATTACAAAAAACAATGCCACGGTTTCTGTGTATGCACAAGTGTGGCTGGACCTGGTTTGCTGTGATTCTGTAAATCAGGTCTACCTATTACTTTTAACGTGGGGAGATTACACTAAGGTTGGCCAAAAGTGAACTGAATGGAAAATATTCTTTCGTTTTCCTTTTCCTTTTCCTTTTCCCCCCAAAACCCAGAAGCATAAAATTCTATCAGCTAACCAAACCCCATTATTGACTTGCAACATTTTTTTTACAGTTGATAGAGGAAAGCTAGTCCCCGTAACAGTCATCCCACTCTTGGTGTTCTTCGCCGTGTGAAAATCTCAGGAAACCTGTCAGCCCTTGTGATACTGATCTACATGCCTTTTCCTTCATTATCGATCCATTGAGAAGGAAAAACCTTCCTGGTTGTTTCCTCTAACACTATATGCATTCCCTTCACTTCCGTAAAAGTCTTCATCATCATCTCCTTTCAATTCCTCGATCTTGTCGATAACTTCTTTAATGTCTAGCCTGCTCTCGAATTCGTTTTCGCAGCAACTCAATCCAATTTTCAGAAGTTTTATCATTTCACCTTTGCTATTTTTCGTTCCCAGCATTTCCTTGTCAAACACTTCACTCGTTCGCTTTTCCTTCACCATGTTGTTAACCCAAGTTGCTAAGTCCGCATCGCTATTATAACCTGGTGTTAGATAGTTCTCAGGAAACTTGCCAGTTAATATTTCCAGTATTAATATGCCAAAACTCCATATATCTGTCTTGTTCGATGACCGGCCAAGTTGCGCATACTCAGGCGACTTGTAAGCCATCATGAACATGTGGGCATGCTCAGGGTTGATCACAGGTCTTAGAGCATAATCTGTCAGGAGAGGCTCGAACGACTCGTCGAGGAGCACATTGGAAGATTTCAGGTGTCCATGAGGAGCAATTATAGGAAGCTGATTGTAGAGAAAAGCCAGACCCCTGGCTACTCCTTTGACAATTTTCAAGCGGATATGCCAATCAAGTCCCTCTTCTTCAAGTGAATGATTTCCTGTGGAAAACAGGTGTTAGAGAATAATATAAATCATATTCTGGAGTCTCACCTATCAGCTTAAGTTTTTAAATAAGATGGTTCCTTAACATGGTATCAGAGCCTTGTTGACCCAACGGTCACGAGTTCAAATCTCACCACCCCCATTCCATTTGATAAAAATCAAGCATAAGGTGGAGTGAGTCTTTGTGTAAGTTTCAAGCCCAAAAGACTTTCACTTGAGGGGGATGTTAGAGAATAATATAAATCATATTCTGGAGCTTCACCTATCAGCTTAAGCTTTTAGATGAGATGATTCTTTAACATCAGGTACAGTGACGGTAAGAACACAGACTTGATGTTTCAGAAAAATTACATTACATTTGATTTCAAAGGAACTTACCATGAAGGTGACTAGCCAGGCTACCATTCTCGGCAAACTCGGTAACCAAAAGTTTCTCATCCCTCCTATAATAATAAGCCGTAAGGGGAAGCAAGTTTTGATGCTTCAATCTCCCTATCCTTCTCATGTGCTCATGAAACTCTTCCCTCTCCACGTTGTTCATATGCCGATACCGCTTAACAACCACAGCTTTTCCACCGACGACAGCTTTGTATGAAGATCCAAATGTCCCACTCCCCAGAACTTCTGCTGAGGCTGTAAGCAAGTCTTGCAAATCAAATTGCTCGATGTCATCCTTCAGGAATGACAGCTTTCCAGGATCAGTTTTCCTTGAACGCGAATTAGTCCCTGGCATTTCACGATGCGCATCTCTACAATAGGAAGACATCATTCTGTTGGAGTTATCTGGTGATGGGGCTCTCCTTTGCGCTCGTCTTCTATTTCGGGAAAACAAAAGGAAAGCAAATGCAATGGCTGCTAGTATTAACAGCACAATCAGTATAATGATTACAATATATAGAATGCTGAATTTGTTCCCATGGGCTTCAGGGGTAGAAGGTGGAGAGGGTATGCACGGGCCTAGAGGCGGTCCACATAGCCCTTTGTTGCCTGAAAATGATTTAGTTAAGAGAAATTTTCAGGAAAAATCTGCTGAAAAAAAGGTCAGAGATAAATCATAAAGTTACACAAGTAATCTGTGCTTGGATAAAACGATTACCTGCAAACGAATTTGGAGTTAATCTGCTAAGGGATTCAGGGATTGGCCCCTCCAATTCATTGTTGGCTACATTTGCCGTCTTCATGCCCTTCTGCTGAAAATTGGGTATTTGGCCTTCAAACTGGTTTCCATCAAGCTTCAATTCCGTTAGCTTGGGCAAGGTTGCAAGCGATGAAGGAATCTTGCCTGTGAGCAGATTATTTGCCAAGAACAGTCGCTTTAATGAACCCATTCCTTCGAATGCTTTGTCAGGAATGTCTCCAGAGAATCGGTTGTTTGACAAATACAGTGCTTTTAACTTCCCCAGTTTCTTGAAATCAGGCAACGGACCATCAAAGTTGTTGTCCATAAGGCTCAACGTTCGAAAGGAAGGCAAGGGAGCGAGTGCATCCAAATCAATATAGCCAGCGAGTCCCATGTGTTCAAGCTGCAAACCCCAAATGCCTCCATTGAAACAAAGCACGCCAACCCAATTTGATCTTTCCCTTTCGCATGGATTCACCGAGAGATTCCAGTTACTAATCCCCTCATTGTTCACCAGCTGTTCCTTGAACTTTAAAAGGGCACCGGAATCCGGCGAGCCAAATGATGGAACCACAATAGATAACACGAATGCAAGAATAAGGAGGACTAATGATGAGGTGGTTGCGCGCGCAAGCATAGCTACGTGCGCAGCCATTACCATTAGTACAATGCTCAAGAATTCTCAAATGCTTGCTGCTCTCTCCAGAATTTTCAATTGCAAGAAGTTCTGAATCACATATTCTTGGTTTTGCATGAATGGAAAATGCAATAGCCAGGACAGCGATGAAGCTGGTGTGCAATGCCAGGAATAGCAAAGATGATCAGGATGCATCATAGGCAGCAATGGAAAAGAAAAATAGAAGTTGGTTAAGTGACTAAGATAACAGCTTAGAAGGAATTTTTATTTTAGAGGTTGCGATGAATACAGGAGAGATCCGAGGCCAGCCTTTGATTTTATCATTGCTGGTCTGTTATATTAGGCAGATATGCTGATTTTAGGCCATGTCTAGTGTCGGACTAATTATTTGACCGCCTATGTGAATGCAGCCAACATCAGATTTTCTTTTTAAGACCCTGTTTGGATGGGCGGTGCAACCGGTGTTTTGCCAAATTTCATTTTTTTTTTTGTATTTTAATTGAATTTTTTTAGTGTGTTTAGATTATTTTAATGTGCTGATATCAAAAATAATTTTTAAAAAATAAAAAAAATATCATTTTAATGTATTTCGGCATGAAAAATACTTTGAAAAGCTACCCAATCTCTCTCAAACAGGCACTTAAGCTCTGCTTTGTTGGTGCTGAAAAGAAACGAAAATCGAAGCAAATCACCAAAATCCTTATCGACAGATGAAACTATCTGCTGCTATTGCCTTACCACCCCTCTCTCTCTCTCACACATATATCGGCCGAGGTGGTGCTTAAATGGCAGACAAGCTGCCACCAACTCCCAGCTCTTCACATGGCCAACTTTCGGTGGCCACTAATTGCATCCAATCGCAATTAGTGTCTCAGGTATGGTATAGTGGTGGGGCATTTTTTGTCTCCATTTCCTGACAACTAGCTGGGATTTCGAATGACCGGTATAAATAATTATCTTACCTAAAAATTTAAGTTTATAGATGAAATTTTATAATATAATTTATATTATTCTTTAACACCTAGAATTGCGTCGAAGTAATGAATAGGTGCTTTTAGAAGATTATCCATACTAATTTACAGGACCCGAAAGATTGAAATTTTTTTATTGATATAATGGATACATGGTATTGAGAGAACCTTGACTTTTTGGTTCAACTTTTTACAAGCTGCTTCCGCGAGCATATTTATTTTGGCTTGAAACAAGCCCTGCCCCTGCGCCAGCCCCAGAACCACGTGGCATATGCGTATAGCGTCTGTGCAGTTTCAACATTCACATTTTTCCTGCTTCCCTACACGAACAGCTAAATATGTTTCTCTTTTACAAAATCCTTTGATTGATTCAAAGCTTCTTGGAGGGCAAGGGAACATTTTTACGGTATTCTGCCAGAGCCCACAACGGGAAAACATTCTTGTATGTTGGATAGTGTAGCATACAGTTGTTCTTGAAAACCCCAGTAATTTCCTGCAGAAAATATTTGAACGATCATTGAACAAAACCAAGCTAAAAATTCAAGAAAATATGAGCAATAATGGCCTAATGAGACGTATACATATTGCTACAATGACCAGTTCATATCAAGATACCTGCTGAGGATAGCTTCCATCTTCAGCTTGAGAATTAATCAACAACTTGGCACCACGATGAAGTGGAGTCGGATCCCTATCCGCCTATTTCGAGAAAGAATCATAGTAGAAAGATTACCACATGGCTCGAAATTTTGAAAGAAATTAAGCAAAAAGTAGATGCAAAATCAAAGCAACTAGGCAGAGATCAGCAAGTTCACAAGGAACTGACCTGGCCAGAATGAATCAAACCAAGCATAGCCCATGCTGTGTGCACATAAGTTGATCGCTTTTCTTCGAGAGGTGTATATAACTGAGTAACGAAACACACATACATTAATATCCATTCAATGTATTTGTGTTCTTGGGTAGGCATAATTCAATTGAAGAAATGAAGTGAAATACCTTGTTTGGGCAGGATAAGTAGCTCTCGCCCCATCCACCATCCGGAGACTGTACCCCGAGTAGAAAATCGACTCCTCTGCGCATTGCTTGGTTATTGTGGTAGGATTTCCCAGCAGCTGCTAGACCAACAAGTGCGAACCATGTACTGTAAATGAAGCAAACTCCCCAGTTGCCATACCATGATCCATCAGGCATTTGAATCATTTCGAGATAGTCGACAGCTCTCGCAATGAAAGTCTCGATCTCTTTCTTCCTGTGTCCAGGGTACATCTTCATAAACATCACAAATCCATGGATTGCAGATGATGTGCACTCAACATAGCTGCATTGTATGACAATATAATCAGACTCGGAGGAGTTCAATGTTTATGGTACAAAACTGGGGGAGAGAATTGTGTGAAAAATCTTACTCGTGCTCGATGACTATGTTCTCCAGGAACTCCATAGGATTGAGTTTCTAAGAGCACGAAAGAACCAAAAAATATTCAGTTTATGAATGGTGTTAAAAGAGAATTTTGATTTTAAAAAGAAGAGGAGAAATGTTAGCGTAGAAGTTACCTCCAGCCACATTTCACCGCGAATCGGCTCCCAGCCTGCCAGACCACCTCTTGGTCCCTGAATTTATAGAATGAAAATTAAAGCCAGTTCTTTGAAAGATCGAAAAGCACATGTGAAGAACAGAACAGTTGACAGCACAAATCACTCACCTGCAGTGAAAGAATGACATTGACTGCTTCAAATATCATCTGAGGATCCATTTTCTCACCAACGTATTCAGCAGGCAGCATTTGGGCAAAGAGAACACACTGTTCCAAAAGAGCATGAGATTCAGCGTTGCTTTTATTTTACAAAAAAGTTACCCTAAAATTTAACGTTTGCTGATGTAATTTTAACCTTTAAAGCTTCTGCAGTACAATCAGAGAGCTGCCAACCGTGATCTTGATCAGAGAAAGTCCATGATCCTTTAGAAATGTGACGATACATGCCGATGAAGTCACCTGCTGGATTATCCACAACCTTGAACAGATTTCAATTCATTTTGATCAGTCAAGGCCACCAAATTATAGCAGGAAAAGAAAAGAAAAACAATTGGGCTGAATTAATGAACTAGTACCTGACATTTCTTGATGAAATCAAATGCTTTGGCGAGTGTAGGCTTGATTTCTTCACCGAGCTCAGTGGTATACAAAGCTTGAAAACCAAAAGTAGCGTCCCACAACTGGCTACCAAAGCTCTGAACCTTCATTCCATCTTCTCCAAGCCACAGGTAATCAGGAACCCTAGCAAGATGCCTCTTAAAAGCGACACCATCTGGATCTTCCACCCAGCACGAAAGCATGCACAGCGCCTTCTCAACGCAGCCAATAGTAATGTATCTACTGTTTTCATCCTCGTAATGAATGTGCTTCATCGTCACTTCCAGAGCCTTCTTTCTGACCAACTGGTTGAAGGGCCAGCGAGTGAGAAGAGGCTCAGACATCAGATACAGACTATCCCAGAGGAAGTCCTGGATCAAGGAATGGGGATAGTAAAGATCCTCCTTCGCGCATAAATGCCTGACTTGCTTCCACTTTACACTTTCGTAAGGCTGAAGGTACAGCTCTTCTCTCAATGACAGAATCAGAGGTGTGATTGGTCCGACGAATCTTTTCCCATACAGATACGACATTGGCATGTAAACCAATCGACAGTAGCACCACATTTTTGCTGCATTTTATATATATATATTAATTAGCATTATTAAATACCTGGAAAATCAAGCTTCAAGAAGTAAAAACAGTGAAATCATCATCATGATTAAATACCTGGATGAACTGGAAGGGTAGTGGGCAGAATCCAAAACTCTGGGGGCATAGGGTTACATCCAGACCAGTCAAACAGACCAAGAATCTATAACAAAATTTAGAAGAGACATTATTACACTACACTTATCGATCATAAATTGGACTACCTAGTATGAACGACTCTGACTGTCTGAAAAAACAAGAAATAAAAAAAAAATCATACCGAAAGCCAGGTCTTGCCCCAAGAGGGAATGGAAGTGACACCTCCACGGTCAAGAATCCATTTTCTTCCTCTTGCACAAGCTTCCTCATCTGGTCCTACCCCAAGCATACGTAGACAAATGTAGCTGAAAGTTGTGCAGAACATGTTGCTGTGACTTTCTATGTGCAAACCCCATCCACCATCTTCATTCTGCAAAATGTACATATAATTTTTTGATTTTCTGACCATTTAAGAAACTTCAAACAAGATTAAGTTCATATGTTCGATACTGTGGTTGAATTTTTTTTTTAAATATTGTTTGTTCATAAATACATTAAAATAATATTTTTTTATTTTTTAAAAATCAACATTATAATATAAAAATATCTAAAAACACTAAAAATTTATGATTTAAAATTAAAAAAATAATATTTTTTTTCAAAAATATTTTTGAAAAAGCTGCGACAAACATAAACTAGTAATTACCTGATGGTTGTAAATGTAACGAAAGATTTCCTTGCGGTACTCTGGGGGGAACATGGTGTTGAGATGCCCAGTGATGTAGAAGCAAAACACCTGCAACGTTATTTGTCCTGGTTAATCATCTTTCAATTACCTTTTTTTTTTTTTAATTAGCTACGCACTTACAGATTTTAAAAATATAAATACTCAATATCACTATTTCAAAGTATATACACGTACGGCACTTTAATTTGGTCAATTTAAATAATGATCGACAGAGTGGAATAAACACGGCTAGCAGCCATGATCATTTGGGACGCATGTTCCTCGTTGCCATGGTGATTTAATTCATTAATAAATAAAAAAACAATATTGAGAAGAAGAGAATTAAAATAAAGAGATTGTACTTACAAAAGGAGGGAGGAAAAAGAGGACCCCGGAATTTTCAGCAGGCCAATGGCCATCGCTAGCCTGCAAAGCTGAATAAAAGTTGGCTGACCTCTTCATGGCTGTCGTTGTCTTCTCATACGTCACCTCTTCTCCCTCCTCAACTCTTACTGCTGGGATTGTTTGCTTGAAGTTTTTCTCCCTCAAAATCTGCGCATGCATTCATGCCTTTAATTATCTTAGTTTTGTAGCAGAAGGAAGCGTTATTAACCCGGCTCAATTCAATTAATCTCGCACCAAATCCTTGATTAAAATTATTGTTTTCATATGCTAATCCTAAAAAACATATTCTCAAGTGAAAAAAGAGATGATCACTGACAACATCAGCTAATTAACAAAAGTTTTATATAAAAGAAAGCAGATGAAAATCTACGGCATCGTTTTGTTCTCGTTTTAATATATGTGTGATACTGCTGTGTAGCTAAAGTCAACATGATCAGAGCATGATCTGATGTTTTTCAGGTTGTCGTCTCTGAACAGTTCTATCTCAAGGGTTTTAGAGAGAGAGACGGGGAGTGAGATCGAGGACCGTCAGGAGGATGCCATAGCTAGAACTACATTTTTTGTTTTATTTTCACATAATTTTATCTTAGAAAAAGAAGCAATTAATACTGATGATCGATTGTTGGTAAGTTTGGAGGAAGAATATAATAGAGAGTACGTACCTGGTACTGCCAAAGAAGGTCGGAGCTGGGCTTGACCTTGGAGCGGTTTAGAGTGAAATTCCGGCGAGCCTCTTCTACTTCCTCTCGCTCTTCAGGAGTTCCGGCATTAGGATCATATTCCCATATCTGTCTTCCAACATACTCGTTTGTGGTGAAAATGTAAGGGTTGTTCCCTCTCTCTGCAATCTTCAGCCTCCACATGATGATATTCTCTTCTGATCAGCTATGTATATATATGATCTTTAATTCCTGCATTATGCATGCGCAAATTAAATCACGTTCTTAGCTATCATCCCTGTAAATGCTTTAAGAAACAACCATTACATGATCAACACATAAATAGATTCCATGCATATATACGTATATAGTGCAATTAGTTATGGTTAATTTGGGATATATCATACATAGAAAAGATCGAAAAGGGATAGCTAGCTATACAGGGTACTCACCGCAGAGATCAAAATATATAATCCAAGAAGGATCGGAGAGTTTTGCTGAAATAAGAGGAAGATGGAGAGGAGCTAGGTCCTTGCTGTGTTTGATGGATCGGCAAAACGAAGCTGCTTTATAAAGAGGAATGGACGAGAGGGTGGTGGGGTTAGCCCGTTGTTGCAGTAATTAATTCTCATGGCTGCAAGTGACTATTCAAAGACATCAATTTACTTCTTCTACCCTTATTCCATTATTGACCATTTAAAAGCAGTCGTCGTCGCCGTATATATATATTATTTTTCTTCAAAATCTTACTCTTTCAACAAATTCACATATTCTCTTCTTATTCCAATTAGGGTTACGTATTTGACCACAGACCAAGCCCATCATCATATACATCTCTCTCTATTTTAATCCAATCTTCAAATAATCTTGATATATATTAATAGTTACATTTCACCTGATTTATCTGGTTGATTTAGAACTTGTTTGAGAGTGTGATTGCGGTAACTTTTCAAAGTGATTTTCGTGCCGAAATACATCAAAATAATATTTTTTTATTTTTTAAAAATTATTTTTGACATCAGCACATTAAAATGATCTAAAAACACCAAAACATATTCATTTAAAATGAAAAAAAAATTCAAAAAACAAAAAGTTACAAACCAACGTTTGAAATGTCAGCCAAACACACTGTCATTCATACCAATTGGAAACAAGAACCAGCATATATTCAAATCCAAGGGCGATGATCTTACAAATGTCAATCCATAATTAAGATTTTAAATTCCGAGACAAAAAAAAAAAAAAAAGTCCCACCTAAATCTATAAATCCATTCCCACGTGCTTCTAAAACATATATAGAAATGGAATATCCGTGCCAATATTAGCTGTTAACATGTGCACCATGCTGGCACGGGAGAGAAAAAACTATTTTTTTTTTTTTTAATTTTAATCACGCCTGCTTATTAGAGGAGTGGTGTCCCAACCCATGGGTCCGTAATTCCCAAGTCAAGGCCAAACCTTTATACCGCTTTTTTTCTTCTCCCCCGTGGACTCCACAATGGAGGCTAGTCAAGAGACTAGGAATATTAATTAGCTCGTTTTTAAAACAAGATTTAATATTTATTATTTTTTAATTTAAATGAAAATATCATTCATTTTTCATTTGTCTGTATGGTAATGTGATTCTTTTAAGACTTATTTTCAATTAAATTAATAATATAGATAGATAGATTTTTTATTTTATTTTTTACAGTAGCACCTCAAAAACATCTAAAAAACCATTCATTTGATATTTTTCAAGAGAAAAATACTTTAAAAAACACAAGATACAACAATATCAAATGAGCATCAAGTGTATCTTCGATGTATGTGTTAGACATACTTTAAATAATTAGCCGTAGATGGAGTACACAAGTTACTATTTATAGGTAGATCAGGGACCCCACTCACTAATTTATTTTTTAATTTTCTCCTTCCATCATGGAGATAATTAGTCATGATCAATTAATTGATCCCCATGATCAATCAATTGATCCCCATGATCAAACCCCATGACCTATCTTCATGGCCATGGATTTGCATGATCAAGAACATGGGTGTGTCATGAGAGACACAAATAGAAATTTCTAACAGTATGAGCTCAAAAAAGCTCAAAGAAAAAAAAAAGTTTTTTTTTTATTTTTTTCCCTATAATTTTGCAACTCTTTTAAATGAATTATGCGATTGGAAATTATATAATACCTAATGATCATGTCTCTCAGTGGGGGCAAGGGATCGTCATGGTGCCTTGGCTTACCCGGCATCGTACCATTATCGATCTTGACCTCTACCTCTATTCATTTCAATGTTTTTTTTGCTATATTTTCTTATCCTTTCATCATTTGCAATTTTAAAACTTTACAATGTGTTTCCACGAAAAAAACAAATGCCTGGAAAAAGAGATTCCCCCTCCACTTGTTTCATCTTCTTCTTTTTCAAATTTGAAGTAGCTTCAGCTGCTGGTCATTTAAAATCGAGTTAATATTATTAAAAAAAAAAAAAAAATGTATTCGACTTCATCCATGGATTTCGAAGTTGATCGCGATGCTTTAGCTAGTTATTATTTAACACTTCACCCCAGAAGATTCACTAGCTGGCTAGCCAGAATGGTGGTCAAGCTCTATTTTATTTGTCTTGTGTTTACTTTAAGTGCAAGTTAGGTTTTTCTAAGAGAAGATCCCGAAACTATCGTTGCATGAAAGGGGGGGAAATCTTATTTTGAAGCATAATTAATTGATCGATTGATAAACAACTCCTTCAATTCTTGAGGTGGAATCTTTCATGTGGAAAGAGAACCTGATCTTTCTTGTCAATCTTAGCAATCTGAGGTGGACCGACGTGATTAAACCCACGAACAAGTGGAAATGAATCTGTACAAAACTCATTTGTTCAGCTTTATTTATTTTTTACTATTTCAAATGGAGCGGGGGCAGAGGAATTTTCATGTGTTAGGATTAGAAATGAATTGGAGGGGCAATTTATTTTGAAGTGATGGGAGCAGAACATAAACATATATGGATAATAACAACGTCAATTTCTACAAACTATTTCCTACGAGCAAGAAATCAAAAGTCATGCAAGTGTGTGTGTGTGTGTACGTAAAGCATGAGAAGTGGGTCGGGGATGTTTCTCGGAAAGAATTAGGTTGCCATTTTTTTATTTATTTCTTTTTTGACCGCTTCCTTCGTCGACGACTTTCATAAGCTCGATTTCTAATATTAAGATTTGTTAGCCTATCTTTTTTGAAGACTTCAGCACTCAACATGGCGGTCAAAACAATCTGTTATGCACTCCACCTCTCTTCTGTAAACCTATCTTGTAGATATGATTTATTTATTTTTTATTCAGGACCCCATTTGAATTGGATTTATTAGAAAAATAATTTATTAAGTCGGGTTAGCTTGAGGAAAGATGAAAACTCGTTTGTTTGCTTATTTTTAAAAAAAAAATCAAAATAACATAGTTTTATACACACACATTACAAATAATATAAAGGGTGTTGATGTTTCACCGTGTTCTTAGACTTTGATCATCATGAATTAAACAGTAAAATTCTCTTTTTACCCCTCATGTCACAAAATTCAACCCTTGAAACCAGAGTATTTTAGACATTTTCTGAGAACTTGTCAGGCATTTGCAGATTACTTGGAGGGATTCTGGTCTTTTTCATATTTAATTGCACAGTGAAACTAATTATTTATCTCTTAGAGTTAACAAAAAGACGAGGGTTGGTTGGGCGTATTTTGATTTTTTGTCTGATATTGAATAGTGAAATATCATCTTTGTTTTTAATTTTTGCCGTTTATTTTTTGTTGGTGTTTTATTTATATTAGATTTAGTTCTGAAATTTTAATTTATGTTGGTGATCATTTTAAAATTAATATTTTTTATTTTTCCCTTTATTCTTTTTTTAATGTATTCTATTATTTTATATGCTCTAATATTGATCAGATGATTTGTTTGTGCTCATAATATTTATTTTAGTTTTTTTCTTTTTTCGTTGTTATTTTCGTATGCTCTTTTATTAAAGTTTTTTTATTCTTCGAGATAATTTTATGGTTTCATTGTTTGCGCAATAATAATTATAATTTTAGTGATTTTTTTATTGTTTTCTTGCTTGCTTTGTTTTGTAAAAATGTTTTGTTTTTTTATCCTTTGGGGCAATTTAATAATTTTAATTGTTTGGGCAATAATGGTGATAATAATTTTAGTTGTTATAGTCATGATATAGATGGTAAAGTAACAATGAATTTTCAATGATGTTTTTTTTTTTATGTAGGTAGATAATCAATGATTTATTTTTATTGTTTAGTTATCAATGATAAAAAAACATCCTACACCCTTAATATTTTTTATGTTGAAAAAATATAGTTCCGGCAGCGGCGAAGTGCGGTTGAATAGTTAGTGTGTGTTTTGGGGGACGACAAACTTGATTCTAATGTTGAAAAAAGAAACAGCAATTACTATCCAATATACAGATTAAAATGATGGCATTCAAATTGGAATGAATGATTGAATTGATTGGAGAGGTTGCATGAATGAATTCAAGGATAGGACTGAAACTAAGCTGCTCAAATAGTAGACCAGCCTGTCGACCGCAATGAATGATTTAGTCAATGTTCCAAATTTCCGCTCAGCTTGTAGATTTTTAGACGCCCAAGAGAAAGTTGACAAAGATGAATTCAATGATAATAAAAGGGCACTGAATTGACTGGGAATAATCATTTTTGAATTTGAGAAATTGCATTCAATTATTGACTACAATTTAAAACACACACGCTCAACTGACTGAATTCATTATATACATGGAGGTTCTTTGAATGAGCTGATGAAAACAAATCAATCCACCTCCCCCCTGGATGATGGATGGGTGCTTTATTTAAGCCATGGCAGCTGGGGCAGATAGTAACATGATCCTCCCAGCTATGCGACCTCAAGCTGCGGGAAACATTTAATTCTTACATATAGGTTGGGAAGGTAGCTAGAAATTGATGGGTGGAGGTTGTTAAGGAATCATCTCATCTAAAAGCTCAAACTTGTAGGTGAGGTTCCAGAATATGATTTATATTATTCTTTAACACACTCCTTTAAGTGAAAGTCCTTTGGGTTTGAAATTTGCACACAGATACACACTACCTTGTGTTTGATTTTTATCAAATAGAATGGGGTGGTGAGATTCGAACTCATGATCGCTGGATCAATAAAGTTCTGATCTCATGTCAAAAAACTATCTTATCTAAAAACTCAAACTTATAAATAAAATTCTAGAATATAATTTATATTATTCTCTATTATGAGAGAGGTAAGGTTGGTGGGTGATGTTTCGATCATCAAATAACATATATAGTCGCATCGATCGATCATCTGCTGAGCTGAGATCCTCTGCTACTGGATTTGCTATACAATAATTACGTCCGTGCTTGCTGGCTACCATTGATGGCTGCCGTGCTAGGTAGGTGAAATCTCGATCATCAAATAATAGATAGTCCCATCGATCGAACGATCATCTGCTGAGCTGATATCCTCTCGACAATCTTCATGATGATTCATTGCTAGCAATAAAGAAATCGAGGGAGATCAATTATTGGATTATTCAAATGCAATATTGATCTGGTGATGCATGCATGCAGTTTGTTTATGAGTTAGTAACCGGGAGCACCCCAGTTCTTCCTCTTTTCATCACATCATGAAATGTGTGAATCACCCACTTCAATTAAAAAAACATTATCATCAATAATACAAGCATTGTCATTTTCTTTCACGATAAGAAAGGGCCGCTAAACAAATAAATAGACTAGACTCGCATTCCAAAAGTCATCGAGCAATTTTTCAGGCAATCGATTGATTGGTTGTGTTTTTTTTTAATTACAAAACAAAAAAAGAGGCTTTGATTTCAATAAAAAAAAACAAAAAGATTAGATAACAAAAGTCTATGCATTGCAGAAACAATAACATCTAACCAGTCACGCCTCTGTAATTTGAACATACATTTTGGAACAAAACAAACTCATTTCAAGACTCTACATGCATTTTTGTTTTTTGTATTGGACTCTTATATAAACAATCAATTAGTTTATCATAAATCGCCAATTGCTTTCCCAACTAAGATGATTATCGGCCATACTAGGTTACTATATATTTAAGAATGTGGTTGAAGTTGCTTTTGAAAGTGTTTTTCATTTAAAAATGCATCAAAATAATATATATTTTATTATTTTTTAAAAATAGTTTTTGACATCGACACATGAAAATGACCTAAAAATTAATTTAATGTAAAAATAATTATAAAAAAATCATTTTATTTTCAAAATTATTTTTGAAATACGATATCAAATAGGGTGTAGGACTAAGACACGATCAAGCCTCCTACAAGAGACAACGATGGGGAATTTTCTGCAATGGTAAAGTGAGTTGGCTTGCTCTTTGGTAATTGGAATAAAATGAGTCGATAATTATCCATAAAATGTCTACCTAGAGACTTCTTGTGCATGATATTGTGAAAACAAATTGGAAACTAGAGGTGAATAGCGTTCATTCAAAAGTGATGATTTAAGGTGTCTCTATTATCATTTTTATAAATAGAAAAAAATCTTAACAAATAAATCGAGCAAACATGTCAGATCCAAAAAACTTGGTTTAACAACAGTAAAGTTTAAAATAACCTAAATCTAGCAAACAGGTAAAGCCTAAAAGACTTGAGCTTGATAATTAGTCAAGTCCAAAGATAGCATTGATTTTTTGATAAACATATTAGATCTAATTAAATAACATGCCTTGAAAGTCATTTTCTTATTGTTAGTACAAATTTCACTTTTTCCCAACAAGAAAATGACTTTAAATGTTCATGTCACTTTGATAATAATGATGGCAAGATTGTTTATGTTATAAAAGTTAATATGAAAGATATTTAGATATTGCTTTTGTATAATTCAAACAATTGATAAAAATATAGTTTGACTTAAAAGAACTAAAAGAGACATATTTAAAAAAAAAACATTAAAAAGATAAAGTATTATATCAACTCAAATCAACTTAGATTAACCAGTCAAATTTGTTAATCGGTTCATAAGACCTTGATAACCTATTATTGAATAATGGAATTGAAAAAAAAAAAAGAGTTGAGTCAATCTAAGTTAACTTGTTAAACATGGGTCAAGAGATAACTTTATAGAAAGCAAATCAAAACATATTATGAAACTCAATTCTCAATCAATCCAGTGTTGGAGAATAACATTAAAAAAAAACTTGAATCAACGAACCAAACCTATGAGTTAGGTTATGAGATCAAAATAACCTTATAAAATACAAATTAAAAAATATTAAAAATATATTTCTAAATCAACCTAATATTGAAGGATGAACATGGAAAACACATCAATAAAAAAAAGGAAACAAAATTGAGTTACCCAGCTTAACCTGTGACCCAGATAATACGATCATGATAACCAATGGATAGAAAATAAAAGAAACATCTAAAGGTAAATTCCCAATCAATTCATTGTGAAATGGTTTATGTCACAAGTTGCAAGGTGTTGAAATAGCATAGATGTCTTGTAGTATAAAAAGGGTTGGATTTTAATTATAAAGTTATGATTATAAAATTTAAGAGTCACCATCTAATATTATGATTGATCCGCAAGAGTTTATGCAGGGAGAATAGTTGTGCATTGCTCTTAGTACACCCAACCTATAGTAAATCGTATTATTGTTTGATTGTTAATTTAATGCAAGTTTTTATTTATTGGTCTCATCTAAGGTTCAAAACATATATTTCTTCACGGGAATCTATTTTAATAGGTTAAAACTTAATTGTTCTATAACTTAAATTTTAAAATTATGTTTATTTTTTATTTTGTATCTTTAATGCTTAAGAGTATACTTTATAGTATAGTTTATACCCCAATATTAAAAGTCTATAGTAAAACCTAATACTCTGAATATTAATTAAATAAATTAATTGCCATGATATTTTAAAAAAAATTCGGTCAATTTCTAATAGATAATTATAAAGTGGTTATGATATGCAGTAATTTATTTCATGTATTTTTCAAAATGTGATTTTTATTTCTTTGTATAGAATATACATGAACACTTATAGAATTTCACTGCACATAAAATAAAAGATATCTTTTTAATTTTAAAATGAGGAATTCTTTTAAATTTATTGAAATTTCAGCAAAAAAACATGTATTTTTAATATCGAGTTTGTATCTTATAATATAAATCTATAACCCAACATTAAACTAAGTTATTAAATAAATATACAAAGAACCCATAGATAAATTTAAAATAGTCCCTAATTTTTTCAGAATTTTGTGAGAGTTTTAAAGGATTTGTTTTGCTATATATGAAAGTAAAACAAACTAAAACTAAATGAAAGCACTGGTGTAAACATACCCTTAACCGTAGGACTGGATTAATTGGGCTCAAGATACAATTCCAACTTGGGTGGTTGGTTAATTGAAAACTCAACAATTGTTTTTTAAAAGGATGAGCTGGACCAGCCCAATGATTTGGGTTGGGCTAAGAGAGCCCAGCCCAGTTCACTCTTTTTTGGCTTTTGCCACGTCACGTCATGTCCTGCATACAACAAAAAGGCAGGGTACAAGAGGAAAGGAGCGAAGGACTTAATTGTCTGGCTTAGGGGTGGTGGTCGATAGTGGAGACCGGCGGCGCTGATGGTGCAGGTCTGGAGGAAGTGCACGGTAGAGCTTCTCCTTCAAACTGATGCTGCTGCTCAAGTACTACACTGCCGCCGGAGGAGATGGCTCATGATGTTGTCGCTGTTGGGACTTGGGAAGGAAGGAAGCTGCTGGATGAGGTGCCGCCGCTGGAGCTGGTGGTCTGGCCTTCTTGTTGGCAACTAGGGTGGTTGGAAAAGGAAGGATATGCTGGCGTCTTGTTCTCTACCGGAGCAGGAAATGAAGTTGCAGAGGTGTTGGGATGCTGCTGGTCATGCATGGTGATGTGGAGAGAAAAGTTGCTGGAGGAAGACGGTCTATCAACGCTGTTGCTGGTGCAAAGGAGAGCTTCTAAAAATTGCTTCAATGGAGACTTTGAGAGTATACTAGTGAGATGGAGCTCCTGAATTGATTGTCGTCTATGGATGTTTACGTCGTGGAGAAATTTCTAGAGTGGTGGAAAGGAGATGAAGCAGTTGATGGATATTGCTGCTCTCAGTCCGGAGTTGGTGTAGAGGAGGTTCCCGACTGGAAAACAAAACTGTTAGTGCCCGGAGAGAAACCCCTACTGCTTGCTCACGGAGGTTGCTAGTCTGAGAAGTTGTGACTTACAAGTTATTCAACTTAATTTTTATCCAAATAATTATTAATTTGATCTTGAATTAATCTGTCAAAACCAGGTGGAATGATCAAGATAACTTTATAGAAAACACATTAAAAAATATATAAATATCAATTCTTAATTCATCTAATGTTGAAGGATAAAATTACAAAAAACAAACTCAATTAAAAAATAACAAAACAAATACCCAAGTCAACTTGGTTAGCCTATAAAACTAGTAGGTCGGATTATGAGATTATGATAAATTCATGAAATGAAAATCAAAGAATAATTATAAACCTAAATTTTCAATAAACTCACTATAAAATTATGAGATTAAGAAAAAAAATACTAAAAACAGTATTCAACACATCAAACCTATAAAACTTTTGATATGCTTTCTAAGGTCAAGAAACTCTAAAGAAAGTAAATTAAAATAAATTATAAAACTCAATACTTAGTAAATCTAATGTTGGAAGATTAAATTGAAAAACAAAAATTTGAAAAAGAAAACAAATACCCGTAAATATAAGGACCAAATTGAGAAATGCCTTTGTTTTTTAATGTTCAATGCTACAATGAGAAGCCAACCACTCTTAGTATATGTTAACTAGATAAGTGCAAGCGATACGCTGTGGGTCGGATTAATATTTTTCTTAGCAAAAAATATTCAAATGTCACTAATATGCTTTTTAGTAAAAAAAAAATTAAAACTTTATAGTGATTGACTTGATATGACCTTGCCAAATTGATAGGCTTAAAGATAATCTTGATAACTAAGAAAAATATATTCTAACTTAGAAAAAATCAAAATGATATTTTTTTTAGTATTGAAAAACGATAATATATTAGTTCAACTATTAACTTGTCAAATCTATTATCCAGTAATGAGACAATGTTAATCCAATTAAATGCAAATAAAAAATCAACCTAATGTTCAAGGATAAAATCAAATAAAAAAAGAAAAAAAATGATTAGAGTCAACTCGAGTTAACCTGTCAAACCTAAGTGAATAGACTAAGATAAAGCAATTCAATTTTGAAAAATAAAATTAAAAAAAATTAACGTGACTAAAATTTAAAGCTCATGACTTGAGTTATGGGACCTTGATAATATAATAGAAATAAAATAAAAAGATAATTATGTTTATGACGTTTAATTCTTAATAAACTCAATATTGAAGGGAAAAATAAAAATAAATTTAGAAGACAAAGAAAAAAACTTGAGTCAACATGGCTAACACATAAAACCTGCAACATTGGTCATAAGATCAAGATAACTATTGAAAGCAAATTGAACAAAATCATGAAATCTAACACCTAGTAAATCTAATATTGAATGATAAAGTTGAGAAAACAATTCTTAATCTTTATTTATTTATTTTAAACACCAAATTGTAAAATACTTTGGCATTTTACTAATCACTATTATAATTAAATGTAAAGTTTCATTTGTATATTTATTAGGTAATTGTTACTTCTATGATGGAGGTCATACTACTTTTTTTTCTAGATATAAAAAAATATTAAGGTGTTGTTTAGTAGAAAAAAATAATTAAAACTATATATGGACCGACTTAACACCTATTTGACTTGGCACGGAACAAGATAATCTAAATGATCGATAAAATATAATTTAACTTAGAAAAATCAAAACGATATCTTTTTTTAAGTACTAAAATGATAATATATTCAATTGACTTAACTTGAATTAACCTATCAAATTTTCGACATGAGTCATGAGACGTTAATAATTATATAGAAAACGATTAATAAATGATTATTCAACCTAATTCTCAATGAACACAATGTTGGAGGATAAAATCAAATAAGAAAGGATAAAAACAATGATCCGAGTAAACTCAAGTTTACATGCCAAATGCAAGTGAGGGGATTGGGTAACTCTATAGAAAACAAATAAAAAAATATAAAATTCAATTCACAATCAACCTAATTTAAAAAGATAAAATTGAGACAAGATTTAATTAAAAAAAGGAAAAAAAGCTCGAGTCAATCTCGCTAACCTATAACACTCCTCACCCGGGTCAAGAGAACATGATAGCTCAATAGAAAGAAAATCAAGAAATAATTATGATTATGAAGTCTAATTCTCAATCAAACTAGTGTTGAAAGATGAAATTAAAAAATAAACAACCTCAGTTAACTTATCAAACTCATGATCCATGTCATCAGATTGGGATAATCTATAGAAAAAAATCAAAATAAATAATGAAATTCAATTCTTAAATAGTAGAATGTTGAAGAATAAGATTAAAAAAGAAACATGAATAATTTAAGTTAATCCGCTAAACTCATGATCTAAGATATGAGACTAAAATAACTTCACAAAAAAAAAAATAAAAAAATGACATAATTTAACATGACATAACTTCATATAAAAAAATAACTTGATTTAGTTTGAGTTAACTTGTCAAATATATGAATTTTTATTCACAAGACTAAAATAACATCATAAAAAACAAATAAAAAATTATGAATCTTAATTCTCAATCAACCACGTTGAACCTAATATAGAAAGATAAAAATCATAAAAACTTAAATTTAAAAAGCAAAAAAAAAATGTGTCGGGTCAACTTGTTGAGTACTTTTTTTGGATCATGAGGTCGGGATAATCTAATGAGATAAAAAATCAACTATAAAAAGGAAAAAAATGAGTCAATTAGGTCGACCAATAAAACTCGTGACTTAGATTATTGAGATGAGGACAATCCATTTAAAAACAAATCAAAAGTTGAAGGACTTGTGACCCGAGTTATATGATCTTGATAACCTGTTATTAATAAAATAGAAAAAACTTCCCAATTTATCCGGAGTTTAGGGCCTAAATAAAAATAAAATATATGATCAATTTCAATAGAA
The DNA here is from genome assembly GCA_025169955.1 of Salix arbutifolia. Classification (NCBI taxonomy): domain Eukaryota; kingdom Viridiplantae; phylum Streptophyta; class Magnoliopsida; order Malpighiales; family Salicaceae; genus Salix; species Salix arbutifolia. The sequence goes on from CM045908.1 coordinate 215,531, forward strand.
GAGCAAAATTGAAAAAAAATCTAAACTTATATACCGAAAATATTAAGGGATTTAAAACCAAACTCAAAATTAAAAGAATAAGGACCGAAATCAAAACAAAATATATAATCAATTTCAATTGAAGGAAAAAATTAAAACAAATCAAAACTTATATAATAGAAATGAGGACTATACAAAACAATCAAAAGTTCAGGGACTGAAATGAAAACACCATAAACCAAGGGGACTTCCGTGTAATTTAGGTTACAAGAGAAAAAAAAAGGATAAAAAAAGATCAACCAACTACCGTTACGTTTCCGGCCACCGTAGAACAACACGCGTACCACCATAAGGAAGAAGACATGACAACGCATCCGGTGAGATGCCAAATGAATATTTTTTTACCACCGCAAGTCATTACATGCGCTGTGAGGAAGAAAACCTTCGGTGCGTCATTCAGACGCACCAACAGTATTCTGCAGAAAAAAATAATAATAAAATGTTAAATTATCTATATATCCCTACAATCAACTTTTGATTTTTATCTTCTCTGATGGCATATCCATATTAATACAATTTTGAAAATATATGAGATTCCATAAACACCATGAGGCAACTCTTGTTTTTTTAATCTTATTTGAGGATAAAATATGTAAAAAATACCCCTCATTCCATACTTAAATTTAAGGGTACTGAGAGTTAAAATAATAATTATATTATTATAATCTATAATAATAATAATAATAATACGTGTATACCGGTAAAATAAAAAATGGATACGCTTTAGCGTTTTCTGTAATACCTGAATACAATCCATACAAGATGAGAGAGGCCATGTAGTCAAATCTCAGGCTACAATGAATCTACTACCTGCAGTCCTCCTTTATCTCTCTCCCACTCTAACCTAAAAAACAAAAAAAAACATCTTGGTTATTGTCAAATGTGGAAGCTTACGATAGGAGCAGAGAGTGTTCATGACAATGGTCAATCATCATCATGGCCTACAAGTGTTAACAATCATCTGGGTCGCCAAGTTTGGGAATTTTGTCCACAACTTGGCTCCCCAGATGAGCTTTTGCAATTACAAAATGCTCGCCTTTCATTTCAAGCTCAAAGGTTTGACAAAAAACACAGTGCTGACCTTCTTATGAGGTTTCAGGTTAGACCCATTTGTGAATTCTATTCAAAGTTTGGATCTTTATGTCAATGTTTGGACCTTTTTGACTGTTGACTGTGAAATATAGTTTGAAAAGGAGAACTCTTTTGTGAATTTGCCTCAAATTAAAGTTAAAGACGATGAATATGTGACTGAGGAAGCAGTGACTACTACCTTGAGAAGGGCTGTTAATTTTTATAGGACAATTCAGGCGCATGATGGTCATTGGCCTGGGGATTATGGAGGTCCTATGTTTCTACTTCCTGGTTTGGTAAAGTCTGAAACTTAACTTAATGTCTCACGTGTTAAGTTCACAGTTTCATTGATCACTAATATATTGCTTGGCTTCATTTGATTGAGATAAAAGGTACTTGCTTTGCATGTAAATGATTAATATATAGTGTTTGAATGACAACCATAGTTTTTGTGTTGGTGGGAAATGTTGCATTTCGATTTTTGTAAGTGGTGTGGTTAGACAGAAGGATTGCATTCTTCAGAGTAGTTGATTATATTAACATGTATTTTTATCGGTGCTTTTGAATTGCCACAGATCATTACTTTATCTATTACGGGAGCTCTGAATGCTGTCTTGTCAAAAGAACATCAGCGAGAGATGTGCAGATATCTGTTCAATCATCAGGTAAGTGTACAATCTGGCAACATCTGGACCTCTTTTTGTTCATATTTTGATATCAAAACAACTTTGCTGGACATCATAGGGAAGAAGTAATTCTGGAAGTCGTATCAATGCCTTCTCTAATTAATTATAGCGTTCTGCCCCAAAGTTAAGTTCCCAAGCTGTGGTTGAACTAAACGAATAAGCTTGAACAAACCATAAGCTAGCTGTTTAATTTTAGCTATAGCATTAGGATCTTTATGAACAGGTTATGGGAACTATTTTTGTAAATGTGCCATCTTTTGCTGCAGAATAGAGATGGGGGTTGGGGTCTTCATATTGAAGGCCCAAGCACTATGTTTGGTACTTGTCTAAACTATGTGACCTTGAGGTTGCTTGGTGAAGGAGCTGAGGGTGGAGATGGGGCAATGGAAAAGGGACATAAGTGGATCTTGGTCCATGGTGGAGCAACTGAGATTACTTCGTGGGGGAAAATGTGGCTTTCGGTATGAACCTGGTCTTTATCTTGTTGGTTTGTTCCAAAAGCTATAGATTATGACAATTGTGGTTCCATTTGGTTGATCTTTGATAATGATAGGTACTTGGAGTCTATGAATGGTCTGGGAATAATCCAATGCCTCCAGAAGTATGGCTATGTCCCTACCTTCTCCCAATGCATCCAGGTACCTGAATAGCTATGCATGCTTATATCATTTCAGCCACATCAGAGTGGAATATATTTTCTTTTAGGCTGTTTAACCAACTAATTAATGTTGAAAAAAGGCGAGGATCCCTCAAGGGTCCATTGCTTGGTGTAATGATAAAATATCTCGGCCCTGCAATCACAAGTGTGCAGACTAAAGTCTTGATAGCAACCACTTTACACAAAAATGCTGAAGGATGAATTATTTTTTAATTTACTTCTCTTAGCCCTCATTTCAGCGAACCACTGCTGGCTAATAGTCTTTTAAAACATTTTATAGGATCCCTCATCAAAATATGTTTTGCTTGCTGCCAAAGACCTGAATTGGGATGGGAATTTAATGTGTTTAATATTGTGGTGCAAGGTGCTTTTGTGCTTTTTGCTTGAAAATACATCAAAATATTTATTCTTTATTTTTGACATCAACACATCAAAACCATTGAAGAACACTAAAAACCATCAATTTAATATTTTTTTCATGTGAAACACACTTTTGAAACGCACCCAAAAGCAAAAGCTACAACACTCCCGAACACTAAGTGGACAGAGTTTGATTAACTATAATACAAATAATAGAAAAGCAAACTAAAATTGCTTCCGTCTGACCAAACATGCATGTTATGTTATAGATGGTCTCTAATTCTCTTGTAATTAGCTTGTTAGTCACCTTCTTTTTTAGCACTTGGAGCACTACATGTTTCTTTCTCATAGATTTCTAGCTGTTTTACTTGATTTTGCTTTTTTAATGAGGTGATCTTTTGATAATTTGGTTCTCGTTACTTAGCTGTGTTTTCTCTTTCTTTCTTTCTGTTAACAAAATGTTTCTATCTAAATGTACTTGCTAGGGGCTTCCCTGCCATGTAGCTCATTGTTAATATAGTTCAAACATTATACAACCTTTCATTTTCACTTTATTGTGATGTAGTTCTGTCAAATATCAATAGGCTTTTGCTTCTTGTGAATAACCTTGAAGTTTTATATTCATAGGAAGGATGTGGTGCCACTGTCGTATGGTATATTTACCAATGTCTTATCTATATGGGAAGAAGTTTGTTGGTCCTATAACACCCACAATTCAATCTTTGAGAGAGGAGATCTATACAGATCCATATCATCAAGTAGATTGGAATACAGCTCGTAATACCTGTGCAAAGGTTAGAGATCCATTTCGTTTTTTCTGTGCCAAACTAATACTATCAAGTACCTTACATGGACATTTTTTCTTGGCTTTTGATGTTGATTCTGAACCTTTTTTTTGGTTCAAATTTTGCTAGGAAGATCTATACTATCCTCATCCTTTGGTTCAGGATATTCTGTGGGCTTCTCTTCACTATGCATACGAGCCTATACTTACACGTTGGCCTCTTAATAGGTTGAGAGAGAAAGCTTTGCATGCAGTGATGCAGCATATCCACTATGAAGATGAAAATACACGGTACATATGCATAGGTCCGGTCAACAAGGTACAAATGGATGATTTTATGATGATCATTTTTTCTGTTAAATAAGAAGAAATTGTGGAGGAAAAGTACATATTTAGCTCTCTAGTATAGTATCTGTTAAGAATAAGTCCAATAGCTTCATTAGCTCTATAATTCTGCCGATGTGCTTGTGCCTTAGCTTGTTGTGTTCAGTTATATGACAGCTTGTATGTATCAGGTATTGAATATGCTTTGTTGTTGGGTAGAAGATCCACACTCAGAGGCATTTAAACTGCATCTGCCAAGAGTCTTTGACTATTTGTGGATTGCTGAAGATGGAATGAAAATGCAGGTGAAAACAAAAAAGCATTACCCTCTCCTTGACTATTTATACGAGTCTCCCTCTACTTCAGACCCCTCTTCTTCTTCTTTTCTCTCCCTATTTTTTCTGAGAAAAGATGGTTTCCTTAGTGTTTGTGTTACTGATGAGTGGACCATTGAGTTGGATACATATATATTGTAATAGTTGGTGAAATTGTACTGAATTTGCAGGGATATAATGGAAGCCAGTTGTGGGATACTGCTTTTGCTGTTCAAGCAATTGTTTCTACCAACCTTGCTGAAGAATACAGTGCAACCTTAAGAAAAGCACATGAGTACCTTAAAGATTCACAGGTTCTCAATTGTAGAGATAGCTTTACCATAATTCACCAATGCAGCCCTCCTTGCTCAACCAGCTATACTTTGTTTGAAGGTCCTAGAAGATTGTCCTGGAGATTTAAATTTTTGGTATCGCCACATCTCCAAAGGAGCTTGGCCATTCTCAACTGCAGATCATGGATGGCCCATCTCTGACTGCACCGCAGAAGGATTGAAGGTAAAAAGATGAACAGAACTGTAAAAGTTCATATTCTGGTCTCATATGCATCTTGTTGATGTTTATCTACCTGTACAGGCTGTTTTACTACTATCAAAACTTCCAACTGAAATGGTGGGGGATGCCTTAGGTGTGGAGAGACTCTTTGATGCTGTTAATGTAATCCTTTCTTTACAGGTATTTAATTCTTGGTTGCTGCTTTGAAACAGATGTTGGATCTAGCACAAGAGTGGGATTAAAACATTATCACTTAAGGATGCTAGATTACATTCATTATATGTAATATGTTAGTGGAATTCTATTGGTTAATGGTGCTGTGTGCAATGAGAAAATTAGGAAATGACATCGGTTGATATGGTACCAAAGGCATACCATACTTTGATTTAGTGAAACCATGACCTTAAATTATAGCAGAATAGTAGGGTTATCATAATAGATTGCTTCATAAATGCCTGGATTAGAAATGCCTGCTCATGAAAAAATGTTTGAATCATACTCAAGCTCACGATACAAAGTTGAAGTTAATGTAATGGGAATCTCTGTTCCAGGAACTCCAAGTTTAGATTCCCCCACAGTGAAATCATTGAATATTTTTCAATCTTATCTTGCATCTGACAGTTGGTTCAGAATAGGGATTCCCTTATTATGTATTCAGGAGTACTCTACTGATAGGATATGGTTGATAATTTTGGACGCTTCTGCAGAATGCTGATGGTGGTTTTGCAACATATGAATTGACAAGATCGTATCAGTGGTTGGAGGTAACTACCTTATGTGATCAAGCCATTCATTTGAATTCACTCTGAGATTATGAATTCCTCATGAGAACATGCAAATCTTCCCATGGAAAATTTTAATATTAAGGATTTAAGATTTGCAGAACTGGTGGTCAATGGCTGCTCTCCTTGCTGAAGGAGGTCTTTTAAGGAATTCCATGTTCTGCTAGTAAAATCTTATGTATTTGAGCATGTTGTTAGTTGAGCTAACTTCAAAGGAAGGTCAATGCAGGGAGAGAATCTAACCACCTTAAATAAGCCTTAACTAGTATTTTGTAGATTATGCATGATGATTTCTTTTCCTCGTTAAAATTGTCTCTTCACAGACTCTTTTAACTATCCCTCTAACTTATTTAACATAAAGTTGAGTGTGAATTAATGCATATCCTGGGCTATATGCCTTTTCTTAATCATTGTTTATAACATTACCCCGACCACTAGCTAGGTTCCTTTTAAATATAAGCTCAATGACTTCGAAGTCAAATTGCAGTTTATATTGATGATGCTGTGTTTACTACTGCATCTATATAATATTTTTGTTCTGTTTCAGTTAATCAATCCTGCAGAAACTTTTGGTGACATTGTCATTGATTACCCGTAAGGTTTCAGCACGCTTCAATTTCATGTTTAGGCAATAGAATTTTGTGGATTTCTAATGTGATGTTGACTGGAATGGCCACATAGATATGTAGAATGCACATCAGCGGCAATCCAAGCACTAACATCATTCAAGAGATTGTATCCTGGTCATAGGAGGGAAGAAATAGATAATTGTGTTGGTAAAGCTGCAAACTTCATTGAAAAGATTCAGGCGACAAATGGTTCCTGGTTGGTTTGTGCCCATATTCTGTTTATTTGCTTTACATCAATTGCCTCAGTCAATGGCAAGTTCTCTGGATGTTCTTAACAGGTATGGATCCTGGGGAGTCTGCTTCACCTATGCTGGGTGGTTTGGGATAAAGGGTTTGGTGGCAGCTGGCATGACATACAATAACTCCAGCTGTATCCGTAAAGCTTGTGATTACATGTTGTCCAAAGAACTTGCTGGAGGTGGTTGGGGAGAGAGTTATCTATCATGTCAAAACAAGGTTGGACTAAAAATCCTATTCCATATTTTCTGTGATTTTCAAATTCAGGCATGCCCTGATATCATACCCTTTGTGAAAGTCTTTGCCTTCCCAATCTGCTAATTCTGCTTATATTTTCCATGCTGCATATCCTATGGCAGCTTTTATAAAATCTCTTAACAATATGATTTTCTTATTCATTATGACTTGCTAAACAGGTGTATACGAATCTGAAAGATGACAGACCACATATAGTCAACACTGGATGGGCCATGCTAGCACTCATTGAAGCTGGGCAGGTACATCCTGGAATATTTTTGTTTCTTGTAAACTTATGATTACCAGATTATTATTATTTTCAACTGCATTTTAGAGATAAAGAAGAACAACATTACATATCAATTAGCAAGATTAAAACTAGTTTTCGAGATGCATGACGAGAGAGAGGAATGCGATGAGTTTGAGATTTGTTAGCCTTTATTTTTATAGTGCATGATAATTGTTTCTTTATCTAACATGTTATAGGCTGAGAGGGATCCAATACCATTGCACCGTGCTGCAAGGGTGTTAATAAACTCTCAAATGGAGAATGGAGATTTTCCTCAAGAGGTAAACATCCCTATTTCTGTTGCAGCTCGTGAACACAACTATGCCTAATCAACTGAATTTTGTCTTCAGGAGAAATGAATTAGTATTTTTCTGTATATATGTAGAACTTAATACAAACTGAATAGGTAACATGAGGGTCTTTCAATGTCATCTGCTGTAACAACTCTTGAATACTTTGGTGAAAATTTGAGAAAAAAGTAAATTTGCTTGACACAAAAGTTCATACATGTAAACATTACCAGGAAAAAAAAGAAGGTATAAAAACATATCAACTCCAAAAGTAAAAGGTTGGAATTGCGGCTTTATTGGAACAATTTGACATGTTCATTTAAAGATCAAAACAGGAAGGCGCTACCAATTCTTGGCATGCCACTAACTTGTCTATTTGATCACAGGAGATCATGGGAGTGTTCAACAAGAATTGTATGATCAGTTATTCAGCATACCGGAACATTTTCCCTATATGGGCCCTTGGAGAATATCGTTGCCAGGTACTGCAGGCTCTTTGAGTTTTTCTGGCATTACCATAGTTGAACTAGTCCTGCTTACATTACAACGCAGCACCTGTAATTGTAACTCTAGAAGAGAGCATGCACCATCTGTGACAGTTGAGGATACGACTTTCTGCAACAGCATTATGTCATAGAAGAGCATAATTATAGAAAAAACCTTTATTTCTATAATAAAAATCTGCTACTGGACTAGCATATTTATTTTTGTTTACAATGATGAGTTAGATTGTTCGTTTGAGTTTAGATTCATCTGGAAGCAATGGAACATGCCTCTGGTATTCTGCAATAGCCCACATTGTAAAGATATCTATATACTGCATCATGTAACATGGTATGTTTCACGAGCACACCAGTGATTTCCTGCCATGAATACGATCATAGGTCAAGACCATAAAAGTTTGCCCATAATAAACTGATAGGATTCATCCTTGACTGTTATTTTCAAATTTGATTCAATTGGTAACGACTAAATTAGTTTCAGAAAGTTACCTGATGGGGAAATCACCATCTTCAATTGTGAATTAACTAACTATCAGCTTCGCAGCTGTGAAGCTGTACAAAAAAAAGATTAATGGTCAGAAGTCACGAGGACATTGGCTTGGCAGGCTAGAACTTGTATACTCGGAGGCAAAATGCTAACCTGATCAGACTCATCGTAGCCCACGTTGTATGCAACAAATCCGATCGGTTTCCTTCAAGAGGTACATACTTATTCTTAGGGCATGAAAGCTCTGTCCCCAACCTCCATCTTTATCAAAACCTGTGAGCATAGCATTGGTTGTATGCAACAAATCCGATCGGAGAATTCTCTATTTCCAAGTAAAAAAATCCAGCATTCGAACTAAAGAGATGCATGAATACATTTCTTTGAGGTACCCCGTTCACTCCAAGGCCATTCAACAGCCATTCCACGAGGTAAGCCCGCTAACCCCGAATCATAACATTTTCTTAGGACTCCGCCCCCCAACCAAAGGCTGTGCCGCCTGCTCCAAGCATTCATGTAATACATGCGGAAGTCTGAGGAACTGCGTGATTTTCTTATGGCTCATATAAAAATAGAGCCAAAATTCACCTTTGTTGCTTGCCCTACCCTCGATTAAGATGACTCGCACTATAAGTAGATGGGCTAGATCCGCTGTTGTTAGCTTTCGGGGGAGGAAGTGACCGAGGGATTATGTGTTGAAGGAAAAAGCCTTGCTCTCTCCCATGGGAGAACTCTCTTGGAAGGGGAGTGTCTTCCATCAACACTGCATTCATTCTCTTATACCAAACGAAGCCCGGTCCCGGATGTAACTACCGATTGGCAAACTACTTATATGTAGAAGCCGTTAGGGCGAGACAGAACGGGTGGGCACTACTAACCAAGTCGTCTGTCACCATCTCTCATCATAAGACGACACCATCTCTCATCATAATATAGGCAAATAGATAGCTCTGCCCCTAACCTTCATCTCATGTATGTTAAGAATAAAATCATAACCAATGAGCATAAACAGCACAATCACTAACTCTTGCCAGTAGCTCCACAAATGAATCAAACTCCCTTGGATACTTGCAAAAAAAGAAGAAAAATAAAACAGAATAAAAAACTCACCCAGGAGTTTGGAAGCGAACGCTCTCAACGACAGCGTCCGCGAAGAAGTCGGAAAATACGCAAATGTGATTAGAAATCGAACAATCACCACAATAACAAACTCCAGCCGGGACGGTGAGCCACTTCAAATGATCTATAACAAATTTGATATATGATTGGAGGGCGCGCCAGGCCCTTGCAGTAGTGTAACGCATGGGCGACGCGTGGAGATTCCAGCAGCAAGCCACTGTGATGAACCTTCCCCTTTAAAAAATTAATTTAATATCGTGTGGGCCTATGGCCCACGTATCAGATATTAAACTGATAAGAACAGATACTACACTTGATCTTAGCCAAAAGGCCGAGAAAGGTATGATTTGGCCTGCCGATTCATTTGCATTTTATAAGTGCAGCACTCGAAATTCTAATCTGCTTCATCGATGTGGGATCTTAGCACCTGGCCTCTTTTCTCATACTGCTCCTTTCCAGACCAGAAACTTCAATACATGGGTAAGGTACGTAGAAACTTGGATGCTTGAAAATTATGAGCAAGCATGCCCCCAAAAAAGTACATATATAAAATTTAAAGCTGTTGAATTAATTAACATTTGAGAAAACTAATAGTCAACAAATTGATTCATTCCATACCAATTCTATTAAAATGTTAAATTAATTGACTAAAAGGTACTAAATAAACAAATTTATGTGCTTGAATTTCATCAATTCCATCTTTTGAAATGCTCCTCAGTAGCTTTTATCTTCCAAAACGATGCACTGCTTCTTCATAATTTTTGATTGGTTGTTTCATCCATTCAACAGCTTGGGGGTTTTCCGACAAAAAGAGTATAAAATAACTGATATATTATGAAATGTTAGATTGAAAAGCAGTCACTCCTTTTATATTCAAGAGCTTGCAGATCCAGACACAGTGATTATGCAGATCTTGAAGTGAGCAACGGAAGAAGTTATGGTATCTATAAAATTACTTCGCTGGCAAAGCTTTTAATGAATTAACAGTCATAGACAATTATGGGGCTAAGTTACGGTCTCTAAAATTAGAGACTGAATTATGATATCACTGAACCATTACGTCTTTCATGCAGGTCGTTCCAGTCAAGATATGATAATAGTCGTTGAAAAAGGGTTGACTCCACGGATGGCAAGTTTACTATGGGATATAGAATGACAATCCCAGCAGGAGATGTGTGGTCCTATCTGCGTTTCTACTTGCTGGTTTTGTAAAGTCTGAAACTTTAACTTGCAGTGTTCATTTCACAATTACATCACGTAAAAGACTAAAAGGTTTCACTGTATATCAAGATACACGCTACTCTTCTTTGGAACAGCTCTCTGCTGCCTTATTTTCATTTTCTCCAGTTCAGCTGCTGTGTGTGGGCTTGGTAGGGACATGGGTTTTTTAGCCTCATCTCCCTTCTCGTTTGGGCAGGGTCCTTCTTAGATTCTTTCGGCTTGGAAAGGGCTGGAGCTGCTGAACGAAGGCGTCTCTAATCGTGGCTTCTTTTTGAGCTTGCATGGTTGGCGTGGCTTCTCAACCCTTCTCCTTATTTTCTTTTCGTTTGCTTTTGTGACGGGCTTCTCAATTCCTCGTCACTGTTTTTTATAATTTGTCGTTGTTTTGAAAAGTCAAGTCTGTACCATCAGTTTGTTTAAATAATGGTATATGTATTCCAGCTTACGTGAAAAAGAAAAACAAATAACTTGCGTTGATGGATCAGTTTACTTGATAGTGGGGATTGGCTGGACATGGCATTCTGCTAATCACATGACTCTGGATTTCATCTTAAAATACATTTCACAAGAAATTATAAATGGGCAACAGTGTCCTGTCGGAACCTGGCCTTTTAAAGCATAGACAATAATAATAATACAGTATAAGAAAGAAAGGGGAAAATATTGTTTTAGATGCATGATTACATATATAATAAGTACTAATTTCTTCATGTAATGTGAAATATTGTATAGGGCAAGAATGAATTGCTAACGTATTTTAGTGTTAATATTCTTCTGGTGATGAAAAAGGTGGATGGGGAGTTGTTTAGCAGGAATTGGAATGGGATCCACAATTATCTTCTCATCAGGAATCAGCTTCTCCCAGCTGAACCTTTTTACCAAGTTATGCATGAACACAAGTATCTCCATCCGTGCATATTCTTTCCCTGGACACATCCTAGGCCCTCCTCCAAATGGCACAAAAGTATAAGGTGCTGGTCCTGCCCCATCGAATCTCGTCGGATCGAATTTCTCAGGATCCGGGAAGCATTCAGGATTCCTGTGCGTTGAACTGGCACTCCAATATAGCTGTAAAGTCAATCCAACAAATGAAAAACAAAATATTTTAAGCCATCTCTCAATACATTAAAGTAATGTAACTGCGCGCGCGCGCGTTTAGAATGGACTGCCCTACCTTCCAACCCTTAGGTATGTGGAAACCTGCAAAGTTGAAGTCCTTTATGGCCTCCCTAAAAGCACCCTGAAGTGGAGGAGCTAGTCTCAGTACTTCACAGGCAACATTCCATGAATACTTCATTTTCTGAATATCATTCCAGTTGAGCAGCTCCCTTGGCCTTTTCCACTTCACAATCTCCATTTGTTCTGCTCATTGAAAAATGAAAACCCATCATGTTTATGAAATGGAAAAGGAGCAGCAACATGATTACTTAGAGGGGGAAGCTTACCCTTTAAAACCTCCTGGTAGATGTGAGGAAGCTCAGCGAGATACTTGACAATAAAAGTGATTACAGCACTGGCAGTGTCATGACCACCAATCAACAAACCCATAATTTTATCAGCTATGTCTGTCTCCTCCATGTATTGCCCATCCTCATCAGTTGTTAGCAGCATGTGAGACAGCATATCGTGTGCACGCAAAGCTCCATTGGCGGCTAGATCAACCTTCCTTTGCTGTATGATAGATACCAACTCCTTTCTTATCCACTTTGAGGCCCTGATACCGCGATTGAAAGATGTTCCTGGCAAATCTATGGGAATAGAAATTATCCCAGATGCCAAATCATTGAAAGGATGGGCTAACTTGGCAACTTGCTCCGGATCATCAATGCTCAGGAATACTTTGCATGCTATCCAAAAGGTGTACATCTTGGCTAGTGGAAGCACAGTTACTTGCTGTTTGCCTTCCCAACAATCCTCCAAGTGTCTTTGCGCAATAGTGTCCATCATTCCTACATATCTTTGCAAGGATTCAGGTTTCAAAAGGTTAGGTAGCAGCTTCCTCATCTTCTTGGATTCCTCTTTTGAAGAGGTTTGTGTAGAGGAAGGGAAGATCTTGTTTACTGAATCTGGCCACCATGAGGTAACAAGCTTGTTTTCGTTAGAGAACAGGAACTTGTTGCCTGCCGCACCACAAACAACTGTAGTAGGCTGCCCAAGAATACAGGTCTTGAAAACTTGGGATGAGTACTTCGCTATTCTATCATAAATGAACTTTTCAGGGTAACCTTTCCTTCCTGCAGACAGGAATTCAAGGCTCTCTCCGATGACAGGGAAGCCCATCTTGCCTGGTGGGAGATTAGGATGAGAAACATTGGATTTGTGGGCGCAGATGAATAATAAAAGAGGAATAGAAACGAAGACGACGAAAAGCATTAGGCTGCATAGAAAGAAGAGCTCCATGTTTGTTTGAAGAATTTAGTGTGTTTACAGAGCTTGTTTCGAAGATTGCTTTGGCCAAACAAAAATTTATATAGAAGAACGAAAAATAAGACACCTCTTTGCCAGATAACATGGGGGCACTATCAGGACACTTCCCTCAACTTCTCCTCTCCCACTCTCTCAAAATCAACAAAATGAAGACAATGAAAAGGATTAGTTACATAGAAAGAACCCCGATGTTTGTTGAAGAATTTAGTGTTTTATAGAGCTTGTTTTTAGTTCATGAAGGTTGCATTGGCTAAACAGACATTTAAATAGAAGAAACGAAAACCAAGACAACTCTTTGCCAGATAATGGGGCCAATATCAGGACAGTTCATTCAACTTCCACTCCCTCAAAATCAACTTAAATGGGGGTTAACCCCACGTATTATCAAAACCAAAAAGTTTAGATTTTGCATGGGAAATGATTTGTTATATTCGAAAAGGAATTGGTCAAGCTTACTTTACTTCTTAGTCTGGTTATTGCAATTTGTCAACTGAGGCTCAAGTTTCAAGTAGACTTTCGAATATTCTTCTATAAAAAAAACAATTTGTTAATGACTTTCAAGATTTTACAAAGTGGTAAAATTTGTTGAAAGATCAGTGAGCTAGCTGGATACGAGATACTGAGACAGTGCCTGCTAGTTTTGGTGAAAGTTTTGAAGAAGGAAAACTTGCAAAGACTGGGACAGCTGAATCCAGTAAAACAAGCCAGCACCGATACATCTGTGCACTTCAAGTTGTATAAAGTGTGAACCCGAGACAGTTCAGGATACAATTTTCTGCTGCAGACACTTAATCTGTGTATAGAAATATATTATTATGCAAGAACCTTATTCTCTACACATATTAGGGAAATTCTAAAAGAACAAACTATATAAAATGGTATAGCTATTGGATTGAAATTCAGTATTTCATTTGATTTTGCAATGATGAGTTAGACACTTTGCTATTGGACTTGAATTATTTCGAAGACAGCAGAACACGCCTCCTGTATTCCGCAAGAGCCCACATTGGATAGATATTTCTGTATGCTGCATAATGTAACATGCAGTTTTTCATGAACACGCCAGTGATTTCCTGTCATCAATAAGAAGATCATAGGTTAAGGATCTTTTGAAATAAAAGTTGAAGTCTAGATGCAGCACTGACAATTTTTTCCTGTCCATCATAGTATGTAGCACCCACCCACAGAGGGCTGAGAGGAATCGCAAACAGACTTTTTGGAGTCTGGCCCTTTTTTTTTCTTTTTAAATTCAATTGAAATGGTTTTCTGACTATAGGTTAATAGTTAGAAAGCTACCTGCTGGGGGAAATCACCGTCTTCCAATTGCGAGTTGATTATAAACTTCGCTGCTCGGTGAAGAGGTGCAGAGTCTCTATCCATCTATAACCATCAATAGGAAACAGATTTTATTATCAGAGATTCTGAAACCATTTCTTATCAAGGCTTTTGCGGAGTCAGGGCAGTTAAGAGGTTATAAATTACAGAAAATGAAACAGCAACGCAGGTTAAAACTACTGATAAACAGCATGCTAACCTGGCCAGCATGAATTAGACCCATCATAGCCCATGCAGTGTGTACCAAATTCGATCGGTTTCCTTCAAGGGGTACATATTTCTTCTGAGGGCACGAAAGATAGCTCTCTCCCCAGCCTCCATTGTCTTTTTGTATGCTGAGAAGAAAATTAACACCTCGGCGCATGGCCGCGCAGATGCTGTAAGTCTTGCCGGCAGCTGCTAGGCCTCCAAGTGCAAACCATGCACCATAAGTGAAGCAGACCCCCCAGTTTCCATACCTGTGGAAATGTAGGGTTTTGAAACTTTAAAGAGGAAAAGAATTTTAGGGTTTTGAAACTTTGAATTGAAAAGGCATTAATGAGTATATTAGATGTTATCTACTCACTGAGTTGTTGAACTCACCCCCTCATTATTTATTATTTTCAGGGTCGTAGCTCGCTAGCAGATCATTATCGTTGAAATTTCAGAATTTATTATTTTGGTTGTAATTGACATTTTTATTTTTATGTCTAGTTAGCGCTCCACTATTATAACAAGATTAATCGACTTTTGTATTAAGACATTCGAATTATGTTATAAAGTTTACTTTGTTATTTCCGCTGCGTTGAACTATGAATATTAATGTTAAGTTTGTGTGTAAGTTTGGGTTCGCATAGGTGTGGGACCTTGGAGGGGGACCATGTCTATGTGCCGGTCACGGATCCGGGAATCAGGTCGTGACAGGAAATATCACTCCTTGTAGGTGTTCTGAAATACTTGGAGAACCAAAATAAACAGAAGTTAAGATTAATCAGGAGGGCATACCATCCACCCTCTGGAGTTTGAATGCTTTCGAGGTATCGTACAGCATTTGTTAAGAAATTATCGATCTCCTTCTTCCGGTGACCTGGGTACAGCTTCTTGAACAATATTAACGCCTGGATTGCTGATGCAGTGCACTCAACATATTCATGCTCAACGACAATGTCAACAAAAAATTCTGTGGGATTCAGAAGCTGAAACAGACAGAAACAAACACCATTTCTTCATGATTAAAAAAATACTGGAAAATGAAAGAACAGATAAAAATACTGAAAATGTTAAAGGACTTACTTCCAACCACTTCTGAGCTCCAGCTGGCTCCCATGCCGCTAAACCTCCGTTTTGACTCTGGATGCTCAACAACAAAGTTCAAAATTCTTTATTGAAGGAAACAAATTGCTAGATATAGTGTTTATAGATAGTTAAGCCTCCTAGTTTAGTTCAATTCTTACTTGTAGAGAAAGAATAACATTGACGGAATCGAAAAGCCGCTCAGGCTCGAGCTGCTTGCCAACAATTTCTGGTGGCATCATTGAGAAAAGTAGGCAGCACTGCATAGGAGATGCAAGTTGGTTTGTTTTGGTGAGAGGCATATTGCAATCCGAACAAAATGGCAGAGAAGATAAGGGACTTTTAAGTGCTTGAACATAGCTTATTACCTTCAATCCTTCTGCAGTGCAATCAGAAACTTGCCATCCATGATCTTGGTCAGAGAAAGTCCAGGATCCCTTAGAAATATGTCGGTACATGCTCTTGAAGTCACCGGAAGGATTGTCCTTGACCTTTAAATTAACTTCTTAGTTTTGGTGAGATAAAACTATAACCGGAAGGGAAATTAAAGAGAAAGTGAACATTATTCTGAGAAAAGGGAAAAGACAATGTATTCTGAGAGGGATAAACCTGAGAGTTCTTTATGAATTCATGTCCTCTCTTGAGTACATCTCTGATTTCATCCGTAAAATTACTAGCAAGCAAGGCCTGCATGGCGAAACCAGTATCCCATTGCTGACTTCCAAAACTCTGCACACAGATTCCATATTTTATTAAGCACACGATACCCTCTGAGGTCTCTAATCTCTACAGCTTGGTTACAGAATGCAAGCCTTCTAACCTGCATTTTCATTCCATCTTCAGCCACCCATAAATAATCGGGGATCCTAGCGAGATGTTTCTTGAAATAATCGCCATCAGGATCTTCAACCCAGCAAGCAAGCATACATAGAACCTGAAAATCAAGTTCATAAAAATATTAGAAATTATCAGATAAGAGGTGAAGATAGAGGGCCCCTTTCTATGCAGCAGTAAGTCACCTTCTCCACAGATCCGATGGTAATGTAACGACTGTTTTCATCTTCGTAGTGAATGTGCTTCATTGTTACTTCAAGAGCCTTAGTTCTTACTAACTTGTGGAAGGGCCAACGAGTAAGTAAAGGTTCGGTGAATACATAGAGACTATCCCATAACAGATCTTGAATCAAAGGATGGGGATAGAAGAGATCCTCCTGCACTAACAGTATTCAATTACTTCTCGTGCTGCCGATATATAGCAACATCACAATAAATTTGCAGAATGGTGCTAACTATCGAGTTTGAGGTGAACTCACCGCAGCGCACAGATGACGCGTTTTCCTCCAATTGATTTGATTATAAGGCTCAGCATAGAGTTCTTCTCTCAACTCTAGAATGAGAGGTGTAACAGGGCCAACAAACCTTTTCCCATATAGATACGACATTGGCATGTAAACCATCCGACAATAGCACCACATTTTTGCTGCATTGAATCCAAAAACAATGTTAGCACAAAGGAAACAGAACTGGAAAAGGAACAGTGTTGTTAGGCAATCCTGTTAAGGACACGAGAAAATGTTAGAACCTGGATGCATAGGAAGAAAAGAGGGAAGCAGCCAAAATTCTGGGGGCATCGGATTACTTCCAGACCAGTCAAATACACCAAGTATCTTCAGCAGAAAGAACAATGTACATTAATTTCAGCTCTAGCAAATATAATTTTTATCGGTTCTGTAATGTATAGATAATCAAGGAATACAGGATGGATCATTACCGAGAGCCAAGTCTTCCCCCAAGAGGGTATGTGTGTTGCAGTACCATGATCATGAATCCATTTCCTGGCTCTGGCACAAGCATCGTCTTGGCCACCATTGGGTCCTTCCCCGAGAATTCGCATGCAAATATAGCTGAGAACCGTGCAGAACATGGTGCTGTGACCCTCAATGTGTAGCCCCCAACCACCATCTTCATTCTGCAATATTTCCACCGATATAATTAGCATATTACCTACCAAAAAATAAAACCATGAAGAACAGAAAATGAGCATAAATGTACCTGATGATAATAGATGTAACGGAGGGTTTCCCTACGATGCTCAACAGAGAATACAGAATCTAGATGTCCTGTAATGTACAGACACATTACCTGCGTTTTCAAGCGAGCCAAAAAGAATTAAAAAAAAAGCATAATTTTTTACTGATAATTATAGGTGGTCAACTTAATTATTGGGAAGGAGACAAATACTATATGAGATGCTCACCAAGGGAGGGAGGAAGAACAAGGGGCCAGCATTTTCAGCAGGCCAATGGCCATCGCTAGCCTGTAGAGCTGAAAAGAAGTGGACAGCCCTCTTCAATGCAGTTGTTGCCTTTTCATATGTGATCTCCTCACCATCTTCAATTATCACTTGAGGGATTTTTTGTTTAAAATCTTTCTCCTTGAGAAACTGCAATATTCATACATGGTTTTGGTCGAATAATAATTAAGGATCATAATATTAAAGCTAGCACAACGAATCCTATATTTTTCTACCAAATAGAAAACAAATTATTATTATTATTATTATTAATTACAAAAAAATGTGATGCCTGTAATGGCATGAATTTGTAAAAAAATATATTATTATTATTATTATTATTATTATTATTATTATTATTATTCCATCGAACAAGAGATCAAAGAACTTCGTTCATCCATGCAATGAATCATCAAGAATCTGATACAATGAGATTCATTAATTAAATCAAGTCTACCTATCTATATATATTGGTGACTGATCAATAAATGAATTCAAAAAACATAGTGTACTATGGAACGTGGAAATTTGAAAAATAAAATAAAAGGGAAAGCCACAACGGCAGCTCCATAAATCCATCTGCATAAAGCTCGACAAAAAGAGTTTTCTTAGGGAGTGCTAGAGCATTATTAATACAAACCTCAAAGTTAACAGCTTGAAAAAGAAAGGGAAAAAACAGACTGTCTCGTGATCTCTTTGTTGATCTGCCATATTCTAGTTTAACTTCATTTCTAGTGGACAAATGATTGCAATAAATGAATATCAAATTGGTGAAAATGAAGTAGGAATAATTAATGTCACACACGCATTAATCAAGTTGGTGATGGAAACGCTACAAACAGCTTGATCATCACTGAAGGACAAAAGCAAGAACGAAAAAGATCAATGCTAAGATTTATTGTATTAAGAGATTTTGGATTCAAACCTCTCGACTAATTATATAGAACTGGTAATTCTTTCTGGTTGATCATACCCTATATATTTGTTTAAGTAGGTACGTGGGTGATACTTTCTGGTTGATATTTGTATGAGCAGGTAGGTGACAGAATTGATGAAGTCTGGTTAAAGAAAGGGAAGATTAGGCAGAGGAGTTTATGTTTTAGTAGTTTACGCAATTTCAGTTTTTATCCACTATTCATAACAGGATATACATAACCTGTCAGGAATTTTAGTTTAATTCAATCTCATGTTGTTGAGATGTCCTAGTTCATTTCAAATTCATGCTATGGTAATCCTTTTACAAGGAACCTTTCAATTCAATAAAATTCATGTTCTTCCCGAAATACTTATGCTCTCTGTTCTTCAAAAATTTTGTTTCCAGTTTTAAATCCAAACAGTAACTGTTTATAACAGTTACTGTTCAGATCATTGAATTGCAACAGTAGGTACGTGGTAAATACCTGCATACGCCAGAGGAGGTCACCGCTGGGCTTGACATGAAAACGGTTGTTGTAGAAACTGAGACGAGCTTCTTCAACCTCGGCTCTCTCCTCAGGACTCCCGCCACGAGGATCATACTCCCACGTCTGCCTCCCCACGAACTTATTAGTGCTGTACAGCTCATCGCTGCTCACACCCTCCGCGATCCTTAGCCGCCACATACTATATCTATCTATCTATCAGCATGCGAGAAACAGATTATTAACCAGAAACAAACTGATCATTAAAGAGCTAGCTAGATGGCATGGAGTAAAATAAGAAATGTAAGAGAGAGAGAGAGAGAGAGAGAGAGAGAGAGGGAGAGGGAGAGGGAGGGGTATACATTGTAATTATACGCAGTGTGTGGGGGGGAGGTGAGCAAAATGGAAATATGATGGGAGGCTGCAGATTAAGCAGAAAGACAGTGGTTGTTAGGAGCTATTTGGGGAGAGAGAGTAGAGTGATCTTTGGTTCGGCAAGCTACAAAACGGGGGTGCTGCTTCTGCTGCCAAGAACAAGTATTTATAGAGACACCTTTCAAGATTGTATCAGTAGATCCTATTTAATTATTTTAACTCTATCAGTGCTTTTTAAAAATGTTTATTTTGAGAAAATTAGTTTTTTCTAATATTATTAATATGCTAATACTTTTAAATTATTTTAAAAAAAAACCCCGCAATTATCATATCCTGCATTAAATTACATTCAATTCAATGAGAAAGCTATATAGCTAGCTAGCATAAACATTGCAAGAGTTTTTTTATTCTTACAAAAACTAATCTAGAAAATCAATTTTCTAGTCGGAAAATAATTTAATAAATATAAACATTATTAAGAAAAAAAAAGGTTGATGTGCGGAGGAGGGTGTTTAAGTAATTGTTTGTTTTTGTGCTTTAAACATTATAATTTTTAAAAAAATTTGTTTCGATTATTTTGATGTGTTTATATTCAAACTGATTTTTTTTAAAATATTATTTTAATATATTTACAAGTAAAATATAATTTTAAAAGTAACAACTACCCTGCTTTTTAATTCTTTTTTTTTAAACATAGTATTTCAAGAGCGGAGTCGTTGCCGCCATGCTACCCGGGGACTTTTTTTCTTCTTACAAAAACTAATCTAGAAAATCAATTTTTTAGTCGGAAAATAATTTAATAAATATAAATATTATTAAGAAAAAAAGGTTGATGTGCGGAGGGTGTTTAAGTAATTATTTGTTTTTGTGCTTTAAACATTATAACTTTTTAAATTTTTGTTTCCGATTATTTTGATGTGCTTATATTGAAACTGATTTTTTTAATAATATTATTTTAATGCATTTACAAATAAAATATAATTTTAAAAGTAACAACTACCCTGCTTTTTAATTCTTTTTTAAAAACATAGTATTTGAAGGGAAAAAACCCGACCTCGCAGCTTAACTCAGGGCTACTTCTAGTATATTCTATTTTGCAAATAAAGTTGACTTTGACTAAAATTAGATGACGTGGAGATACAAGTCATCCTTTCTTAATGACATGGAATATAGAAATGACTGGGGCTTTTTCATATGAATAAGTAAGGTTTAATACTGAAAAAATTAGAAATTTAAATTAATTAAATTTATAACAAGTGTATTTAACTTGTACGCCTTGTTTTTTTTTATTAATTGTTTTTTTAAATCCACAGCGGTCAACTGCTCCGCTGGAGCGAGTGAAGCGACTGGCTTGCTTAAATATTTATATCTTGATCCTTGTCATTTTTTGTACGGTGTCATTTCATATTTTAAAGGGTAACTCATCCATTCTCTGTAGCTGACCATCCATTATAATTTTGGTGCGACAATTTAAGAAGCTGTTTGGGAAGGTTGTTGTATTGCTGTTTTTTTTTAAATTTGATTTTTTTTATTTTAAATGAATTTTTTTCATTTTAAATTATTTTAATGTGTTAATGTCAAAAATGATTTTTTAAAAATAAAAAAATATATATCATTTTGATGTATTTATAAATGAAAAACACTTTCAAAAGCAGCCGCAACCACCCTCCCAAACAGGCCCTAAATTTGAAAAAAAACAACACCTGACTTTTTTATTTATATTTAGTTCATTTGTCACCGCAGCCCGGGCTGTTGAGTCTACTTTGGTTGAATTAATTTTTTTATTTTATTATATAATAGAAAATACCAATATTATAATATTAAAGTAGAAAAATTTATAAAAATCATACACAAAATAATAGAATTTACAGCAATAGAAAAAATCATGTGTTTTGGATAGCATGATGAGATTGTTTAACAGCCAACATTAACTTTTAAGACTATGTTTAAGTAATTGTTTGTGTTTTATGCTTTAAAAAAATTATTTTTTTAATTTTTTTATTTCAAATTATTTTGATGTGCTGATGTCGAAATTAATTTTTTTTTTAAAATACTATTTTAATATATTTACAAATAAAAAACATATTAAATAGCATACGTGGTTGACGAGCATCTAGTATTCTGTCAATGGTTTTTTTTCTTTCACTAATCAACAATATTTGTATGTTTTTGTGGTTTGTTGTGATTCAAGTAAACAAAATATTATTTTTTTATTAGAAAAGGCACCCTTGATATTCTATAATTTGTTTGAGATTGCATTTACTTATTGTATTTTGAAAAATTACACTTTGCATCATAGATTTTTAAATTGAAAAAAAGAAGATCAAATTACACTCATATACATGGTTGTTAAACTCGTGAGTTGACTCACAAAATCGTACAATTTTGCGAGTCAACTCATCAAACCTTGTCAGCTCGGGTAGAAAAATCGATTTTGGTCAAACTCGTATAAAATCGTAAAATCAAACCGGATCGGTCTGATTTTACAATCCTGCTCAAGGTTATTAATTATGACCGGTCAAAAATTTACATTATTTTTCAACCCTTTCACAGCACACATGAAAACCTTGATTTATATTTATAGACAAAACTCCTTGTCTGGATATCTATTTAGACGATGTGGGATAGCTTTCAACATTTAAAGCCACAAATTCTTAGGTTCTTTCACAATCCACCGATGTGGGATAGAAACTTGTCAACTTCTCTTGCAAGCCATGAGGTGGCTAGCCTATTCCCGTAAATAATTCACTCTCATCACATCACCTTTATTAATCTTTAATTCCAGGAAACAATGAGAAGATGCGTTGTTATCATAGAATAGATTTGTCCAGCTGGACAAATCAATCCAGCGATTTATCCGCTGGACAATTGAATCAATTGTCAGTTTGTCACGCACTTTGTATTTTGTAACCGTATGTTATTTATACACACACATATATATTAAAAAATATATATTAAAATTAAAAATATATATTATAAAAAAATAAAATTGTTGTGTCAACTTTGATTTTATAAAAAATAAAAATTATATTTAGTTTTTTTGTTTTTTTAATTTTTTTCATATATAATTACATGTTTGCACGACAATATATAAAAATCACACACAAAATGACAGTATCAAGGAAGAAACAGGGATGTTAATTGTTGAGGTCACTTGAAAAGATGATGACCCAAATTCCTGGTCATAAAAAATGCATGGCCTGGTTGTTTTCTAAGCAACAAATGAGGAGCTTTACCCAGCAAAAGGGAATGAAGAAGACAGCACCAACATCTTTATTTCTAAAGACTCATAAATTAATAACTCTTTACTGCTGCTATTCGAAAACTACATGCAAAATTGTTTGGAAATGTGGAAATGTGATTGTGATTATTTTTTTTTTAAAAAAATTGTTTATAAATATATTAAAATTATATTATTTATTTATTTTTGAAAAAAATTAATATGAAAAACACTAAAAAAAATTAAATAGAATAGGCCGATATGAAATATATCTTTAAAATTAAGAATTTAGTCTCAATTCATACATTAATTTACCTTAATATTTTTATTGTCGAACAAAAATAAAATAAAATCGCAGGGGCTTGTAATAAGCTTACTACTTTCATATAAATTAATAATAAAAAAAAAAAGAGGAAGCACACAAGGTGCGTTCATGTGTTTTTAATTATGACTTTTATTTTAGTTTAATATAAAGAAGCTTTTAATTAACCTCACTGTACATAGGCCAAGTAGAGGAGAAAACCAAAGAGCTTTGATGGAGCCCTCCATTACGGCACCTTGAGCCCATCCCTAGTAGTGGTAGTGGTAGTGGTAGTGGTAGGTGTTGCCTATCTCACCATTTATATCATGTTTAAATATTATTAAATATTGTGATTTTACAAGAAATATTTTAAAGTTAGAAGAATTGCAAAGACCATTTTTTATTTATTTAAAGAGTTATTACAAAATTATATTTGGTAAAAGCTGTTTTTTAAGAAAAATGATAAATTATCATGGTACGTAATGAGAAATTATATAGATTATCTAAAAAATTGAAGATTTGAAAGGGAAAAAAACCCTTTTATATCCAAAATGTTCTAGATATTTTTCAAATCATCAAGTTTAACAATCATGAGAATTTCAAAACATGGAAGATATTTTGGGTACAAAAGTAGATTTCTATATACATTGCATTTTAACTCTCAAGTGATCTCAGGGATTTTGAAAATCACCGTATCCCATCGTCTTTAATTAAGGGTAATAAAAATTTAAATGTATATTAGGGAGGTTTCTATAAAATATTTTGATTTGATGATGTCTTATGGTGGCTATTAATTAAAATTTACACAAAATGGGAGGAAAAACATTTAACAATTCATATTCCATGCATGGAAGGAGTAGGATATCAAGAAAAAAAGATAAACCATGTCGATAACTCATTTTAGCTCTACACACAGTTTACTATAGATTGTATCATTATAATTACTATCATACCTGATGCAGGACAATCCAAAGAAGCAAATGAAGAGAGCATCACGGAATGAATCACTACAAGAATCACCCTGCATGAAAGCCATGCAAGAATCACGCATGATCACCATGCAAGAAGAAAGCCAGCTGTACACAGGATCACCATGCAAGAAGAAGCCAACTGTACTTTCCTTATCACTTTATGTCTTAGTTGACTTAGGATTGCTTTTATTTCCGTTATTGTTTTAATTAGCTGGTTTGTGGGGATTTTCCTATTACCCCTATTTTCCTTTTTTATTATTATTGTGTAACCAAGACTAGGGTTGGCAACTTAAAAATATGGGTGGCCACCTATGTAAGAACTACTTCTGATTTTGAATTGAATAAGATTTTCACACAGAGACACTACTCTGTTTCTTTTTTTTTTTGCTCGTGGATTCGAGTGCTTCCAAGAATAGGGACGGTGATCCTTGTTCTTTGTTTTTGTTAAAGACTTCCGCTACGTCAATACCCTTCACTTCATAAAAATTAATTCTTAGGTTTGAAGGTATTTTAGTCTTTTCCTTTCCACATTTTGTCATTAAATAATTGTTTGGGATGTATGTGTATTTTCTACTTTATAGCAGTGAAAACATGATTTCCCCCATGAAATTAGAAGAAAAAGAGTTCGTTGGACAAGGGTATTCTAGGCATTTTAGTGTTTAATTAATAATTAAATAACGATTTTACCCTTGAATGAGAAGGGGAAAAAATGACGGCAAGGTATTTTTTGCATTTCTATTTTATAAACAACAAAAACACAAATTTACCCTCGGAAAAGAAAAAAAACAAAGAGTTGGCCAAAGGTTATTTTTGTATTTTATACGTGTTTTTTTCGTTATTAGAATTGGCTTCAAAGGGTGCTTTGGAATTTTTAATATTTTTTATTAAAAATTTCTTGACGTCTGTCTTGGCGCGCTAACAATTTTGAGTCATTCGCGCCATACAAGCGGCACATGACGCTTCATACGATGACTAAAAATATCAACCGCTATCTCACCGTATACATTGCCACGTCCTCTTCTCCATGGTGGTGCACGTGTTGACAAATGCTGGTCGGAGAGTTGTCGGTGGTCGATTGTTTTTTTTTCCTGTCCTACAACCGAATATGTATACAAGTCCTCTTCGTTTATGATTTGTACATTTTAGTTCTTGGTCTTTTAATTTCTTATTTGGTCCTAATTTCTTCTATAAAAAATTTGATTTGTTTTAATTTTGTCTTTCAATCGAAATTGGTTATATGTTTTGTTTTTCATTTCAGTCATTATTCTTTTTTATTTTTTAATAACTTTAATTGTTTCAATTCTTCTAAAGCAATCTCTATTTTTTGTTTATATTGGTATGTCTATCCTCTTAGTTTTGGTTTATATTTTTTTTATCCTTTTCTCTTTTATTAATGTTTTATCTTTTTTCAATTTAGTCTTTTAATTTTAATTTGTATAGATGATTTTTTTTTAATCGGCACTTCTTCTTTTCATTTCTTATTTTTTTTCTCCTTTATTCTTTGTTTTTTTTTTGGATTTTTTTTTTGTTCTTCAAATCAAATGGTTTTTTCTATACTAATAATATTTAGTTTCATAATTTTATTTTTATTTTCCTGCTTTCTCTTTTGATAAAGTTTTTATGTTTTTTATTTTATTTTTCAGAATAATTTTATGTTTTTCATTGTTTAGGTAATAATAACAATAATTGTAGCAATTATAATCATGATAATAATAATGATATTATTAACAATAATGATAATAACAATAATAATTTATTGTAATAATTATAGTGCTTATGATATTAATAACTATGTCAGTGATAGTAATAATAACAATAATTCATAAAATAATATTAAGAATATTAATAATAATAGAACAATTATAGTGATGATATTAATAATGATAATAATACCAATGATAATTTTAATAATATTAATAACAATAGTAGTATTAAAATAATGGTACTATTAGTTATAGTTACGATGATAATAACTATAAAAATTGTTTAAACAATAATAATTATAGCGATAATGATAGAAACGATAATAACAATACCGATAATGACAGCTGTTATAACCTAATTTCTAGACTATTCCCCTAATTGATAATGAAAAAAACTTGTGCTTATTATTCTCTTTTATTTTTCTGTCTTATTTTTAAAAGATTTATTGCTTGGCATTATTTTTTATTAAAAAAAACATTCCACTTTCGTTTAAACCTATTAAACAAATACTTTTAAGAGGAATATAGCCTGGGTCTTTATGAAATTTGATTACCTCTGGACTCATTTAGTGGTGGGGAACAAAAGATTAGGGAGGCTACCTACCTGCCCCATTGGTTCGGCATCGATTTATTGACAAAAACATATTTAAAAAATGCTTGATTTGCCGGTCAAGAATCCATGCCAAACCCAAAACGTCAATGATGATGATGGTTAAAATGAGGATCAAAGCAGTCAAGTTCATAATCTTCTGTGTAACTTAGTGGCCTTTTGCCAATTAATGGAGGCCGGTGATCACTGCTGATTTATAATACATTATATAATAATATAAATTATATTACGAGACTTTATATAATAATTTAAATTTTTAGGTGAAATGATTCCTTAACATAGTATTAGAATCTTATTTATCCAATAGTCACGAGTTCAAATCTCACCACCCTTATTCTATTTGATAAAAATCAAGCACAAGGTAATGTGGGTTTTCAAGCTCAAAAAGCTTTCACTTGAGGATGTGTATTAGAGAATAATATAAATCATATTTTAAAACCTTACCTAACAGCTTAAACGTTTATACAAGATAGTTACTTTAAGATAATCTTTCACCATCGATTATTCAAGATAAAACCTCTGATATATCCTATCTTGATATCTCGCTTGTTGTGTTCTGCCCTAACATTAACTAACCGTGATGGAATTTGCCTACTCCAACCCTTCCTGTACGTGTTGTTAAGGAACCATCTCACCTAAAAGCTCAAGTTTGTAGGTGAGGCCCCAGAATATGATTTATATTATTCTCTAACACCCCCCTCAAGTGAAAGCCCTTTGGGCTTGAAACTTGCACACAGGCCCATACTACCTTGTGCTTGATTTTTATCAAATAGAATGGGGGTGGTGAGATTCGAACTTGTGACCGCTGGGTCAACAAGGCTCTGATACCATGTTAAGGAACCATCTCACCTAAAAGCTCAAGCTTATAGGTGAGGCCCCAGAATATAATTTATATTATTCTCTAACACGTGTTAGTCCATGATGATCAGCAATATCTTTATGACTCGCAAGTCGTGGTGAGATTTCAAATCGGTCCTAGTTTCACACCGATATATTATGTTTACTCAATAATGGTGCTGATTTACACGGCTAAAAAACAATAATAGCCACTTTAGGAGTCCTGCCTGAATCTGAGTTCAAATGAATGGGTTGACCACCATGGTAGTTGTCGGTAACGTGTTGGAGTTGGCTCTAAGCTTACTTTAGGTGCATGGAACTTGCAAAAGCGATGCCCCAAGAGGGGAGAAAGACAGGGCAAGTCACTCTCAGTTTCTTGGTAGATTCTGACCAAACAACTTTATTCACTTTCATACTTCACGATGTACAGACAGAAAAATTAAGATTTGTAGCTTGGAAGAGATCAAGATTGTTGGTTGTTGAGCGCTTCATCTCACTGAATTCTCATGGGGTTTGCTTAAACTTGCAAGCTATGCAAAAAGACTTTGTTATTAAACAATTAAGAAACGAGGACTTTCTTTCATGTTCCAAGTCCAATGCTGTCTGTAATTCTATGCATGCTGCTTTGTATACTAATTTATTAATCAAACGAAGCAATCATGATAGTTGCTCACGGGGTTTTTTCTATTCGCAGTCAAAATTTCTCGACTCACCAGCTCGACGTGGAACAAGTATTTGATCCATCACTCTCAATTTGGTTTAAACTATGTTAAGAAAAAGAAGCAGAAGCAGAAGAAGAAGCCCTAAGCCATATTTGAGGCACAGAAGATCCAGCTTCTTTTGTTTAAGGGCCTGGGGATTTCTCCTGGGCCAGTCTAAAACCCAGAGATCGAGTAGCCATGTTATTAGAATTCTAATGAGATTAACTTTGCTTTAACTGTAGGATTCTAAAGAGATTAGCTCTTTTTTTTATTTATAGAGTTCTAATTAATTTATATTACTATTCCTAATAGGATTTATCATAAATCCTATCGTTATCCAATAATCTCTCAAATTGTGAGAGTTTTATGGCTCTAGTTCTTTATCATTGTAAGCCTATATAAAGACAATTTGAATTCAATAAAAGCAAGTGATTTTGATCCAAGTTTCAATTTTATTTTGTTCTTCAATTTCTGTCAATATCAGATTTTAATCTGAACAGTAACTGTTCTAAACAGTTACTGTATAGATTCAAGATTTCCAACACATGTAACCATGACAAAAAGAAAGGAAAGTTGAATTTCTCCATAAAATCTTTCATGCAGAAGGAAGAAGAAGAAAGGAAGAAGATCCTTTGAAGTTGAGTCCTAAGGCTACTAACAGGCATATACAAAAAAGACACGACTCTTTGTTCTATATATATCAAACTTGAAAGAATACAGCTACCGCTAGCAATCAGAATCCTCAATCTGATCATCTCGTATTCCCATTCTCGATCACTGAACTAACCGCACCAATGCTTGCACTATCTCTGACATGGGCGGCCGGAATTCAGGCTCCACCTAGAACAATACAAGGAATGCAGTGCAAAATATCACTTCTGTTTGAAGAAATCGATCACCAAGCTTGATAACAGTAAAACACAGAAACTATCCTGCACCAACATTTTCCTGACGGTTCTTACCTGTGCGCAGAGGGAAATGATATCAGCAAATCGAGAAATGGACTTGGGAGGGTATAGCCCGCGCAATGCAGGGTCTACCATCTTGTCCAACGCGTCAATGTCATGTAGTTGAGGGGTGGCCCATCGAACCAGACATTGTTCTGATTTCGGTTTTGAACTGCAAAGAAGAAAGGGAATATGGAAGCTTAAGAAATGGAGATTATTTAAGGCCTGTTTGGGAGAGCGGTTGCGGTAGCTTTTCAAAGTGCTTTTCGTGCCGAAATACATCAAAATGATATTTTTTTATTTTTTAAAAATTATTTTTGACATCAGTACATCAAAATGATCTAAAAACACAAAACATATTAATTTAAAATGAAAAAAAAAATCAAATTTTCATGAAACTCCGGCTGAAACGCAGAGCCAAACAGCTTCTAAAAAGATTGCAGCGGCAGCGTAACCATACCTGTCAAAAGGCTGCCTACCAGTCAATAACTCCAGCATCACCACTCCAAAACTGTAAACGTCACTCTTCATTGTATAAGCTGAAGGCTTAGAGCATTCTGGAGCATTGTATCCTGCACCAAGGTTTTGGCTTGTCCGCTGAAAAAAAGAGAAAAATCATTATTAAAATTCACATGTTAATACGAAAAGCTGTCAAAACAACAGGCATCACATTTCCAGACTATGCTAGCAGCAAGGAGATCTTGGTATGTCTCAAGAAATACAAACATGATGGAAGTTTGCCAGCCCATAGTCGCAGAGTCGTGGATTGAGCTCAAGGTCAAGCAAAATGTTAGATGATTTGATGTTCTTGTGGATGAAGGATGGAGAGCAAACTTCATGGAGGTACCTGCCCAAAGAATTGATATTTTATCAGAGAAAAAGGAAACAGCTTTGGGGAATCATTCTGCATGAGGGGGTACATCTGCATTCTAACTCTACAATTCAAGCATTTAGCCACCAGGCTAATAGATTTGCATGAGCATGTGTTCTATATTGACTTACTCGACAGCACGTGCAGTTCCCAAAGCTATTCTAACTCTGGTATTCCAAGTTAGTGGTTTACTATAGTCATCTGACACGTGCAGGAATTCATGAAGCGAGCCATTCCTGAAATACTCGTGTATCAACATGCTATGCCCTTGTTCTGAGCAATAACCAACAAGCTCAGCAATGTTCTGATGGTGAACTTTTGAGATGTTTGTGGCAATTTCTGAAAAATCTTGCTTTGCGCCTTGAAAAAGTGACGAATCAATCTTTTTGACAGCTAAAACCTGATAACAAAAAAATAAATTATGCTGCAGGAATGCAAAATCCAACTTTTCATTGCAGATTGTGTTTTCGGTTGAAATCCAGTAATAATCAAGCACATAAATATGAGATGCACAACTAACCATACCTTCCCATCAGGATATTTGGCCCTGTAAACAGGACCAAGGGATCCCTGTCCAATAAGTCGGCCCGATGCAAAATTGCCAGTGGCAGTCAGCAAATCTGTCAAGGAAAAAGCCATGGAACGAACAGAGGTGTTTCTTCCAGCATTTAGACGGATGGCGAACTCGTTGTCACTTATAGACTCGGTGAAATCAGATGGCGGCGGCTTGTAGCCCATGGAAGGAGCTTTTTGCAGATTCTTTATATCAATCGAACCAAATGAATTGATTGGTTCAATTTCTGTCACCAGTAAATCATATTTTCAAGCCCACACCATCAATGTCCATCAGCATTCACAGTATTGAAACAGGACACCATTGAAACAGTAAAATATTTATACCAAGGATTTAGAAGTCAAACAACTACCTTTAAACTCTTTCTTTATAGCAGCACGGGTGTCAATGGACAGTTCATGGGACGAAAGGGGAGTAAATGCTCTATGCCAGCTACCATTATCTTCCTCAAGAAAATGTGAAGACGGAGAAGACCTTCTTTTTGAAAGTAGTATAATGAGGAGTCCAACTACAACCAGTGAAGCCAAAACTATCAATGCTATAGCAAGTCCACTCATGCCACCCTTTCCGCTTCCCTTGCCATGGGCTGAACTAGATTTGCCAGGAGGAGCTGGACCGGATGACCACGCATTCCCACCCGTTCTTCAGAAAATACAATCACGACGTCAGAGAAGCAATATCTTACAACCTACATCCTCAAAAAAACAAGAGAGAGAGGGGCAGATTTAGGGTATTCTTACTCCAGATTATCGATTCCATTCAGCGAATCAGGGACCCAACCAGTGAACTCGTTGTCTTTAATATTCCTGCCAGTGAAACAGTGGATTCATTTTGTGAGTCCTTCAAATTTCACAAACATCAACTACTGTATTAAAGTTTGAAACCATCATTCTTATCGATGAATCATCGGACTTTAGAATTTTTAGACACCAATATTTCTCACGTAAACTGAAAAACAATAGCTGTTCAATTGAAGTACGCAGAATGTTACTTACAAATCTTTTAGGGGAAGTCTGGCAAGGACATCTACGGTACCAGTGAATTCATTGTCTTGCAAATGCCTGTACAAAGACATAAACAGTCACTGCAAGAAACTAAGGGACCTAAATAAAAAATCCAGTACCACTTCTTACAATGTGCTGAGGCTTGAAAATGCAGAAAAGCTCTGAGGCAGATTCCCTGAGATCGAGTTGTGGGATAGATCCCTGTAAGTCATCTCCATGAGTGAACCATAACTTTTATTGTGACAAACAGGAGAGTTTAATAACCTTTTGATCATTCCAGTTAGTAATACTTACAGTGTTTTAAGTTTAGAGAGTTTCTGAAACATATCACTCAACTGTCCACTTAATTTATTATGATTAAGATTTCTGGAGGAAGCATCAAAATTAAGAATGAGTATTCAGAACAAATGGAAGGTTTTGTAACAAAAGAACCACGTATGCTTACAGGTTTTGAAGTTTAGTCATCAGTGAAATTGAGTAGGGCACACTGCCAGTGAAACCATTATTAGAAAGATCTCTGCACGTTAAGCTTACAAGATCAGTACCGAACACACTTCAACTCATGAATCAGTCCAGTAAAAAGTGAGCTTTGGTAAAGAACAATCACAGCATATAATAACTTGTTTAATCCTGTTCCAGATGAAGAAAATGTCAGGAGGCTTACAAGGTAGCTGCATTAGGAGGAAGCTGGTATGGTATATCATTCTTGAGGTTGTTCTTGCTCACATCACTGTACTATGACAAAGAATTACCAAAAGTCTTGTGGTTATGTTCCTTCATCAGAGAAAAAAAAAAAGCTAGTGTAAAAAAAGTGCTATGATTTAGAAACTGGGCATTACAAGTAGGTGACAGATTTCAAGTTTGATAGCTGATAACCCAGTGATCCAGTGAGTCCAAGTCCAGATAATTTTCTGAAAGAGCATTCAGAAAATTCAGGGTTATTCCTGCTATATATGCGAAATGTAAAATCTCTTCACCAGAAATATTTTGACTAGCAAATATAACTACATTTGAGTCACAGATGAGCCTGAGCACTGGATTCCTTCCCAAGAGTCTCCACAAGGATCTCCACCACTTGATTGCCATCCACTCAGTTTTGAAGGAGAGTTAAAGCTTGTAAACATCACATTCAAAGCGGAAACTGAAAGCAATCACAATACGGGAAACATCAGGATATGAAATGCAACTAGATATGAATGTAACTTGTTATCCAAGCATATAGATTCTTAAGAAAATAATGATTATGTAACTGAAGATCATAAAATAAGGGTTTTGAGATTCAATACTGTCTTTGAATATTTGTAGTTGTTACCTATTGGTATCCATTTTTTTGTTGCAAATTTGCAGTTAAAACAAGCAATTTTTCAGTAACCCCATTGTAATTGCACTGAACTTTTCATCATAATAATTTTCTTCTTGATGAGTAACTACATATACATGAACAAATATCCCTTGATGGATCCAATCTATGAAAACCTAGAACACCCCATCAAAAGTTATTTGCATTTAAAGACACTGGCTTTTATTAGCCAAAAAAACAACAACAAGCGAATATAGTATTAGTAAAGGCAATAAAGATCATAGATCACCCTTATATAAATCAAATCTCATTATCTCCTGAGCTTAAACATGTACAGAAATTTCACCTTGATAACCAACATGAGTGCGTGTGGAACCTTGAAATGTTACAGAAAATTGTACTCCTAAACACCATTACCTCATTCAACTATTTCCATGGGAATCAAAACAAAATGTAAAGCAAAATCAATTAAAATTTGCAGTGCATGTGTAAATGGAGTGTGCATACCATCTTCAGAATCAGTCTTCGAATGGACCAAGGTGGTGAGGATTACAAGAGAGACAATCAGGAACCCTAAAAGACTATGGTGCATTCTCCTACACCAAAACATAAGACAATAATGCGGGAGGCAAAAAAAAGAGAGTATTGAGGTTTTTGTGTCTTCCTTGTGCTTGAAGCTACCAAGATTCAAGAGGGTGGTTATGAATGATCAGAAGTCAGACATGAACAACAGGATTCTGGCCTTCCATTTAGGTACAAGAGGGAAGAAAAGGGGACTCTTTTCCTTTTTGTGTTGTTTTTGAATTTTATTATTTTATTTTTAAGAGAGATTTGATGAAAAGACAGCTAACAATGAGTGGCGTTTTTGCAGAGAAGAAAGAACAGCGAATGACTAGGAGAATGAGAGTTTGTCAATGTTTTCCGGCTTCACAAGTTATTGCTAACAAAGCTTTCTGTTACTACCTTCCCGCCTTCTTATATGAACCGTTCTTCTCCAACCGTTCTTCCTTCTTCATAATCCGTACTTGTTTTCTCCTTTCATTACACATACACATTAAATCTATATATATAATCGAACCAAAAGCGTCAACCAAGACCACACACACACATCATCGGTATACTAAGAATAGCTTTTGCAGATCAAAGACGGTTTGGAAAAGATATCGTTTTCTATTTAATACATATCAACGTGTTACATGAACATGATCCCGTAACTCGAGTGTTTTCCAAATTGAAAACATGGCATTAATTCACCGAGCATCTAGGAGTGATATTTGGGGGTTGGAAAATCACAAGGAGAAAACGTCTCCTGTCAATAATTATTCCCCCATAGGGTAATATTACCATACCAAGCTTCGTTATGATAGGCTTATATCATTCCCACCCTTCTCAAGATAACTTTGTATCCCTGATCAAAGAGTGATGGCAGTCTTGGATTGATTGTTGAGTTAAACTAATCGAGGCAAAAGGAAAAGAAGGAAAATGGTCCATTATAAAGCCCAACAATTTGGTCATGGCTTAACCGGATACTACAAATCTCAAGTCTTCAAGAGGATAGAAGAGTGAGAGCTCTCTTATATTTAGGTTTTTTTAGTACCTGTTTGGAATTGTGATTGCGGTAGTTTTTCAAAGTACTTATCGTGCCGAAATACATCAAAATAATGTTTTTTTATTTTTTAAAAATCATTTTTGAAATCAGCACATCAAAATGATCTAAAAACACCAAACCGTCAATTTTTAAAATGAAAAAAAATAAATAAATTTCAGCCAAAAACCGGTGGGATCGCAATACCAAACAGGCACTTAGTGTTGGCTCAATCTTCAAACTTTGGTGTTGGATCCTGACTTCCTAAAGATGGCTTCATAATTACATTAGTGGAAATGGCAATGAGAGAAATTAAGTTGCAACTTTTCTGTAAACAGGCATCCATGGAACAAAAAAATTGATTTGAAAGAAATTCAGCTTCCTCGCAGAGGGGCATAATACGCGATCTCTTTAAAAAGTACACAGGTCAGACTCCATGCTCAAGTTAATAAAAATATGTGATGAGCTTTATTGAGTCCGGCAAGCATTAGTACTGGTGTCATAAAACGTCATCATGTACCTCATCTTTCCCTTCCTCGGCTTGAAGACTCGTCAGGTTTTCTCAGCTTTGTCAGGATATATGCCATGGCAACTTTAGCACAAAGGCTAGAGCGCCCACGAGACAGGCAGATGATACCCCCTAGAAGAAGCAGACCATTTCCTATAATTTTCCTAGATGGCTTTCTTGAGAATTTCCTTTCTTTGGCTTCACCAGTAACTAATCCCTGCGGGGCAGTCAATGTCAGAGTCGCCTGAGTATCCACAAGACTGTTCGTTGTCTCTAGTCCAGGAGGAACCTGTGCCACAAGAGGAAACTCATGCTTGATGATCTCAATATAATAAAGCCTGTAAAATTATCTCCTCGCTAATGTGTAGCGGTTTAATCACCAACCAAAGGTTTTGGAAACTCGGCCAGTTAAAAACACATTTCATGATCTCAATATATAGAAGCTGTTTGGCGCTGCGGCCGTGCCGCAGAAATTCATTTTTTTTTCATTTTAAATAAATATATTTTGGTGTTTTTAGATCATTTTGATGTGCTGATGTCAAAAATAATTTTTAAAAAATAAAAAAATATCATTTTGATGTATTTCGGCACGAAAAACACTTTGAAAAGCTACCGCAACCGCCCTCCCAAACAGGCTTATAAAGTCAGTACTGTAAACTCAGTACTGGGTATACTATTAGCATGGTTGAGATTGTTTTTCAAAGTACTTTGTTCAGAAATACATCAAAATAATATTTTTATTTTAATTATTTTTGACATCAACATATCAAAATGATTTGAAAACACAAAAAATAAAGATTTAAAACAAAAAAAAAACATTTTTTTTCAAAAACACTTCTGAAACAGTGTCATGTAGTCACCTTATCTCCCCATTAAGATTTTGGAAACTTTAGTTGAACTGCATATTTCATATATCACGTGTGATGTTAAAAAGGAAACCTGACTTCACCAATCATTCTATTGATAGGCTGTGCTAAATAACAAAAATGTTCTTTAAAGGCATCAGTATTTCAAGATGCTGGTCCTCACCTTCTGGATTAATGATACTGCAGTAACAGCTGGACCTGTCTGAGGATGACTAATCACAGAGTATTTGCGTAGTGCATTATTCATCTTGCATACATAGCTCCATATGCCCCTTGAGAAAGCCAACTTTGCCATCTCCACATTCAAACCAGCATCTTCTTGGTGAAACATTTTGATCTCACAAGCATTTCCACCAGGGACTGCAAGTTAAAGTGATAGGAATTATAAAACATTCAATCCAAAAGTAAACTATTTCCATTTAGGAAGAATTAAAACATCAATTAAATAGACAATCCAAAAGTAACTGTTTTCATTTAGGAAGAACTAAAGACCAGGCAAATTGAAAATCATGCTCATAACCTCCTAAGAAACAGACCAGATGATGCATCTTTTCTGTACCAAATAAAAAAAATAAAAGGAGAAAGATCCATATATTCCATAAGTAAAGTTTCAGCAGCATATAAAGATCTTTCATTTCTCACTATATAGAGAATAATACAAGCTCCA
Organism: Salix arbutifolia; assembly: GCA_025169955.1. Lineage (NCBI taxonomy): Eukaryota > Viridiplantae > Streptophyta > Magnoliopsida > Malpighiales > Salicaceae > Salix > Salix arbutifolia. Next base: position 251,838 of record CM045908.1, read on the forward strand.
GCAGAAAATGTAAAGACCATAATCCACAAGATCACTCAAACAGTTCATGCTGGAAGAAAACATGCAATTTCTATAAAATACTAAATTCCAAACAGCTAAGAAAAGAAAGGCCCGAGTATCATTGTCAGAAATGCTGAATTTGAGACATTTCATGCATTTGTTTTTTCTTTTTTGCTGTTAGTCTTTTTTGCAGTGTCAGAAAGGTACCATTTATTTAAAATAAATAATAAAAAAATATACAAATGAAGGCCAGAAAATAATGTTAGGAAAGCTCAATATGACACATTGTGCTTCTTTTTTTTTTCTTTTTATGCTTGTTAATCAATACTGCAACTACGAAAAATACTGCAAAAAGGGAGGTCAGGAACTCGCCCTTGCTGATTTTCCAACCAGATCTAAAGAACTTCACTCTCACGAACTTCTTCTGTCTTGCAGCTAAAGGATGTTCACAATCCTAATTATAGTCATCAACATCAAATTAAGAATTAAGAATCAGATAATCAAGCTAAAAATACAGTGAAGAAAACTAAATCACCAATTGCATGTATAAAATGCTTTTCCCAGACATTATGGCAGAATAAATTAAACAAAATCGAAAGGGCATTCTTGCATTAAGAAAACTTTAGGAGTTTATTATTTCATTTGCTCTAGCCAGTAAACAATCACCATTCACCATTGAAAATCTACTTCATAATTGTTATCTTTTCAGGAAAAAATGGGGATTGCTAGTCCGTTATTTTCCCACCAGCTAACAATATTTCAATTCTTGATAAATACATATAATCAAACTCATTGTTCCATATCATGTCCATGCAGGTGAACATATAGTACAACGCATTTCAATAGCTAGAAGCAACTAACTTATGCTGTCAAACCAGTTGCTGTAGATGGTTACCTTAATAAAGCAGTAGAATGTCTTATCTTTTCCTTCCCACAATCTCCAAGCTAAAACGTATTCTCTTGGGGTCAAGAGTGGAAATTTCTTTACTGTGTGACCAATTTCAGTTCCATTAGTTCTATCCACCTGCAGTTGCTCATGCCCAACTATGGTCTTATCCCATTGATTTCTGTAGTCATTGTCCATGTAGAAGTCCCTAAGCACCTCTGTGGTGCAGTCTTCAAAAACCATCACACTCAAGTATTTTATCGGAGCATCCTGCAAGTACACAACCAGAAAACACCATCATATTACATCAATTCTCTTAAAACCATTCTCCATCAATAAAACTTGATCCAAATTTAAGAGAGATGTCGATTGGTTAGCCAGCTCTTCTACCGCAAGTTATGAACTCATGAAACGCAGCACAGACTAAACTTCGAAATGAACTTTATTGACATATTCCACAAACCAAAAGGAGAAAACTTTAGGAAATTGAAAACAGTACAGCATTAGGAGTGGAAGGCAACAACCTTCGGTTTGAAACATTTCGCTATATAAGCTAGAAGATTGTTTCTCTTATTTGTAACATTTTCCCATTTATCACTCTCCTTCTCAGTTAGCTTCTCATCCAAAACTTCAATCAAAAACTTCAAATCAGCTTCTGAAACAATCTCTGAAATTCTGCATAAACAGTAGCAAATAACAGAAGTTGCATTTTAGTAATCAAAACCATCCCAGGATCGGAATTTGATTCAATTAAAACAACCCTCAATCCAGCACAAACATTAAATTAATGACAAAAATGAAAAGGAACGAAAACAAAGCATTTCCATATAGGGGGGGACCAAACTAAATTAGAAAAGAAAGTACCTGTCATTAGAGAAACCGATATCAGTAGCAGTGGAAGCAGGAGAAGAAGAAACGAGGTGTTGTTTAGGAGGAGGAGAAGGAAAAGAGAAGAGTCGTTTGGAGAAGTGGAAAATGAGAATGACAAGAAGAGCAACGGGAGTAGCCCATACATAACCAAAATTCATTCTTTCATTTTGAAACCAGAAATCTATTGAAGAAGAAGAAGAAGATGCATTTGAAGAAGAATACAGTGATGATCCACTGAAACCAAAGAAACCCATCTTTCTTTTGCAAATCTAAATCAAACCCATCATTTTTTTTTTTGTGTTGTTGGCTTATAGAAGAAGAGAAGGGATGTGTATAGGGTTGATTGGGACTCCCGCCTTTGTTTCGGCCATTAATGAATTGGGATTCCCGCCGTTGGTTCGGCCATTGTTGAAGTTCACAGCTTGGCTTGGCCTGGCTTGGCTTGGCTTGGATTTCCCCTCACGTTCTGCTCCTACACCCTATATATATTTCTCTTAGTAAATTATTCTTTAGTCTCTGAGTTATGAAAGGGATTAAAAGTTAGTCCTTATTATTTAAAAATCTATAGCATAGCCCGTTGACTTTTGCTGATCGTTATCTCTGAAAAACTGCATGGATATTTACGGAATGCAGTTGCGTCAGCCTTTCTTCTCGAGCACCATTTTAAACTTTAATATGTGTGGTGATGCATTTTCCACAGTGGGCTCCATCATTAACCGAGGTCTAACCTTAGGGTTAATATAACCGAGGTATAACCTCAGTTTTAGATTCTGTGAGAGAAGCTTGCCAAAAAAACAGCGAGTCATCGTTGACAAAGCCACACAGCACATATGAAGATTTGATTTGAAAAGAATCACTTCTCTCAAGTTTCATTCACTTCCTTCCACTGTGCGGTATCACTGCCATGGATTATTTCACAAATTGATGAATAACAAGAAAGACAGAAATTAGCAGATCATTATGTAGAAAAGCATAGAGTCTACGAGGTTCTTCCTTCAACAACATCTTTTGCTATATTTCCCTTATTAAGCGGCCTGCAAGTTGAGTTGCTCTTTCAAATGCAAGATGCCAACCACTATCTCCACATAACTATTCTCACTCATAAGAAAATGTAAAGGACCAGGAAAACAAAAGGAACATTGACCTACAGGTACAACGCAACACTCAAAAAACCATGTATTATACATGTAGCGAATTGCCCCTGCAAAACTTGGAAGACCCTTCATCCAGATATCGAAGTGCTCCTCCAATCAATTCTGCGACGTAACCATCCATCCACCCACCTTCACACTAGAAAGTGGGGAACTAGAAGATAGAATAGAATCAAAGTTCATGCCACAAACACTACCAGGAGCCTCCCCAAATCTTGGAGTGTTTGTTTCTTCCTAACCGGTCTGCGAGGGGTTGACAGTTGCGATACCGTCTTCCAATTTAACTCTAGCGCCCACAGAACCATCAGTGCCGGAACTAACCCTACTACCAGTAACGGTGCCTTCTTTACTAGACTCGTCCAGGCAGACAACTTGAGCAAAACTCTTCGTCATCTGCTTGATAATATCAGTCGGTAAGGTAACTGCATTTCTGTGCTCACTTTCTCCAACTACACCAGCCATAAGGCTGGCTTGCTGTCTAGCCTTCCTTTCTTGCATGGCTTTCTGTCGATCCTCGTAAAAATCAAAATCATCTAAGATTGACATATCAGTTTCATAATTCTTAAAGATGCTCAACATCTCAATGCCCTGCTCCAATTTTACCTGCAAGAATTCAGACTTGATATTAGGCACAGGAGAGCTGAAAAAACAGGTGTTTAGGAGTTTCTATTTTTATAGAAATGTCAATGAAAACCGAGTAAGTTCCTAGAAAAGAAACAGCCACATAATCAATAAAATCTTGCACATAGCCAATGACATCACACAAACAACCACGAGTGAGTCAACATATACTTTAAGAATCTTGGACTGAAAAAACACTGCTGATTTTGTTTAGTGGACCAAAAATACCTAGAGCACTAAGAAATTCCCATAACTTGCGAAGTTCCAAAGGAATTCCTACCTCCTGTGTGTCTCGGCTGTTAGTGACAGGCTTGTTGTCATTATTTTCCAATACAATGTGACGAAATTGACTGTTAGGGACATCTTTAATAAGGTGCCATTTGACAGGGAACTGCCCGTTCCACTTGTCCTGCTGCCAGTAATCCACACTCTTGTCAAAGTCAACAGGTCCAGTCATTTCAGCCACTCCACAAAACTGGGCACTAGCATTCACCTGCATACAGGAGTAACAAATACTTACAGAAGTAAGAAACAAGAAACTAGAAGTTCAGAAAAAATAACAAAGATATAGCATGCACCAGCTCTTAAGAGTAAAAATAGTTGCTTTTAGATGAACATAACAGAAAAATAGCAATCACAAATAGCAATCACAAATAGCAATCACAAAGAATTAGAAGCTGAGGAGGCAATAACAAACACATCGCAGAAGTTTCAGTTTTCCTTATATTGGATAGGAGTGTAATAACAAAAGTAATGTATCAACACATTTAAAAGATATGACCTCTAGATAAACGATACATTCAATGTTTTTTGTTCTTTTATTTTTTTCCCAAGGTATAGTCTGCCTTTTCCAAGTTACTGTTTTTGTAGCACTCAAGAATCAGGTACGAACCGAAAATAAGAGAAACACAGGACAAGGATCTTGCTTCTCCTTAGCTTCACGATAGGTGGTATCCAATTTTCTATTCCCATTTGGTGTGCTGGCCCAAACACCATATTTGATGCTCTTGTGAACATTATCTTCACTGTATGACTTGATGATGAAGAACTTAGCATCCTCATATTCAATTACAAAATCTGGATGGTTGTATGACTCATCATGGATCTTGGCAGATGGTTTGATATGTTTATTAGTCTCAACAGGACCATGTTCAGCTGTATTTTGGGCCTTAGGTTTTGATGCCCTTGGTCCTCTGTTTTGCTCACTAAGGATATCAAGACTACCATTGCAGCCACACAAGGAAACACTGCTCCTTCCTCGCCGTCTGTTGTTTTCAAGAGAAAGCCAACCCCGACTGTTAGTCCCCAAACTAGAAATGGATGCACTTCCAAAAGTAGATCCCTGATTATAACCACTCTGCAGATAGGCTCTATTGTAGGAGCTCGAACCAGATCCAACGCCATAAAATGATCTTTGTTGTTGAGATGCCTGCAAAAACTATGTCAGTTAGCATTAACACTAAAAGCCACAATCTGCTTCATTAATTGTGACGATGATACCTGGTGCCCATCGCTTCCTACTAAGTAATCAATAACAGCAAAGCATGTTAATTGAACATGAAAATTATTTGCAGTCATGGCCAAAAATGCATGGCAAAGCAAAATAACCTAGGGCTGTTATCAGGCCTCTTATGCAATCTTACAGGTTTGGGTTGAAAAGGAAGGTTAAGGTTAGTAAAATACCAAGTAACAAATTCTAAAGAGCATATTTGGTTGGCCTACTAGCTTTATTCAGAAAACAAACAAGAGCCTTCAAACAATCAAATAATAAACAAGGACTTTTACATGATTGGTGTTGCTTAAGGCTATACACATCTTGCATATATCACAACTGAAAGTCCTGATAAAATTGTCAATTACCAAAGCTTATAAAATAGATCTAGGATAAAATAATCTGCACCATAATGTACAACCCCTTTTCTTACATAGCTATATCGTTTCCTTGCATCCTGTAACATCTTGCAATGAGAAAAGGCGAGCAGCATCATGTGATTCTACAGATTCTTAATAATAATAAAAAAAAACAATAGAGGGGTAAGAGAACAAACCATTCCAACATTCTGCCCAAATGACACAAGATTGCCAATAGGCTGTGGAGAAACTGGAGGTGAAAAGGGAGTCAAAGGCCTATTTCTATCAGAGGGCTTTGACCAATCTGACCAAAGTCCTCCAGATCTCAATCCATCAAACCCCTGCTGCTGATCATAAAAACCATGGTTTCCTGGAAAACTGCCCCTGCCAATTGATCCCACTGGAGGAGGATAACTAGGCCTTGGTCCGAAAAGCATGTTATCTCCTTGTTGGTCAATGTTCACCAATGTGTTGAACTCCGGTTGTGAAACTGGTGTTGGTGAGGTAATATATGACATGTTAGGACCTAAATGCTGGTAATAAGGTGGCCCAGAAAATGGAAATTGCTGAGGGGAGTATAATTGTGCATCTCCACCAACGGAAGGTAAAGGAGTGGTGACTGGAGAATAAGGCCCGTAAGGCATTTGTGGATTGTATGCATATCCAGCATGGAAAACAAGAGAAGGATTGTCATTGTAGACACCCTGGTTAAGACAAAATGTCAGGGAACAATAGCAAAGGCAGTCTATGTAAGAAAATGATGTGATGGAGGGTTGCTTACAGGGGACCCAATTTCTAACCCTTCAGCATTTATAAATGGAGGATATTCATCCCATTCACCATTGGCATTATCATAACCTGGTTGAAAACATCAATAAAATGGTCCTTTGATTAATTCATGTAAGATATAAAGTATCAGAAACTGATACAAGAATGTTGCAGTTACATGCATTTGATTTCTAAGAAATTAATATTTAGTGTCATCTGTGTGACATCAATGATAGGTATGATCAGTGGTTGTCAAGTTCAGGGCCTCCAAATGGACTGTGAGACTAACCTCTGTAGTAGAATGCCTGTGCCTGAGGAGCATAAATATTAGGTGGATAGACAGCACGATCTCCAGGAGAACCAAATGCTCCCGGTTGACCTGTGGTGTCTCTAGGATGACCTGAAGGGGCAGTATCCTGTGAGGAATTAGGAGAAACTGACGTCTCATTTTTTGCTGATAGAGGCTGAAAATAAGTTAACAAATAAGGTTCCTTACTAACAAAAATATTTTCTTTAAACTTTGAGTATAGAAAAAAAAAATTGTCGGGGATTGAAGTTTAAGTAGAACTACCCGCTCCTTCATGTTATCTGATTCGGCAGGTTTCTCTTCTGCATCCATGATCAATATGCTCAGTGACTTATTAGGGTCTTAGAAACACAGACAGTACAAATTTATTGACCAACCAAAGCTAAAATTGGGGGTATGAAACTTGAAGCTATGAATATGTGCCCACAAATCCACACATTCACACCTATGCACACATGATAAATATAAGAGCATGAAAATACTTTCAAAATGGAAAACCATTGAGATCTAGTCGATACTATAATGAAACAGGAACCTTCGTACATAATACAATACAATGAGCAACCACTCATTTAATATCCAGGTTTTATACACTACAAGTATGCTTTGATCAGTCAAAGATCTCATCAACTTGGCAATAATAAATAAGCTCATAAAAACAGACATCACCTTGAAATATCAGGCATTTTTTCGTTTCATGAATTCAAGAAACCACCGGTTCATGATTCAAGAAAGCAACCATATCAAAAGGTCAATTGAGTTTCTTGAACCTCCACTCCAAAATACTCTACTGAATAATTAGCTAAACATGACAAGCAAAACTGAGAATTCGCAATAATTAAGGTCACCTCACACAACCTAGATCTCAGATCTCAAGATAAACACCAAGAACATCCCAGATCAAAGCTATTTCTCCCAATATACAAGTTTACAATCACTCCGCAAATAAAAAAGACAAGTCTTTAAAAAACAAGGCCACAAAAACAGCATAAAGTCAAAGAAAGATTGATTTTTTCATGTTCAAACGAACAAGACAAAAACAACCCACGAGCCAATTCATCCTCCAAATGACTTAGACCCATCAAACCAACTAAAAGGAGAGTTTGAATTAACATAAAGATCAAAAATTTATATAATTATGATAAAGATAAGATGTGGGGTAGGGAGAAAGTACCAGCAGGGACACGATCTGGAGCAGGTTGTGATGGTGATTGGGTTGCCGCCATAACTGAATCAGAGGATGATCTCTTCAGAACAGGCACCAGAATCTAAGCTCAAATCACCAAAGAAGTTTTTATCTTTTTCTTCACATAGATTTATAGAGTGAGAGATAAAATAAATAATAATAATAATAATAATAATAATAATAATAATAATCCTATATCTATCTATCCATCTAAGTAGTGTACAGTAGACATTTACCCGAATGGGTCTTCTTTTTGGCAGTGAATTACAGTTAAAAAGAAATGTGTTCTGTTAAGGTAAGTATATAAATACAGATATATACTTGTTATTTCACCCTTTGCCGCGAGTTATATTTTTATTAACTAAGAAAAATTATATACAGAAGCTTTTTTGACTTGGTTTTTTGTAATTAAAAAAGTTTTAAATGAAAATCAAAAGGCTTATACATACATATAATTAAACAAATTAAAAATTATATATGTTACTAAAAAACCGTATGTAAATAATAACTAGAAAAAAAACTGAAAAAAATCAAGAAACAAATATCACAATCCACAATAATTTGTGTTTTATAGTAGGGGTGCAATCATAGTTTTATTGTGTAAAAAATTAGAGAAAGACGTCAATACCCCCACACGATCAGAAAAATACCAACCAATCTCTGAGAAAAATCAAAAATATCCCAGGATCAATAATTAAATTATAATGCACTGAGGGGCAAACCTGTAATTATAATATTACAATTCACAGTAATTTATGTTTACTGCTATAGTATTTATCCCACACACAATATATCTATTTTCTTTAATAAATTTTTGAAAGACAGAGGGGGGCACGCCACTGAAACTTCTCTGATATTTTCTTGGTGTCTATTTGAGAGTGTGATTATGGTTGTTTCTGAAAGTGTTTTTTGTTTATAAATATATTAAAATAATATATTTTTTATTTTTTTAAAATTATTTTTAATATCAGCATAGCATAAGAAAATGATCTAAAAATTTTAATTTTAAAAAATACTTTTAAAAGACCTTAAGAAACAAGATCCAAGTTGTAAGAGTTTAATCTTGAATTTCCAACACCGAAAGTTGGAGGCCTATCTAGGCCCAGACCAGAAATTTGCGACCTTGACTTCAGTTCGTCCTTCATCAATCATGCCCTAGTCCAACGCAAAACACAATTCAAAAATATTCATGCATTAATCAGTGCTGAATCTCTCTCTAAAAAAAAGTAATTGTAGTCGGCATAAGAATACCGGTGCTTGAGGTTTGGTTGAATCTGGTGTGGCTTTCATTTGATGTCGCCACTTTGACTAGCTCCAAGCTTCCAAAATGATTTGTGTTGTCACAGGAAAAAAAACAGCAACAATTATATCTGAAAGATTTCTAGTGATAATCAATGGTTCATCAATTTTCAGCATGAATCTGGCACGATCACACCATTTGCTTTAAACAAGTGTGTTTTCTTTCCTCTCTGGTGTTTCTTGTTTATGAGACGATCAAAATGAAAATCCAACAACAAAAGGCTGCCTTTTGCATATACATACTAGTCTCTGAAATGTGTTTTTTATTTTTAGTCCTTCAGGAAAGGATTGTTTTATATATATATTCCCAAAACTACATCAGTAGTTCATGTGTGTTTGACAAAAATTAAGTGACAAAAGCCACAGTTGCTGGATCAAGGTGGCTGGAAATTGTAATATGTAACCTTCTTTTCCACCCGGATCCTCCAGGGTTCCTTGTATTCCATTGTTATGAAAGGTCACTCAACAACTCCAGAGGAAACAGCTCCAATATCTATTTCCACCTTCCAATCATAAGTATTTTTGCTTAACAGATCACTTTTCTCCGACAGACAAAGGTGTAAAACACACACATGATGAGACCTTCTCTAGAGATGAAAAGAATTGATCCACCAAGATGACTGCCGAATCGTCTTCAAGTTGGCTATATAATTATTTCATATTGTTTTGTCCATTAAGTAAAAACAAAGGTTGTCAGTAGAAAAGAAGAAGAGGAAGGCACCTCCTTCCATATTTGTCCGAAATTACGCCCCATGTATATGCTCCAACCAGCATGCCAGCAAAAACCACGGTGGTTATGATGTTTTCCTCGTGAGAAGTAGGACCCCATTTCGAATGAACTGCAGGTCCAACAAACGAGAGAATCATAACCTCCATGGCCTCTGAAACCCAACCCGTTCAAGCATAGAGTAGCACAAGGAATTGGAATTTTCCAATCCCCATGGGGACAAGAGCTTCATCTACTGTATTCCTTGGACCTCCATCTGCCATCTAGGGTGTTTGTTTTAGCTTTTTCAACCATGGTTTTCAAAAAAATTGCAATTTTTTTTTCATTTTAAACACTGGCGGTTTAGTGTTTTTAGATCATTTTGATGTGCTGATGTCAAAAATGATTTTAAATAAATAAAAAAATATCATTTTGATGTATTTCGGCACGAAATATTTTTTGAAAAGCTATGAAAAGCTACAGCAACAGCTCTCCCAAACACCCTCTAAAAATGTAAAGCAAATAAGCTAACCAAAACAAGTACAAGTTAATTTTGCTGCTTGTATGATTGAAAACAGCTTAGAACTAAATAGATCCAGATTGGCTTTGATCTTTAGCCAAATGATTGATCCTTGTTTCAACCACCGCACTATGAAGGTGTCCATAATCATAGGCGAACAGATGCTATGAGTGCCCTGAAAACTTCCCTTTTATTGGTCTAGGGGAGGAACCAAAGCCATGGCGTGTTGCCCTGAATAACTTATAAAATGTACTATCTAGGGAAAAGTTAGAATATTGTTCATGTTATCGTTATGAACTCCACTACGAGTGCAATGATTATTTATGTCAGTTGTCATTACAAGACGACGAAGTACCTTCTGAGTTGAAAGATCACTCATGGTGGAATGGTTAGGTAGAGACAATCAAGGGCCATACATGCAGAATATGTTTTTTGGTTTTTTTTTTTTTTGGGGGGGGGTGTTTTAGCTCTAAATTTATTAGTCTCAAGCATAGGCTATACAACTTTTCTCTAATTTAGCGCTCTCTACTCGACTCTTGCTCTCCATAACTTGCTACCTGAATAGATTACTTCTGTAAGCTTCAATTTCATTCAAGTTCCCCCTCTAAGAGTGAAGAAGACTCTGAGAAAGTACAAGGGCGAAGTGTTGAGGCATTAAGCAGCGAAATTGTTCATGTTTTCCATCGTAATCACAACTCCGACTAGTTTCAAGCCTCGCATGATTTGTTGACTCGGTTCGAGTATGAATCCTATGACTTGCAGGTTAGTATAATTTCAATAGTGGTATATGTTTTTGTTCCAGCCCACTTTATCTTTCTGTCAAAGCAAGTTTTACTCTCTTTCAATAAACAATTTCATTCTTGTACGAAGACACGTTTTCCAGGGTAGATTGTAACCTAGATAAATGGATTACTACACTACTCTAGCTCAGCTGCTCGAATTCCCAGATCAAGAATCAAAATTAACTTTTTAATGCAAGATCAATTAGATGATTAGGGGATTTAGACTAATTAATATTGGAAGCAAACTTATGATAAAAGGTTTTGGAAAGTAAACATTTTTCTGCATTCTCTCCTTCACTAACTACATGGTTAGGATTAGCTGCTGATAATAAGTTATTGTACCCAAAACATTGAATTTCTTGATTGGATCCACCAGAGAATTATTTGTTGTTTCAAACACAATCAAAGCAAGATTTAATTAAAGAGAATTGAACATCAAGTACACAGTGCGAATGGATTCGTTAAACAAGAAACCTAACAAAACCCATCATGAAAGCACCAACATTCTGAAATTTGAATCGCATCAAATGATGAACGAGAAACAACCCAAAACATCAGACCGGCTTAGAACGAGAAAAAAAAAAAAGCACAAAATTGGGAGTTGATGGAGAAAAGAGACCTTCTCAGAGATTATACATGCAAATGATCCAAGAAAAAGGTTCCCTCTTCTTTGTAGGGTTTTCAGACTGAAATGAGAGGTGATTATTGACAGATAGGTAGTGTATCAGTGTATTTTGTTTCTTAGTTTTCCCATGCGTTATACATTGAATGATGCAATTTCATGCGAATAGATTCCAAGAGAAGAAGAAAATTCCAGTGCTAGTTTAGAAGGAAAAAAATTGCTGGCTGGAGAAATTCTCTGTCAACCGTGTTAGTTTGGATTTTTTTTTTTCCACTGTACTAGTTTGGGGAAAAAAATCTTGCCTCATTAGAGATTTCAACCATCGTCATAATTACCAATTGATAAACAGTATAAAGACAGCCAAAAAAATCCTTCAAATAAATGTAATAAAGATCAAACATAATAAGCTGCATGATGGAATCATCAAACTCACAAGCGCTGCGAGGAACTTTAATTTGTAGAATCAAAGAAGCAGTGCAAGAGTAAATGGCATTTTTTTCACTGTACTACATGCTATGAATGTCACCATCATCGTTCTGCAGCGTAGCTAGTCAGATGGGACATAAAAAAGGTGATGATTATGTGAACTGATATACTTTTTTTGGAAAATCCGAAGCTAACAACGGGTATCTAGGCCGCCGGACCTGACTAATCCTGGAGGTGCACAGAGCCTCGGCAAGCATGTTTCCTACAAGTACACCACGGTTAAGTCATGGGCTTCGCCCAAGTCCGATGGCCCCAAAGAATTATTTGCACCTGAGCGGATTCGAACCTGAGACCTTACGGGGAGCACACCCACGAGCCCCAGGCCTCCACCGCCGGGCCAACCCCTTGTTTGCAACTGATACACTTACATTTACGCTAAACAGAAAGAGTAGAAAGTGATTATACTATTACACTTCAATCATTTTACGATGGGAGTGTCTCCCTGAAAATACAAGTGATTATACAGAAATGGTCTGACCTTACGACAGACAGATCAAGGCTCCTGTTGTTTCACAGCCTTGGGTTTTTCATTTTTTGTACTGGATATACTCTCAGTCAGTTCAAGACCCTTGGTTTCATGTGGAAACAGCATTACAGAGCATCCTGCTACAAACATTACGCACACAAAAAGAACAAGTGCTGCTGTCTGATGGCATCCTTGCACCAAACTTACTGCCACAAGCGGGCAAATCATTCCCCCGATTCTTCCCATTGCGCTTGCAACTCCCATGCCTGTTGATCTCACTGATGTTGGGTAAATCTGGAAGGGAAAGAAAAGCATGTTATTGAAGACCAGTACCTTAAATACGGCGAGATGAGGATTTGAAGTGCTTTCAAGAATCATTTCCTATAGCCATGTGTGCTGTTGAGTGCTAAATGTAAAGTTGCCAGCAGATTGCTGCCATGACCAGGATGAAGTAAGAAAAACACAGACATTAAAGGGTGAGATGTTACAAATGTTTGAATGAAAACGTACACTTAACACTCGAACTGCGGTGATTTACACGGAGGCACAAGCACTCTTCTAACTCTAAGTACTAAGTTGAGTTGAGCACCTTAGGCCGTGTTTGTTAGGAGGGATGGATGGGGTAGAGTGGAAAGATGAGGAAGGGAAAGGATGGATAGGTTACCATCCCACTGGTTGTTGGGCTTGGAATTCACTGTTAAATCCACACCAAACATGCACATACAGACATTGCACAGGCCCTGTCTTCTAGTCTTCTAAAACAAAGCTCTTAAAAGCCAGTGGTGTTCAATTTCAGATTTCGGGATCATCGTATAATAGGATATGACCAACGCCTAGCTTTTTGTTTTTCTGAAAGAATAAACTCATGTATAACAAGTAATTTAATTCAGTGTCATCAAAAGGACTTCTAACGCAAACAAATAATCCTGCATTTTTTTCTCCAAAGTTGCTTCTCAGCCCAACTAAAGCACAATCTATTCCAAATGAAATGGCATGAGCTATAGTCTTTTATATATATATCCTGAACGTTCTTGATTATGAAATATTAAAGAGAAAAATTCAATAATCAATAGGCTCTGGAGTGAAAATTCAATTCCCAAGACTCACCTCTGGAGCGTATATGAAGACAATAGTGAAGGTTCCTGTGATGCATATTCGAGCACCGAAGAGAAGAATTGTTGTTACCCTTGGTGACTGGTGGACTACCAATGGTAGCAGGAAGATGCAGGCCACAAAGAACAAAGCCGCCATTGAAAGTTTACGACCAGCCCTATCAACTATGAGAGCTGACACAATGAGCCCCGGAAACTCTTGAGCCAAATAAAAGTTAGATGTTATTAAGCTTCCTTGGGAGATTGCAAAATCAGATTTATTGTAAAAATAAAAACTCACCTGCAAAAGTAGCGATCAAGACTCCTTTGTAATCAACATCGGAAGACTTATCTGACTGTGCTTTAGTGTGATTGCAAGTGTTGTTCCTGTTGTTCAACTCAGTTGTCAGCAACACAAGGCCATAGTATGAAAATGCATTCCCAAAGAATACCACCCATAAAAGCACGGTTGACCTAACTAATTTAGGTGAAATAAGCAATAACAGAGATTTTAAGACCCCCATGTCAGAATCCTTCCACTTAGGAGGAGGAGGAGGAGGATGAAGAGGAGCAACATCTCCATCTCTACTTGCTGGCAGTGAAATTGTGCCTTCTATAGGAATATTTTTTCCTTGCAGCTCGATCTCGTTATCAGTAGCAAGAACACCAAGCGGCAATTCTTTCCTATTTTGTTTGGCTATTTTCTCCAAAACTCTAAGGGCATCACCTTTTTGGCCTTTCAAACAGAAATACCTAGGTGATTCTGGTGTCATGACATAAAATATAAGGAGAAGGAATGAAGGCAAAGCAGATACCGCCAGTAGCCACCTCCAATTTAATCTAGGCATAATAATCTGCGAAGGGACAGAATAAGGATGAAATCATTTTCCAGAAATGTAGCACAGATTACATGAAGTAGGAAAAAGATAAAACCAAAACTATTTTATGGACTTCACTGGAAAACATAAAAGACAATAAAAACACAATAAGAAATAAAACACAAGTATGTTCTGGGATAATTCCATAATAAGAGGTGCAGATATGCAAATGATAACATCAAGTGACACTTCATAATGGCCATTAGAGTAAATCAAGAAAGTTTCACAATCTTAGAATTCTAGAAAAATCCCAAATCCCAATCAATACATATTTTAGCACATGCGACATAAACTAATAAATAAAAACAAAGGCATACATCATTGGAAGTCTAATACTAATTATCATATGTTGGTATGTGAAACACATCATACCAATATAAAATTGTTTTCACCAACCACAGGTAACCTGGGATTGAAGGTTGTTGACTCTTTCAGAACTTTAAACCAACAAAGAAATTTGAAATAAGAAACCAAAAATGATAAAGAAATCATAAGCATACCCAGGCCAGTGAAGCCTCAAAGATTGCTCCAAATGTCCAGAATGCTGAGATAATCACCATCCAAAATCCTCTGTTTGGTGCTGGTACAAACTCTAAAAACCAAGCAAAGAGTACAGGACCACCCCCGAGACCAAGACCAACCAAGGAACGAAAAACAAGCAATGCAATATAATTTGGGGCAAAAGCACTTAGAAAACCAGCTCCAGAAGTAATTATTGCTGTGACCAAGAAACCTTTCCTGGAGAATACAATAAAAAAACAATAGAGCATGTCTGAGACTAGAAAACACAACAAAATTGCAGTAGTAGTTCACAAAAGAAGCATGGCAAATGTAATATGTCAAAAGAAGAATAGTCACAAAAACCATAGTTACAGGTGACAATAGATCTGTTAAAAGCTTCTATTCTTCAGATTCATACCAAGTATTTAGAAACTTGGATTTTTGAAATACATCAAGATTCAACCCTTTTTTATGTAAAAGCTAAATGGATATTGAAACCTTGAATTTTTTGAGCATCACCACGTTCTAGTAAAGCCGCTTTTATTTATTTATTTTCTTTTTTGAACTGATTCCTAGCAATGCTACTTTATATCACTCCGTGGGGATATGACCATGCATTGGATAGAGCTGCAGGAGTCGATCCAACTACAAGACTCCTTTTATTCTATTCTTCAAAGGTTCATTCAACTAATTCATCAAGGTTATCCATGTGTGACTCTCAATCAAAATGTGTGGGGATTCTGGCATAGTCGTCAATATAATGACAGCAGAATCATCTTCAAGTGCTAATAAGTATTATGAGCTTCGGGTAAAGAAAGGGTTGTACACAGAAATTCAGCCTACCTTCTTCCATATCTGTCTGAAACTAAACCCCATGAATATGCTCCAACCAGCATGCCAGCAAAAACCACGCTGGTTATTAGACTCTCTTGATGAGAAGTAAGATTCCAATCAGACTTAACTGCTGGCCCGATAAATGACAAAATCATCATCTCCATGGCTTCTGAAACCCAACCCATGCCAGCATAGAGAAGCACAAAGTATTGAAATTTTCCGAACCCCGTGGCCAGAATAGCGTCATCGACAGTATAACTTGGACCTCCATCTGTCATCTAAGAATATTAAGAAACTAAGCTAATTAATACAAACATTAGGAGCTTTTGCAGCTAAATTGATAATTGTATATTATGATTGGAAACACCTTAAGACCACATAGATCAAGATGTTGAAAATGATTTGAAGACACTAATCTAAATACAACCAAGCTTTGAAAATCTTGTGTGTTCCTTTGAGCAAGAATCAAACTTGTAATCAAATTCAGCAGATTATGGCCTACAGTCTATTCAGGGATACTGTCAAGGCATAAGAAAAATGAATTAAGAAGAAAGAAAGTAGAAACTTCCCATGTCTCATCCAGTTTCTAGGTGCATCCTAAGCAAATCATGAAAGGCACATGCATGTAGACGACACAGAAAGTTATATTATAGGCAAACTTATCATAAAACATTTCCAAAAAAAAAGTGTCACCATTTTTAATCACGGGTTTCTTCAAATCAATAAATAACAAATATAGGATTGATTGGCTACATATTAACATGGAATATAAATGACTAGTAGCTATATTAGAAGAGAATGGATGAATTTCTTCTCGATGAGGTAGATATCTTTGATCTGCTGCATCAAAGTCAAGCAATGCAAAGTCTGTTCTTTAAGAAAATGAAACGACACAGACCCCAACCATCAAAAACTTACACCCAGATATATAAATGGGGAGAAGGAAGAACAGACCTTGATAAATGCAGATCTATCTTCTTCTTCTTCTTCTAAACGGAGTTTGTTCTTGTGAGGCTGAAACAAGCAATTCCAAGCATGAGTGATAAGGGTCAAAGAAGGCGTCGTGTAGACCGGAGAAAGGAGGAATGATAGAGATGGCCCTTTCTGAGAGCTCTTTTGTTGACTTACGTACCTGTTTGCTCATCTTAACAAACTAATCAATCAATCAAAAAAAACGAAACTTTATCTTGGGATTCACAACCAAACAAATAAAAAAAAAAAGCTTGATCTTTCGAGGTGGGCAGGGAAGGATAGGGGTATTCTTTGTTTTGTTTTGCAAAATTCCAGGCTTAGTGGGGTTTGAGGTTGACTCTCTTCGATTCTTCCTCTTTTATAAAGGCTGTCGTCTTATGCTGGTTGTCCAATTACACTGTGTGTATGTGGGATGGATCCCACCTAACCTTGTTGCTTCAATGCCACTGTCTTTCCTCCCTCCTTCCCTTAAACCAGGAGGAACTGGGTGGAGGATGGGGCGATGCTCAGCTGCTAATGTTTTGGCCTGGCGTCTCTCTTTTTTCCTTGTGCTATGTTTTGTTCTTAAAATTTGTTTTCTAATCTTACATTCGATTATTGTAAAATGAATTCCTTAAAAAATATATCTAGTTGAGGAGGTCAAGAGAATATCACATCCAACTGGAATGAATGGAGGATGGTGGGATCTTGATGAATTTGAGTATTCTAAATCGAAGACGTGTGGAAGGAGATCTATGACTTGATTCATCATCATCTTTGCTTTTTCCTAAATCAGCCCTGAGCAAATTCCATGTGGATAGAAACAACAACAACAACAATAAACAAACAAACATTGAGGTTGGAAGATGAAATTGAAGTATAATAGGGTTGTCACACCTAATTCTATTTCATAATTTTTATATATAAAAATAAGATTTTGATATGTTATACTAAAATGTAAGTTAGATAATCTTATTTATACATCTACAATGATGAACATGGAAAACAATCTCCATCAGGGATTACAGTGTTGTTTTTGGGATTCCATACCAAAAAGAAATAAAAAATAAATTAATCGATCTCAAAATTTGATTTTGTAAACCAAATATAAAACAATTCTTGTATTTGTTTTCATGGGTCTGAGAGGACTTGTTCTCAACTTCAAATTATTTTTATCTCGATCCGATAAATATCTAATAAAAAATATTATAATCCTTTACGTGATATGGTTCAAGAGCTGTATCCAATCCTGTATTGGGCCGGACCGACTGACTCGCACCAGGCTTATCCAAATGAAGCCCACCTCGTGACGTGTCCATCCATATAGAAAAGCCCTTCAATATAGAAAAGCCCATGCTCGCAGAAAAAGATATTATCAGAAACAATCATTACTGTCAAGGAGAATGATTTCTTCGATGACCTTATAAAAACAATGACTCGTTTTTGATTATTTTTTCTGACAGTGACGGGGCATGATAATTAACAATTAATCAATCTCGTATGCTCAGTTTTGAAGATAAATTCATAAAAACCACACTGACGAGAAGTGATAGGATAGGATGCCATCACTCTACACATATTAAAACCGAGACGTTCCGGCTGGAATTTCTAAAATGAACTGGAATTAAAATCGAAATAAAAACAACAATGTTTCGTCTCAATTTTTTAATGACACGAAACGTTCCGGTCATTCCAGCCAGAACAGAATTAACGAGCCTGCTTAATATTATCATTTTTCCTTGTAAGATTGTGATTGGAAGTTAAAAACCATGTCAACGTAAAATAAAAAGAAAAAATATATACATTTAATATTTAATATACCGGCAGTGTCTAAAATGAGGAATGATTATATCTAATTTATAATAATGTATTTGTTGAATCCAAATCATCAATCTGAGACCACAAGAAAGATGGGAGAAAGTGACCTGTCGGTTTACCCCTCTCCCCTTCCATGCCCTTTCCCACCCTCCATGAGCTACGTCTTCTTGTCCTTTTGCACACGCGCGCGCGACCCTTGTCTCTCTCTCCAATCCTTCTCAACCTCTCCTTTGCTTCGTGGGACCCACACACACGTATACATACACATCTGTGTGTGTATTTGAAATTATGTATTTGGTAGTGCGCTACAACCGGTGTTTGCCGAAAATTTGAAAAAAAAATTTATTTTAAATGAATATGTTTTGGTTTTTTTAGATCATTTTGATGTGCTGATGCCAAAAATGATTTTTAAAAAATAAAAAAAACATTATTTTGATGTATTTCGGCACGAAAAGCATTTTGAAAAGCTACCGCAATCGCACTCCCAAACAAGCACAAAGTTAGGATGAGAATACACGGGAGCATTTTTTATTTTTATTGCTGTTGATTGACTCGCTATCACTGTAATAAAAACTATACTATAAAGTCAAGTTGATCGTAATTTAATTTTGAACGCACAAATCTAACAGCAAGCTATGCATGGTCAATTATTGATATACCAATTCTAATAAAATCTGACAGTCCCTGTCATCACCAGGGCTCAAGCGAGGTGTGGGGACCAGTTGGGGTATCCTATAATATGTAATCAACAAAGTGTTCGCTGAGCCAATACATTATTGACACCTGAGATTGTTTTTCTGCCCATTCCACTTTCATCCTGTTGTCAGCTGCAGATTGGGCGATTGGTGCTAATAAAAAATGGCGATGGATTTCATGTTTCTCAATGGCCACATGGAATTGAATACCGTGCTTTTAAATGGTGATGTTAATTGAATTCAGGGTTAATAAGTTGATTGTTTTATAATAAATCAAATGTTTTGTTTAGAATATTTGGCAGAGAAAAAAAAAAAACAGAGCAGCCCACACCATGAACGGAAAAGGTATTTGAAATAGACAGGGAAGATTCGTGAATATATAAAATGAATATATGATTTTTTTTTTCCTTGGCATCCACTGGAGATGAAGATTGTGATTACGGCAATGGCCGGGGTCCCCTCGTTTTGGAAATGATGTTTATTTTTCAGTGATACAGACTGTCCAAATGGACAATTTATAAACTTTGCTTGATTTCTAGTTTTCTAATTGAGTATATAGGAATTTAAAGGCTGTTAAACTACAGGAGATTGGGTTCATGAGCGGAGAAATCTGGGGAAAGATGCTGCTATCGTCAATGAAGTGCCCTGTCATCGGGATCACCATCTTCGCTGCTACTATCATCATCATCATTACAAGTCTAGCTGTTAGAAGTTGCGGGTACATGTTCTATGAATGAAGTCTCTGCTAAAATTACAAGTTCATTATATGGCACCAGTGCAAGTCTGCTAAACACAATTCATTACATGTTCAAACATGGCGCCATCCATCACCATGTCCACGCCAATATTCCTCTCTCTCCTCCACCTCGCCGGGTTGGATCTCGTTCCAGGATTCCTCTCATCTTTTCTCTCTTTTTAATAACCTGATTAAACAAAGTATGTGAATGTATACTACGTTGTCTAATAAGCCAAACCGCAGATAATTCAATACTGCAAGTGGGAGCTGGTATGTTGGAGGTGACACCGCAGATACTGGCGATGACGAGGGAACCTGGGAATGGTTAAAAAAAGAAAAGTAAACATGGAGGGGAGAATGATTGGAAGCAGTTAAAAGTTTGTCCTTTTATCTTAACTAAATAAGAAATATAAAATACTTTTGGTATATGCTGACATGGTGGAGAAGAAGGTGGCAGTTTTGGTGAGAGTCGCAGTTAAAAAGTGTCTTAGAGCTTGGTGAGTTGGTTCCTCTGTGTTTGCTACAATCTGAAATGAAATTTAACAAAAAAAAGTGTTTTATGCTGGTAAAGAGGCAAAGTAAAACTAGCGACTGTATTTGAACTGGGAAGTCTGCTGGTGGTGGCTGAGCTGGCTGGGTTTGGGGCTAATGCTCTCCACTTTATATGTTGGCAGTGGTAGTAGCTGAGGCGCCTTGTTTTTGCTGGTGGCAGGGGCCAAGCAACACTGGTCACCGTAGCCCTCTTGGTCACCGTAGCCAATGCTACCTTGTGCTGTTACCATGTCCAGGTAACATACTCATGTTTCTCAAAGTGCGGAATCATTGACATCTCCAATTCTCAAGCATATTAAGCAAGAATTTGGAATGTGTTGCCCTTAACTATTATCACAAATGGTCTTAAATAATAGAGACATTTTCAAAGGATTTGGAATGTGTCCATACAGAATCCTTAGGAGAATCCTCTTCTAGTTTTTTCTGCAATCAGTTTATGGACCATGCTGGT
The DNA here is from genome assembly GCA_025169955.1 of Salix arbutifolia. Classification (NCBI taxonomy): domain Eukaryota; kingdom Viridiplantae; phylum Streptophyta; class Magnoliopsida; order Malpighiales; family Salicaceae; genus Salix; species Salix arbutifolia. The sequence continues at coordinate 272,866 of CM045908.1, forward strand.
GCTTGAGATGCTTACATTTGTGTGACAATAATCCTTGTGGAGGGAGGATGTCTGAAAAGGACATGATACTTGGGATACCTTAGTTGTGGGTGTGTAATCACAGAATTCAGGACAGCAGAAAAGTTGAGATTGCTCAGCTGCTTGGTTTTTTTTTCCTATTCAGTCTTAATTCCTTGTTTACTGTAGTAACAAAAGACTTTGTTGTTTTAGTTTAGGGTTAGGTAGGAGTTGACAATGACAAATAATTTCTGATGCTTAGAAGTCTAATGGCGGGCTCCCATAATGAGTCTGCTGTTAGAACAAGTCCAATGGTAAGAGCCATTTTTAAGAGCCAAATCTGTAAAATGGCTCTTGAATAGTGTTTATATGGTTTTTTTGTTGATGTGTGCTCCAATGGCAAGAGCCATTTTGGAGAGCCATTTTTTTTAATATTATTTTAAATATAGTTCAATTATTTTATATATAGTTTAATTATGCAATTAATTATACAATTAAGGTGTGCAGTGGATGAACTGGGAAGTCTGCTGGTGGTGGCTGAGCTGGCTGGGTGTGTAATCATAGAATTCTGATGCTTAGAAGTCTAATGGCGGGCTCCCATAATGAGTCTGCTGTTAGTCTTTGATTTACAAGTGATTCTAGATGTTATTTCGTGATGGAACTGAACTTTGCCCTGTACCTTGTAGGCAGCTTTGGCATGTTGAATTTGCTAGTTACTGATTTCTGTTTAAATTGTTGTTCTATAACTATGCTATATAATCGATTGCCTATCAGTGTCTCTGCTGAGCTAGAAAAAATGGATTCTCATGGGTTTTTTACAGTCTGGTTTACAGGTTTCTCAGAAGAAAACTGTTTGCTATTGATCTAGTTAGAGAATTTATGGAGATGCTTTCACTTCAAGATCTGTGTGGATCATGTGGCTTAACTGCCTGTATAATTTAGCAGAAAACAGATTGGCAGATCCTGTTACTGGAATACATACCATTGCTGAAGCTATTTTTTGTTACAGAAATGTAACACCTCAGTGCTGATCGAAGAGAGAAAGTGTTCCGAACATAAACACTGCTAAAATTCCAACCCTGCATCTCTTGTTCTATCATCTCCATCCGGAAAGCTTTTTTACAGGATTGTGGCATATGGTATATGATTGTTTGAGAGGTAGATGAAGGTTGGGCTATCATCATGAATCATCATGCTATTGCATCGGTGACAAAAAGCGAGACTAGTAAAGGAGCCACACAGCCATTTTGCTCTGCCTTATTTCCAATCCAGAATTCTTTTAGCAGCAAATCAGATTGTCAATCTTCATCGACAAGTGAATCTTCTTCTCCATGCCCATCCCCGCTGATACAGATAGAATCTCTCGGCTCTCCAAGTAAAATGCAACTGTCTACAGCCCAACAGCAAATGCTTTGTCTGAAATTTGGACCAGACAGCCCTCTTTCCCCTACTTCTCGTGTCCAAGATTCTAAGAGCACATTTCAACGCTCTTCTGTCTTCTGTACAAGTTTATACCTTTCATCTTCATCGAGCTCTGAAACTAATCGACAGCTTGGAAATTTGCCATTTCTCCCACATCCTCCGACATACAGCCACTCTTTTTCTGCCACTGATTCAACAAAATCTCCACTGCTTTTCAGTGAGGATTTAAGCAACAAGTACGATGAGGACCTATCAGATGCTTTTATGAAAGACATTTTTAATTTGTCTGGAAATGCTTCTGAGGGTAGCTTTCATGGTATGAACTACACAAGTGACAATTTGGAACTAACAGAGCAATTGGATCTGCAGTTTTTGTCTGACGAACTTGATATAGCTATCACAGACCATGGAGAAAACCCCAGGCTTGATGTAAGTACATTACAGAATTCATCAATCAGATTCTGGTTATATTGAATGTGCTGTGAGTACTTTTATTGTACTGTAATTGTATCCTCAACCAGAGGAATCCTCTATCTTTTAAGGGTCTATTTTCTTTCCAAACTTCACACACCTTAAAGTTGATAAGATAGGACCAAAAAAAGAAATTTCGAGGTGTTTATACTCATTATGGCTAGAATTGAATAGATTGAGTATCCCCCCTATCAGTATCTTAAATCAATATTGGTTTCTATTGGTTGGCTGCATGCTTTTCTGCTAATTAAAGAAAAATGGATGACTTAAGATTTTCTGCATTCCAAAAAAATAAATAAATAGATTCTCTGTTTTTTTTAATGCAAGTTTTCCCAATTGTATGCAGAAAACAGGGTCCTTCTTATTTGTTTTACATTTAGGCACGCCAACGATGGACTGCTGCTTCATCTTCAACTAATTTATTCCTCTCTTTGGATCTGTTTTCTAGGAAATATATGGAACTCCTGAATCTCCATCAAAACCAGCCACAGGATTTGCATGCAATCAGAATTTTCCTTCTGTTGACGCACTTTCAAGCCACCCCTCCCCTGGTTCATCCACTGCACACAAGCCAAGGATGAGATGGACACCTGAGCTTCACGAACGCTTTGTAGAGGCTGTCAATAAGCTTGATGGGGCTGAAAGTGAGTAACCTATGTTGCCTATTCGAAAGATTTAGGCTTTATTCTTTTCATCTCTATTGTGATAGTAGGCTTGAACCACTGAGTTGTCTGAACCATAGCAATACCTCAACAGGCTCGTTGGATTTTTTTAAAGATATATATCTCTTCTTGATTGTATAAAAGGTTTCATCGCTGCTTTATAATGTAGAGGCTACTCCAAAGGGTGTGTTAAAGCTTATGAACATTGAAGGTTTGACCATCTATCATGTGAAAAGCCACTTACAGGTATCCAGTCTATATTATCTTTGGACTTGTCTATCCAATCTGAATTAGTCATTGTGAACTTAAATGTAAATGCTTTAATTGTAAAGTTTTTTACCTTCCCTTAATGTTTTTTTTCTTCTCAGAAATACCGACTTGCCAAGTATTTGCCGGAAAAGAAGGAAGGTGATGAATCCATAATCCTAAACAAGCCATGCTTATCATTGCCATCATCATCATTACCAAAATCCTCTTAAGGAATAACTCAAAATGCACATGATTGTTTGCTGATTATGTGCTATAGTTCTATGGCAATTTTTATATGCATGCATGGATAATTATTATTATTTTTGCAATCTGAATTGTTGAGATCCCCCCCCTTCCATGTGCACAGAGAAGAAAACTTCTTGCTCTGAAGAAAAGAAAGCGATTTCAATCAACATTGAAGATTTGAAGAAAAAAGGGTTAGTACTAGTCTATTTTGCCTTATCAATTTCACGTGGACATCTTGGCATTTTGTTCTATCAGACGATAAAAATTTTACTCTTTTCATGTCTAGGACAATTCAAATCACTGAAGCTCTTCGCATGCAAATGGAAGTCCAGAAGCAGTTACATGAACAACTTGAGGTATGCTGTGGACCTCACTATGACTACCGTTTTGTTTCTATCTGCTTTCTCTCTCAGTTGATCCCATAAAATGGTCGCACCAGCTATTATACTTTATTCTCTGTGGTCCTGGGACTATCCATTTTTGTTTTCTCGTTGCGAGGACAACACTGAAATAATAGCTTGATTAACTTTTGGGGAAAGCTTTGGGTTGAGGCCATTGAAAGCCTCTCAATTTTGTCTTCTGGTCGAGGCCAATACCTCATTTTAGTTGTTCATCCTTCCCTTCCCGAACCTCTTCCTTGTTTGCTTTTGTCCTTCCTTCCCTCGCAAGAGCAGATCAATATTCCCTGTTGTAAACTACTTCTTGTAGTGTTATGTCTGAGTTCTCATTGTAAACTTACTTTGATGGCGAAAATAGCTTGATTGTTTGTTTTTATGAAGAATTGGATCACAAACTTGAGTATACAGGACAATATAGATGCCACTTTAAGGCAATTTCCCGAACAAGATTTTGACCTAGGGCTTGGGAAAGGTTTACTTTTACCTTTCTTCATATAAGTAGATCAATGTTCTTTGTGGTGTATGGATTTGTTCTCATAATTTCCGTGCCCCCCTTGGGATATCTTGTTCTTTATTCCTATGTTCTTTACACAGGTACAAAGAACTCTGCAGTTACGGATAGAGGAACATGCTAGGTATTTGCAAAAGATAATAGAGCAGCAGAATGCTGGCAGTGCCTTACTTTCTCCCAAAAGCTTGTCATCGTCGACCAATCCACCTAAAGATTCTGAGCTGCCGCCTCCTTCCCCGTCAACTGTTGCTGAGTCTGTAACTGACCTGTCATCACCTTCATCAAAGCATAAAGCAACTGACAGTGATAATCTTGAAAAACAAACATCCGAGAAAAGGATCCGTCTTGAAGAAAAGTCAGAACCAGCATCAGAAGATGCCGTGGTTGAAGATCCTCCTGTATAAGATAGGCCTTCCTGCGGCAAACTGATGCAGAACAACTTGCTGCAGAATTTGAAGAAGAATTAGACAAGAAAATGAAGAAGAAGGAACGGTCCAAAAATCACAAGCCAACTGGCAGCAGGAAGATCAAGAAATAAAAACTGATGCACGTCGCTGGGATTTGGAGACATTGCAAGCCGAGAATCCAGCTTTTAATTCCTGATCTTCCTGCTGCCAGTTGGCTTGTGATTTTTGGACCGTTCCTTCTTCTTCGTTTTCTTGTCTAATTCTTCTTCAAATTCTGCAGCAAGTTGTTCTGCATCACAAACAGTACCTGATTGTCTCCAAGACAATTCAAGACGTGTAGACCTTCAATCCCTTGTTGTAAAATAGTATAGTTGAATTGAGAGTTGCTTGATTTGTATCTCCTGACATGTTAGCTGTTTGAATGAAAAGAAAAACTAGCAATTCGAATTGCCGCAGGTTGTTAAACATCCCTGGTTGCCGCCATGGTAACTTTGTAGCGCAAAGTACTCCACTACTATGGGTTATTCTTTTTCCTATCATGTTCTGTCAAATATTCACGTAGGTATTTGATAATAGTATATTGAATCCCCCCTTGCGGATGTGTTCTTGTTCATGATTCAACCTCTGTCTGAAAAGATTCTCTGATTTCTGAGGCCATTGGAACACAAAGCCAGCGTAACGAATGAGACTTGTAATGAAGGAAGCATTACCCCTTCAATTTATGGTTTTGGCCGAAACCCTATACAAAAAGGAAGCATAACCCCCAACTTATTCATCCAATTAACCACAAATTACTCGTCAAATCAACAATTATCTCATCACAGAAAAATTCTAATTATACTAAAAATCTTAAACTTACCACAATCACAAGTACACACTAAAAACATAATATGAGAGGGTCTATTACGTTTCAAATACGATGAAAATGGAAGATCACAGCCTGGATGACACCCATAAATCAAGTTTAAATTAATTACTTGGATATCAGATTTTCTTGCTTTTTAAAAAACATTATTATATTAAAAATAATAATTAAACCGGCCAACGGTATTGATAGTGCTGTATACCGCGGGCTAACTATCTAGATATCGTATAAAAACGGAATCAATCAAATGAAGATCTTTAAACACCACCTCTAATTCTTAATTCTGCATGGATATAAATAATGCAGTCAGGGAACCAAGGGAAGGGAGAGGATCCTTGTGGGGTAATTTTTCAATGGATGTTAGTATCGCTTTAGTTTTTGAATTATTCTTGTGGAAACTACTGGTTCCAGTTAATATGTAGTCTGCAGAAACGTTATCTTATGGGGTTAACTATCTCGAGTTCCTCCTAGCAGATTTGTGTCCTTTTCATGATTCAGCTTTATTGTCAAAAAATATTGTTTCTGATTTCTGAGGCCATTGGAATACGAAGCCAGCTTCACCAACAAGGTAGGAAGGCAGAACTAGCTTGTGATGAGATGAATTGGTGAGAAAACATATGTACCAAAACAAAAGATATATAAATATATATATATATATATAACTGTATAAATATGAATATTCAACCACCCTATGTTTTATTTATGTATATTGCACACAGTAAAGGGCCTTTTCTTAGCATTCCTTTCAAAAAGTAGCGTCACTTGTACTGCTGTACTGTTGTTACACGCGTCACCTGCCATTTGCCATGATCAAACCGCAGCACCTCCAAATGGCACTAAAACACCTCATCAGCACCACCATCAACTGGTCTGGTGGCGTGTTAATCATATTAATGACAAAACATAATTCAACATATATTCAAGCACGTGTCCTCAGTGCCCTCGGGATTCTCAGTCGAAACCATTTTACAGTTACACTAGAGAACGCGCAGCAATGTCTGTTCTGTGTGTGTGTGTGTGTGTGTGTGTGTGTGAGAGAGAGAGAGAGAGAGAGAGAGAGAGAGAGAGAGAGAGAGAGAGAGAGCTGAAAATGAAAGAAAAGCCGACTGAGTGAGTGATAAATTCTTGATGATAAAGTTTCAGTCTTCCTTTTTTGCGAGTATTTCCCACTCTCTTAGCTTTCGAAGTCTTGACTCTATAAGGTACCTTTCTTTATTCTTTCACTCTCTCTGTTGTCTTGATCCCTTGAATGTGTAAAACCATGTTGTTTCTTCCCATTTGTACATATTTTTCTGGTGGGTGAGTTTTAATCATCTTAGGTATTGTTAGCCCCAAAAGGCTTTTTTCTTCTACTTTCACTCTCTGATGTGTAAAGTTTAGGCCTTTGTGTCTGAAGATGAAAATTTTCTTCTTTGATCTAATTTCTTATGTGCTTGTACCAAATGGGCTGTACTCGATAGGTTTATTGATTTCTGCAATTGTATTCCCTTGAGTTGTATTGCATGGATTTGCAGCTGGAGCTTGCTGAGAACACTTTGCACATATCGAGGGCTCTCTGCTAAATTAAGATCGTGCAATTTTAAGAATCTCCTTCTCTTAAATTTATCGAAATGACTGCTGGTAAAGTGTCCATTAATATTCATGATCATGGTGCTGCTCTTGATGAGAAAAGGCAAAGAGTTCAATGCAATTACTGTGGTAAAGTAATGAGTAGTTTCTCCCGTCTCAAGTACCACGTAGGAGGTATACGAGGTGATGTAGTGCCATGTGAAAAGGTCGCTGTAAATGTGAGGGAGTCTTTCAGAAGCATGTTGTTAGAAACTAAAAGAGCGAGTCTTGATAAGGAAGTTCAGGATCCGTATCATCCAGATCTTCCTTGTAAGAGATTTTACTCCCCTGACTTGAATGCTGATAAGCGTAAGAAGCGTGATGTAAATCACACGACGGGTTGTGGGAGTGGAATGCATCCAGAGATGCACTCTGTAATTGAAGATGATATGACTGAACATGTTTCAGTTAATAACAGAAGAACAGCCATGAGCAGTGGAGCGAAGGAAAATGTATTGTCAAGGCGAGCTCAAAGATGCATTGGCAGATTCTTTTATGAAACGGGTTTTGATTTCAGTGCTTCCACTTTGCCTAGCTTCCAGAGAATGATAAATGCCACTCTTGATGATGGCCAGTCAGAGTATAAGGTCCCTTCATTACAAGATTTGAAAGGGTGGATCCTCCACGATGAAGTAGAGGAGATGAAAACATACGTGAAGGAGATTAGTCGTTCATGGGCAAGCACTGGGTGCAGTGTTTTGCTGGATGGATGGGTTGATGAGAAGGGTCGCAGCCTGGTTAGTTTTGTTGTGGAATGCCCTGGGGGTCCAACCTATCTCCGCTCAGCTGATGTTTCAGCTATCATTGATGATGTGAATGCCTTACAGATGTTGCTTGAAGGAGTTATTGAGGAGGTTGGGATTGACAACGTAGTTCAAATTGTAGCCTTTTCTACAGTAGGCTGGGTGGGGGCTGTAGGCGAGCAGTTTATGCAAAGATACTGGTGCGTGTTCTGGTGCGTGAGTGCTTCTCGTTGCATTGAGCTCATGCTGGAAAAAATCGGGGCAATGGATTCCATCAGAATAGCACTGGAAAAGGCAAAGATCATGACGAAGTTCATCTATGGACATACAGAAGTTTTGAAACTTGTGAGAAATCACATGGATGACTACGACTTGATAAAGCCCTCCAAGATGAAATTGGCTATGCCTTTCTTCACCCTGGAGAATATTGTATCAGAAAAGAAGAACTTGGAGGAAATGTTCGATTCATCTGAGTGGAAGACCTCAGTCTGGTCTTCCACTGTGGAGGGAAAGCGAGTGGCTGATATGGTTGGGGATCACTCTTTCTGGAGTGGAGCTGAGATGGCCTCAAAAGCAACTGTGCCACTGCTGCGTGTTCTTTGCTTAGTTAACGAGGAAGATAAACCGCAAGTGGGATTCATATATGAGACCATGGATCAAGTAAAAGAGACAATTAAAAAGGAGTTCAAAAACAAGAAATCAGATTATACACCTTTTTGGACATCCATAGACGACATCTGGGATGCGCATCTCCATAGCCCACTACATGCAGCTGGTTATTATTTAAACCCATGCCTGTTCTATTCACCTGATTTCTATAGTGACCCAGAGGTTACATTTGGGCTGTTATGCTGCCTTGTTCGTATGGTGGCAGACCAGCGCACTCAACTAAAAATAACATTTCAGCTTGACGAGTATAGACATGCTAGAGGTGCTTTTGAAGAAGGGAAAGCAATTTACAAAAGAACCAATATTTCTCCAGGTAAAGGCTACTCCGTTTTGTTTCCTTTTACCCCCCTCCCTCTAATCTTGATTGCTTCATTGAGTTGGTCATGAACTAAGTTTTTAATAACTTTGACGCCCATGTAAATCTGAACTCAGCCCAATGGTGGTGTACATACGGGAAACAATGTCCCGAGCTGCAAAGATTTGCGGTCAGAATTCTGAGCCAAACCTGCGATGGCGCATCAAGGTATGGCCTGAAGAGGAGCGTGGCCGAGAAGATCCTCACGGATAGAAGGAACCCTATCGAGCAGAAAAGACTGCGGGACATGGCGTTCGTTCATTACAACCTGCAGGTGCAAAACAAACGATTTGGTTCCAGAAGCGATGTTATTAGCGAAGAGATTGATCCAATGGATGATTGGGTCGTGGATGAGGCACCGCAGGAGGTTGTGCCTGAAAATGGTGGCCGGGGATTGATGGACTCGGAGTGCAGTGAAGACACCACAAGCATTGAAGGACATCGTGGATTTCAAGCTAAGGAGGAGCCCATTGAAGATGATGCATGACCACAAAAATGTAGTGGTGGCTCTTCTTTGTTTTTGTTTTTCGCTCTTGCATGGGATAGATCCATTACATCCTTTTTGTAATTAGCATTCTGTTTCTGAAGTCTTTATATCTAAATATAATGCAAGGTGTTTATATTTATACATCTCCTCCTTTTTTCCCCACTAATAATTTTGATGGCATGGAACACAATATATCAGAGAAATACTCTCAATGGTTCCAAAACCAATAAAATTAGAACTAATAGAAATATGGTGTGAAAATAAGAGAAATATTGAGTTCTCAATCCATTTGAATTTTCCACCATAAGGCAATTATCCCCACCACGAGTCAGAGGAAATATAACAGGTTCAAACTATCCATTATTTGATTATCACACCCCTTTCGAATTGCTAATCCAATCATGGCCCAGCTTTTATTCAAAAAATGACAATCAAGACTTGAAATCTTGCTTTGTAGCTGCAAATGCCATGCTCTTGTTTTGCGTTGACTTTGCGAAGGTGAATGGTGACTCATGGTTGGTTCTTCGATTCCTCTTTTCTCTTCCTTTTCTTGTATCATCTTTTTCTCCACCACGCCTATTTACTCATTTGGATCATCTGTTGTGCCATGTAATTGTTGTGCGTGCTGTCAGCTACCTCTACTTCCTTGGTGCTGCATGAAACTAAGCTCCTAGAAGACAATTTGGCTGTTCCTGAGTTCCCCACCTGGCTCTTCCAAGTTTGCTTCAAGTGGAGATGAGTTTGTCGATTCAGATGGATGGCCATGCAAACAGTCGTCCGCGTAGCAGGCCTGCTGCGTTTCAAAACCCACCTGCGACAGACTCCGACCCGCCTGCAGTTCCTGCAGCTACAAACCAAGAAAGCGGCAAAGGCATGGATTCTCTTACGAAACAGATATCGTATCTCTCCCAGAAGCAGTACTCACAATAAATAGTCACTGCTACACTACACTAGTTTATTTATGATAATAATGTTGTTTTTCAATCAATATCTTCTTATTTTTTAATATTACATTTATTTATTTTTTTGTTATTTTATTTTCATGATACTACTAATCATGGATTTGATGAGTTAACCAATCCACTCAAACTTTTTTTTTATCCTTTAATGTTGACTTGAATTAATTTTATTTTTTAAAAAAAAAACCCTTTGATATTAGATTTTTATTTTAATGGGGTTATTCCAATATCATAACAGAAATTACAAATTTAACGAGTTAATCCAATTAATTCAAGGATAAAGCTTTATAATTTGTTTGGTTTTGTTTGTTTTTATTAGGATATTTCATTTTTATGATCGTAACGAGTTAACATATGTTGACTTAAACAATTTTGTGTCATTTAAAAAAAAATAGACTTTTTTTAGTTTTATCATCCATCGTAGGGTTAGTTATGGTTTGAATTTTATAATTTATTTTGATCTGTTTTGCTTTATATGAAGATATCCTGGTTTCATAATCAAGATTGTGTATTTTAACCCCTGATTGCATTAATTTTTATTTTTTAAAATGTTATCTCGGTCTCACAACCCAGTTCATGATTCATTTCATATTGCTTTTGTTTTTTATTGGGTTGTTCTTGTCTTATGATCCGGGTTGCGGGTTTTGGCAGATTAGCCTGGTTTATTCAATTTTTTAATCAACTATTTTTCTTAATTTTATCATTTAATATTGTGATTGATTGGAAATTATACTTCATGATTTGTTTGAGTTTGCTTTTTATTAGTTTATCATGGTCTCATGATTCAAAAAATAGTGCTTAAGAAGTTAACTCGGGTTAATTTGTATTATTTTTTGTGTTAATTGTTTTTTAAAAAATTAAAAGTATTACAAATATGTTATTATTTTAATATTAAAAAAAGATATTATTATGAATTTTTTTAGTTAAATTATGCCTTTACAAATTATTAAAGTTATTTTTCTACCTGCAAAGTCAATAAAATCAACTCCAAATATATTTTTTACTGAAAAAAATAATAAAATCTAAATATTTAAATTAAATGAAAATTAAAGATAAATGGAGGGGCATTCACGTCACTTCTCACCACAATGGTTTATCCTCCGAGTTCCTCTCCTTTAATTAAATAAACTCCCATTTTTATTATTTCTTCTATTTTCGCAACCCTAAAAAAAAAAAAAAAAAACTTTTTGTGCCGGGTGTCGTCTGTCTCTCTCTTCATTGCTTCTTTAAAAAAAAAAGGAAAAAGGAAAAAGAAAAGAAAGAAAATTCAACACAGCCTGCGCTTCTTCCTTCCTCGTCCAAACGAATGAAAAACCAAACTGAATCTCTGTCTATGTCCGTGTCCATGTTTTGGTGTCTTGTTTTGTCTTATTATTATTATTTTTGAATTAAATCAATAACACTCATTCTCCGATTGATTGGTCTCCATCTTCCTTTTTCGTTCTTTTTGATTTTAAAATTAAAATTATAATAATTTTCTCCCGAATTTGTCGCGCGATTGGACGATCATTTGTCGAATTCGAAGGTTAAAGCTTTGCTTCGCTTGCGATCTCTTTCCCTCTCTCCGTCAGTTTCAGGTTTGCTAGGGTTCTGAATTTGATCGATTCGATTCAATCACCTAATTTTTTAATTGTTTTAGGGCGTTTCTTGCCTTCTATTTCAATTCACTTTCTATTCATTCAATTTCCCATCTTCAATTCAATTCAATTCAATTCAATTCAATTCGCTTTGCTTATTAGTATTTTTAGAATTCAATTCCATCGAATTACCCTAATTTCAATTCCATCTTTTTTATGTGATCAATCAATGTAGTGAGTAGTGGGCGATTCAAAGTAGTGATTTTTCTTTCTTTTTTAATTTTTTAAAGCTGTTTCCTTTTTTGATTTGTTATTTTGTTTGTTTCTTTCTGTTGCAGTTGGAGGGCATGAGAAGCAGCAGCAGCAGCAGTAGTAAAAGTAGTAGTCAGTTTTTGGTGTAAAACAATAGCAAAAGACGAAAAAGGAGCAGGACATGAACGTGCAAGCGCATCTCTCCGGGCAAATCTCCGGGCAGGTTCAGAATCAGTTACAGCCCCAACAAAATGGGAATCAACAGATGCAGACTTTATCAGCTCCTAATGCTCCTACTACTGGCGGTGTTGCTGCTGCCGGTGCTCATTCTGTTAATTTGTACAATGTTGAACCTGATTTTCTTAGATATCGCATGCTTATGCAGCAAAAAATGTAAGACTTTTAGTTTCACTTTCACTTCCCATTTAGTTCAACTTGAGCTGTTTCGGCAATATCTGAATTTGATTGCTATCGTTGTATATGTTCATGTCCGTTGTATTTGCTATTTATTGAAGCATGGTTTAACACACTAGTAAGCTCTGTTTGGTAATGAGTTTTACTAGGAAAAAGCATTATGTTTCTAAAAAACGTAAGCACTGCACTGCATTACCAAACACACTATATATGGCTATTGAGATAGAGGAAACAGTAATTCTAGTTTTTCATTCGATTACCCAACTTTACATTTATACCCTTTTATTATTTTTATTATTATTATATCTCCAAGATGAGAATATCTATGCCTTCTATTACTGACCCTTTTCCATTATATTTTTCTTCTTTCTAGATTTACAATTATATCGCAGCGGCAGTCTCAGCCCATTGGTGATTTACAGAAACAAAAGTTTAAGGAATTCGCCAAACGTTTAGAGGAGGGTCTATTTAAAGCTGCTCAGACAAAGGTTTTTCCTTGTTCTCTATCTAACCCTTATTTATGTGTATTTAGACTATTATTTTTGTGTCCCCATTGGCGAGTCCAGACATATAACTTCATACTACTACTTTCTTAAGAGAGAGGATAAAGTGATCTCTGAAATAGTGTTAAACTACTCAAAAAGATTGGATTTTTGTATCCTAAGAATTGCCTTAAATGTAAATTGCTATACTTATTTTAAAAAATTTGCTGGATTTTATTCCTTGATTGCCTATTGTTTTCTTCTTTCTTTCAATTTACACTGAAATCGAATCTTTGTTGTAGGATGATTATGTGGACATGAGCACCCTAGAGATTCGTCTGAGTAGTCTGCTCAAGCGCCCCCCGGCAAATAGCCAAAACCAACGGCATCAACAGCTTGTTAATTCTTCCTCATCCATTGGTACCATGATACCAACTCCTGGCATGTCAAATAGTGGGAATTCAAATATGATGACATCTTCTGTAGATACCATGATGATCTCTTCCAGTGGACGTGATAGCATAGCACCTATACCTGCCAATACAGGGAGCCTGTTGCCATCTAGTGGCATGCACAATGGTTCCTTCAGTAGACCAGATGGTAATTTGAAGCCTCCAGGCACCTGTAATCTTCCTTGTTAATTGTTACTTTGCAACCTTGTCACACAATCTATGCTTGCAGGAAATATGTCTAACAGCTATCAGCAGTCACCAGCCAATTTTTCCATTAGTTCTGGTGGAAACATGTCATCTATGGGTGTGCATATAATGGCAAGCCAAATGATTCCAACTCCTGGACTTAGCAATAACAACAGCAGCAATAATCAGTCTTACATGAATGTTGAATCTTCTAATAATAGTGGTGTTTTTTCGACTGCTGACTCTGCTATGGTATCACAGACACAGCAGCCAAAGCAATACATTGGTGGTCAGAACAGCCGCATACTGGCGAACCTTGGCAGTCAAATGGGTAGCAATATTAGGACGGGTTTGCAGCAGAAATCTTATGGATTTGCAAATGGGGCCCTGAATGGTGGTATGGGAATGATGGGGAATAATATACTGCTTGTTAACGAGCCTGGTACCTCTGAGGGCTATATGACCTCCACACATTATGTGAATTCACCTAAACCATTGCCACAGCAGTTTGATCAACATCAGCGACAACTAATGCAAGGTAACCTTCCTCTCCACTTCACGTCGTATTGAAGTTTTATCATGTCATAGTTAACTTTAGAAATTGTTATTTATTTTTTCATTTTAATCTTTTTTTGGCAAAAAGAAACATCTAATGGCAGATGAATCTCTTACCAGGTGATGGATATGGGATGAGAAATGCTGATTCTCTTGGATCTGGAAACATATATGGTGCTGTAACATCTGTTGGATCAATGATGAATGCCCAGTCTATGTCTAAAACTAACTCTTCTCTTGTAAATAATCAGTCCAATTTGCATGCCCCGCATCAAGCTGGGCATATAAAGCACCAATCACTTGATCGTTCTGAAAAGATGAATTTTCAGTCCTCACTTCAACAACATCCTCACCAGCAGCAACAACTTCAGCAGCATCCTCATCAATTTCAACAGCAGCAATCTGCTCAACTGCAACGTTTACAGAAGCAGCAAACTCAGCAGCACCAGCATCTGCTGAACAATGATGCTTTTGGTCAGTCTCTTCTCACATCTGATCCTAGCAGTCAAGTAAAGCGTGAGCCTGGGCTGGAGCACCATAATGATGTTTTGCACTCACAAACCTCAGACCACCTCCAAATATCTGAATTGCAAAACCAATTCCAGCAAAATGTGGTTGGAGAGCATTCTAGGAATGTGCAGAATCTCTCCCATTCAGACCGACAGCATGACATGTGCTCACCATTGACACAAAATTCACAGCAAATGCAACAGATGTTGCATCCACATCAGTTGGTTTCAGACTCTCAAAATAATTTTAATGGCCTTTCTGTTGGGACAAAATCAGAGTCGGCATTGCAAGGTCAATGGTATCCACAATCCCAGGACCAAACTCGCATGCCAGGGAGCATGTCACACGAGCAGCATGTCCAAGAGGATTTCCTCCAGAGAATATCTGGGCAAGGTGAAGCTCAGCGTAATAATTTAGCTTCAGAAGGATCCATTGTCAGCCAAACACTACCTCCTAGAAGCACATCAGAGCCCCAAAATTCAAATGGTGTCACCTATAGATCTGGAAAAGCCAACCGTGACCGGCAATTTAGAAATCAACAGAAGTGGCTTCTGTTCTTGCGGCATGCCCGGCGATGTCCTGCCCCAGAAGGTCAATGTCCTGACCCTAACTGCACTACTGTCCAAAAGTTGTTGAGGCACATGGACAGATGCAACTCCACTCCATGCTCATATCCCCGATGCCAGCATACCAGGATATTGATTCATCACTTTAAGCACTGCAGAGATGCAGGTTGCCCTGTTTGTATTCCTGTTAGAAATTATCTAGAGGCACAAATAAAGATACAAATGAAGGCCTGCACTCTTTCAGCCTCAGATTCTGGTTTGCCAAGCAAAGGCAGTGATACTGGAGACAATGCAGCCCAATTGATTTCAAGAACTCCATCAATTGTTGAAAGCTCTGAAAATCAACAACCTCCTCTAAAACGCATGAAGATTGAACAATCTTCCCAAACTCTTAAACCTGAGAGTGAAGTTTCTGACATATCAGCTCCTGCAGTCAGTGATGCTCATATAACCCAGGATATACAGCACCAAGATCACAAGCATGGTGATAATTGTCCGCTGGTTAAGTCCGAGTGCATGGAAGTGAAGTTGGAAGCACCTGCAAGCTCTAGGCAAGGAAGTCCTAGTAATAGTGAGATTAAAAAGGATAGTGTGGATGATGTCAGCAGCCAAATGCCTGCAGATGAATCCATGGTACATGTTGAGCCTGCCAGTATAGCTAAGCAGGAGAACATTAAAGTTGAGAAAGAAGCTCATTTACATAAGCAAGAAAATGCTACGCATCCGGCTGAAAATGCTGCTGGAACCAAGTCTGGGAAGCCAAAAATAAAGGGGGTGTCATTAACTGAACTGTTCACGCCTGAACAAGTGAGGGAGCATATCATAGGCCTCAGGCAATGGGTTGGCCAGGTAAGCTTATGCATTTGTTTCTAGTCTCCCCAGTCCAGTCTTTTGAACATCATCATTGGGATGATCTCTACAGTAAATAGCATTTTCCCAGAGAAGGGGTGATATTTTTATTTAAGCATGAAGCTAGAACTAGAAGTCACATTACAATGCAATCATTACCTTCCCGCTATATTTTATGGTGTATTTTAATATTCAGATCTTTAACCTGTCTTCTTCCCTTTTTGTTAATGGGAACTGTACTGTTTAGGAATATTTCTTTCTGAATGCTGTCGAGATCTTAGCTATATTTTTGTCTATGTTCATAGTGAATGGGTCTAAGCTCTTTGTATTTACATTATGTGCGAGTTTTTTTAAAAAATTTCTTGTTTTCCGCTTCATGTGCTACTAATCTTCTGTTTTGCCCACAAGCTTGTCATGACCAAACATTTGATCTATCCTACAGGCTCTTTTACTGTTAGTAATATGGTTCTCTTTTGCATGTACAGGGGATTTAAAATTACCTTCTGTGCTGAGTAAAAATATTGATCGGATGATAACAGTTTTTTCACTTTGATTTGTACAGAGCAAGTCAAAGGCAGAAAAGAACCAAGCAATGGAGCATTCAATGAGTGAAAACTCTTGTCAATTGTGTGCAGTTGAAAAGCTTACTTTTGAACCACCTCCAATATACTGTACACCCTGTGGTGCTCGCATTAAGCGGAATGCAATGTATTATACTATGGGAGCTGGTGATGCACGGCAGTTCTTCTGTATTCCATGCTATAATGAGGCTCGTGGGGACACTATTGTTGCTGATGGGACTGCTATTCCAAAGGCAAGACTCGAGAAGAAGAGAAATGACGAGGAGACTGAAGAATGGGTGCGTTTATCTGTTGTCTTGTATCTGTCCCCCTGCTACATGACAGTCTCAAACAATTGCTTTTACAATCTACTCTTTGATTCTTGTGCAGTGGGTTCAATGTGACAAATGTGAAGCTTGGCAACATCAAATTTGTGCATTATTTAATGGTAGAAGGAATGATGGTGGTCAAGCTGAATATACTTGCCCTAATTGCTACATAACAGAGGTTGAAAGAGGAGAGCGCAAGCCTTTACCACAAAGTGCGGTTCTGGGGGCTAAAGATCTACCTAGAACAATACTTAGTGATCATATAGAGCAGAGGTTATTTAGGAGACTGAAGCTGGAAAGACAGGATAGGGCCAGGGAGCAAGGGAAAAGTTTTGATGATGTGAGTTACACATCATGCTGTGTCCTGTGATGTTTCTTCTAGTTGTTGATTTTTAAAAACAACAGAGTTTATTTTTATACTGTTAACATATGGACTAGTAATGATGAGAATATGCTTGCAGTGCATGTTATATTGAAAGAAATTTAACTTAAATAAGTATATGCTTATGAAATTAACATGGTTTATGATTAAAAAAAAATGAGCATGCAAGAAGATCGTCACACCAATAGTAAAGAGAATCTTGATTTTGGTGCTACTACTTGATCAGATTTCTATTTGAGCTCCTATGCTCCCATTTATTTTTTATATGAATTCCTATACTTTTAAAAAATGACCATGAAGTCCTATATTCTTAAAGACCATTAATGCATGGCAGTTGGTGCAATCTAATTTCTTCTACCAATCTGTATCTTAGGTTCCTGGAGCAGAATCGCTTGTAGTCCGAGTTGTTTCATCAGTTGACAAAAAGTTGGAAGTGAAGCAGCGTTTTCTTGAGATATTTCGGGAAGAGAATTATCCAACTGAATTTCCATACAAGTCTAAGGTTTGCAGGATAACATGTTTGAGTTAAACATACAAGCATCAGCTTCAGAAAAGCACGGGGTGTTAGTTTTGCAGAAATTATTCACTGAAAAATTTTCTTTCAGGTAGTTTTGCTGTTTCAGAAGATTGAAGGTGTTGAGGTATGCCTATTTGGCATGTATGTTCAAGAATTTGGATCAGAAGCTCACTTTCCAAATCAGCGTCGTGTCTATCTTTCTTATCTGGATTCTGTGAAGTACTTCAGACCTGAGATTAAAACAGTGCATGGAGAGGCACTTCGTACATTTGTTTACCATGAGATTTTGGTTAGTTTTAATTAGTTATTTATCTTATGTTCAAATGATCTGAGGATATGAACAATTCATTTAGTTAGGAATTGTAAATGGAGTTTTTGCTATTATACCTGTTTTGTTCTGCAGATTGGATACCTTGACTACTGCAAGAAAAGGGGTTTTACAAGCTGCTATATATGGGCTTGCCCTCCATTAAAGGGTGAGGATTATATATTGTATTGCCATCCAGAAATCCAGAAAACACCAAAATCTGACAAGCTTCGGGAATGGTGAGCAAAATAACATCTAACTAGAGATTCCGTAGGTTTTACCATTTTCCCCAATTTTTTTAGTGTACTTAACTGAATGTCTATTTCTTTCCAGGTATTTAGTGATGCTACGAAAAGCTGCCAAGGAAAATGTTGTTGCTGACCTCACTAATTTGTATGACCATTTCTTCTTATCTACTGGTGAATGTAAGGCAAAGGTCACAGCAGCTAGGCTACCCTACTTTGATGGGGATTATTGGCCTGGTGCTGCAGAGGATTTAATCTATCAGCTTAATCAAGAAGAGGATGGGAGAAAACAAAACAAGAAGGGAAGTACCAAAAAGACCATTACAAAAAGGGCTCTAAAAGCATCTGGCCAGACAGATCTTTCTGGTAATGCATCAAAGGATCTGCTACTGATGCATAAAGTAATTCCTATACTCTATTTCTTACAGCTTAATATCATTTTCCAATCAACCGCTGTTTATCATATGTTATTGTATGAGTTACTCTACAATTCCTGCTACCAGACCCTTGGAGTTTGTTATGATGTCCTTATAATAAGCAATTATAATTAATCTCTTCTTACAAAACTCTATCTCCAGCTTGGTGAGACAATTAGCCCTATGAAGGAAGACTTTATCATGGTTCACTTGCAGCCTTGCTGTTCGCATTGCTGTATTCTAATGGTATCGGGCACCCATTGGGTTTGCAACCAGTGCAAAAACTTTAAGATTTGTGATAAGTAAGAATCTTCATTCTTCACCGGCATTACTCTCTGGTTAATTTTATGTAAAATTATTCTTCAACTACTGTAACTTTAGCATTTTTTTTGTGCAACAGTAAACAAGAATCTACTGCAACTACTTAAATTAATAAATGCTGAATTAGAGTAGCATAATTCCTCATAAGCTCTCTATATATATGTATACAAGCTATTTAAGGGTTTAGTGAACGACCTTTCTTCGAAAGGTTTTCGTACAAGTGATTTGGAAATTTACTTTTGCGTGGGCTCCATCTTACCATGAAGGAAATTATGGGTCTAGGGTTTTCAATTTTAAGAGCTAGGGGTCTTCTCTGTTTTCAATTGATGGCTCTTAAAAAAGTGCTTTGCATTTCGTAATTATATGTAGTTTTAATGATTTTAAAACTTTTGATTTCTGTGCTTTTGTTTCCTAAGGTGTTATGAAGTAGAACAGAAACGTGAAGAAAGAGAGCGACATCCCATCAACCAAAGGGAAAAACATGCATTCTATCCTGTAAGCTGCCTGGTCCTATAAACACTTTTATTCAATGTATATTAAAAGGTCCTTATTTGAAGCTCAGTTTGGGTGCTGGGTAGAAGCGTTTTCCTTTTCTTTAACTATGAAATAACACTGTTAAATTCTGCAGGTTGAAATCACTGATGTACCTGCTGACACAAAGGATAAAGATGAAATTCTCGAGAGTGAATTTTTTGACACGAGACAGGCATTTTTGAGTCTTTGTCAAGGAAACCATTATCAATATGACACTTTACGCCGGGCTAAACATTCCTCAATGATGGTCCTTTACCATCTCCATAATCCAACTGCTCCTGCATTTGTGATAACGTGCAATACATGTCATCTTGACATCGAAACAGGTCAAGGTTGGCGTTGTGAGGTTTGCTCTGATTATGATGTATGCAATTCTTGTTATCAAAAGGATGGGGGTATGGATCATCCTCATAAGTTGACGAATCATCCGTCCCTGGCTGAGCGTGATGCACAGAACAAGGAAGCTAGGCAATTGAGGGTTCTGCAGGTACAATTCATTTTTTCTCTTCTTTTTTATACCTCTCTTATCTTGAAAATATAATTGCATGTCTCAGTAAATCTTGCTGCTTCATCATTTGTTAATTTGTTATGTACCTGTGAACCTGTTGCTCTACTTAATTTTATATAAAAAGAGTAATGGAATATGCTGTGAAGTTTTTGTGCATTTTCACGTACCTATTTACAAGTGAATGCAATTTACTGCAACTCGTGGTTGGTTCACAACCTAAAGAATCTAAACAAGGAAAGTTCCTGGCCTCATCTGTGTTATGAGCATTTTCTTTCACAAATTGTTCTGTGGAAATATATCAGAAGTTATGGAATTGATAATTCCTCGATGTTCAAGAATCAATGTTAGGATGACTATTTAGAAACACAACCTAAAGAATATAAACAAAGAAAGTTCCTGGCCTCATCTGTTTTATGAACATTTTCTTTCACAAATTGTTCCGTGGAAATATGCAAGTCATGGAATTGATAATTCCTCAATGTTAGGATGCTATTTTGAAACTTGATGATTTAACACTCCATTTTTTCATCAGCATTTGTACCAAGCCAATAGAACCTAATGTAGTAGTTTATTTGACATTGCAGCTAAGGAAAATGCTTGATCTTCTGGTGCATGCATCACAATGCCGTTCTCCAAATTGCCAATATCCTAATTGTCGCAAGGTGAAAGGTCTTTTCCGGCACGGGATACATTGCAAAACTCGTGCATCTGGAGGCTGTGTTTTGTGTAAAAAGATGTGGTATCTTCTTCAACTTCATGCTCGGGCATGCAAAGAATCAGAATGCCATGTTCCACGCTGCAGGTTTATGCATCAGCCTTATCTTAAAATCTTAAACTTCTTTGGGGTGACACTATATTATAAATTCTCATATGTATGTATGTATGTTTGTCCAGGGACTTGAAAGAACATCTGAGGAGACTTCAGCAGCAGTCTGATTCACGACGAAGGGCTGCTGTGATGGAGATGATGAGGCAGAGAGCTGCCGAGGTTGCTGGCAATTCTGGGTAACCTTTTTGTATATATAATATGGTTGTTTTTGGAGAAAAGGGGGTAATAGATGATGTGCTGCTGAGGGAGGGTGTCACCCTGCTGGAAAGGAGGCAGTGACTGAAAAATTCTGATAAGGCGGTGGTTCAGAAGGGGAAAAATATACAATAGTACAACATATTGGTTTATCATCAGAGCTGTCAGGGAATGATTCTTTATTCATGTTCGGATGACTCGGTACTTTTCTTCCTTCTGGAGAAAGCAAGTGAAATTCATTGGACCTGAAAGTTTTCCCAGTTCAGCAGCAGCAACAGCTAACTATTTCCCTGAGTCAGAATATATAGGAGTACTGATGCGTGTTAGTGGCCCAATTTGATGATTCTTTCATTTTATAATCAATGTATTTTGCTTAATGCCACTCTTGTTGGCGATGTACACTGTGCTATATAATTATTTTAATCTATTTGAAATGCTTTTCTTACAAAGGAATGTGGGGGATGGGAGGAGATTAGCTTCAAAATCCCTCTCCTCTTATGCCCTTGTCTTTTTACATGCTTCATCCCTCTTCAGATGCTTGACATCCCTTTTCGTTTGTGTAGAATCTCATGTCATGTTAATTAAAGAAATAAGTAGAATTCTCCAATTTTTTTATGTACTTTCCATTTTGATTTAGCTACAGTAAAGGCAAGGGCTCTTGTGCATTTTTTCTCTCAGTGCCCAATTAACAGCTGACATTTCACACTGAGAAAATTCGTTAAAAAAAAAGTCGCTCGAGAAAAGCAATTTAATGAAGTGATAAAGGGAGATGCCAGCAGCTGGATACGAAGTGCCAAAAGGAATGAGAGGAAATTGGGATGTGAAAGGTGGCAGATTTGGTTGCTCCGCCAAGTGCAGCTGCTGGAAAACCTCGAATGATAATACCACGTGGCCTTTATTTCTGTCATTTGTCCTTGTGGTTTTGATCTCTCATGCCTCAAATATGAGATACCATCAATCCTTTTAGCCTAATTTATCATCATTCTCGTCCCACTTACCCGCTCATATTTCATTTTCGCTCGGATGCAAACAGGTTTCTCAGGTTGACAGAAAAAAAAGGAAATGAAAATATACAAGATTTGAGGCTATAACTATGGTTATCCCTTAGAGTGAGGGATTTTACATAAATTTTTATAAATTATTTGACTTGATTCTTATACGACAACAGCGGACGCCAGCAGTGAAAGTTGATGATCTTGATCTATAAAGAAATGTAAAACTTTGATGGTTCATTTGATGGGTAGGGTAGATAATTCACAGAATACATATCCCGATTTCTGACAGAATCATCGACTACTCAGATTTTGTGAAAGCAAACTTGTTCAGGTTATGCTGATCAGCGAGGGCAAGGCTGGTTGAAAAAACTCTGATATCAATTGTTGAAATATAAAAGTGATTATTATTTTAATTAAAAAAATTTATCCCTTAACTAATAATTAATTGAAATATTTCAGCCCTTAGCTAAAGAACAAGTAATTGTAGAGATTAAGAGGTAAAAATCCAAGATTTAAACTAAAAATAAATAAGATTTAAACTAAAAATAAAAAAAAAAACAATCAAAACATATCACTAAATAATAGAATTAAATGACTACCATTACTAAAAAACTAATCATTTATTTGTAGTAGAATTGAAACCAAATTCTTCGAAGAGGTCAGCCTTGCTCTACGTGAATTTTAACTAACAAGACACAAAATAGACAAAGTGGAATTAATAAGAGGAGGGTCAGTGCCATTTCGAGGCCACAGAAATTTTGACAGGTGGACACGACGGGGACAGAAGATTGGTGTTGAGAAAGCGTCCCACATAGGAGCACGTAGCCAACACTATCTTATATTGTAATTGCAGGTTGTAGATAAGGAAAAACTGAGACAGCTTGGCTTGGAATTGGATGGTCTCATGAAAACGGATTGTATGTGCATCAAGATCAGAAGGTAGCTAGTTAGCATAATGCTAATTTATGCCCCAAGTCCAGTGGTTTTTAAGACAACAAGCACACCATCCCATATTCTCGCCGGAGCTGTCAAAAGCAGTAGCAACTTCAACAAGAGCACAGGCTATCTCACCGGAGGTGGCAGCAGGTTCAGTTTGACCATCACAAGCTTGTTCGCTGCCTGTGCAGTTTTAGCCTCGGCAGCTTCGGGAGCAGGTATGGCGGCACCCCAACAGCAGGCAGAAACAGAGACTCTATCAAACATTCCACAGACACTTTCAGGCGGGGAGTGTGCATCGGTATCTCCTAAGGATTGCAAGAAGGCTAGGATCCAGAGGCCCAAGTCAAGGAAAGCAGAGTCATGCACTATCAAGTGTGTCACCACTTGTATCCGGGGCGGCGATGGCTCCCCTGGAGAAGGCCCTCTCAATGTTAGAAGGTTTGTTTTACTTGGTTTTGAATTTCTGTAAAGCATTTCATGGTTGACATTTTAGGTTAAAAACTGTATCAATCCTTTGCAGGCCTATGGTGGTTTTCAAGCAAGGATTCCGAAGCCGTAATTACTGGTAAATGATGAACATAACAATGAATCCATTAATTTTGTTCCATTCAATTAGCACATTTAGTACAGTTTTATGAATTGATTAGCATCAGCTTTTGGTTTTGCATTCTTTCATTTTACGTGGCTTCCTTGTTGTGCAGTTTGGTGGAGTGCTCAGATATTTGCAATTTGATTGGAGATGGAGATGATGGGCCTTAATTTGTAGATTCCTTTTTTCAATTAATTTGAAACACACTCAAGTCGTCTTCTTTTTTCTTTCAATATGCAGAGGTAAGCTTGCGTTCAAGTTCCATGTTTA
Source organism: Salix arbutifolia (assembly GCA_025169955.1). Lineage (NCBI taxonomy): Eukaryota > Viridiplantae > Streptophyta > Magnoliopsida > Malpighiales > Salicaceae > Salix > Salix arbutifolia. Next base: position 296,694 of record CM045908.1, read on the forward strand.
TGTTCATTCAAGCTCTCTATCTCAATTTCAACAAAAGATGTCTAGGTTAATCTAGATGTGTCATCTTCCTCGCAATTTCGGAAGACTTCTTGAGTTTGAATGACATAATCACAATTTTTCTTGAAGATAATACAAACGACATAATAATACACGAACTAGCGAAAATCAACATGAAAATTGGAAGTCGAATCACCTATTCATTTTCAGTCCGGCTAGGTTAAAGGGAAGAAGAGTTTGGGACGCAGGTCGACCAAGTTGCTCGTGGCCTCACCACACCTTACATAGAAGAGGTAGAAAACTTGTCAATATCTTTCTGGTTTTAATGAGGAATCCAAACAGCAGCCACCATTATCCAGATAGCCAATGGACAATATGGAGAGCGTATTGCTGCTGCCAACTATCTTGTAGAAGAAAGAGCAAGAAACCTAAAAACTGGCATGCTTCTAAGAGCATCTCAAACGGGAGTGCTATAAGAGGAGACAAAAATAAAATAATGTATTTTTAGCATTTCTTTATCGATGTATATGCTCCAACGGGAGAGCTACACACATAACTAAAAATAGTTGGTCCTCGACATGTTGCTATATATGGCTGCTGACAAAAGAGAAGGCAAAGTACATATATTACCGTTGGAATTACTGTGCAACCCATTTGAGATAAATCACCCCGAAGCTGGAAGAGAAGCTCAATTGAAACCGAAGAGAACAACCATTTTTGTTTTCAAGGATTTGTTGATCAGTGAAGAAGAAGAAGAACAGAAGGCAAACAAAAAGGTTAGTTTTCCAAACCTTTTATAATTTATGTTTCTTGTTCTTGCGTATGCTCTCCCGCATGTTTCTTGCATCTGTCATAAAATTGATTTTCTTGGATTGTTCGAGTGTTTCATGCACGCATATGTTTGATATTTTTGGGTTTTAGATTTTAGACGTGGGGTTTTAATTTAAGTTCAAATCGGTGATTTTTTAGGGGAATTTGGGAATTTTTTTTGTGTTTTTGGTTGAGTTTTGGGAATTTTGATGACTGAGAAAAATTAAGGTTAGGGTGGATTGAAGTTTGGATTTTGATTAGTCTAGGAGCAACGTGTCTTTGTCCGTACAGTAATGGCTTTCATCTCTTTCGTCAGGAGAGTTCTCTTTGCCTCTATATTCATTCTCTCTACCTGGCAAGAGTAAGCTTTCTCCATATTTGCTTCTTTTTTTTTTCTATCTGTAAACACAAACCTCTGAAGTTATCTTAAAATCAGGGGCTTGCTTCTTATGCTCCCTCCTTACCCTATATACCACAATTAATTTACATGTTTACAGCTGGTGTGGCTATTGTTTCCAACAAGAAAACCAAGTCAATGTCACTTTTCTTCTCTCCTTTGTTGGATAAATCAACATCACCAAATTTTTATCTCTTTCTGTGTCATGAAAGTGTAGTGTATATTTAGGACTAGTACTTTGAGAATATCCTTTTGAAAAACAAAAGGCATCATTGTTTGCACGCAGAAAAGAGTTTAGAAGAAGAAGATAAACAGTCTATTGTGAAGGTAGTAACAAGTTTCATTTTCTTTTTTCTCTTTCTGGGTTGTTTTGAATGTACTGCGCGTGGTTATAATTAAGATAATCAAAGCATAATTTGAAAGAATCTTTGTGGTTTAATTTTCCTACAGATAAGGAAGTAAGACAAAACGAGAGTGTAAATATATGAAGGATTCTTGATATACATTTGTTTATTAGATAGATTTGGACTGTTGTTTGATATATGATTAATAGTTTGTTTATAGATAGTTATTAAGACATTACAGAGGTGTGTTATGTTGATTAAGGATCTTTCTGAGGTTGGAATACTAAGTAAACGAAAGAGATTTTGGTGGGCTTGGATGTTTGGACAGAGGTAGAATCCCAACAATTCCACCCTGCGATAGCACCATTTATATTCCAATTCTTTGTGGCTCCTCTTCAAGGCAATTCACCTGATCAAACAATCATTGACGCCAACTTAGAGAAGCTAGGAAAAGTACTTGACATATATGAAGCTAAGATGACAAGCACCAAGTACCTTGCTGGAGATTTCTACAGCTTGGTTGACCTTCACCACCTACCATACGCGTATTATCTCATGAAGACTCCCGCAACTTCGGTGGTAAATGAGCATCCGCATGTTAAGGCATGGTGGGAGGACATTTCCACCATGCCAGCTTTTAAGAAAGTGGCAGAGGGTATGAATTTTGGTGAGAAATGAAACTTGAAGAGGGTCATGTTGTTTTATTTCAAGTATTTTGACAAATATACGTATCTAGATGCATTGAGACTTTGAAACAATTTAGGTGGATTGCGGGGGATGGCCCCATGTTGCTGTCGTAGAATATTAATTTGGTTTCTGCAAAAACTATTCCATGGTTTTGAAGGGGAGTTATACTAAACTCTGTAGTAAATGTAGCCACGCCAGTATTTCTACAGTAAATGTAACTCAATCGACCATCTTAAACTTTGGTGGAGGCAGGCGAGCAAGTCATCTGCACTCTTCTAATTCTTACAGAAATTAAAAACTTCAATCAAGACATATATTAACTAGCAATTGACAAGAGGTCACATCAGGTTTTCCATTCATTTTACTTATTTGTATGATATTTCTATCTTAGTTCTTGTAAAATTTTATCCTATGCTGCTCTTTTTAAGTTCCATTCAAGTTGTAGGATTGTCTCAATTTGTTCTTAGAAATTTGAGTCCATTCAATTTGTCTCATTTAAGTTCCATTCCAGCGTTATTTTGTATATTCCACTCGGTTATGAATTTGTTTCCTTATATATATATTAACTAATACATTTTTTTGTTAGATGGACTCAAATTTGGCAAACTCATTCACCAACTTTTTTATAAATGAGTTTGAAGATATTGTGTTTCAATCAAGTGATCCTACTCAACTTCCTAAAAAATCACAAAGAACTACAAACTTTTCACAAGAAGAAGATTGTTTACTTATTTATGCATGGTTAAATACAAGTAAAGATCCAATTACAGGAGTTGATCAACAAACAAAACAATTCTAGGCTTGAGTACATACTTACTTTGTCGAGAACGGAGGAAAATTTAATAATCGTTCTTAATAAGTATCTCAAGTAGATGGCAAGAAATAAATAGAGAAGTTGAAAAATTTGTTGGTTTTGTTATGCAAATTGAAAACCATCAACAAAGTGGAACGATTGAAGAATTAAGGATAATTTTTTTATTTGATTATTTTCATAGCAGCGTATTTGTTTCTTATATTTTTATAACATAGTTTAATTTGTTGAATTTTTTTTACTAGAACATTTTAGGTTATCTTAAGAAAAGAACCCAAATGTCAATTTGAGCATGCAAGTCAACATTAAAAGTCAAACAAGAAACAAAAAGGTCATGGAATTACAAGTCCAGCTTCTTCAACTCCATCAACTCTGATTCTGCTAGGTTAGGAGAAGATAGCGATGCATTTTTTTTTATCAAAATAGACCAATTGGTCAGAAGGTTGCAAAGGAACGACTTAAACGCAGGCAAGGAAAAGAGAAAGTTGACGAGATATATATAACAAATCTCTTAGAAAAATTCAAGGATACTATGGAGAAAATTGAGGATAAAAAAAATCAAGATAAACAAACAATGTTAGAGCAACAAGCTATAATAATTAAACAAAATCAAGAGAAACAAGAGGATGAAATCATGAAGACGGATACTTCTTGTATGGATCCAATTTCTGCAGTGTATTTTCAAAATAAAAAACTAGAAATTATGGCAAAAAGAGGTTTAAATTTGTAATTGATTTGATTGAATTATTTGTAATGGAATGTATGTTTAATTAATTATTTTTTAATTTGCTTTAAATATATTGTATCGTGTTATAAAATTGATATCAATTCAGTTTGTTTCTTAAAGTTCTTCTAACACTCAACGGCAATAAGTAGCATTAATTAACTTCAAATACAACAACCTTAAAAAAACATACAAATACTTGAAAAACATATAATATGTAGCTTAAATCTAATGATTATTTACTCATTACCGTAATGTTCCCATAAATGTTCAATCAAATCGGCTTGGAGTTGGGAATTTATTGCTCTGTCACTGATTTGATTATGAGTTTGAAAAAGATCACGTAGTTCTGGTGTTTCATCATGTGACAATGATATAGAAGAACTAGTTTCACTATCATGATCAAATCCAACCATCATTGCTTCTTCATCCTCAGTAATCATATTATGCATTATTATGCAAGCGTTCATAATATTTGCAAGAGTTTTTTCATCCCAGTATCGCACAGTCCACGCATTATTGCGAAACGTGATTATAACACCCCAATTTCCCTCTCCACATACTTTCTTACAGACTCTTGTTTACTTGCGAAATATTTTCTCTTTTCTCCTAAAAGCCTTAGGATTGTCTTAACAAAGATTGACCAATTCGGATAAATCTCATCAGCTAAATAATATCTCATTATATATTCATTTTCATTGACTATGTAATTGACAAGAGGAGCACGACCTTCAGCAAGTGCAATAAAGACAAATGACCGATCAAGAATATTAATATCATTTAGAGATCCAAGCATTTCAAAAAAGGCATGTCATATTCAAAGATCTTGTGAAGTCACCATCTCTAGAATTATAGTAGGTTCCCGACAATGTCCAATATACATCCCATGCTATGCTATTGGATATTTTTCTCATTTCCAGTGCATGCAATCAATGCTCCCTAACATCCCCGGAAATCAACGCTGCTCACCAATTGATAATAATCGACCAATATCAGACTCGTTTGGTGCTCTTAGATACCAATCCTCAACAATTGATTTGACGAAAGCTCTTAGACTTGCTATTGCAGTGCTTTCCCAATATATTCATCAGTAAGATCTGCTGGAATACCATATGCAAGTATCCTATGAGCGGCAGTTACCTTTTGAAGACAAGATAAGCCAAGAACACCAATTGCATCTTTTTTTTGTTTGAGATATGGATTGTGAGCTTCCACTGCATTTGCAATGCGAAGAAAAAGACGACGACTCATCCTAAATCTCCTTCGAAACTAACATTTCGTGAATTTAGGATTTTTTGCAAAATAATCATCATACAGCCTCAATTCACCTTCCTTTCTATTTTGATTGATGATATTGTGTCCAGAAACATAGCCACAAGACTCTGTTCTCCGCCCTTGATTTGTCGATTCTGCTCCAACAACCACTGCAGTAGCAACTTGGAAGGCGAGCATGGGAGTGCCATCATTAAAATCAAAAGCATCATAAAAATCAAAAAGTTGGTTGTTATTCTTTCAATTTTGAAATTTTAAAATTTTAAAAGTTGGTGGCAAATGAAATTTTGGCGGAATTTTTTAAAATTTCAAATTTAAATTGTTGCGGGGTTTTTAATTTTAAATTCATTTTTTTAATTTAAATATAATTAAAAATTTAATAATTATATTGTTGGAGAGTTTTTAAAAGTAATTATTTAATTATATAATTTACTTCTATTAATTGTATAATTAATTGCATAATTAAATTATATACAAAATAATTGCACTATATTTAAAATAATATAAAAAAAAAGCTCTCTAAAATAACTTTTACCATTGGAGTACACATCAACAAAAAAACTATATATACATTATTCCAAAAATTATTTTAAAGATTTAGATCCCAAAATAGCTCTTGCCATTGAAGTTGCTCTGACCGATGTTGATGACTGTGTGGATCAGAAGATTGACCATGCTAGTCCATTTTGTGTGGAGAGCAATGCGAATGATCAATCCCTTCATCTGCAGAAACTTTATCGACGATGGTTCCTCTTTGAATCTGATGCCACTTGCCATCTTGAGATATATTTGCTGGAAATTTTGTATAACCTAAACGTCTAAAATGTACTGAATCTTGTAGATGAAGCATGTGTTAAAGCTGGATTTTGCTGGAAATTTTGTATAACCTAAACGTCTAAAATGTACTGAATCTTGTAGATGAAGCATGTGTTAAAGCTGGATTTTGCTGGAAATTTTAACCTAAACGTCTAAAATAGGCTGCAATGGACAGGGACCCAAGTTTCATGACAAATTAATCAAATTAGCTCGTTAGAAAAAGGAAGCATGGAATTTCATGGTCTTGGGAGAGGAGGGATGAATCCAAAAGCCATAGATTTGAATTACATTAATTTGTATTTGATAACAAGGATCAAAATGGGGTCAGGGGCTTGCTAACTAATAATTAATTGATAGTGGCAACCAACGAGGAAGTTGGTGATCCATAAGGTTCCTTTTGTCGAATGCCTTTCTGCTCCTCTCCGTCGCCTTTTTCTTCTTGTTGTTTTTCATGATTGGATTCTCCTTTTTCCTTGGCCTCCTTGTCCACCTCATCCAGCATCCACATGCACGTGCATGCACGTGAAACCATCTTCTAAACACGATTATAATTCAGCTATTGAGGAAGTTAATATGGCACCAAAGCAAGAATTATCAATGCACTTACATCTGTAGCGATGGAAGGTGAGAGTGAATTCTTAATATTTTTTCTGCTTTGAAAAATATATGGTTTAGGCCATGGCGAAGCGCAGGTAAATGGCTAGTGATGTTAACAAGATGAGTCTTGATGCGGTTCAAGGCATTATTGGTGAGGCCATGAGCAGCGAGAGTCACATCTTTGGCACTTTCTGTCAGTCAATAAAGTCATTGGTATATTCAATACCGGCAGAATCACGGGCAAAACAGGAATTACTGACGAGCATTTTACAACGAATGATGTTTGTCCTTGAGGATGTCAGCAAGACAATCGCCAATAAACATTTAATTTAAGTCCCGTTTGTTTGTTTGTTTGTAAATTGGTTTTTTTTGGAAAGTGAATTCTGGGGAAAATGAATTCCTGAAAAGTGAATTCCGATGTTTGGCAGTGTTATGGAAAATGAACTGGAAAACACTTTCCAGTGTTTGTTTGTGTTATGAAAAATGAACTGGAAAATAATTTATTAATAAATTAATTTTTTTTTCAAGTTTATTAAAATAATGAGGAACAAATCTTACAAATTAAAAGGTTGAATGAAAATGAAATTGAAAAAAAATATAATTTCATAAATTATCTCAAATAAAATAAATAATAATCAAAATAATAGAGATCAAATCTAAAATTTTAAAAAAAATGAAAGGTGAATAAATTAAAATAATAATAATTAACATTTCATAAATTATTTCAAATAAAATAAGTAATAATAAAAAAAATGAGGACCAAATTTGATAGATAAAAAATTTCAATAAAAAAATGATAAGAAAAAAGCAAGTAGCAATTATAAAAATAAGGACCAAAATTAATATAAAAATTAAATTTTAAGAGATGGAATTGAAAAATAAATATTCAAAATAAATTATATATAGCAATCAAAAGTTTGAGGATCAAATTTGATATAATCAGCAAATAATAACATTTCTAAATTTTTCACAACTTCCGGAAAGTGTTTTCGGCCCAAATTTTCCGGAAAACACTTTCCTGAAAACCAAGCCAAATTTTTCTTTGACTGGAAAGTGTTTTCCGTTGACTGGAAAGTGTTTTCCGTTGACCAACTTTCCGAAAGGCAAACAAACACAGGAAAGTTTGGAAAGTGGTTTCCCGGAAAATGAATTCCGGAAAACAAACGGGGCTAAATACCAACAAATATTTCTATTTGTAAAACAATTAATTTTAGTAACATAACATGCTACCCAAATCATAAAAAGAAAAGGATATGTGATGCAGGGATTGTTGGGATTCTAAGATCTTAAAAGGTATCATTCATTGTGAAATTTAATTCTAGTAATGTAACATGTTACCCAAATCAGAAAACTATGATAAACTCTATAAAAAAATGTTGAAGTATTATTTTAAAAAGAAAAGAAAAAGTTATGTGACTAGAGATTCTAAGATCTTAAAAGGTATCAATCATTGTAAAATTTAAAACTGGTCTGAAAATGTGTTTTAAAAGTGTTTACGAAAAAATTAGAAATATAATTTTATTATTTTTAAATTAAATTTTTTGGGTGGTTTTGAATTATTTTCATACGATAATATCAAAAATAATTTTTAAAAATAAAAAATATTATTTTAATATATTTTTAAAAATAAAAATTATTTACGAAATCAACCATTTTGACTGATGAGTGGATTTCGATGTGAGCCCAGGTGTATCACGTGGCTTTACGATTAAAAAGAACACTCCGAAACTTCACATGTACACTTAATTTTTACGATTAAATTACGAGGAATTCTAAACGGGACCAATATTTGCCTATAAATATAACGCCGATATTCTCAACTCCCACAACCTAGCAATCGTTCACCTTTCTTTCTTGCTCTGTCTATATAATATTTCTCATAGGTAGCTAGCTAGCAAGCTAAGGAAACAAATATACATAGAAATATCATGGGTGCTACTGTAGGAGATGATCATCAGGCGGACGGCATGTTCTCAGTGACCGTGACCGAGAAGGAGCTGGTGGCCGCAGTGCTGCCAATGCAAGAACATTGGCTGCCACTCTCCAACCTTGACTTGCTTCTTCCTCCACTTGACGTGGGTGTTTTCTTTTGTTACAAGAGACCACCGTCGTCGACGACCTTGACGGTCACCTCATCCTCACCAGCTGTTAACTCTTGCAATTTCCGGTCCATGGTTGGTGTTCTGAAAAAGGCCATGGCCCAAGTTCTGGTGTCGTACTACGCCTTTGCCGGAGAGGTTGTGGCTAACTCTGTGGGTGAGCCTGAGCTCCTGTGCAACAACCGAGGCGTGGACTTTTTTGAAGCAGTTGCAGATATCGAGCTCAAGGAGCTCAATCTGTATAACCCTGATGATAGCATTGAGGGGAAGCTCGTGCCCAGAAAGAAGAGTGGCGTCCTTGCTGTCCAGGTCTGTTTTATACGCGCGCGCGCCCCTACTTAATTTTCCTTCTTCTTTTCCTGAATCTCGATACACATCTATATATACCTTTCTTCTATATATATATATATATATATGTAGCTACTACGTGCGTGCAAAATAATAAAGCAGTGAAAATCCGTGTCCAAACATTCCGGTTCTTCTCAACGTTAGGATCAAATTAATCCTTTAAACATATGAACACACAAGGGTATTTTCTACTTGAAAGACATCCACATGTTTTCATATATATTTTTATATAATCGTACATATATTTGTCAGGATATATACAATTGGCCTGTACCTTTTGGAAGATAATTTCTAAGAAAAGATCATCACTTCAATACACACACACACATATATATATATATATATATATATAATCCAGGAAACCTTCATTAAAAGCAAAATTCTACCCGTAAATTAAGAAGGATAAACTTTGTATTTTTCATTTGAGCTTGCTGCAAAGGCGCATGCGGAAAGTGACATACAGGGATCTAGAAATTTATCTACCTCAACCTCACGGACTAATTATATTACAAACTATTTTCAGGCAACAAAACTGAAATGCGGCGGTTTAGTGGTGGCGTGCACATTTGATCATCGCATTGCAGATGCCTACTCGGCCAACATGTTTTTGGTGTCATGGGCAGAGACAGCTCAATCTAAACCAATTTCACTGCTTCCATCGTTCAGAAGATCCTTGCTAAACCCGAGACGCCCTAGTTGCGTGGACGCTTCTTTGGACAACATGTACGTGCCCATCTCCACACTGTCACCTCCCAAAGAGCCTGCACCTGGCGCTGATCATCTCGTGAGTCGCATATATCATGTGAAAGCAGATGATATAAATCAACTGCAGTCCCTTGCTAGCTCCAAAGGGAACTGGAGAACCAAATTGGAATCATTTAGCGGATTCCTGTGGCAACTGGTTGCCAAATACTGTGCTCTAAAACATGATGATGTTAAGAACAACAAGGCCTGCACGAAGATATCAAAAATGGGCATCGTTGTGGATGGAAGGACTAGGTTAAGCAGTGTTCCCGAAAAAGGTGATGTAATGGGAGCATACTTTGGAAATGTGCTATCCATCCCCTATGGTGGCAAGACAGTCCGCGAGCTAGTTGAAAATCCTTTGAGCTGGGTTGCGAATGAGGTCCATGATTTCTTGGAAAATGCGGTGACCAAGGAGCATTTCTTAGGGCTGATTGATTGGGTGGAGGCTCATAGGCCAGAGCCAGCTGTGGCCAAGATATACAGTGGTGGCGGTGGTGATAACGATGGACCGGCTTTCGTCGTCTCCTCCGGGAAAGGATTCCCGGTCTCGAAGGTGGATTTCGGGTGGGGCGTGCCTCTTTTCGGGTCGTATCATTTTCCATGGGGTGGGGACGCTGGATACGTGATGCCCATGCCAAATCCAGCAGGGAATGGTGATTGGGTGGTGTACATGCACCTGCTGAGAGGGCAGCTGGAATTCATCGAGACAGAAGCTTCCGATTTCTTCAGGCCCTTGACTTGTAATTATCTACTGCATGCATCAAACTAGCTAGATCGATGTTGTGCTTATTTATCACTATGCTCGGATGGATGCCTTGAGCTCCCTCCCTAATTTCATCTCCTCCGCCTGCTGGCTTTCTTTGTGACTCCATATTTAACTATAATTTATATATGTCATCTTTTCCAGCTAATTCTAAGGGATGGTCGAGTAATTAAAAAAGATTTATCCCATTCTTCAATTTATTAGATTTTCCTAGATCTATCGTGCATGCTAGATCCATGAAAAACACTACCCTCATATTATTTTGTTACGATTTTTATATGTTTAACTAAAAATATTGACTCAATAAGTTTTGATGAATGTATCAAGTTGATGTAAATAATGTATTTTTAAAAAATATTCATGAAAAAAATAATTTATGGGAGGTATTTCATTTATATACGCCAACAATTTGGGATGGCCCGATCGGGGTGTGTGGACGTGTCTCAGTAATTAACCTTTTTCTTTTCAATTGTTTACTATAACAAGTCAAAGCAGGGTGGCCATAATAATTTAGGAGAAAACGAAGAACATAAATATATCTGAGCACTCCTCAGATCCCTCGAACTCCAAATCATTACTGTCAACCTAAAGAAGAAACGTACGCCATCTCTTTACTTGTGTGTCTAGTTTATAGTTATTAATTAGGGTTTATAGTATAGTATAATGTGTACATGATTTACTCGACAAAATAGATATATTGCTTATCATTTGAGAGAGAGATAGGGATATCTATCTGTATCTATATGAATATTCATTTGTGAGATTTATGAATATATATTAATTTATGTTCCTGGGAACCAATCATATATACTTCACAAATTAGCAAGTTTTTTTTTTAATTGTTTAATTGATTGGTATAGTTACTAGATAGATGATTGCCTACCATCTAGTTAAGCTGTTGTTGTCACCAGAACATGGTGACGCTGCTTATTTCAGACTTGCAAGCCTGCATTTCAGCCTAGAATTATTATGTATCGAGCTATATATATATAGATTAATATATGAAAGCACGATCCAACCACTATTTATTTTATATTTAGTTTTTATTTCTACCCGTAATAAGTTTTTTCATGCCTGAAACTTGCATAGATTGATACTTTTTAATTTTAATTTTACTTTGATTAGAAAGAATAAAAATAAAGAGATCCAAACCATATGAGTTCTATCAAAAAGAAACTTTTATGGAGGATGATCCTTTCGTTATGCTATTATTTTCATATATTTATTCCACGTCTCTCTAACACTCTTTCCAAGTTGCAACTTTTATTTTTATATAAAATTATATAGTTTATCTGATCATATACAATCTCACCAGAAATCTTAATTTATTAGGCGAGACTCCAAGACACGATTTATATTATTCTTTAACAAACACCTTCAAATGAATGTTTTTTGGGCTTGAGATTTGCATATATATCTATATTATCTTGTCCTTGATTTTTATCAAATAGAATGAGGGTGGTGAGATTCAAACTCGTAATCGCTGGGTCGACAAGGTTCTAATATCGAATCAAAGAATCATCTCACCTAATAATAAGAGTCCAAGATACGATTCATATTATTCTCCAACACCATATACAAGAATGATATCGACATGTTGTACTAATTATTCCTAGTTTACATTGAAAAATAAAAATTAAGAAGAAGTATACAGGGTTGATGCAATGGTTAATATCCAGTTCCCAGGAAAGTAGATGAGAAAAAACAGCGTGATGGGAGCTAATAATATATATAATAATTAGGTAAATATAGCTAGAATCAGATTTCGTCAACAATCCGTTGAAATTAATACATGGATAATAAAATAATCGGATCATCAATCAATAATTAGACTCACCAACCAAGCATATATAGGTTAAAACGTTACACACACCAATAAGGCATTGCCAGGATTTTGAAACAAAAAATAAAATCACTGTTAGTTCACCATACCCACCTCACGACATTCATCTGCTTGGATGAGCATCAATTGTCTCCAAAATAAACTAATATGAGTAGGTAGCTCATCTATATATATATATATATATATATATGAAGAGAGAGAGAGAGAGAGAGAGAGAGAGAGAGAGAGAGAGAGAGAGACGAACGCATGCACTAATGATCAGGATAAAAACATTTGGTCCCCTTGATTTTTTGGATATAAATCTATATCTAAATGAATATATTAGTTTTTCTGAATACATTTATCTACATATAAATTAAAGAATGTGTTTTCAAGGTTTTCGAAACTGATCCAAGAGTATTTTTAGTATCGGATGAAAAAGATATCCAGGAGATAAACATACGCTGGAAGGAGGAGTGTAACTGTGGGCTACCGAACCCTGCATGAATTGATTTCTACAGGTTCCACCACACAACAATCCTTGAAAAATGGTATTTTAATTTGGCCAGTAAAACGTTAATATGCTATCGAGGTTCTTCTCTTGACTTCATCTGGGCGTAGAGCGAGCTAGCCCAGGTTTTGAATGATCAAATCTTTGCTGCACAAGTTTCTTTAAAGTCAGCATAAGTGATGTATTTAGGGCAACAACCCTTACAGACGTTAAACTCTTACGGGATGATTGCTTCATGATAGAGTACTGCCAATGATTAAACTCTGGAGTAACGAAAGAGCAGTTGATCGCAAGCCAATGATTTTCTTTTCTTTTTACCAAAATCAAGATGGTTTTTCCCTGGTAATTCATCTCGTGGGCGGGTGGGTGGGTGGGTGGGTGTTATCCACTTTTCTAAACGTATAGTGCCGACGGCAGCAGTGTTTTGGTGTTGACCTGGCTACCTGATAACAAGACCATTACCGGCCGGCAACGCCATGAAAAGTATATAAAAAGGCTCTTGCGTTTAGAGAAACTAATACACGAACACAAACGACACCAGCACCCAAATGAACAACTTTTTATTATTATTCCCCACGAGATGATGAGAATCAGTTCTCTAGAAGAAAATGCATCAATATATATATATATATAATCTTGTTAGGTTTGAGAACTACTACTGCATTCAATATACAGAAGAGCAGTGTCCCATGAGTTGGCACTGAAGAGAATCAGCTTACACTTACAGCATTTCTAGCCCGACAACCTTTCATCAGACAGAAGACAATTAAGCTTGATCCATGGATCTATATTATTTAATTATTAGCTGATCTTTCATTTACAATTCAATTCGTGTTTATTATGATACGGAGCAATATAAATTATATCTTAAAACCTTACCTAGTAATTTAACTTTTTAAATGAGATAGTTATTTAACATGGTATCATGGTTTTATTGACCTAACGATCACGTATCATGATTTTAATAATGTCTCCTTTCATGGTATTAATTTTGATGGGAGTATCACATGTTTATAGAAATAATCATTTATTGTAATAAAAATATCCCGATGAATTTATTCTCGATCAATTTTACAACGCTATTCTTGGAAAAGACAATTGGACCGTATTGTTTTATTGACCTAACGATCACGTATCATGATTTTAATAATGTCTCCTTTCATGGTATTAATTTTGATGGGAGTATCACATGTCTATAAAAATAAAAATAATCATTTATTGTAATAAAAATATCCAGATAAATTTATTCTCAATCAATTTTACAATGCTATTCTTTGAAAAAGACAATTGGACCGCAATGCATCATCAGTTTTTTTTTCTCAATATAAATACATAATCACACTGGTTGAAACCAAAACTTCAATACGTGCCCGTTTGGCATTGCGATCCCACCGGTTTTTAGCCGAAATTTAAAAGAAAAAAAATCATTTTAAAGACCGGCAGTGTGGTGTTTTTAGATCATTTTGATGTGCTGATTTCAAAAATGATTTTTAAAAAATAAAAAAATATTATTTTGATGTATTTCGACATGATAAATATTTTGAAAAGCTACCACAATCGCACTCTCAAACCTGGTCGTAGTCAAGCATCCAATGCAAAGCCATAGTAATTAATGCACCGCGTTATACAGTAGCAACTAAGTCAGCCTTCGTTGAATTTGCGTTTCTGTTGTTGACAGGGGTGGGTGTAGTCTCATTTCTTCTCTCTTGCATGTATTATTTGTTGAATGTACAGGTGATTATAGAAAAACTATATCATTTCATATAAAAATAAAAGTTGCAACTTGGAAAGAGTGTTAGAGAGACGTGGAATATACATATGAAAATAATAGCATTAACAAAGGATCATCCACCATAAAAGTTAAGAGTTTTTTTAAAAGATATTAATTTCAGGCCTGAAAACAATTTACTGGTTGAAATAAAAGCTAAATATAAAACAGTGGTTGAATCGTGCTTTCATATTATTCATCCGGTCAAGATCACAAATTAATGAACTGGTAACGATCGAATCTCACCGGTTTTTAGCTGAAATTTGAATTATTTTTTATTTATTTTAAAGATTAATAGTTTGGTATTTTTAGATTATTTTGATGTGCTAATTTCAAAAATGATTTTTAAAAAATAAAAAAACATCATTTTAATATATTTCAGCATGATAAACACTTTGAAAAGTTACTGCAATCACTCCCAAACATGCCCGAATTAGTTGTTGCTTGCAAGCAACAACTAATGCAGTAATCAACGTATATATATTCTTTTATTCTTTTTTTTGAATGCAAGTTGATTTTGATGGTGACATTCTAGTGCGGGCTTCGCTGCTGAACAAGGAAGTCAGATGGGGGCTGTTTTTGCCAGGTGATGGTTTCCATTGATCCTTGACAGACGCAGAGTAGCCACAAACAAATGAGCTACACCAGGCATTAACAAGGGGATAGCAGGTTTATATATATGCAAGAATTATTCAGAAAAACTGCTTCCATCCTCACTATTTTCAAGAAAGGTCACGCCATTAACAAGGGGATGCAACCTAATTATGTTAGCAACGTTTGGAGCCTAACATTAATCTAGTATTGAATTTCCCAGATACAGGCAGATTTTAGGTGCGGTTAGTATTGTCGTCGTCGTCGTCGTCAAAGTGAAGTTTTGTCTGGCAGGAAAAGGTACCGGAAACGAGAGTCGAAGGGAAGAATGCCGCAATTACGTGAGCCAAGAAGGCTTTGCCGCCTCTGTGAAATGCATTGCTCTACAAAGGCAGCCTGATTGGGTGGAAGGTAATGTGATATCCATACTGCCAAGTTCGTATCGTCCACAGAGCCTTTAGCAAAGCAATGGAGCATCTTCGGCACCAACAGCTTCCCCTTGTTGCTAACTCCAGCTGAAGCTCGAATAAAATCATGTTGAGCTTCTTTAAGTTCTTCTCTCACATTCTTACCAGTGAACACCCTTACCTGCATTTTTCATTCATCAGAATATAATCCAAGTGTAACTAAATATACATAATAAACACGACCTCTGAAAGATAAAGAGCCTGTTTGGGAGGGCGGTTGCGGTAGCTTTTTAAAATGCTTTTCGTGCCGAAATACATCAAAATGATATTTTTTTATTTTTTAAAAATCATTTTTGACATCAGCACATCAAAATGATCTAAAAACACCAAAATATATTCATTTAAAATGGAAAAAAAAAAATTGAATTTCTGCAGCACGGCGGTTTGGCCGCAGCGCCAAACAGCTTCAAAATATACTTCATCAATACACATAGCACATGAAATATTCTTACTGCTGGTGATGAGTACATTCCACAGCTTAGGGCAAATGCTACAAGAGGTTCATGTGCATCAATCACAGACTTCTGCTGTTCCTCTGATAGCCTCAACTTTTGAAGGGCAAGAAGTAAAGCCTGGCAATTGCATCAAGTAGAAATATTAACCAGGGTACGAAGTTCAAGATGTGCTCAAAAACAGAGAACTTGTTGATAAGATAAAAGGGAAGGGGGGTGTACAATTTGTGGCCTGTGGAGAGGTGGTTTCATCTTCAAAATCACATACTCAATGGCAGCTGCACTAAAATAATGTCCGCCGACAGTGTAAGCTGCCTGGAAATATCAACTAGATTGCATCAATGACTCTCATCAAGTGCAAAAAACAGTAAACAATCAATCAAACACATAAAAACATAATTTTCTAGGAACCTCTTCATCACGAATGTTAACAGATACTAAAGAACCTCACTACGTTTGTTGTGGAGATTTATCTAACTCAATTATTTGTCACGATCCAGATAACTACAAGAACCCATTGCCTTTTAATACCATAGCACATACCTACGAGAGACTTACTCTGTTACAACAACAATTCCCTATGTATGAGCGATAATCTATTTTATCCTTATTAGAGTTACTGAAAACCAGAGTCCACTTACAACCTCTAATAATGCTGACTTCTTGGGGCTTTTTAACTACATACGATGATGACAAGACACTATCTTTACAGCAAATTGTCGAGGAGAAAGAAGTGGGTGTTTAGTCAAGAATCAAACCTTTTGCATCAATGAGAAGAGCTTCAAGTCACTCCTTGGGACTCCATATGCCAAGTATGCCTGTTTAGCAGTACAAATTTAAGAATGTAAACTTTAAAACAAGTTATGAAATGACCCATGTCGAACCATGTAATTTTGGCACATTACACGCGTGATAGAAGTGGAGACACTCACGTGCATAATCAAAGCATTGTACAGATTGATCCAGAAAGCAAGCTTCTCATTGCAGCTCAAATGGATAGGGTTCACTTTGGCAAGTTGCTCAACAAGTGTTCTGTAGCCCAAGTTTCAAACAAAACAACATTTATCAGATCTGGTCCCAGATAACCACTCAAACATCAAGTAAAAAAAGAATACATATAACAAAGTAATGGGAGCATAAGCTTATTAGAATGAAGTATTCTGTGTTTTTAGACCTGTTTGATTCAACTTACAAAATGAAATCCAAAGTTCAAACAAATGGTTCGCTAAAAACTCTTATACCTGAATTTCCTTAATGCCCCCGATGCATATTCTAGTTGCTTCTTTCCAACTGACATCCAAGAAACTTCAGTTGCTAAACCATAGTTTCCAATGTCTGCCCAACTCAACTTGCCATGCACTTTATAGGGATCAAAGACACTGTCCAAGGCCAACACTTCAGAGTTACCTTTTATATCAATCTGGGGGCTCTGCACCCATGATGAAATCACTGAGCGCTCAGATGATGACCACCATGATGAACTGGACAGATGTCCTCTTGGTGATACAGGTAAGGATTGGCTCTCTAAAGCAGAGGACGCAGATGGCGCAGCAGAATCTGCCAGAGACATGAAAATATTTTTCATACATTTTACCATCTCCTCTGAAAGTTGATTAGGGTAATCCCAAAGGCCCTTCGGCGGCATTCCTTTTGAAAGCCTCATGAACTCCGCAGGTTGAGTGGGTTTGGCATCTGTCTGCACAGATACTTTCTTCTCATGGAAAAGCTCTGGTGCCTTCATTGAATCCTGATCCAAGTATCACATATCAAATGCCTAATACTGTGATTAGGATTTTCTGGGAAGGAGCTATCACTAACATCTACAATAATTCATTATAAGTAATAGACATGAAAGATTTATAAGATAGAGAGAGGAAGGGAGAGAGGAGCCAGGAGCATACCCATGCAAGAGATGAAATGTATAATAATCAGCAGTACAACCTTAAATTGTCCAGGAATTGTTCAGAAAATGGACTTTTGAGTATTCAGGAGCTTTGACTGTTGAACACCATCTGGACTCAACATTTTGCTTAATGGTTACAAACTGTGACCTTAATTCCTCATTTATGTTTTAGACTAAATAATTTTCTTAGCTGGTGTGTGTGCACATACTTTTAGCTTTTCAAAGCGAGAAAATAACATCCTTCCACTACAGATTCATCTAAATCATATTACCGTGTCTCCCAGAATATAAGCTGGCTGCATATTCTCACTTAAAGCAAGTATTATGTCATGTATGCTTTAAAATATTCATGGAAAAGTTTTGCCTCATTATCAACAACCATACATAGACCAAAACACTCATCACGGAATCAAACAAGAAGGAAACCAACTACATGAAGATTCAATTCTACAAGTAAACTATACTACAGTTGTCACATGAACATAAATCAAAACACTCTACAAGCAAAGCAAAACCAGCAGGTACCTCCATCAAAGACTGGGCACTAGATGTTTCACTAGTAGATTCAGATGTTTGGTGTTTACGTGAGTTATTCTTCTCTGATTGGTCCAGTTCACAATCTGAATGCTTAAGACTCCTCGAAGAAGAACAAATCTGGAAAAGCATAGAAAGTTGCATTGCAGGAAATTTTCCATATAAAGGCTGCCATGTCACATGTTAACATGAATATTTCAAAAGAGCATATTTATTTAAGACCTGTAATGCTTAGCTAGATCAAAATATAGGCAAGTTCCAAAAGTCTTATATAAAGTACCAATAAAATTTACTCATACAGGCAATAGAAAACTCCTCTAATGACAAGTATAAAGTTTGTTGACAAGAAAAAGATTCATTGCTTCATTGAAGTGAATAAAAACAGCAGATGTTCATGGATGCAGGACAATGATAGAATGACTTGATAGCAAATGACCACCACCATTGCAGAGACAGCAATAATGAGAAGTTGTGAAATGTGATTTACATGAAGATGTTTGCATGATGGGAAAGATAACAAACTTTGGTCACATAAGGAAGAAGCACGTAAACTTCTTTACGCAGGAGAAGCCAAGTGTGAGAAGAAATATGATAAGTACCTCTTCTTTCATGCTATCAAAGGAGTAGGCAGATAGTGATTGAGAAGCTGACTGCCTCAAACGATATTCAGCAAGCCTTCGCTCATTTCTTTCTTGACTTAGTTGGAAATGCAAAGAAACAATCTCCTGTTCAAGCTTTGAAACTGTGACCTCCATTACTGCAATAGTGGACAGAAGCTCCTGAGCCTGTTCAAACTGAAGAGAAAGGATTTTACAATGAGTTAAACCCCTAGAAAGGTGGACCTTCGAATTTACATTAGTGTCAAATATGGGTAGGATGTGTGAGCTACAAAAAGATACTGCCACATATGCTTGATATCTCTTGACATCAAGAATCAACAGGAAACATCGAAATATTATTAGGGAAGAATTATAAGCACTTAACTGCAATTGTTCACCTGATTGCTCAGCAGCATATGAAAATGCAAATATAAAAGAGAGTTTAGAAAGAAAACAACATACATGGCGTGGAAGGCATGATGGACAGGATAATTTTACTGTATTTTTTTCAATAGCATTTTCCAGAATAGCATGCATTTCCATCTCTTCTTGCAACTGCTGTTGTAATATCCATACCTGTTATAGAGGCACATCCACGAGCATAATGTAGCTAGGATCCAGCAACAACAATTAACTAAATTTCTATGTAACCATCAACAAGATTAGATACAATTTGATGCAGTAAGATGATCTCTCACTTCAACTTATGTCACCATATGATAGTTAAGAGGCAATTGAAGATAGCAAGCAGATACCAATTCAAAGCATGATACCTCACTTAGAAGAGAAAAGGAAGGAGAGTGGCACATAAGTATTTTCCATGGACTGCAAAAGAGCTATCTGGAGTGCAATTTTACAGACAGCACACTAAATCATTTGCAAAAGTAACTCTTTAGACATTCTATGCTTCAAACTCAACATGAAGCAAAATATCAGTCCTACAAGGCCACTACAAATTTCTTTTATTAGCCGATACTTTCCTTGTCATGACAGCAGAACTTAAATGTCATCAACTGTTATTTCTCAAAAACCATCAATGCAGTTGTGGAATCACCCCCCCTGCCTTTTAAAAAAAAAACACTGGTTTTGAAGTTGTAAGCATCCTCTAAGCATACTTTGCACAACCATCACAAGTCACATTTCACAACCTAATAATACAGACTAGACCTCAACATGAAATACCTAATGCAAAGCCTCTAGTAAACTGTTGGAACCATGAGATACTATCCAGATGAATCACAACACGGGGTGTTTTTCTCAGCCAATTAGAAGCCCATCACCAGCTATGTTTCCACTTAAGGAGTAGTGAGAGGGTCCATTTCTACTTTGAAGACGCTACAATTCTTCAATGGTTTCTTTTAAGTGTCTACTCTCAAGACATGAACCTGCGACTTGTTTTTGAAAACCCAAGATTCTTTTAAGTGTCTACTCTCAAGACATGAACCTGCGACTTGTTTTTGAAAACCCAAGACTATTATCACTGCATCAGGAAACAATGAAGCACCGGGAAAATAGGAGTATAAAGGCACAATTTGCGGCAACAATGAAAGCCCCTTGCTTTAGATGCTGGGGAGCATGGAACTAGCGTAACTCAAGGTCATTCAAATATCTAGTTTTATGCCATCCATCAAAGTCATACATAGCACAGATAGTGCTCTTTTGTGCATTTTCCAATGCATAATGTTTTATAGCTGTCATAAATTATTGACTACCAGCTCAAAAGAATCTCAACTTGTTTTCTATAGCAAATGCATTTCAGTTCTATTGTCAACACTATGCATATTAAAATTCCTTAGTTTCGCAAACAAATCCATAAGAAATGCGAGTCAGACACCAAAACTCAACAAAACAACAGCGTGACTGCGAGGCTTGCAGGAGGATAGATCTTACATCCTGTTCAAGTTGGATTCTATAAGGATAAGGATTGCTGCTTCTAATGCACGATGCAAAACTTCTGGCCTCTTCATTCACATTGTTTGCCTGCGAAACATCAAAATCCACATGAATTGCATTTTTGAACTATAAAAACAGATTAAATGAACGAGCAAGAAAATAGTACCTCCAAAAGTGTCAAGAAGATGAAACATAACTATCAAATTAAATACCAATTACTAGAAAGCCACATGTTGCGCTACTAAAGCTTATGCCTTTGGATCCAGGACAAATAATTTACAGGAACTTCCAGTCAAAGGTACCCTTTTCAGATTTAATTAAGCTGTCATAGTTTAAAGGTCTAAATACCAATGACAAATTTAAGTGCTTCCATTGACAGCTACGGTAAAAATTGAAGAAATTAATATCAAAAGAAAGCAGCTGAATTATGAGAACAAAATTGAGCAACCAATCGTTCCCAATATCGACCAGTTAAAGCTGCATTTTTGGTTCAACATAGAACCCAATCCTTCTTCCAATGCCTCCCACCACCACAAGTGAAAATGAAAAGCCAGCCAGTACTGACCTCCAATGAAGAGCTGGTGCTCTCTTCATCTGCAAGATCTAACTGAGTTTTTGAATTGCCATAGATCACCTTAGAATACAGAATTTTTGAGGTAGAATCACTTCTGCAGATTTTGCCAGTAAAAAGTAGAGGAAAGCATTAGAAGTGAACAATAAAGCAGGGTTCCAATTATAACCGGAGAAATGAACCAGAGAGCAAAAGGGGAAAAAAATTACTGGCTGAGCATGACTGGAGAGTCACACATCCTGCGATCACTGGGCTTGGCACATTCTAAAATCCCCCAGGCACCTTGGCTTCTGTACGCGGAAAGGATTTATGCCATGTACAAACGAGTATAATAAAAGCTTACAGATCCATGCTAAGAGAAAGGACTTGAACGTTAAAATGGTAGCCTAAGAAAGGGTTTTGGTCAACATGAACAATCTTAGGATAATATAAAACACAAAGGCACAATGAGATGCATAATTAGAGAAACAACTGTGCGACCTGTGAACATGTAATGAGGACAAAAAAATTCATGAATGCCACAGCTACCCGTCATTGTCAACACAAACAAACAAAAAAATTAACACGTGTGAGCTCGAGCAGCTTCTGTTTCTAGCGAAAGACCCTACCGATACAACTTGAAAAGGAAGGCCATAAAAAGAGAGGGGGGGAAAGGAGCAAATAGCATCGCATGTGTGCGTGGTGAGTTTCTTTCACCAAACCAATTGCATTGTTTTCACCACATGAAAATCAGAGAAGAAGAAAAAGGCAGTAAATTCTGTAAATTATGACCTTGTGAATGATTGGCTCCATAAAGAGAAATGAATATCTTACGAGTCAAAGTAGAGGGCTTAAAAAAGGAAAAGGAAAAACAGCTCCACAAGGAGGAAAAGTAGAGGGGAAAGTGGGGTACCTCCCTAACAGTCATGGAAGACAAAAGTTGTTTCCTTTGTTAGTAAGAACTACAGCATTCCACAAACCACGCACCCTCGAAAAGCTTTCAATTGAAGTTGTTCACTCTTTATTTCATTCCAATTCTAAATCGAAAAAGAAATTGCTGATGGGTCATAGGTCGTGGGCCAAAAACTTTGGGATTTGTATTTAAAAAAGAAAAGGAAGGGAGATGTGGACAAGAAACAGCAATGGATTGACTAATGGAGTAGAGAGAGTTCTGGTATGCAAAAGTTATCATCCATAGGTCAATGAGGGAGTGAATCAATGAAGCAAAATAACAATCTCAGGGACGGGTTAGTAGCAGTGGTCCCTCTCTCCCTGTCTCTCCTTTTCAGTTTTCACAGAGAGCAGGTATTTTTCTCTCTTCCTGCCTCCTGACCGGTTCCATCAAACATTTCAATCCCAGCCCAAAAAACAAACAGAAGAAAAAAAACAGGAAAAGAAACCCATTTTCAGATTTCAAATATAAGAGAGATGCATGCAAGAATGTAATTCAAAATATTATGGAGCTGACAAATTATAATAGCGAGAAAGAGAGAGATAAACCTTGAAGGAAGGAACATTGACAATGATATGATGATTAAGAGGCGCTGAAAGATCCCATTTTATTCGCTTGAAAATGCTTGTATTACTAGAATCTATTTTGTGTCTCCTCTCTTAGATTGAGAAGAAAGTCAGAAACTTGAAAACGAAATGTAGTAGAAGCAGTATCAATCCAACCCTACTAGCATAGCACAGCAGCAGCACTGCCTCTCTGTTTTCTTCTGGCTGAGAGGATGATTCAAAGATCTTTGCTTTCTTTCACTAAAAAATGGGAACAAAGACAAAAAGAAGACCAAGATACAGGTGAGCTAGTAGCCATTAGCCAGGCAAGGAAACATTTTTTATTTATTTTTTCAAAAATCAAGAGAGAGAGAGTGGGGGGGAGAGAATCTAGTTCAAAATTACGAAAATAAATGTTTTGATTAAGCTATATTATTTATTTTATTTAATTATACTACAAGAGAACAGAAGAGTGGGTGCCATGGGGCTTTGTGTCTGTTTCTCCGTGCAGTCACGGAAGCTGTCAAGTAATGTAATGAAGTCAAGATCTTAATCATTTAATTAATTTTTTTAATTTGAATTTAAAAAAATCTTCCAAAAAAATGTTTCGCTAATTTCTTTGATGGTTCAAAGATATTGCTGAAACATTTTTTTTGGAAAAATTGTAAAATTTAAAATTCAAAAAATTAATTAAAAACTTGACTTCATTACATTATTTGAAATCTTCATAAGCGAAATCCTTGCTGCTTATTAATGTGAAGGTAATTTAAGATTTATTCTCAACTAAATATCATGTTATTAGTTTGATTTTCTTATTTTAATGCTATTAATAAAATATTTAAAAACTTGAATATTATAGATATATAAAAAAATGATGTGGAGTTTTTAGTTTTCAAAAAAAAATATTCACTCTCTCGTATTTTATTATAGATTATAAGAGCAAGTACAATGATAAGAGCCATTTTTAAGAGTCAAATCTGTAAAATGACTCCTTGAATAGTGTTTATATGGCTTTTTTGTTGATGTTTGCTCCAATGGTAAGAGCCATTTTGGAGAGCCATTTTTTTATATTATTTTAAATATAGTGCAATTATTTTGTATGTAGTTTAATTATGCAATTAATTATACAATTAATATAAGTAAGTTATATAATTAAATAATTATTTTTGAAAAACTCTCAAACAATAAAATTATTTTTTTAATTATATTTAAATTAAAAAAATGAATTTAAATATAATTAAAAAAACCCACAATATTTCTATGGTTTTTTTATGGTTAATGTATTTGAAATTAATTATAATTAAAAAAACCCACAAATTAATACCCTTATTTTTTATAATATTATAATAATAATAATAATAATATTATTATTATTATTATTATAATATAATAATAATTAGTATAAAAACCCACCCCCCGTTTGTTCCCCTTCATTTCAATCACAAATTATAAAACCCTACCCATCTTTCTCTTCTCCCACCTTCAGCCGTCACCTTCATTTCAATAATCAGAAAGATTCATAACAACTCAAACACAACAAAAGCATTATTCTCGGCTCTCTTTTGCTTCTCGACAAGTCCCAGGCTATCCAAAAGCCCTTCCCTTTACGCTCGCCAAAGTTAAATCTTCCTGTTTCTGGTCAAAATGGGTTGTTTCCATTGATGAGTTTTGCGCTTTAGAGGATGCTTTCAAATGGGTATAGGTTAGGTTTTTGGATATCTTGCCTTTTCCTTATGTGGATTTCTTTAATGGATTCTGTAGTGGTTTTGATTGATGAGTTTGGAAGTCAAGCGAGTACATTTTAGATGAATAATCTGTGAATGAGTTGTGATTTTGTGGTTTTCATTGTTGATTGTTGCTGTTGAATAATTCCCGACAACTCTGTTTTGATTTGGCTCTTCATCCTTGCATCTGTGGGAATGCCTTCTCGGCTGAAGAAGAGGCAAAATGCCTCTTGGGATGGCTCTCCCGTTGGAGAGCAGAAATTGAACAAGAATAACTATATTTTTAAAATTTTGGCTTTGCCTCCCCTGATGGCTCCCCGTTGGACTTGCCCTAAGAGCATCTCCAGCGGGAGTAGCCATATTAGAGAGGCAAATCTTTAAAATTGATGTTTGAATAATGTATATATGGTTTTTTTTGTTGATGTGTGCTCCAATGGTAAAAACCATTTTGGAGAGTTATTTTTTTAATATTATTTTAAATATAATACAATTATTTTGTATGTAGTTTAATTATGCAATTAATTATACAATTAATAAGAGTGTAATATAATTGCTTTTTAAAAAAATCCTTTAATAATATAATTATTAATTTTGTATATAATTTTTTACTCTCTTGTCATCAAGGTATTTTTAAATACAAATAAAAACAAATATTATTATAATTATTAATTATAAGGTATTATTATAATTAATAACTATTATATAATAATAATTATTATTATAATATAATAATACTTACTATAAAAACCCACCCCCACCCCGTTTGTCCCCTTCATTTTTATTTCAATCTAAAAAACCATATCTTCTTCTCTTCTAGCCACCCCCCACCTCCAGCCGCTGCCCCACCCATCGTCCACTCCCCTCCGGCCGCCCCCCCACGCCGCCGTCCACTCCTCTCCAGCAGCCCCCCCACCCCACAGCCGTTCACTCTCCTCCAGCCGCCCCCACACCCATTTCTTCTATTTTCCTCCTCCTCTTCTTCTTCGTTGCCCCCCCTCTATTTTGCTCTGTTGTGTTGTTTTCTTGTTGAAGAAGAAATCAAAGCTTCTGCTCTGTTT
Organism: Salix arbutifolia; assembly: GCA_025169955.1. Classification (NCBI taxonomy): domain Eukaryota; kingdom Viridiplantae; phylum Streptophyta; class Magnoliopsida; order Malpighiales; family Salicaceae; genus Salix; species Salix arbutifolia. The sequence goes on from CM045908.1 coordinate 322,475, forward strand.
TTCTTGTTGAAGTTTCAATCACATGAGTTCTTGTTCAACTCGAAATCAAAGCTTCTGTTTAGTTTCAATCACATGGGTTCTTCGGATTGGCTGCAAAATATTCTGTGTTTTTTCAATTTTTGAATTCGTTGGGTTGCTGTGTTGATGGGTGTTCAATTGTTGAATTCAGTGGGTTGATGTGTTTCGTTGGGTTGCTGTGTTGATGGGTGTTCTGTTATTTTGTTGAGTTGTGTGTTTCGATTTGTTGCTGATGGGTGTTTTAATTTGTACAATGGCAACAACGGTAACATTTACAACGGTTTTATTTTTTTTTGCCTCCACAAAATACATATGTAGGGATGGTTCCCGAAGATGAAAAAGCCATTTTGGCTCTTCATTTTGCTCCTCCCGCTGGAGACGGAAATTTACCAAAAAAAACCAAAAATTTGAAAATTTGCCTTTGGCTCCCGGGATAGTTTCTCCCGCTGGAGATGCCCTAATAGTATAAATTTTTAATTTAAACGTTGATTCTGGAATATATTTTTTACACAATTAAACTCTTTTAAAACCAAATTAAAGTTTAATTGCATGTTTTTTTAATAATAAATAAAGACAAGAATGAAAGAAAATGGACTCGAATGAAAAAGACCGGTAATATAGGTGGTGGATTGAAAATTCATATCACAAATTCATTCAAGTCTCCTATCTTTTTTAGTTATTTGTAGACCAACCCCTTGAATTTTATAAAATTCAATTTTGATATCAAACTTTATTTTATTTATTTTTAGTCATTTCTAGGTTAAAGAAGAGAGGGGAGGATGTTGGATTATGTATTAGAGACAAAGTGTTTGTTGGTGAGGAATTTGGTCACCAAATCAGTTAATTTTTATATCAAATAGTTTTTTTTATGATGAGAAGAGTTTTAATTATGTGTTTTTCTTTACCTTAAAATGTCTCAAAACATGGATTCAAAGCTAGGGGAAATTGGATTTCTAGAGGTCAACAAGGTTATAGGGGTGTTTTATAGGATTTTAGAAGAAAAATAACTAGGGATCCTAATTTTTCAGTCGCCACAATAGCTGAAATCTAGGTATATCACATGACATGTCGATATTTTTTTCAAATTACATTGGACAAATGCTATGTTATTCACCTCATTATCTTACAAAAAAACTCATGTAAGTAGGTCTGACTTTGTCCGCCCACGCACGAGCCCTTCAATCACGGAGTTTGTTGGTTGGAAATTTCTGTATGTTTTCAAAAAATAATTTTTAGAAATATATTATACTTATTTGTGATTTTTTTACCTTGATTATTTATCATATTTTAAATTAGTGATTAGATTTAAATTTAATTTTTAAAGAGATTTGTATTGTGCATTTTTATTTTTTATTTTAAAAATGAAAAATATTTATTTATTATGATATTTTTACTATGTGGAGTCTTACATAATATGTTTTATCTTTTTATTTTATCTAAAAACTCTCATGTATTTGTCGATTTCTATTTCAATTTGATTTTAATAAATAAATTTACTAAACACACCCATTTTATCCATATCACGATGTTAAATATTCTGATTTTTTTCTTAAAGAAAAAAAATTACCGATCTAGAATGAGTTTGTTGGAGTGTCTCTTTTTTTACTAAACTTGACTCTATTTTAGTCTATTGTTTTCTTGTATTTTAGAAAACAAATAGTTTCATAAAAAGAGCATGATGAATTTTGATTTTTCTTTTCTTTTCTTTTTTAGGATCTCAATATTAGGTAATGGGTATTTTGTGATATTTTATTCTTATCGTCATACTTTTAAATAAAAAATAGTTTTTCAAAAAACAAATATAACCCCATTGAAATCAATAATCTGATTCATAAGTTTGACATGTTAATCGGAGTTAGTTGATCTATATGTTTTTTTTGTTGGTCTTTTAATTATTTTAATAAATATTTTTATTAGTTTTTTTTTTTTTTAAAAAACACACATCCAAACAAACATTTCACCGTGATCATGGCTATGCCAAGGCACCTCCTTTTCCTTGTTTTCTTATATATTTATGCAATTTGGAAAAATGGATTGGTGGGCTTTTTTCTTTTATTAAAATTTTTTGGCGTGGATAATAGAGCAAGTGGTGTCCATTATATTTTTTGTTCTCTCAGTTGATTTTATCTGGGAATACAAAGGTTTTAGTACTTTGTTTTTATGGTCAAATTGTCTTTTCAAAATATTTTTATTTCTTTAAGAATATAAATTTATTTTTTTAAAGATATTTTTTAAGAATATATATTTTTTTAAATCAATATATTTTAATTAAAAACACTAGCTTATAAAAAGAAGAGAGAGATCGATCCATTGTACTGCATTTATTTGGAAGCCGAAGAAAGGACAGATTTGTCATTGGACATTGATTGATGATACTATCATTAATTTAGGTGTGCGAGATATTCTAATTCATGAAATAAAAATATGGAAATTAAGATGGACCGAGAAGCCCACGTGAGTTAAGAAATGGGCCTGGTACGGGATGGGCGGAGGAGTTTTGGACTTGAGATGGGTCCAAATTATAGAGGGAATCCAATCAAATCCAAACAGTGGAGTCCTCAGCATATTATTGCGTTAGCATATTGTCTAGGTTTACGAAACAGCAGACAGAGACTGAGAGGAGGAAGTGAAGGAGCAGCGGGTGGTGGAGGTGGAGATGATGACCCCAGAGGAGCTAGAGCGTAAAAAGAAGAAAGAAGAAAAAGCTAAGGAGAAGGAGCTCAAGAAACTTAAAGCTGCTGAGAAAGCAGCGAAATTCAAGCAACAGCAGCAAAGTGATTCTTCTTCTGCTTCAAAAAAGAAGAAGAATTCGTCCAGGCGAGATGCCTCTGCCGGCGATGACAATCCTCTTGATTATGAAGATCCACCCACCGATTTTGGTCAAAAGAAGTTGCTTTCCGCTCAAATGGCTAAACAATACAACCCCACTGTTGTTGAGAAATCGTAATCTCATTCACTTTCTTTTCATTTTTATGCTCCTTGATATTTTCTGAGAGGTAATTGTTTTATTTCTTGCTTTCTTTCAATCAAAACAAAAAAACAAAGATGGTACGCTTGGTGGGAAAAGTCTGGATATTTTGTCGCTGATGCGAACAGCTCCAAACCCCCCTTCGTTATTGTAAGCTAACCTTTCTTTCATCATCATCATCATCATAATCACCCTTACAGTTTTATTGGATTGTCGATTATTTTCTTATAAACTTTGATTTATTTTCTCTGCAGGTGCTTCCCCCGCCAAATGTCACTGGAGCTCTTCATATTGGCCATGCCCTTACTGCTGCCATTGAGGTCTGCTACCACCTTTCTTCTTGCTTTTGTTTCCATTTTTTCTACTGTATTTCTTATTAACAACTCTCTTTCTTGTTGTTAACAGGATACTATCATTCGTTTCAAGAGGATGTCTGGGTTTAATGCCTTGTGGGTCCCCGGCGTGGACCATGCTGGGATAGCTACGCAGGTCACTCTCTCTCTATTTCCTTTCCTTTGTTTATTTTATAGGTGTTCTGATTGCTGATATGTTTGTATGATCGACACAATTATGACCTTCCTTGTTGGAATGAAGATTAACCTTTCAAATTATGTGAGCTGAGAAGCATGCTTGTGTTTGGTATTCTGCAGGTGGTGGTAGAGAAGAAGCTAATGCGTGATCACCACTTAACCAGACATGATCTGGGTCGTGAAAAATTTGTAACTGAAGTAAGGTGACTTGCTCTCATTCATGGTTTCCTTGTCCTTTATCAAGCTTTTCATGCCCCATTTAATGTCTTCTGACATTATGATATACAGGTTTGGAAGTGGAAGGAAGAATATGGCGGTACCATATTAAAGCAGCTACGCCGGTTGGGTGCATCTCTGGATTGGTCTCGTGAGGTAAAGGAGTATTATTTCAGTATTTCATTCAATAAATGAAATCATGCTACTTTGCTAAATCAGTTTGTACCCTGAATAAAGTCATTACCAGCATTTCTTTTCCAAAGTTAACTTTCCTCCCTCCCACTCCCTTTTCAGTGCTTTACTATGGATGATAAAAGATCAAGGGCTGTGACGGAGGAATTTAACCGCATGTACAAGGAAGGTCTCATCTATAGGTATTATTGCGAGGGTGAAACTTTGATTGTGAATAAAACAACTTGATGTCAGAAAATGGAACCATTAGACTGCTATCTAAATGAACAATTGACTTGACCTCACCATAGCTTCTATTTAATATTTATTTTGATATCTCCAGCTAAATAAGGGTTCATTGCCCAGCTGAATGCTACATTGAAAAAAATCATGCTATTTATCTCTTCTTCTGCTCAATGGTTTGAGGTTCTCTCTAATAATCTCTTTCAGGGATATCCGGCTAATAAATTGGGACTGCACCTTGCGAACAGCTATATCTGATGTCGAAGTAAGCATTCTTTTGTTTATTGAAGTGGGTATATATTTTTGTGTGATGTTCTAATCATCTAGAAATTGCCTTTCTGTTGTAGGTAGATTATGTGGATATTAAAGAAAGGAAGTTGCTAACTGTTCCTGGAAACAAGGAACCAGTGGAATTTGGTGTTTTGACCTCATTTGCTTATCCTCTGGAGGGAGATCTGGGTGAAATAGTGGTTGCCACAACTCGGTTGGAAACTATGCTGGGTGACACGGCTGTTGCCATACATCCTGAGGACCCAAGGTACAGCCATCTGCATGGAAAATTCGCAATTCACCCATTTAATGGAAGAAAACTTCCAATAATTTGTGATGCTATTCTTGTTGATCGTAATTTCGGGACTGGTGCTGTTAAGGTAAGACTGCATCTTGAAACATAGAATGTCAAATTTGATTTTTTTAAATCTCTGGTATAATATTTTATGATTGTTTGCAGATCACTCCTGCACATGATCCAAATGATTTTGATGTTGGGAAGCGTCATGATCTGGAATTTATTAATATCTTCACTGATGATGGGAAGATTAATAGTCTTGGCTCAGAGTTTGCAGGGATGCCACGGTTTGAGGCCCGAGAGGCAGTGAAGGAAGCATTACAAAAAAAGGTATGATCGCTGTGTAATTTAACTGTTTCTGTTCAATTTGAACTCGTACAGTTTTAAACTCAATGGATGTCAATTAGAATGACCTTTTAAAACAAATAGCCTCTCTCTCCCAAAACAATTTTGCATATATAGATATGCAATCTGTTTATATTGCTTTGCATTTCTTCAGTCTCAAGGGAAACACATACCGAGTACATGCACCTATCTTTTCCCTGCCATTATGCTAATTCTTTGTTTTGCCTATTTATATCTGCAAGGTTGATTCAGTAAATATATTTGCTTGCTTGTAGGGATTGTATAGAGGTGCTAAAACCAATGAGATGCGACTTGGTCTATCTTCAAGAAGCAATGATGTTGTTGAGCCAATGATTAAGCCCCAATGGTTTGTTAACTGCCACAGTATGGCAAAACAGGCTCTCGAAGTGGCAATGGATGGAGAGATTCCAAGGCTTGAATTTATTCCAAAACAATATTTGGCGGAATGGAAAAGGTTCCCTAATGTCTTCTTATTTTCTCTTTATAAGTTTGTTAAGAACAGAGTATGCATCTAAGGAAATCAGAATTAGGGGAAAGAAAAGCTGGAAATTAGAGGAGGATCCTTAAGCTTTGCCTTTTGATATCATGTTTTATTGCTGTTTGTTCAAGATTAGTCCTCTTTGTTCCTTGTATACATGTTATCTTACAATTTACATCGTGATTGCTTTAATGTCTTGGTGCCTCTCACTAATATCTTATACCACATTTTGCATTTTAACTTTGTAGCTCAGTCCATTGCCATATTATGTTTATATATCTATATGGCTGTGACAGATGGCTTGAGAATATACGTGACTGGTGTATCTCAAGGCAACTTTGGTGGGGCCACCGTATTCCTGCATGGTATGTTACACTTGATGATGATGAAATGAAGGAAATTGGTTCCTACCATGACCACTGGGTTGTGGCCAGAAATGAGGAAGATGCTCTTGCAGAGGCTAGCCAGAAGTTTTCTGGGAAGAGGTTTCAGATGATCCAGGATCCAGATGTACTGGACACTTGGTTCTCCTCTGGTTTATTTCCATTATCAGTGCTGGGGTGGCCGGATGATACTGATGATTTAAGAGCGTTTTATCCAACCTCAGTTCTTGAAACTGGGCATGACATTTTATTCTTTTGGGTTGCTCGGATGGTGATGTTAGGAATTAAACTGGGAGGTGATGTACCTTTTAGGAAGGTCAGTAAATAAGATATCTAAAACTTCATTTGAGTTTGTGATGGCTGTTACTCTTCTGCCAGATCCCTTTACTTCTAAGGTATATATTGATTATTTGTTTTCCATGAAGGTTTACCTGCATCCTATGATTCGGGATGCACATGGCCGTAAGATGTCGAAGTCATTGGGAAATGTTGTTGATCCCCTTGAAGTAATAAATGGGGTAAGCCTCGAAGGCCTGCACAAGAGGCTTGAGGAAGGTAACTTGGATCCAAAAGAGCTGGATGTGGCAAAAGCTGGACAGAAGCTAGATTTTCCTAATGGTATCGCTGAATGCGGTGCAGATGCTCTTCGATTTGCTCTCGTTTCCTATACTGCTCAGGTTCATGCTTCACTTATTGACATGTTTGTGATTTAGCTCCTATTATTTGAATAGTTGTTATTGTCCCCTCCATATCTTTGCTGACCTGGTTTTCATCATTTTTTATTTCCAGTCCGACAAAATAAATTTGGACATTCTACGAGTTGTTGGATATCGTCAATGGTGTAACAAACTGTGGAATGCTGTTCGATTTGCAATGAGCAAACTCGACACTGATTACACTCCTCCACTGACGTTACCGCTGGAAGCAATGCCTTTAAGTTGCAAGTGGATACTCTCTGTACTTAATAAGGCTATATTCAAAACTGTATCAGCTATGAACTCTTTAGAATTTTCTGATGCTGCCAGCACCGTGTATTCATGGTGGCAGTACCAGTTTTGTGATGTTTTTATTGAAGCAATCAAGCCATACTTTTCTGGTGATGGGTCTACATTTGCTGCCGAGAGGAGTTCTGCACAAGATACTCTTTGGGTATGTCTGGACAATGGATTGCGATTGCTTCACCCCTTTATGCCATTTGTTACTGAAGAGTTATGGCAACGCCTTCCTCCAGCCAGGGGCCACACAAGAAAAGAGTCAATTATGGTATCTGAATACCCTAAAGTTGAAGATGTGAGTTCTAGTTGTGCTTTCCTGGTGCTCACAATGATGATAAATGTGGGACAAACACCGTCTGTTTAATGTTAATTCAGTTTTCTCTGATGTTTTGCCCTCTTTTCCACTCTATAGGCCTGGAAAAATGAAGAGGTAGAATATGAAATGGACCTTATTGAGTCTACTGTTAAATGTCTAAGGTCCTTGAGGGCTAAGGTGCTTGGGAAGCAAAAAAATGAAAGGTGATCATTCAAAATAATTTCTGTTGTGCATGCAAGTTTAGTTTATTGTTCCCCTTTGTGTTCAAGGCTAGTTTAATCGTGTGTATTAAATAGGGTGATCTGCTTTCATTAGTCTTGTTCCTCTGTTTGTTTGGGATTTATCTAATATGAAAATAATAATTTTGTAACAGACTGAAAATAGGTTGGAATAGTTTTTTGAATGCTAGATGTGTTTTTTTTCTGTAGTTTCTTAATAAGTTTTTTTTTACTTTATTTTAAAATGCCAGTCTTTGTTCTTTAATAATTCGTCTTTTTCCCAGGCTACCAGCTTTTGCTTTTTGCTTGAATGAAGATATCTCGAAGGTCATTACAAGCTACCAATTGGAGATTTTAACCCTTGCAACTTTATCAAGTATGAAGGTACAACATCACTTTTGCTTTATATTAGGCTCCTGATTTTTACCTATTGTTTATAAAGTTTTGACTCTTTAATCCCCTGCCCTATTTGGCCCAAGATAGGAGCAGTCCTTCCACACATGTTATCACTTTTGGAACTTTAGCAGATAGCTAGTGAGTTTTTAAGTTACTAACCATGAGTTTTAAATTACTGCTAGACTCTTGGCCACAACCCTGATGCAAGCCTACTTTTGTGAACTCATTTTTTAGTGCTGTGCTATGGTTCTTGATGGAAATTGTCATAGTATATTTCTATTCTCTTTGGCTTTATAAGAGTTAAGAAGTAAAGATTTTATTCAAGTGAGAAGCAATGAAGAATTCGGATTACATAATAAAGGTGCTAAAAAATCCAACCATTTTTATGCTCCATTGTTACCTTAATTAAATTAATAGATGCAATTAAACTTGCATTAATTGCTGATGTAAGAATGTTGGAAGCCACCCTAATTCTTGCACCATATCAATTTGAAAAAACAAAGCGAGGAAGCAGAAAAAAGGGCTAGTCTACTTTTCATTTTGAATCCCTACCAACTGTGCTGCAAGATTTGAAGTTTAATATGGCACTCATGAAAACTTACCAACCCGCCACTCTAAAAATGTCCTATATAGAAGTATCATTTCATTGCTGGTGAGCGTGCCTGAAGCTCTGCCTGCAAAGTTGGTTGCTTCATTCAAATAATCATCATTTTATTAAATAAAATATCCTGCAGGTTCTTTTGAGTGAGAAAGATGCCCCTCCAGCTGGATGTGCATTTGAGAATGTAAATGAGAATCTTGCAGTCTATCTCCAGGCCGAAGGAAAAGTTGATGCAGAAGCAGAGCTTGAGAAGATGAGAAACAAAATGGACGAGATGCAAAAGTAAGTCTTGTCTTCTCAACAAAAACTATGTTTCTATTTAGAAATGCACACAGATATACGTACATATATGTACGAATAGGTGTGTATGTGCACATCATTTGTTTGTGTGTTCAGGACAGCCCGTCATTGATGTCTGCATGTGTCATTCTACTTGGTGCTTCTAGATGCACTTATGATTTGGCACTCTGTGCTGTATACTTGTGTGCTGTAATAAACCTTCAGGAATGTTCATAACTGTATAGTTTAAATAGGAAGTGGAGCTTACACAATAATTAACAAGTCAAAAAAATTAATGCTGGCATGGATTTCTACAAATACGTAGTCTATTACTCTTGGCTATTCAAAGTCAACAAGGAACACTTTTAGGAAACCCGAATATGAAAAGATATGACATTTCTATGGTTCCCTGACTTACTTTGCATTTGAGGCTTGGTTGTGCTGCTGCTGATTGGTCATGGTTGATTTTTGTAGTTTTCACTCCTTGGATGGAGATGGCGAAAAAGATTGTATTGAGAGAAAATAGTCTTTTGTTATTTGATAGATTCTTCATGTTCATTCCCTTTTTTTGAAACTTTCAACAGACAACAAGAGAAATTGGAGAAGATGATCAGTGCATCTGGCTACAAGGAAAAGGTGCCCTCCCATATTCAGGACGAGAATGCCGAAAAGCTGACCAAACTATTTCAAGAAATGGAATTCTTCAAGAAAGAGAGTGAACGGCTGGAAGCCGAGAAGAGCACTAAACAGTAAGTTAGGGTCCTCAAAAATCATTTCTTTCCTCACCATAGGGCGATTAAAACACTTATGTATGAGCAAAGCATTTTTTTTTGTCTTGGGTTCAACTGGGCCTCAGGAGTTTGATTTCCTGAGTTTGCTTTATTTATGTATGTTTCAAGTAACCTCGCCTTTATCCAGCAAACAAGTTTTTAACTCTTGATGACCAGCATTATTCTTCCTTTCTATGCCTTTTTTTAATAAATAAACTGTTATAATGATTGCTTTTTAATTTGGAAATTTATTAAAATATTTTTTTCTTCTAATTTCAGTATTCCCGTAAAAGCTACGAGTTCACATAGAGATATAAATAATAAATAATGAGTTATAATGATGCTGGGTTCTTAAGCGCATGAAATTACTGTTTTTAGTGTAATAATAATAATTTTAATAATAAAAAATGTGTGCATGTGTTAATAGCATTAGAACCTCAAGAAAGTTTAAAACCTCACATAACCATTGTTGTTAAAATCACGAGTTGACTCAAAATCGTACGATTTTGCAAGTCAACTTGCTGAAACTTGTTAAATCGCAGCCAAAAATCGTTTTTTGCCAAAATCATAAAAAAAGGTAAAATCGGTTAGGATCGCAAAATCGGATCGGATCGGTCCGATTTTGCGATCCCAGTGGTTCGGAGTTCGACGGACTTAAAGCAATTAAAATCACTTCAAACTTTTCCCTCAAATTGATTTTATCTTCTCTTCTCCTCTCCATCGTAGTCTTCTCTTCTCATCAGTCATCCTCAAATCGATTTTATGGAGAGAAAGAGAAATAGAAGTAAGAACAAGTGCTCCTGGAGAAGAAATAGAAAAATTATGCTTTTTCAAGTTTGTTTACAAGAGAGAAGGGAAAGGAGAGAAAATGAGAAATAGAACAAGTGCTCCTGGAGAAGAAGAAGGAGAGAGAGAGAGAGAGAGAGAAGAGCACCATATCATGTGATGTGAGTAAATTATTATTATTATTATTATTATTATTATTATTATTATTATTATCTGCAAAATACAGAACCGAAAACATAAAATGATAAAAACAAACAAGCAAAGTAAGGGTGTGATTAATATTGTGGTGGTTTTTATAACTATAATCAAAATAAATTTTAAAGAAAATTATAGATTATAGTTTTTAACTTATGAAATTTTAGGGACATAATTGTTTTGTAATGTGTTTTGAAGTTATTTTAAATCATGTATGAATCTAAACTAATTAAGTTTTATGTCGATAATTATGCTATCTTGTATTCAGAAATATTTTACATACGATTTTACGATTTTTCTTCTCACACGATTTTAACTGTGATTTTACGATTTTTGTACGGACAAATTCGGGTATGATTTTATGATTTTACGATTTTACGATCCGATCTTACGATCCGATTTTTCAAAACCCCTTCCGATTCGTGTCAAAATCTCGATTTTGACAACTTGCACATGACACATCAAGGTTAAGGTGCCAAGAGATTCCCACTAAAAATAATATGATTTCAACGGAACCACCCGGAAACTACGAGCAATTATCAAAAAATAATTGCATAGATGAAGGTTAGAAGATATTTCCATTCGTCAAAGTGATCATTTGTTATTGCGGAGCACCACAATGCCACACGTAGCTTATTAGGCTTGGTGAACTTTTTGTGTATGGTGTTGAAGCTCTTGTTCGCTCGAGAGAACACCTTTTTAATATAGAATTCCATTATTATACATATAACAAGAGAAATTGCGACATGTTAGTTTTTCTCCCATCAAAACACTGGAGAAGATCAACAGGAACATGCATGCTAGGTGGATATCAGATTTCTGTGTACTCAAAAGCTCATCGGAGGAGAACTCGCACATACTCATCGGAGGAGCATAATACATTGGAACAGGCAATTTTGATGGAAGCGTTGGCAATAAAGATTCAAAATTAAGAACCTTTATCACTTGCCTTATAGATGGACGAAGGGTATAATCTGGATGGCAGCACCATAATCCCACAATCATCAAACACTCCATCTGCCGCTCATCGGAATCTGTACACAACATCTTGTCAACAGCATCAAGAAGTTGCCCTCTGCCGTAGAGGTTCCACACCCCCTCCACGAGGCTTACTTCACTTGGTTCTTGCCTGGTTTCTACTGGCCTTCTTCCGCATGTGATTTCAAGTGCGGCAACACCAAAGCTATAGACATCTGATTCTTTGCTAGCCTTGCCTGTCGTGACGCATTCGGGAGCTAAATAGCCCATGGTGCCAGCCAAAACAGTTGTTTGTGATCCCAACTCATGGTCTACAAGCCTTGCCAGACCAAAATCACCAAGTTCGGCATTGAAATTTGAATCAAGGCTAACATTGGGCATGAGCTCGTAGACAAGAAGAAGCTCACCCCTTTCATGGCACCAACCAATGAGTCAGAACCAAATTTCTGTGCCTCAAACGACTGATGATCTTTACTTCTGATACATACTCCTTTTTACCTTGCTTCGATCCTCTTGACACCCTCTTAAAAGCTGTCAAACAGCTTTTGAAACGCCGTTTCCAAAAAATTTAATTTTTTTTTTCATTTTAAATTTATATGTTTTGGTGTTTTTAGATTATTTTGATGTGCTGATGTCAAAAATGATTTAAAAAAAATAAAAAAACATCATTTTGATATATTTCGGCACGAAAAGCACTTTGAAAAGCTACAGCAACAGCTGTCCCAAACAGGCCCTAACTGCAACTTCTGTGTTGGTGGTACCTTCGTTCAACAATCCATTGTAAACACCTCCAAATCCTCCTTCTCTGAGCTTTCCCCCCTCCGCAAAGCTGTTGGTTGCACGAATTAGTTCACGGTAAGTGAACCTCTTAGGCCCAGTTCCCTTCTCAAACTCATCGTCCATGGAGACATCGATGGTCTCATTGTCCTTTTCACAGCATTTCATAATTTTTCTCCAGCAGAGAACAAAACATAACACACCTATCCCACAAGTAGTCAGGACTCCAGTACCCACAGCTAAACCAACAACCAATCCTGTTTTCTTCTTATCACTAACTTCCAAGCTTGACTCGAATGACCAGGATAAAATGTTATGTATTTCAACCCAATCACCTGTGGAAGCAGAGAAACCTATCCCGACCCATACAGGCAAAAGCTCCCTAAGATCAATGATATAATAAAATCTAGAGTTCCCACCGATCTCAGGGTTTTCAGCATAAGCTATTTGACAAGAGGGAAAACCTGCATGATGAACAAGATAGAATTACAAGAACTGAAAAGGCGTTCAGTAGCCTCAAAATTGGTTACAATCAAGGTCATGCTGCCAACAAGTTTATGCAGGGGAGACCTAGTTCAAGGTGGCAGGGACATGAGCAAAGACACACAGGCTGGTCTCAAGGAAGAAATGTGAAATCATCACAATTCCAATTGGGGAGAGAGTTTAAGTCTTGCATAATTGGTTGATCTTTTGGTTATGATAATTTGATATATTCTTCCTAACAAGTGACTAGTGATTGGTATTTTCAAAAGGTCCTTCTTGATGAACTTGAGGTCTTCGTATTACTTAAGTATTTTTTAAGAAAAAATACGACGATGTTTTAGATAGAAACTCTTAAAAATAAATATTGGTAGAATAAATATCGGTAGAGCAAAGTGATGACATTAATAATCTACATGGACAATATGATAATTACAGGGGATGATACCGGAAAGATCTTGAGGCTACAAGAACAACTGTCCACTGAATTTGAGATGACTTAAGTAGTCTCTGGGAATAGAGGTGGAGAGGCAAAAAAAGAGGCATATTTCTTTCTCAACAGAAGTATTTACTAGACCTGTTGACAAAAATAGAATTACTAGAGTGTAAACCTGTAGATATGCCGATTTTGCAAAACCATAAACTTCAAACTAGGTGCCAACTGATAAGGTGAGGTATCAAAGACTGGTAGGCAAGGTTGTCAAAATCGCGATTTTGACACGAATCGGAAGGGGCTTCGAAAAATCGGATCGTAAAATCGTAAGATCGTACCCGAATTTGTCCGTACAAAAATCGTAAAATTACAGCTAAAATCGTGTGAGAAGAAAAATCGTAAAATCGTATGTAAAATATTTCTGAATACAAAATAACATAATTATGGACATAAAACTTAATTAGTTTAGGTTCATACATGATGTAAAATAACTTCAAAACACATTACAAAATAATTATGTCCCTAAAAGTTCATAAGTTAAAAACTAACAAATTTAAAACAAATCTTCAGCTGGCATACAAGTAATTGTATATTTTTTTATGATTGTTGTATTTGAAATTAATTAATGTTATTTATTATCTTAAATTAATAGAATTTTTTTAAAATTATTTTTTATGCTAACTATTTTTTATGTTAATTATTATTATTATTATTATAAACCTCCAGATTATTATTATTATTATTATTAATATCATAACCCCTCCCCATATATTATTATTATTATTATTATTAATTTATAACAAACCCCCTCGGTAGAAAGTAGAAACCTCCTTTTATTATTATTATTATTATTATTATTATTATAATTTATTATTATTAACTAATCCTAAATGCTAAATGGCATGGGGGGCTGTTGGGCATCAGGCATGGCCTATGCCACATGGCAAGAGAGAGATAGAGACATTTCCAGACTTCCAGTTGGCACTTGGCAGGGAATGGTGGGCGCAGGGCAGGGGCTGGGCATGGGCATGGGGGTGGGGGTGCGGGGCAGGGCCAGGAGGCAGGGCATGGGTGCGCGGGGAATTTCGTTTGAAAGATTTAAGAGGATCGTAAAATCGGAACGATTTTGTCCGATTTTACGATTCCGTACGATTTTGACCCGAGTTTAACCGAGTTTGACCAAAAACGATTTTTCTCTCCGAGTTAACACGATTTGATGAGTTGACTCGCAAAATCGTACGATTTTGCGAGTCAACTCGCGATTTTGACAACATTGCTGGTAGGGAAACTCATTTACTTATCCCACACTCGTCCAGACAACGATGTGGGTACAATAATTCAAATTCTTCACTATCTAAAGTCGTCACCAAGAAAGGGCTAATGTTTTCCGACCGAGCTTAGAATATTGTAGATAGAAAGTGCACCTCAGGCTACTTGGTTCTGTGAAGGAGTAAAAGCAGAAGGTAGTAGCATTGTCCAGCGCTGAAGCTGAGTTCCGAGGCACGACAAAGAGATTATGTGAGCTTTTTTGGCTTAAAAGCTTACTAGCATAGTTCGGTTTCCCCCTTGGTTCTTCAATGAACTTATTTTATGACAACAAAGCTGCTACTGACATATCTTACAATCCAATTCAACACGATCATACTAAGCATGTGAAGGGTAGACCAACATTTCACTGAAGAGAACCTGGAAGAAAAGATTGTTTGTTTTCTTTTTATTAAATCTAAAGATCGGATGACTGGTATTTTTACCAAGACAATTACCAGTAGAAACTCTTATGACCCACTCAACAAGTTAGATGATAGAGACATTTACGCACGAACTTGAGGGGAACCGTTGGTGTAAGCCACGCAGTGATATTATAGATCATAGACTTAGAAATCCCTTCATTTAAGGGTCAAACGTGATTGTAGCCGTAATTATCGTATAGGCTAAAAATAGTTCCCCAAATAAACTTCTTACTATGTCCTTACATCATGTGAAATAAAGTAGAGAAAACAGAGGCAAAGTCTGAAACTTTTGACTGATGGAGTTTCTAATAATTGAATACGGAAGAAAGTACATGAAAATAGCAGGCATGCCAATCAAATGCATTCATTGCGATGAATTGTAACTCAAGGGAATCCCATTACCATCTTTATATATATACTAGATAATGCCCCCGCGCTTCGCCGCGGGCGGCACAATATTTTTTTCAATATAAAAAATATTAATTGTGTGTATTTTTTATTATAATATAAATTTAGCTAAAATAATAAATCTGTGCAGAATTCATGTCAAGTGCAAGTTTTTTATAAAATATATGAATTTAAAATCGATATAAATTTATCTGTTTAGTAGTTTCAAACGAAATAACCAGCATAAATTTATCATCATCATTAAAAAAGCAAGAAAACTCGGATATCTGAATTATTAAGTTCACTGTATTAAGATTAGTTCATTTTATAATTCAATTTAAATTAAACAAAAATAAAATATAAATTGTGAAAATACATACAATAATCAAATAAAAAAATAAGTTGTTAATTTTCTATCAACAAAAAGACAAAAACATAGATTGAAAATTCATCCTGACGTTATTGCCATTATCATTGCTATTAAAGCTAAAATTATTACTAACATTACTGCAAAAACAATTAAAATAATTAAATTTCCATGGAAAAAAAAAGCAAAAGATTTTTATAAAAAAACAATAAAAAAACAATAAATAAAATTATCATTATTATTGCATAAATAATAAAATCATAAAAATCATATAATCTAAAGAAAAAATAAAGAAATAGAAAACAAAAAAAAATGAATAAAGGAAAAAATAGAGTAATATTACTTTTAAAATTATCACCGATATAAATTAAAATTTCAGGAAAATCTTTAAAAAAAATCAAAAGATTTTTATAAAAAAATAATAACTAAAATTATCATTATTATTGGTTCGGAGATTAGTGAACAAAAAAACGTATAAGGAAAAAAAATAAAAAATAATAATAAATTGGTTCGGAGATTAGTCATGGTGTGTCAACGCTGTCCTGGACACCCCGATTATCAAAAAACAGATTTGGTCCGAGGAGTAGTGGTGATGCACCTGAGCTGGCCCGGAGATCGTTGTTATAAAAAAAATATATAATTGAAAAAAATATATAAGTGAAAAAAAGAGCTTAAGCTGGCTGAGAGACCATGGTTACAAAAAAATATATAAGCGAAAGAAAACAAAAAAATATATAAGCGTGAAAGCACTGTAGCAATCCATATTGTTTTTAAAAAAATTCGGCCCAAGAATTAGTCGTGGTGTGCTTAAGCTGGTCGGAGATCCCGGTTATAAAAAAAATATATAAGTGAATAAAAAAAATTATAAAAAAAGAAAAAAAATGTACCAGCAAGAAAGCATTTTAGGAAAAAAAATATGGGTCCGGGGATTGTCGTGGTATGCATAAGTTGGCCTGGACACCCTGGTTATAAAAAAAATTTGGATATGGAGATTAATCGTGGTGCATTTAAGCGAGCTTGGACACCCCGATTAGTAAAAAACAAAAAACCAAAAAAATATATAAGTAGAAAAAAAAATATATAATAAGAAAAAAAAAATATATAAGTAAAAAAATACAAAACAAAAGGCAAAAAAAGAAGAAGCAAAAAACGGAGGAAAAAAAGAAGAAAAAGAATAATTAGGAAAAAAAAGCAAAAAAAAAAAAGAAGAAACGAAAAAAAAAGAAACGAAAAAAAAAGCAGAAAAAAGAGGAAAAAAACGTAAGTAGAAAAAAAAAAGCAAAAAAAAAAAAACTACTATTGCAATCCACAGCGCACTGTGTCTGTGTGCACAGTGCACTGGTGCACAGTAAAATAGTCATATTTTTTTTCTTTTTCTACTTATATATTTTTTTTGTTTTTTGTTTTTTAATAATCGGGGTGTCCGAGCTCACTTAAATGCATCACGATTAATCTCCATGTCCAATTTTTTTTTGATAACCAGGGTGTCCAGAGTAACTTATGCATACCACGACAATCCACGGACCAACATTTTTTTTCTAAAGTGCTTTCCTGCTGGTATATTTTTTTTCCTTTTTTTGATACTTTTGTTTTATTCACTTATATATTTTTTTTATAACCAGGATCTCCGAACAGCTTAAGTACACCATGACTAATTCTTGGGTCGATTTTTTTTAAAAACAATATGGATTGCTACAGTGCTTTCACGCGTGGGTGTTTTTTAAAAAAATACCCGTGACTTTTTTTACTCGCCATCTATATTTTTTTAATATAATGGTTTTAAAAATAAAAAATATCAAATATATTTATAAAATTTATGCACTGTAAAATGAGGCGTGCCCTAATTAAAAAGCAAAGAGAGAATTTACTCTCTGCTAGCAGGTAAAAAAGAGAAAAAAACATGTAATCAGAAAAAAAAAAGTAAAAAAAGAAGAAGAAAAAAAGTATTGTCGAAAACCACAGAGAGAATTTACTCTGAACACGTAATCAGAAAGAAAAAAAAAGCAAAAAAAAAAAGAATTTATAATCAGAAAACAAAAAAAGTAAAAAAAGCAAAAAAAAAAAAAAAGTGCACTGTCGAAAACCACAGTGCACATGAGTCTGTGTGCACAGTGGCGTGGGTATACAGTGAAACACCCACGACATTTAGATATATAGTAATAGTAATAGTAATAGTAATATTAATTTGGTAGAGTTCCCACCGATCTCAGGGTTTTCAGCACAAGTCAGAAAGACACTCAAGTTTTTGGTAGTGGAATTAATTGTAACTTACCCATGCATTTGCCTGTGATCCAGTTTTAATGCTGCTTTTCCAATCGACAATAGCCACAGACACCACGGAGTTCACATCAATGCCGATATATATGATCATCGATCACTAGGGTCCCACTTGTCTTTTTTGCCATCAAACTCAACAGCAACAATTTGGTTTTCTTTGGAGGCGCTGAAAGCATCATGAGGACTGAATAGTGCAAGAAACCCGGCACTTGAATCCTGCGGGATCGGAGAGTCTAATGGTGCAATGAAAAAGACATCCCATCGCCATACCATCCCGAGTCTACTGCTTTCATGACGAAGGTGAAATGGGTGGTGAAGTCTGTAAGCTTTCGTGTCCTGGCATCCCAGAGACGGACAGGCTCATTATACGTAGCTCGCCCGGCACTGCCAGTGAGGTTGACATCTTTGGCATTCTTCGTGAGCTGGAGAACATTGTCGGATGAAAGCGCATCGCCTTGGAAGGATATGTTGAAAATGAGTTTACATATAGGAACAAAGTTGAAATTGCAAGCACAAGAGTAGGGATTCTCCGAGGGCATGAAATTGAGTTAGGAAGAGCCATGGTGATCAAAAAGCATAGACAAGAGAATGAATGCAGGAATAGACAGACCTGTGAGCCGTCAACTTTGTGCTTGTCCTCGTTATATTTGTTGAATTTTACACTAACTAGTAACGTACTAAACGAGGTCATATTTAGAAGTTGTTTGGCACAGCTTCTCAAAGTGCGTTTCAACAGTTTTCTTTTTTTTCTTTTTTTTTTCATTTTAAAGAAATATGTTTTGGTGTTTTTAGATCATTTTGATGTGCTGATGTCAAAAATGATTTTTAAAAAATAAAAAAAATATCATTTTGATATATTTCAGCATGAAAAGCACTTTGAAAAGCTACAGCAACCGCTGTCCCAAACAGGCCCTTAGTGGAATATATCAAGAATAATTAATGTCAAGGTTCTCAACATGGACAAACTACTAGCAGCTGACAGGTTTCCTTGAAGTAATACTCCAAAGCCGGCCCGTAATTTACTTCAATTTGCATTGAATATAAAAGGGTTTGGATGGCATGGTAGTTGCATATTTTTAACGTTCTCAATCAAAAATATATATATTTTTTAATGATTTCGACAGATGGAACATCCATGAAATCGTTATTTTGCTTTGATCATTTGGACTTGATAAGGTAAGAGGTTGTTGGAACATCCAGGCATCATCGATCGTCGATTAGAGGGATGAGTTGTTTTTGTCTTAAAAAATATAAACTGTGGATTAGTACATAGTAGTAGTAGTAGTCGTCTAAAACAATCAAATAAATACATATATATATCAAGGAAGGCAAGTTATATTTAATTTAAATTTAATGAATTTACCAATCATACATTTTTTGTATGTGATGAAGTAGAGAAAACAGAGGCAAAGTCTGAAACTTTTGACTGATAGAGTTTCTAATATTTGAACATGGAAGAAAGTACATGAAAATAGCAGGCATGCCAATCAAATGCATGCTGTAATTCAAGGCAATCCTACTACCATCTTTATATATATATATATATTGCAATGGAAAATAATTTCTTTGGCATGTCATTTTTTTCAACGAAAAAAAATAATATTTTAAGTGATCAATACAAAAAGGGAGTGATAGCAGTAGGCACAAGCTGGGATAGAAGGAGTACTCAACGCCCTCCTGCCTCGAGACTAGTATTTGTGATTGAACCAGGCTCGCTGGAAGTAAATGAGGTTAGAGGCACATGAAACACAGGAACAGGCATCTTCCGAGGCAGATCAGGTATCGCAGCCTCAAAATTTAAAACTTGAATTGCTTGTCTTACTGATGGCCTCAGATTGTGGTCGGGGTGGGCGCACCATAATCCAACAATCATCAAACACTCTGCTTGTCTCTTATCATCATTGTCCGTAATGGCAAGTTTCTTGTCAACAGCCAAACCAAGATTTCCGCATCCATATAGATCCCAAATCCACTCGACCAAGCTCATCTCAGAATTTTCATCAATGGAGTCATTTGCCTTTCTTCCAGTAGCAATTTCCAAGGCAACCATCCCGAAGCTATACACATCGGACTCTTTACTAGCCCTTCTGGTGCTTATGTATTCTGGAGCCATGTAACCGAAAGTTCCTGCCAACCCGGTTGTTCTGGGACCAGGTTCATCATGGTCCATCAGCCTAGCCAACCCAAAGTCACCGAGCTTGACATTAAAGCTAGAATCTAGCATTATGTTACTTGATTTCACATCTCGATGAACGACACACCGCTCCCACTCTTCATGGAGATAAAGCAATGCCGAGGCCAGGCCAAGTGATATCCTGTATCTCACCGCCCAGCCGAGATGACTCAGCATCTTCTTCTTGCCGAAGAGGTGAGAGTCGAGGCTGCCATTTGGCATGAACTCGTATACCACCATGAACTCACCTTTATCATGGCACCAGCCTATGAGTTGCACCAGATTCCGGTGTCTCAGCTGGCTAATGGTTTTCACCTCGGTGATGTACTCTTTTTTACCCTGTCTAGAGCTTCCTGAGATCTTCTTCACTGCAACCTCCAAGTTCATATCATTTAAGTATCCCCTGTAAACAGCACCGAACCCCCCTTCGCCTAGCTTCCTCTGATCCGAGAAGTTGTTTGTAGCTGAAACCAGATCATCACAAGAGAACCTTCTCGGCCCTGCTCCTCTTTCAAGGTCTTCATTGATCGACGTCATTTTCTCTGCTGCTCTTTTTCTTGTCATCATTTGTTTCCTCCTCCACAGAATCACATATGCTGTAATCGACCCAGCTATCAGAATAAATACCGGAACGTTGACACCAATTATAATCACGGTCTTCTTTGAACTCTTACCCCTTTTCTCCCCAACGCTCAAACTTGAGTTGAACTCCCAAGAAAGAAGTCTATGACGCTCTACATTAGAGCCTGTAGCAGCTGAGAAGCCAACAGTGACCCACTCGGGCAAAAACTTACTGAGATCGATTATGTAAAACAGGCTAGAATTCTCTCGAGGATCTGAGGTTGTTTGGTAATTCCAAAACACACTCAAATTTCTACCAGTAGAGTTATAGGTGATCCATGCCTCAGCAGTATCTCCACTGTGAAAGCTTGCATTCCAAGGTGTGTAGACGGCTGAGCTAATATTGTTGCAGTTGATCCCCACATGCTCCACTTTTGGATCCCATCCATCATTTGAAAAAGAATCAAACTCCACGGAAACAATTTGATTCAGAGAGGATTGCATGGTAGTAGTGTTATACAGGCCTAGAAAGCCACCGGCAGAATTAGGTGGGATTTGAAACCCAACAGGAGCAAGGAAGAAAGAAAGACCATGACCATGATTGGGAGCACCGAAGGTATCGATGGTGAAGGAAAAATGAGAGGTGAAATCAGAAATCTGTCCTAAAGTCGAGTCCCAGAGCCTCACCCTTTCAGGATAGGTTGCCCAACCAACACGATTTATATAATTAACAAGGTTGAATTCAATATATGAACCAAAAGGCACTGCATCACCTTGATAGTTCATGCTGGTTCCGTTAAACTGAGGTGTTCTAAAATAAACTGAATTAGTAGAGGGAAGAACAAGAAGAAGGAGAAGGAAGGAGAGGTAGACATGACGAGACATTCTTGCTGTGTTGTGGAAACTACTGAGCATAGACACAAGGAAGGAAGATAGAGATAGAGATAGAGATAGAGGGGTAGGTATTATATTATGAATCCTGATTGCCCCGGAACTTGCCTCTCAAGTTACATTTATTTATATATTTATTTATTTTATATCCAAATTAAGAAACTTCGTAGGAAGGAATGAACCCATCTCTCTTTCAAAAAGAAAATAATAAATGGATGAAGTCATTAGTTCCTGAGTTGATTAACACTGCCAATTAATTTGATAAAGTCAAATACCGACTTTGAAATTTCTGTTTTATTTATTTTTAAAATGTTATTATTATCTAAGTATTTTTCTTTACGTTGAAAACATTTAGTCAGCCCGCAATGGGACCAAGCAAGCATATACAAAAGCCCATGTACTATTGTGGAAGTGGGCTTACTATGTAAGCAAATCAACATCAAGCTTTTCCTAGTCATCATGGCTTTTACGTACATCCCTATCCCGCTCAATCCTTAAGCGCACAAATAACATCCCTTCTTCCCATTTTGCCCCCAAACATTTTGTCAAATCTCGCCCTTGCCTTCATTGCTCTTCGTTCTCCTTGGGTCTCTACTCACCACAAATCAACACTGGCCCCTCTCTCTCTATCTTTACTTGCTACCCTTCTTCTTCGGTCTCTCCTCCTCCTTCAGTTTTAATGGCTACTGTTGCTGATGAACCCAATCCTTTATTGCAAGACTTTGAATTTCCTCCCTTTGATGTTGTCGAGGATAAACATGTTCGACCTGGGATTCGTACTCTCCTAAAGAACCTTGTATGTTTTTTTTTTTGGATTCTGGGTTTTGTTTTGTGTTTTATATCATGTAGAAATATTTTATTAGTTTCAGTTCATGGGTTGATCAAAGTTTGGTCCTTTTTGGTCCGCGATGGTTGTTTTTTTTTGGTTTTTTTTTGCAGGAGAGTGATTTGGAGGAACTGGAGAGAACAGTGGAGCCATCATGGCCAAAATTGGTGGAGCCATTGGAGAAGATAACAGATCAGCTGACTATTGTTTGGGGTATGATCAATCATCTCAAGGCTGTTAAGGACTCACCTGAACTCCGTGCTGCGATTGAAGAAGTTCAGGTAAATTGTTTATTTCTCATAATCTATGCACTTGTACACACATGTTTGTGTGTTTATGTCCTTGAATGCTAATCTATGTTGGGACTTGACTTGACAAATGCGTGTAATAACTAAACAAAAATGATTTTTTTTGTCAGTTTGATATCAAACCACTGTCTGCATTAATTTGTTGATTCCTGTCTTATGAATTTGTGCACTGTATTGCCCTTCTTATGCTCACAACATTGAGCTTTTGTCCACAGCCGGAAAAAGTTAAGTTTATGCTTAGGTTGGGACAAAGTAAACCGATATATGATGCATTTAAGGCCATCCAAGATTCTCCTCAATGGTCATCGCTAAGTGATGCTCAGAGACGTATAGTGGAATGTAAGTATCTTAGACTTCTCTTATTTTCTGAAATAGCATTGTTTGCTCATCCATTTTTCATCCACCTAATTCTATGTATTTTTTTTCTAGCTGTCTGGAGTTTGTCAGTTTGAGACTTTAGTCTAGCAATTTCATTGGTTTGCTGAATTTATATAGTATAGTGTCCACAAACAAGTTTAGTTGCTGGATCACTCTTGATTATTGTCTGCAGTGTTAAATTGGCGGGGTTAGGCCTCCTTGAATAGGTCTTACCTTATAATATTTCTTTGAAAGAGTATAAAGAAGTCCATTGCAGGGGTTGTTTTGTATGTTGGGTTAGCAATGCTCTTGTATAGTTTGGATGGAGTTGCATTGAACCTGAACAGCATCCATGTACTATTGCTCATAATTTTTTGGTGCCATCTGCCAAGGCAGGGTTCCATGATCTGTTTCTTATATTGAGATAATTGTAAACGATGTAACTTCAACTATTTGATTGTTTTGGTCTTTGGAGCATGAAAATCAGAGAACTACTGAAATGAACATGTGCTAGCTATTGATATCAACTATAGAGATGTTTCTATACCTCTAAGGTCACAAGATTGAATTTTGTGGCAGCATGTACCCGTGCACTGAATATATGTACTAGGATTATGCAGAATTCTGAGAATTATTGTATGAATTTGAAACATGGAAGGAGTGAAGGAAAGAAAATTATATATCATGTTAATTGTTTTTATCTCCACTGATGTTGGTCAGTTGTGACTTAAATGGATGTGGAAAGTGCTTTCAATGGTTACATATTTCATGAACTCATGTTGATACGCTGGCTTCATCGAACCCCGTCAGTTTACTAAATGTACTCTTCAACAAAATCCAGATTGCTATTTATTTACTAGATGTACTCTGTCTTGCACTTGGTATACTGCTTACCAAATAAATGCTATATCATTTGCAGTGTCCTTGCTTCCTATTTAATTGGTGTAACATGATCATTTAAGATTACACCTAAGCTGTCTTCATGCCTGATGACTTCTGTATTTTTGTGAATACAGCCCAAATAAAGGAAGCAGTTCTTAATGGTGTTGCTCTTGATGATGATAAAAGAGAGCAGTTCAACAAAATTGAACAGGTGCTTTTATAATACCAATTTTTGTTTGCAAGACAGTCTTCTTTTCCTTCTCGTTGTAGTTATTATATGAGAAGGATGCTTGGTTATGTGCATGAACTACTACTAACACACTCTTAAATAAAATGATAATTACCATCCAGTGTATAAAACTATGTGAAGGGTCACTTCAGTAATTACACTATCCTCACTTCTTTTTGTTTCTCTTTGACAACCTCGGGGCAAAATTAAAGACAACTATGTGCCTCATATAGAGTGGTTGTGATTGTTTTTTAAAGTATTTACCATCCAGTGTAAGTCTTAGTTTTGCATTGCTCATTCCCTGTTTCTCAATTATCGGTTTAATTTGCAGGAACTGGAAAGACTATCACAAAAATTTGAGGAAAACGTACTGGATGCCACAAAGAAGTTTGAAAAACTCATAACCGATAAGAAGGATATTGAAGGATTGCCTGCTACATCACTTGGTTTGGCTGCGCAGACAGCAGCATCTAGGGTACTACATGTCTATATCTATGCAAGTTGGTTAAATTCATGAAGTCTAATGTACTGTTTTCTATTTTATATTATCATATCAGGGGCATGCAGATGCAACTGTCGAGAATGGACCATGGATAATTACATTGGATGCCCCAAGTTTTATGTCTGTCATGCAACATGCCACAAACCGTGGTTTACGTGAAGAAATCTACCGTGCCTATGTAACTCGAGCTTCAAGTGGTGATCTGAATAATACAGCAATTATTGATGAAATATTGAAGCTTAGGATGGAAAAGGCTAAGCTTCTTAATTACAACAACTATGCTGAGGTATGATTCATTATTATGATAAAGCTGAAAGCTACCTTTTATATGCTTATTCAATTATTCATCACAGGTAAGCATGGCAACCAAAATGGCTACTGTCGAGAAAGCAGAAGAGCTACTAGAAAAGCTGCGCATAGCTTCATGGGATGCTGCTGTTCAAGGTAACCTATCATATTTCTTAGGAATATACTGGCATCACCTTTTTGCAATACCTTAGTGTTTAAGTGAAATTTTGCTTGTCAAGAATTTTGATTATTTTTTACTGTTTCTCTTGAAAACTTATGTTTTATTTTTTTAGCCAGCTTTTTTATATGAAAAATCTGAATTAACTAAAATGTTGCGCATTAGTTTGGTATTCTGTTTGTGACATTCGTGGTTGAATTAAACTTGAAGGTTATAATATTCTTAAAAAAATGCATATTCTAGCACACCCCGCCTTCTCCAGCCTCAAATTTTTTCTTTATTGACGCTGCCTTTCAGCAAATCTTCACTTAGTTGGAAAGAAACTGTGATACAGGATAGCATACATGGTTTTGTTTGGGGCTGTGAACAGTATCTTGATAAAACACTTTTATCTTTGGAAAGTTTGGAAAATTGAAAAATTATGGGAGAACATGAGAAGGGATCTGACCACTTCGAGGGGATCAACCTCCAAATTAGCCAAAGGCTTTGGTTTTTATCATCAATGCTTGCCTGAAAAGCCCCGTAAGGGTTACATATCTATAGGAGTCCTAATCGTTGTCACCAAGCCAAGAATCCAGGTTGTAAAAGGAAAATTAAACATTAAATAGGTAAATCCTTGCACTTTTTAGACAGCCAAAATTAACTCCTAAAGTCAACAATTAATTAAAATAGAAATCTAATTTGATATGGAATCCTGACATTCCTGATCAGTGGCTGCACATTTGTTCTCTTCAACGTCACCTGCTTCTTCCATCAGGGCAATCATCAAAAACCTGCCCTGTTTACAATTTTCCTTTATACCACTTTCATCACAATGCCAACACAAACCTTTTGCTCTCCGTTCCTTAAGTTCGTAATGTGTAAGATGTTTGGGAGAGGGACAGGGGTAGGTGCATCTGGCAAGCTAGTGTCGTCACCAAGCTTTTTTTTTCTTATGATGTTGCAAAGGAAATTCTGGTTATTCTTGGGCAATGAGTCTTGACATCACAATGAGTTTTCCTCAACTTGGCTTCCAATCTTCAATTCATCAACATTTGAAACTTATTTAGCTTTTAACTTATCACCTTACTGTATAGTGCAGGGTTCCTCATACAACTCTGAAGATAATTGGTTGGTTAGAACTTTTCTTTAAGTACTGGTTTGATCCCATGTCAAATACTCAACAGTGCTTGTTCCAATCCATATAAGTCATGGTTGACAACTCTTTTAGTAATATCACTTGGTATATTTGGCACTGCAAACTTAACCCTCTCTTCGCATGGGTAATTGGGCTACTTGAAGGTTTTCAGTTGTACTAGCATCTTGATATAGGCTGGGCTTCCATCAAGTGTAGGATCTACCAATCGTTCAAAATCTGGAACTTCAACCTTAACTCTTTTAGTAATATAACTTGCTATATGTTGTGGTTTGAACACGTCGTCTTCTTTGCAGTGGTAATTGGGCTAATTTGAAGATTTTCAGGTGTAATGGCATCTTGATTTTGCCAGAGAGTTGTACTACTGGTTGGTTCAATGGGTGTTTGCCTAGGAAATTTTTTGACAGCCACTTGATGCCTGCATCTGATTGTTTCTTTGTTTGCTTCAAGCTCTCACAACTAGATCATTTCTATCTTTGTAGATATGGAAGATCTTAAAATTTTCTCCAAAAATCAAGGTGCAATGGAAGCTCATGATTTGAATCACTGGGATATCAGCTTCTGGGCTGAGAGGCTTCGCGAGTCAAAATATGATATCAATGAGGTCAGTTTTGTTGTTTCTCCCTCTGCATCTATAGTCCTTGCTTATAATTTAATGTGGTTTTGATTTAAGCATGTCATAGGTACTTTGATTTTGTTCTTTCTGTAAAATTCTCTCAAGTTCACCTGGCTGTGAAAAATTGACTGCTGCTCCAATAATAGTTTATTAGCATGCTATTCATCTACCTATGTATGCTTGTTTTTGGCAGGGTGAGTTTATTATATTGTTGTTGCTTAACAGGTCAATTAGCTTTTATACTTATGCAGATTTATATGCACTCAGTCATGGTTAAAGGTGTGTAAGGAACTGATTTAATTCTTATTGTTGAAGATAGAAGAGATTGATATTAATGATAAGAAACTCTAAGTAGAGATGATTCTTTACTTTGATAGTGAAATGCATCCCTGCTATCTGTAAACAAATTCTCTCCTTTCACTTCATTGAATGTTTGGGCAATGAAGAATGGATGTGTGAGCGTTAATAATTTGCAACTAGTTTAAAATTTCATCCATTGCTGTCACACAATGTCATTCCATGGACTTTTAGACCACAACTACTGTACTTATAGTCTGTTGCATTGTGGACAATGTGGGCTGCTACCATGATGTAGTGCCTGCAACAGCCCCTGGCTCTTTAACAGCAACGGCAACAGCATGTATGTGATTAGTATTGCAGATTATTATTTTCAATATTCTAGTTTCTCACCTTCTCTTGTTTACTTCATCTGCTTGCCTACTTTCTGTAAGATTTATTTTTTTGTCTGGAAATGCTTGTGTCACATGGTTTATATTATGCAGGAAGAACTACGTCCATTTTTCTCATTGCCAATGGTTATGGATAGCCTTTTCAACCTTGCAAAGACAATTTTTGGAATTGATATTGAACCTGCTGATGGTCTTGCTCCGGTAACATATTTCATTTACTTCTTTTTTACTCTGCTTTTCTGTCTATGATGGAGCTTATCTATTTTATGCTCTATCAATAACCATTCGTTGTGCTATAGGTCTGGAATAATGATGTTAAATTTTACCATGTTAAAGATTCCTTGGGCAGTCCAATTGCATACTTCTACTTTGATCCATATTCTCGTCCATCCGAGAAACGGGGTGGTGCATGGATGGATGAGGTGGTTTCTCGAAGTCGTGTTTTGTCACGCAATGGTATGACTCCAAGGTTGCCTATTGCCCACATGGTGTGCAATCAAACACCACCTGTTGGGGACAAACCAAGCCTGATGACATTTCGGGAGGTAAGTTAACATTTGACTTTTAGATCAGGGACACAAGTGTTCTTTCCAGAAACATACTTATGTTTCGGACACAGTAACTCAAATATTAATACATGGATGCAACGACACTTGTATATTTTCTTTCACATAAATGAAGAATCAAACATGTCTAGCCATCACATACCTGGCTTTCATGGAATGAAGAATGAAATATCCTTTGCATTGATTTGCTTGGTTATTATGAAGTTGTATGTCTATGAAAAGCAAAGTTAGGTATTGTTTTCTAAAGAGAGGCATATCAGACAATTTACTAATGGGAAACTGCACTGAGTGGTCTGGTTTTATGTATTGTATCCTAGTTACAATGATTGATGACACATCTTGCAGGTTGAGACTGTATTCCATGAATTTGGTCATGCCCTCCAGCATATGCTGACCATGCAGGATGAGGGTCTTGTTGCTGGCATCCGGGGTATAGAGTGGGATGCTGTTGAATTACCCTCCCAGTTCATGGAAAATTGGTGTTATCACAGGTAATGTAATGTGATCCTCAGTGGAGATCGATCTTCCATAACATTTGGTAGTATTATTCTTTCAAACAGCTCAGAGGAAAGAAATGGATTAATTACTGTTAATAAGTTTGGGCATGGCTTGGTACCACAAATACTTAAGCCTCATGTTTTATTGCATTCTTTCTTATGGATAAATGCTCCATGGCTACAGTAGACTGGCTTGTTTCTTATAGCGTTCTTCTCTTCACTTACATGGCAAGACATTGGAATCTTTCCAATGACAAGTTTTATGATGCAACTTTCATTTATAAACTCATCATTTGTTCTATAATGGAAATTTGGATGTATATGGATATTCTTGAAGGATGTCATGTATTCAGATAGTATCAATTACAGATTTATGCAATTTGAATGTATTTATGTGTTGTTGTAGGGAAACTTTGATGGGCATTGCAAAGCACTATGAAACTGGGGCAAGTCTTCCTGAAGAAGTGTACTTGAAGCTTCTTGCTGCAAGGACTTTTCGAGCAGGCTCCCTTAGTCTTCGTCAGGTAATTAGTTCATAACAGTGCTTTCCATTGTTTTCCTTTTGTACTTTTTGGGCATTGTGTTTTTGTATGTTCTGCTTTCATTTTGTTTCTCACAAGTTTTCTGTGGATAGTGCATTTCTTACTGGATCTTTCTTTCTATATTAGGTTTCATTTTCTTTTTCCAGTGTCAAGATAGTAGTGATACTCATTTCTTTTATCATTACACACCATTATCATGTTTTATCAAGGAGGGTCTATTTTTACACCTTGTATTCTAAAACTAGCAAAACTATAAGTGGGACCCACTTGCCTTTTTATATATTTTTTAGGCAACCTCTTTTCCTTTCTCCTGAAACCATTCAAATTCTTCAGAAGGTCAAATTCCTCACCTATATAGTGGTGATTTATTCACTGTTCATTGGTTTTGTCAATGCATAAGGGCAAATCACTCTCTTTCTTCTCTTAATCGTGACAGATAGCAGAGATTTATATGGCTTTGAAACTGCAAATTGAAAACTTGCAGGTTCAAACTTGAGCACAAATCACCTTAGTTTCATCGTCTTTCAATGCAAACAGAGAGAATATTGAGAAAAACACCATGGAAGTTAGTCAAACACCATGGAAGTTCACCTTAGTTTCATCGTCTTTCAATGCAAACAGAGAGAATATTGAGAAAACACTATGGAAGTTAGTCAAACAACATGGAAGTTGGTCGTTGGGTCTTCAAAATTTGATTATGCCATTGTTGATTTTTTTTTTTTAATATTTGACAAAAAAATAAAGATCTGAGATATTCAACTGGTTTTCTTTGTATAAAAATCTGGCTTTCTTTATGCTCCTCTATTAGTGTTTTTCTCTATCATAAAATTTGACTTTAGGATTTACTGCTGCACACGGTAAGGGAGAAACTGTTAGAGAATAATATAAATCATATTCTGGGGCCTCACCTAATAGCTTGAGCTTTTAGGTGAGATAGTTTCTTAACATGGTATCAGAGCCTTGTTGACCCAGCGGTCACGAGTTCGAATCTCACCACCCTCATTCTATTTGATAAAAATCAAGCACAAGGTAATGTGGGTCTGTGCAAGTTTCAAGCCCAAAGGGTTTTCACTTGAGGGAATGTGTTAGAGAATGATATAAATCATATTCTTGGGGCCTCATCTAATAGATTGAGCTTTTAGGTGAGATGATTTCTTAACAGAAACACCATGGACTTTTCTTTCTTTTTTGGGAAGAGGAAAGATCTTGATATCAGGACTTCAAGAGAGAGAGGGTGTTCATTACTATAATAAAAAAATGTCACTTGGAACCCATTTACCATTTTCTTTTTGTAGATTTAGAAGATAGGATCATGGAAAGAGGCCCCTCCTGTCACATCATGTGGTTGCTAATTTCCCACTTTTTCATGAGTGGAGATACTATGTTTGAGAAGCATATACTGTATTTTAGATTGTTTAATTTTTGTGAATGCATATTCACTCACTCCATTTATATTTCAGCTAAGATTTGCAAGTTTAGATTTGGAGTTGCACACTAAGTATATACCAGGTGCATCGGAGTCCATCTATGATGTTGACCAGAGGGTTTCTAAAAAGACACAAGTGATCCCTCCTTTGCCAGAAGATAGGTTTCTCTGTGGTTTCAGTCATATTTTTGCAGGTTTGACTATAATGTTTATATGAATTTCTCAATTTTAACTTCGCTTCATCCTTCCCTTTTTGCATTGCATTGATTTTATTTTTTGTGATAACTAGGCGGTTATGCAGCTGGATACTACAGTTACAAGGTATGTGTTGAAAAACACACACACAAATACCTGCAGTTAACGTTGAAAAGAATGTTGCAATGTTAGTTGTGCTAATAGTTGTCCAAGTCATTGTTGGTTGAAAAAAATGAATATCTTAAATTTTTTATTCCTCAGCTTTTATACGGTCCTTTAGTAGGCTTTCCATATGTGACTTAAATGTTATCCTTCTATAGGCTCAAACACATTCTGGCTTGAGCTTACACAATTCTCTGTTTTATTTCATGTTTTTGACAATAAAAGAAAATGAGGAAGTTTGCCTGCAATGTATATTCTGTTTCTTCTCATTTTGTCACCCTTCTGCATGATATTTAAGGCAAGTCTTTTTTGCAGTGGGCTGAGGTATTATCTGCAGATGCTTTCTCAGCCTTTGAGGATGCTGGATTGGATAACAGCAAGGTATGCATAAATGGCTGTCCAACTGACCTTTGTAGTCTTGCCACTCATCTTTTACTTTAATTTCTTGTCTTTGATGTGTGCATTGATTTAAATATAATTCTTACATTGTCTTTTCATGTTGCACCTTGTTGATAATTTATTTGTGCATTCTCATGTTGTGGAGTAATCTGTATCAAGAGATTAATTGGAGTATTTGAACCCTCTGTGACAAGTCCTGCCTGGAGCTCACCAAGCTAATTATCTGTATTTAATTTTTTTTGATTTAGGGGTTAATTATGAACCCTACCTCAAAATCATAATTGATCCTTATGTAGCTATGGGTTTTGATTTGGAGATATTGATGAAATGGGTTTGACATTGGAATTCCTTGTAGAATTTGAGATGGGATCTGTTCGAAAACCTATCCCGCATTGAATAGTTACAAGAATATAAAACAATATCAAAGATTGAGAATGGACCACCCACCACAAGACTTGTGTCTTTTGAATAGAACACAGACTCGGTTATTTAAATCAATATGGCGATGGAGCCTCAAAAGGCCTGACAACCTAGCAAAGATCTCTGAGCTTACGCCACTTGATAGACCTCAAAAGATGATTCAAGTAATGGGGTGAGTTAGAAAACCTACCCCACATTGAATAATTACCAAGAAAATGTAAAACAATATAAAAGATTGAGAATGGACCACCCACCACAAGGTTTAAGTCTTTTGAACAGAACCCAGACTCGACTATTTAATTCATTAGGATTCCTGACCTCTTTTAAGTTTGAAGTTGTATCTCTTGGTCCACTTGATATCTAAAATTCTGCCATATCAGTGTGTTTAATCGGAGTTTGTATGTCACCCTGCGTGTTATATTATAATAATAGGAACCTGATGCTGGCATGAACAATTTATTAACAAAGCTCTGTCATGAAAAACTGTATCTCCTTCAAGTCTCTCTTCTTCTTCCCGTGTTTTATTCATTTGCGTTTGCATACAATGCAAGTATAACCTGGAATAATGGAGCTCTTTGATGCAACAGGCTGTTCAAGAAATAGGGCACAGGTTCCGGGAAACCATTCTTGCTTTTGGAGGCGGAAAAGCACCACTAGAGGTCAGTAAAAGCTATATTTCTTGCTTCATTTCATTTACTTGTGCTCCCTCTCTTCACAAGCTGTTACTAAGAGAACTTTTTATGGTTTTGCTATCTTCTTCTTTCCTTTCTTTTTTATACAACTTCAATTTTTGGCTCACAATTGTGCTAGTTTATCCAGTTTAACTATTTATCTTTGTTTAAATAACAATCCAATTTTTTGGTCTGATTTGTGCATAATTTTTTTTTACTATAACTCCAATCATTATCCAAAACTTTTAAAGCTAATAATTCCAGCAAGTGATTAAATGTATGATTCTTGCTCCTGACGCCAAATTCAACAGAAAAGAAGAGTTTCAATGAAAAGGTTTCTCTTTTAATGCATGGTTTCCATGACAAGCTTAAAATGAAGAGAGCAGACAGCTAAAATAGTGAATTACGAAAGGAGTGCTAACAATTGATGCTTCGAAAGAAAAGGAAATGAATAACAATGAGAATACTTGTATAAAGACATAGGATTGGCCTAGGAACAAAAGTAGAACAAAAACTATGAAGGTTCCTGGAATAAATTGCATCATGATTAAATGTATTTGGGTGAAGCCTCTGCTGTGATGTTCTCTGGATTGTATATGGACTCATGGTGGTGTGCTAGCCAATTTCTCATATACAACTGGACCTAGATCCAAAATAACAACTGGAAAAAAAGTTTATAACCACTAAAAGAATTTTCTAGTTGCTTCAGGTAGCTATAGTTTTTGTATTATTTTTATTTAATAACCTTTTACTTTCCAAATTGTCAATATCACCTGGTTTCCTTTTAAATCATAGAAAAATATTTAGATGAAGATACCATTTTTGTTGCTTTAAATCACCTGCAATTTTTTTTCTTAAAAATCCAGAATCAAACTTCAAGAGAGTTGTTAAAACCCTTGATAATAATAATAACCTAAATCTGATAGAGGAACAACTTTGGATAGTTTTAGTTTAACATCATTGAACTGTAAAGCCATGCATCAAGCTGAGGAGATCTTAGTTGAATCCTATGTGGTGGTTTGCTATGAGATCTCCATTTTTGTTGGTGTATATATAGATTATTATTTTTCCTTACATATTATGCATCATTATTGGCCTCATAAACGCAGTTTTCCTAGCTTCTTGAATCTGACATCTTGTTTTGATGTGTGTCCAGGTTTTTGTCGAGTTCCGAGGGCGTGAACCTTCTCCAGAGGCACTGCTCAGGCACAATGGCTTGTTATCAGCGACAGCTTCAGCATAGTAGCATTTTCATATTAGTTGGTAGCCATGGTGCTCGTTTGGTAGGCCACCTTTGAATTATCACAGATACATTGCTACTATTTCTTTTAATCGAGTGGTAAAACTAGTTCTAGTTCCTGAGAACTGAGAGTGTTCAAGCCCCGTTTATTTCAACTAATAGACTATTATCGCCCGTTAAACTTGGAAAATGATTTGATTCTGGCAATAATAATATTTCTCCATCCGAACTCTTAGGTGGTTCTTGTAGCGTTTATTTTTGGTTACTTTCCTTTGCCTTTTTTTTTTCTTTTCTTTTCATGTAATGGCTTATGCTTATGTAACGGAACCTAGCAGCTTCTATGTAATAAGGATAGATCGCAATTTGGCCTTGAAATAACTAAAATTTAGCCACTCAAACCATCATAGTAAATAAATTGTCTCGAAGTAATCTTTGATCGGTCTCTGTGATCTGTTTGTCTCCTGTTGCTGGTCTCAGTTCTTTTGATCTAGGGTTTCTTCTCTGCTCTTGGAATCCTCATCGGGTTATTGTTTTCCTGTCCGCTGTATTTTCTCTCTCCTTGGTTGCTTGCCTTTTGCTCCCAAGGAGTTCAATCAATTTCCCTCGCCTTGTGTACGTGTGTGTATAAAAAAAGAAGCCCTTCAACTGCTGCTCCTGGTTTTAAAAAAATCAACTGGGTTGATTATACGTTAGGCTACTGCTTGAGCTACCTAGGTTGACGAGGATCCACTTCTACGCTGCTTTTACTAATTCATTCTAATCTGCATGGTTCTGATCGGAATGCAAAATGATCCGCTAAAAGTTATGCAGAGAAACGGGATTTTGACTTGAATAGTAGGAAAAAATAATTAAGTTTTCCTAGCAGATAAAATCTGCAGCCAGTTGAATAATCTCTTGTGAAAGAGCACAGGAAAATCAGTCTCTCTTGCATTATCTTTTGCCATATAATGAGACTGGATTTTCATTCAAAGATTCACATCTCATCAGGCCATCTACTATCTCGGCTCTGGAGAAGCCAAGGCTTGTGTGTTGATCGGTGATGGGTCTGGTGGGGCTGGCGCCGGCGGTGACAAAGCTTTCTTGTCTTTGGAAATCGAGAAGCGATTGGACCCTCCCAAGCTGTATCCTCCCAAACTGTCTATGGACTTCATATATTCAGATGCGTTGTTTTCTATGATCAAAGCATCCTCTAGCTCCCGAACAATGTCAGCCATGCATGGTCGATAAGCAGAGAAGGGCTCTGTGCATACTAGTGCTACCTCTACCACCCTCCACATTGCCTCTGCGTGGTACCCACCCTTGATGCCAGGATCCACAATTTCATCAATCCTCGACTCCCTTATATAAGGCTTTGCCTGCGGGAAAGTCATTTTCTCTGGTTTACAGGGAAATTCAAGCAGATGCCAGTAATACATGACATCGAAAAGACAGGCTTCGTGGCCATTAACGTTTTAAACATAAGAAAGCTTGACCTAGAACACGTACCCATTCAACTAAGCTCCACTCATTTCGTGGCCTACGTATGTTGAGAGGCTCCCGACCACTTACGATTTCAAGCAGAACCACCCCAAAGCTAAAGACATCACTTTTTGCAGAAAGTTGTTGTGTTGAATAGTACCTGGATGATGAGTTATAAACTCCGATTCAGAGGCGTGAAATGGAACAAGGAAGCTTTGATTTGATTACATTCATATCTATTGAAGGAACTGAACTCCAAATCAAGATATCTACGAAAGATGTGTACTTACTCTGGATCCAAGTACCCAGCTGTGCCTTTTACTTCCAGTGAAGCACCACTGTCTCCTTCTTGAGGAGCATACTTTGAGAAGCCGAAGTCTGTCACCTTAGCAGTCATGCTATGATCCAGAAGGATGTTGCTTGACTTGACATCTCTATGTATAATGCAACGGCCAGCAAATGTGTGCAGATACGTCAAACCTGAACAACAATAAAATCCTTCAGACATTTTGGCATCCTTTCCCCAATGTGAAGCAATATCATGATTTTCTATCCGTCTTCTGGTTTCCGTTGTTTGAGAATAAATTATATTCTAGAGCCTCACCTAATAGCTTAAGTTTTTAGGTGAGATAGTTCCTTAATATAATATCAGAGTCTTGTTCATCCAGCAGTCACGAGTTCGAATCTCACCACCCTCATTTTATTTGATGAAAAACCAAACATAAGGTAATGTAGACCTGTGCAAGCTTCAAGCTCAAAGGACTTTTACTTGAGAGGATATGTTAGAGAATAATATAAATCATATTATGGGATCTCACTTAAAAGCTTAAAGTTTTTAGGTGAATTGGTTCCTTAACATTCGTATGATAAGTTAAGAGGCAATGAAGTAAAAAATTCTGAATACCCCAATATCACTTGCCTCGAGCAGCACCCAGAGCAATAGAAAGTCTGGTTGGCCAGTCAAGAGTTTTTCTCTTTGCTGCTTCTCCTGTTAAGAAACCAGTAGTTGATAAGATATCACTGTCAGAACAAATTCACGTGGTAGGGTTTTTTTTAATGAGAAGTTACCATAGAGGCGATCTTGTAGAGATCCATTGGACATAAATGGATAAACGAGGATTTGTTGATCATTTTCACAGCAATAACCAAAAAGAGGCACCAGGTTCTCATGCCGAAGAGCTGATAGAAGGTTTAGCTGTAACATTGACGATGAATGTCACTTGTCAAATATACTTCACTGAATTATCCCAACAATGACCAGAAAGCAGATACTTAGTTGTGTTAAAAAATAATATAAATCATATTCCGGGGACCTCGTCTATAAACTTAAGCTTTTAGGTGAGATAGTTTTTTAACATGGTATCAGAGCCTTGTTAACCCAGCGGTCACGAGTTCGAATCTCACAATCCCTATTCTATTTGATAAAAATTAAGCACAAGGTGATGTGGGTCTGTGCAAGTTTCAAGCCCAAAGGGCTTTCACTTGAAGGGATGTGTTAGAGAATAATATAAATCATATTCTGAGATCTCACCTATAAACTTAAACTTTTAGGTGAGATGGTTCCTTAACACGTTGATATGTAAATAAATATAAAAACATGAGTACGATCCATGTCTACCTCGTTATCGAATTCCCGAGTCCCCTGAGTTGAAGTAGATGAGCGGACCTTAACTGCCACTTCCTGGCCATCTGGTAGAGTGCCACGGTATACAGATCCGAACCCACCTTCACCTATTAAGGTTTTGTACTTGTGGGTCACATTCTCTATGTAATCTAGTGGAAAGGATTGGATGTTTATCGACTTCGACATAGAAACCATAGTGTTACCTACAGAGAAAACAGCGTCTGCATTTTGTATGAGAGAGATTTGTTGAGATGTTCATAGAGATTTCTCAATCAAATAAAGTACAGAGAGAATAAATATTCAGTTGAATTTACTCTAAAACTTCATTGTTTTGTCGCAGATTATACTTTGGTGCAGGCAAACGAATACGTGGATGCATGCATGTCTGTATTGGTATGCGTGTGTACATGCTTCAAATCATTTCTACTAATTTCAGGCTGGAACTATTTATTTTCATGGTTTATATTGCACAGTTGATAAAGATCATTAAGATATTCATTTCCATACATCCTTATTTTCTATTCTGTATATTTTCATGCCTCGGTTCCAGATAAATGCAAGGAATTTTGGCAACAAAATTGTAAGAACAGCTTTCTTAAAGTTAGAAACTGAAATTTGAGACTGTCAAGTTAGCCAACAAGAAGAAGAAATCAGTCTGCTTCACAATTTATCTTTTGAAGATAGGAGTGTGAAAGGATGAGTTTACTCACTCTTTGTCATTGGGTTTGATTTCCAATTGAAATTTCGTGGAGTCCTTAATTTTCGTCTGCAGAGGCAACCGCAAAACATTCCGACTGCTAAGGTGAACAGAAATGATCCACCTGTAATGGTTCCAATGACAATTGCATGTGATTTTTTAGTAGATCCCTGTCCACTGCATATCCCGGAGCTGAAATCGAAACCAATACCGTTAGTATTTCATTCTTAATGCTAGATTGGCTTTTACATTAGGGCTAATATAATAGATTTCATACTCTGTGATGAGTCTGTTACAGTTGGAAGGAAGTTCTTCGCTGAAGCGAGGATTGCATCCGAAATATCTAGGGATGAAGAACATGCAAATAGTGAATTTACAATGGCACATTTTCAAATATGTTAACGTAAACTGTGTTATAGAACCATCTCACCTAAAAACTTAAGTTTGTAGGTGAGGTCCCATAATATGATTTATATTATTCTCTAACACACCCCCTCAAGTGAAAGCTTTTTGGGCTTGAAACTTGCACAGGCCCACATCACTTTGTGCTTGATTTTTATCAAATAGAATGGGGGTGGTGAGATTCGAACTCATGACCGCTGGGTCAATAAGGCTCTGATACCATGTTAAAGAACCATCTCACCTAAAAACTTAAGCTTGTAGGTGAGGTCCCATAATATGATTTATATTATCCTCTAACAAACTGTACATCTATTTTCATTTGAAAGACATGCAGTATCTCTTAACTCACAGTGTTTTCAAATTTGGAAGGCAGGCAAGAGAATCTGGAACAGATCCAGTAAGATCATTGTGCCTCAGATCCCTGGTAAGTAAATGTAAATCAAATAGCGTTTATGTACAAACACAATATGGTAACAAAAGCACACCTTCCGTGCAAATCCAGTAAACTTGCTACAATAAAACTGAAAAAAATGCAGGATAAGGTCATCCAAATACGCAAAAGAAACAAATTTGTGTAGAAATATAATCAAACGCCAGATGGAGATTTACAGATTTAATTATCCCATCATTGATTATATATATTTACACACACAGAATTATAAGAACAAGAAAATTACACTGATGTCAACACCGAGGATTTCGGGAACTGTGGTATCTTGCCAGTGAAGTTATTGTAGCCAAGGTCCCTGCATTACCAAAAGTGACAGAAATAAGGTGATATCATTACCTAAAGGACAATAACACTAGCAGCATTATAGATAGCGGCACAATCAATCATACAATTCCTTTAGGTAGCCCAGCTCAGTAACACTGGCAGGAATTGGTCCTTGAAATTGACTAGAAGAAATATTCCTGAAGAAAGAGAAGAAATAATGTAAGTTGATTGTGCAGAATCATTTGATCACACATGAACATGATGTTTCATAAAAGAGGGATGAGATACTTACAGTCCTATGATTACAGATAATGAGCCACTGATGTTCTGGCATTTCAGACCTTTCCATGGAGGAAAGCATGGATCTCCTGACCAAGTCTGCAGCAGTTCATTCTCCTTGTTATTCAGCATCAGTTCATTTCTCACCTTCATGATCACCTCCACTAAAGAGAGAGGTGGGTGATTTAGATGTCAATTAAGAAAGCTGATGAAGCAATGTATGGTATTTGACATGACATGTAACCATTGACCTTACCATCTTGCTGGTTAGTTCCTTGAATCCATTGCAAGATCTCGTAGGCATTTAAAATAGGTCCGAGGTCAGATGCATTTTCAACCTTGACTAAGGTCAAGTTTAGAGACCTGCTTGCCGTGACACTTAGAGCAGCTTCCCTATAGGGTGACCCATAACTCCAAATGTCAAATTTCCCCATCTTTATTTCATTATTAATGTAAATGTCAAATACCCTTTTGCCTGTTTTTATAGACTGATTGAGCTCAAAAAAGTAGAGGAACACGGTGTAATTAGAATCCTCTGTGTCAAGGTCACTGTGCAGGAACTCCAGTCTGTCTGTGTGGGTTAGTGCTGTTTGGAGAACTTTGGCCGGCACTGTTTTCTTAACATCATCGATGTAAGTGGTGGAATTAGTCGGTTCCGATAAGGAAACCATTTCGGGGTCCGGCCTTCTCCAGATTCTGTCAAATGAGTCATCTGGGTACCTGAAATTGGTAGGTCAGTATGTGCTTAGGTCAACAATGGACAAATGTTCAATTTATTACCAGTACATGATACACCAGAAATTCCTTACGCATAATAAGGTATCAGAACAGGTTTCCTGTGATGTTTACAATTAAGAGAACAAAATGTTGGCTTTCCAACAGAAATGGTTCGCTGTATTTACCATTCTTTCATGGAGAAAATTTAACAGACTAGCCAGTTAACAAACATTTTGAAACCACTTAAAGTTTTTGCCTTATGTTTTGGCCATGTCTTTTGGCTCTATCTCTGAGTTTAGCACCTGTAGTTCTTCTCGAAATTCTTTCTTTTGCTTTTCTTGTCTGTGCTTTTACCAACTCTTCCAAATAGAAGAGCTGTTTTTAATTGTTCTCTCTTTTAACATCCTCATTAACAAGTGGTGCTTGATTTAGTGGGCATATGACACATCTTGCTTGCTTTCAAGGACAAGGCCTTTGAGTAATTATTCATCTCTTGGAACTGTGAGTTGTTTATCCTTTAACTTCAGAAAAATCAATCTTTCTCTCTTTATTCCTATGAATATACAAGCATAAACATGGAGTAGAAAGCATACCTGATGCTATTTCCAGTGTTTCCAGCGTCAACTCTGCTAACCAATTTCAAAACGCCAGAAGCTTTTCCCTGTAAATACTTCAAATCCCCCAAGGGCCTCAGTTCAAGCTTTGAAATGTATGGATATCCAGACTGTTTCATTAAGCAAAAGTCTACATCCTGATTAGTAGCTTTAAAAATTCTCTCAACCTCCAAATCCTTGGACAATTTCACATGACTTGTTGGTGTGAAACCAATCGAAACATCGAAAGAAGCACCCAAAGAATCATCAAAGAGGAATGTAGCCCTTAGCAGATAGTTTTGATTCTGAGTTGTTGAAAAATTGTAACATATTCTCCTCCCTGATTCAATGTAGAAAATTCGAACTCTAACATAGTTTGCATCATTTTCTGCTTTTCTGGTTATGTTTTCGCAACCTGTATTCTCATGAGGGAACCATCCCTCATCTGATTTCCAGCTAATATTGGTATTATCTATAAAAGTTAATGATTCAGAACAACATGCTACGCTGACAAAACCTGCACATGCAGAAAAGGGACTGAAATTTAAGAATTTGTAACTTGGGATTACACTATATATTCAGATGGCTGCAAGAAATAATACATATTACAAATTTTTTCCAGCAGCTGATGATCATGCCATGCCACTCAGATTAAAGTATACAAAATGTAATTAATTTCTTCCATTTTTTGTTTGTTGCTTCACATCTTCCAAATTAAGAAGATCTGCTTCCGGGAACCTAGCTAGATAGATCAGAATCCTCTATGTATACTATTATATGTATGATCCCATGATTACAATATTCTTGTCAACTTGGTTTAACATCATTACAAATATCAGATCTAGAAACGAAGTAGTTGTCAAAAAATTCAATTACGCTGTTCATATCTATTGATAACTTGATTAACAGGCTAGGATGATATACTGACCTTTTTCTGCACAGGTTGATTGGATAACAAGGATGAGGGATACAATAAAAGAGCCAACACTTGTTGTTAAAATCCAATCATGCATTCTTGCCATCATCTTCTCATCTTAAACTGAACTCTCCCCATCGAGAACTTATCAAACTCATAATCAAACCACAGAAACCTTTCTCAACTACTTACGCCTTGTAAACTCCAAAACTCGACTGCCCTCGGTTCAAGAGCCAATGGCTTGACTCTTTAGCATGTTGGATGTTCAGCTGTGTAAGAAATAAAAATTCTTGGAGGGCATCCTGGAATAATTATCCTTTAACTGCGGAGACAAAAGGGCTTCGAAAAAAAACAAGAGTTTGAAGAAAAAGAGGTTGATAACACAGGTTTGACTTCCAATGTTTGTGCAAGTTAGAGGAAGAGCTTAGGAAGGAAAATTAGAGGGAGCTTAAGAAATATTAGAATAAAACCAAGTTTGATTACCATATTCTTTCTTAATGTTAGAATATTATTTGGCAATTGATTAGCAAAAACAAACATTGTTTTGGCAGTGGGAGTGTATATTAAATCAAGGAAGATTAAAATAAGAGGGCTGACCAACCCTTCATTTTCTGTCTCTCTTCTTGTCTGTTACTACGTATGGATGGATGAAACATCATGGAAAAGGGTTCGGTTTGGTTACAAATTACGATT
The DNA here is from genome assembly GCA_025169955.1 of Salix arbutifolia. Classification (NCBI taxonomy): domain Eukaryota; kingdom Viridiplantae; phylum Streptophyta; class Magnoliopsida; order Malpighiales; family Salicaceae; genus Salix; species Salix arbutifolia. The sequence continues at coordinate 364,248 of CM045908.1, forward strand.
TGTAATGAAAGGCTAGTGACAGCCCGATGCTTTCAGACACTCTCCAATACCTACTGTCCATCTGTGGTCAACCTTTGCACCACTACCTGGGTTGCTTGAAGCTTTCCTATTCCTTCCTCCTCCTACTTGCTAAGCCCTTATTTTCTAGCGTTGTTGCTTTCTATTTTCATTAAATATTTTTTTTTTTAAAGATATTTTATGTGTAGGATACTTACTATATATGTTACTAATATTATCGCCATCATACGAAGTACCATATTACCATATCATTGTCTTTACCGAAAATAAAAGAAAATGATTTCTTGTTTTCTTCATTTCTTAGCTTCAAGTTAGCTTGTGGAATCTAGCTAGCATCATCTCTGTATTGCCTTCGATTCAACCTATACACCCCATTTCTTTGGATGATTTTGGTTCTTGGAATCTTGGGTCCAGCCAATTAGTGATTAAAAAGTTTATATTTAAAAAATAATTTATTAAATTATTCTGAATTTTAAAATATTAAGACACATGAAATTCAACAACATTTCATCTCACTTGTTCACATCAATACTACCAATGACACTATTAGTATTAGATACAAAAGATGAACTGTAATTTTCTTCTTTACAAAACAATGAATCATCTAAATAAAAAGATTTTATTGATCAAGTTTTTGTTTTAAAAAAATAAGTGAATTTCTCCTATTAATGATTAATTTTTTGTGCTTTTTTTAAGTAATTGCCTTTGAAAAAATAATCTTTATTATATCTTTAAATTTAATCACATCACAAACTTGCTTATAAAATTAAGAGATAAACTAGTTATGCCACTTTGGAAGAAAAAAAAAGAGGAAGAAGAAGAATTGAAGGACCTAGGGGGTCAATTGATAGAAAAAGAAAATATTGGGAAGTGATTAATAAAAATATAAACTTGAGGGATTGAAAATGAAATTAATCCTATTACAACTTACAAGTACAAGATACAAAGAGTAGGCTAGACTTTAGCTTCTTGCCACCATGGAAGCTGCAAGAGCTTCTTCTTCATCTTCTCTACCCCAATTCGAACCAAACATTGAAACCATAAAACGAAGGCTACTGAAAAGAGGGGTGAACCCAACTCCCAAAATAGTCCATAATCTCCGCAAGAAAGAAATCCAAAAACACAACCGCAAACTCAGCAAAGATGTTGAGTTCCCAAAACAAGCCGTTTTAGTCTTAGAAGAAGAATCCCGTTTTCAAGCCTTACATCATGAATACAAAGAGTTTAATAAGGCAATAAGTGGGAAAAGAAGGGGTGAGAGTGGAGGGGATTTGTTAGTGGGGAAGCCATGGGAGAGAATAGAGAGAGTGGAGTTGAAAGAGATTGGTAGTGGAAGTAGGGAGTTTAATGGAGGTAAGTTAAAGAGAGAGAATTTGAGAGAGTTGAAGGAGATTTTTGAGGGTAATTTGAGGTGGGTTTTGGATGATGATATTGATGTGGAAGACAGTGATTGGTTGAGAAGTGGTGGTGAAGAGAAATGGGACCCTGCGAAGCGGTGGAGAGGAGAAGGGGAGGCAATTCGGTTTCTTGTTGATAGGTTTGTGATTGACATTTTTTTCTTTTTCTTTTTTATGGATGATATTTGATTCTTTTCTTCTTCTTCTTCTTCTTTATGTAATTTTGCAGGTTAAGTCGCAGGGAGGTAAGTGTAAAGGATTGGAAGTTAGCCAATATAATGAAGCAGTCAGGGTTGAGGTTTAATGAAGGTCAATTGCTGAAGACTGTGGAGGAGCTTGGGAACAGAGGTAAATGGTCACAGGCAATGGCTGTTGTGGAATGGGTGTATAATGACAAGGAACGTAGAGATTGTAAGAGCAGGTATTGGTTTTTTTTTCTTTCAAGAATTAGGATTGTGTAGTTAGCTTTCTGCTTGACCAGATTTGTTTTCCATATATTAACATCTCTTTCTTGTGAACTTTTGTGGAAAATTCATCTGTTGAGCCATATATGGTTCTCAGGTAGGAATTTTGAATTATAGGCATGCCGGATTTTTCAAACTTAGGTCTCTGCTAATAGTTCCTGATTCCAGAATTGACTTTGTTGCAGCTAGGGCATTTCATAAGTAGGAGAGAAGTGTAGTATATAGGTAACCTTTACCTTTGGTGTGCGGACTGGTGGCAGTGGACCTTATCTATAATGAGTTCTTGGAACAACAGACATGTGAATTGTTATCTAAGATTAGATTTTAACGTAACCTGGTATGTGGTTTTAGGATTTTTGTTTACTCAAATGGGTTAACTGTGGCCTTTCTGTTACAATTCCTGAAATTATACACTAGATCTGAGACGATGCAACTTGATATGCTCTCTGTTCTTAGTCACTCGGATATAGCCAAAGCTTTTTTTCTCTACATGCTTACTATGCTAGTGGATTTTTTTAAAACTGGTCTTTGCATGCTTGAAACGCTTCACAATTGTAAAGTTTATTATTTTGCCAGAAACTCTAAAAACTATATGTTTTATCATATAAACAAATCAATGCTTTTTGTAGGTTTGTTTACACAAAACTCTTATCAGTTCTTGGAAAGGAAAGGAGGCCCAAGGAAGCACTTGGCATTTTTAATCTGATGCGTGTAATGTTCCTTGGATTTGTTACTTCATTCATTAATTTTCCTCATAGCCACACACACTCACTCATTATATTGGTGGACTGGTTATTACTCTAAATACTTTCAGGAAGACTGCATTATATATCCTGATATGGCCGCATATCACAGTATTGCTGTTACACTCGGCCAAACTGGTCTTGTGAAAGAGTTGGTGAAAGTTATTGAATGCATGAGGCAGAAACCTTCGAAACGAATCAAGAATATGTTTAACAAGAACTGGGACCCGGTCCTTGAACCTGATCTGGTTATATATAATGCTGTAAGAGAGCATCCCTATGCCTCTCCCTTCACATTTTTTAGATTTCTTTAATCTGTTAAAGACTTGTTACTTGGCTTCTTCCAACTCATTTTGCAGATACTGAATGCTTGTGTTCCATCCCAGCAGTGGAAAGGTGTATCATGGGTTTTTCAACAGTTGAGAAGAAGTGGTCTCAAACCCAATGGAGCAACGTATGGATTAGCAATGGAGGTAATTGCTGGACTTTGACATCCATTGATTTGTGACATAATAAGAATTGTTGGGTTGTTATTGTGCTTCCTAGCCAAGTTACTGAGGATGCCCATAGCTTGCTGGTTGTTATGTGAAGAGTAGAATGGTGAAGAAAAGGGCTATAATGGCTTTGTTTCTCATAATGCTTCAAGTTTATGTGATTTTTTATCAATCTAAGATGTTGTGTTCCTTGAATTATATTTATATGCAAGTCTTACAGGTAATGCTTCTTGCAAGGTAATGTTGCATTCTGGAAAGTACGAATCTGTCCATGAGTATTTCAGGAAAATGAAGAAAAGCGGGGAATCTCTAAAAGCCCTCACATACAAAGGTATTTAGTTGCTCCCTTTCATAAAAATATATTTAGTTTCTCCCAAATTTTGGACATATTACCATTTTTTGGCTGGGACATTTATGTATTGTGACTTTCCAGTTCTTGTGAGAGCGTTTTGGGAGGAAGGTAGAGTCAATGAAGCTGTGGAAGCAGTGAGGGACATGGAACAAAGAGGAGTGGTTGGAGCAGCCAGCGTATATTATGAGCTAGCTTGCTGCCTTTGCTATAATGGGAGGTGGCAAGATGCTATGCTAGAGGTCAGGATCTTCACTCTAGCCATGGATTAATTTCTTTGGACTTGTAGGTTGCTTGGTTATGGCATTGTTGAACTATGTGCTCCTTAGCTTCTTTTATGTGGCGGCTTGACGGCTTCTATGGCTGCATTTTATTTAATATCTATAGTCCACAGAACATATCTTACTAGCATGCCTGCAGGTTGAGAAAATGAAAAGACTCCGATATAAGAAACCTCTGGAGGTATCTCTCACTGGAATGATAGCGTCTTCTATGGATGGTGGGCATATTGATAATTGCATATCGATCTTTGAACACATGAAAGCCCACTGTGTCCCTAACATTGGGACCATAAATACTATGCTGAAAGTTTATAGCCGAAGTGATTTGTTCACTGAAGCTAAGGAGTTGTTTGAGAACATTAAGGGAGTTGATCATAGTGGCACTACCATTATACCAGATGGGTACACATACAGTGCAATGCTTGAGGTATCTGCTCATGCACTCCAATGGGAATACTTTGAGTATGTTTACAAGGAGATGTCTTTCTCTGGGTATCAGCTCGATCAAAGTAAACATGCGACATTGCTTGTGGAAGCATCTAGATCTGGAAAGGTGGACTTGCCCTTTCTAGTTGTTTTCTTTATTTAAATTTTTAAAGTTTTTGTCCATGCAGGTTCATTTAAACTTACAGATGAACTCAGTGCGTAGATTATTAAATCTCTTGACCTCTTGTTCTCTTAATGCAGAGTCATCTTCTGGAGCATGCATTTGATGGAATTTTGGAAGCTGGAGAAATCCCTCATCCAGTGCTCTTCACTGAAATGGTATTTCAAGCCACAGCTCGAGAGAATATTGAGAGGGCTGTCACTCTTGTTAACACCATGGCTCATGCCTCATTTCAAATTAGTGAAAGGCAGTGGACAGATCTTTTTGAGAAAAATGGAGAAAAAATCAGTAAGGATAATTTAGAGAAGCTGTTGGATGCAGTTGGTCATTGTCGTATGGCATCTGAGGTCACAGTCTCTAACTTGTCAAGATCATTGCGGTCTCTATGTAGGCCTGGCTCATCAGGAGATTTACCCCGCGCCAATTCTTGCATTGAAGACACTGATGATCCTCGTATCAATACTAACAGTGGGAAAATTGCAGGCAATAGGAGCAGCGTATATATGCTAACCTCTTCTGCAAATATGGTGGATGGAAATCTCGAGCTGGATGAGGATCCTTTTGTTAATAGAACTAGCATCACTCCAGATGTGTCCCTTGTTAATAACAGTAGTACCAACAGAGAGAGTGATGATCCGGAAGCTACCTCTAGCAATGGAAATTCTTTTAATGGCCTAGATGTAGCAACTAACCTATTAATGAAGAGGGATGTTTTTGCCGATGATTTGGCATCTGGTGCTTCTACTGATTGTTTAGACAAGAAGCTCTCAAATATTTTATTAGAAGAGCCTGCAAAAGTTGCTGAAGAGGTGGAACTTATAGTAGGAACAACGGAAGCTGATGATCTGTATAGATCTGAATTGCCCTCTGCTCATGACATACTAGATGTTTGGAAGGAAAGCAGGAAAGAAGATGGTGTATTCTTCCCCTTTCATCGTGGGCAGGAGCAACCGCCAATTTCTGTAATGAAAAATGCAAAGCTGAATTAAAACATTTTATTCAGCAAAATAAATTTATTAATGGTCTACATGCTTGTAATTTGCGAAATTGCATTAAGAATAGAAAATGCTTGAGCTGCTTTCTTCACTAAGAAAGCCGGCCTTGGCTTTCTTTTGTTTTGCTGAATGTCAAACACTAGCTCCCTGCACTCCTTTGCTTGCCATACTATTGAATCCTGGTGGCAGAGAAAGGGTTTTTCGGACCATGAAGCAGAAGTTTCACGGAAGTTAAAGCTTTGGTGATTGGGATTTTAAAAAAATGAAATTTTTATTAGCCAGGGAAAAAAGAAGAAAAAAGAAAGGTGACTTTGGAATAATCATTGAAGGGTTTTAAACTTCTTGGCAAGATTAACTGAAGACATTGTTCAAGAAAAAGAATGAATAAAAGTAATTAAGAATTTCAATTCCCCTGAAGAATTAACAGAGAAACATTCGTCGCGGAACAAAAATAATGGTACCCGATGGTTCAATTATATCAAATTTCTTCATAGAACCATAACATCACGAAGTCAGTACCTCATCATCAAGGTTCATGGGCATTGATGTTCTTAAATATTATGAATTTTGCTGTTTTTATATAACAATATCAACCCGACAGCTAATCCTTGACGTTTTGATTGCAGAAAACAGGTTAACTGTCATTTTTGCATGTTCCAACTCCATTTTCATACCATTATCAAAAGATACATCCAAGCTCGATCAGCAAAACAGGAAGTACAAATATCACAAGTATATAACCTTGCAAGCAGGTCTTTGGGACTACCATTCCCTGGTATCCCACTGGCAAATGCGAGAGGCGTAGCATCAACAACTTATTCATCGGTCCGAACAGCAGTGATGAGAGCCTTTGCATTCTCCTCGCGCTGAGGTGTCAGTGATGAGAGCCATGCTGAAGCACTCCAGCTTTAAGGGCTGCCTCTGCTTCGACAATCCACTTCTGCTTAGGAGCATCGGTCCCATCAACAGTTGATATAGTAATTATAATCCACCCCTTTTCCTTTTAGGCATAAACAAATCCAATGATACCGAGAATGTGATCATTATTTTACTTTTATATTATTTATTAATGATATTTAAGAATACATAAATAAACATGTTTTTTACCTTAAGGTGAAAGGAAGCAAGGAAGAGCAGGAGTGGCAGGGAATGTGCGACGAGTGAAAGTGAGAAATTCAGGAGGGTATCATTTCGATCTTTTCAACTCTTTTATCTTTTTATGGATTCTGTTTTCACTCCCTGAAGAAAGTAGATGAAGATGAGAGTGGCATTATATATATATATATTTATAATTAAGCTGATGAAAATACCCGGGAGAAAACACGAACCTAACCTAATTAAATATGTATAATAAAGAAATATTTAACACCGCGTCATTTCTTTTTAATAAATAGTGCTCGAGTGTAAGTTTTTGGTATTTTCATTCCCTTAAATGGAATATCTATAAAAATTATATATCAAATAACTATTTAAAATATAAAAACAATTACACAAGAGAATGGGAGGCGTGTTGTCAATCATCATGAACTACAAGGACTAGTTTGCAATATTGGAAAACAAAAGTTGGGAGTGTCACTTTTTTATCAACGTTTTCACCATCGAACCTGGAGAAGGTAACACAGTTCTCTGATTCGATTGAAGATGTCGAGCTCTCTGCCAAAAATCTGGAAAGAAGGCTTCGCCCTTCGAGCAAGCAGCATAGGCCCATTATGGAGGAGGCCGTTCTCTGCTTCTTCCGATGCATTGGTCGAGTACAAACCTGGGGAGATCGGCACTGTCTCTGGCATCCCCCAAGACCACCTTCGCAGGAGAGTACGGCCCTCTTTCTCTTACAAATATATAAATTGTTTTTCCTGTTGATTTTTATGCCTTTTGGGTTCGGTGTGGCGGAATTTGTTTTGATGCTTTAGGGTTTTCTACGTTGGTCGTGGGACGATTGTAATTTCATGAACATAGCTACAAGGACTAATATCTACGTTAGCTTACTCAATGTATATTTGTAACGAGGAATTGCTCAGTATACCGGGAGTTTTGCTCCTTTCTATCAAATAATGGTGAATAATTTTCATGGTAGATTGGATGTTTGTGTGAGATGGTGGAGTGCAAACCTTGCTACACCTAATAATTTCAGTATATTGGGAGTTGGACTCCTTTCTCTCATATGAAGGTGGGCCTCATGAAAAAAATTTCATGGTGGGTCGCATGTTTATGTGAGATGGGAGGGTTACAACACTTATTGTACCTAATAGTTTTTCGTTTGTAATATGAAATTGGATATGTGATTAACCGCTTGGTAAGTTGATTTGCATGTATCAGCAGGAACTTGATTAAAGCTATCATTGCTAGGTTACTGTATTTAGTTGTGTTATATGCTGCTTCTCTTTTTTCCTTTCATTTTTACTTTTCTCTTAGTACTTGATTTTTAGTCTTTGACATGCATGGCAGGTTGTCATTTATTCACCTGCTAGAACTGCAACCCAACAAGGATCTGGAAAAGTTGGAAGGTGGAAAATCAATTTTATGTCAACACTAAAGTATGTTCTCCTAACTGCTGTTTTCCCTTTCCAAGTATTTTTTTTTTCATTTTTTGTTCGTCTACAATTTTTCGCAAGAGCATGTGCTTTCTGACATGGATTTTTGTGGAGGAGTGTATCTTTTTGCAGATTGCAATCTAATTGACCTGGATTATTTTTTCTGAGATAGTCAGAAACATTTCTTTGTAATTGTGATTGACTGGCAATTTTTCTTATGTCCATGCTTAGTTGAAGGAGAGTAAGTGTTTCTCAAAACTTAAGAGATTAAACCAACCCAACTTGACGAAGCCTGAATTCCAAAACTAGTTGGAAAAATTGCATGGATCTGCTTTCTCTATTTAATTCTGTTAAGAGGAGCACATTAATGCTTGATTTTCTGAGACATTAAGCCCAGTTTTTTACTAGCTATGTCATCACTCATATTCAGTATTTGAGAGAGAATATTTTTCCATATGCTGACATATCTTGAAAATTCATTAGATTCCTCTGAAATGTTCGTCTTGTGTAGTTTTCAATTAAGTGAGGGATCATAGGTTCAGTGGTCCTCAAATAATTTATGAATAGTGATTAGAGCATAAAATACATGATCAAAATTTATTTATATCTGACTACTATTGATGTAGGTGGGAGAATCCGTTGATGGGGTGGACATCTACAGGGGATCCATATGCCCATGTGGGTGACTCTGCACTCGGTTTTGAGAGTGAAGAAGCTGCAAAGGCATTTGCTGAGCATCATGGTTGGGAGTATGTGGTGTGTGTTTATCCTTTTATATCCCTGGTAAAAAGTAGCAAGAAAGCTTGAAATGAACCCACCAACAATAAGACTGGAAAGCATCTTCTTAAATGTGTCAATTTTAAGTTCTCAAATGCTACATGAACAAATGTTATGGGTGGGTATTTAGGATACACTAGATGGATGAAGGACAAAGATGAGTTCTAATTGTTCCATTCCTTGGGATGGGAGGGAATATGCTATACATCTTTTAAACACTTAAAAGTTTTGTTCTTTTTGTTTCTGGCAATTAATGTATTTCTGTTGCCCTTTGTAACTTCAAAACTTTATATTTTGAAAGTTCCTTCAATTCTGGGGTTTGGAGTTCTTAAGTTTGTAGTATGGTGACAGCATTGGTATTTGTATTTGGTTTTGAGCTCTTGCAATACTTAGATGAAGAATCTGGTAAAGATAATCTGATGGACTCCCTCCCTTTTGGAAACTAACATGAGTATCTTATGTGCTTTTCTTAAACTCATTTTCAGGTAAAAAAGCACCACACACCACTATTGAAGGTTTGAACTTGTCCTTAATTCATTTTTTTGCTGGCATTTCTATCAAGTTGCTTGTATTGTTGAACTAGGTTGTTCCACCTGGGTAGATATTACTTTGAGGTTAAGACAATAGTCTTGGCAAGGATCATGAATAAGGGCATCATCTTAAGGTTGTGTGGTCCCCAATCTGCTATGGTCTTAGGTTTGCATTCTCCTTCCTGAACCATACAATAATCTTTAGTGGAACTTTTAAGTGCATGCTGGTTTCAACCAGCCTTAGCCCCTCTCTGGCTCAAGAAACTATTGTAGGATGCCAAAGTTCACACCACCTCTGTCTGTGCATAACTGGGGAATGTTTATGATATGTTAGGTGTTTAGCAGTAGGGTTGTGTGGTGGTGGCTTGTGTAGATTTGGATTTGGCAGTAACTAGTCCATTCATGCTTATGTAACATTGAGTTTCATAGGAAGTTCAAGTTATTGCTAGATGTGTATCAACAAAGGTAATGAGGATAAGTCTTGCCCTCGGTGGGGATATTGATCTGGAAAATAGGAATTCCATGCGCTAGAAGGATTTTTTTACCATTAGCTGATGTTTAACTTTGTGTCAAGTGCCATCTGCAAGCCTTTCATTTGATGTACCACACATTCCTCATTCTTGTCACTCGGACTTTTCTTCTCCTTTCAGGTTAAGGCATATGCAGACAACTTCAAATTCAAGGGGCTTCCCAAGACTGAAGACAAATAAATTTATATTTCACGTCTTGTTCCTGGTTTATAAGCCTGAAGTTGCACGAATGGTTTGCAGTTCTATTGGATGAACACTTTCTGACTATCTATGCTGAGAAAATCATATATCCCTACTGAACACTTATCTTGTAATAAACGGGATGAGTCGAGGGTGCTGCTTCACATCCCATTTTCCTTTTCCGGCTTCTTTGTCATTGACAATTACAATGAATAATAGTTTACATTCCTTGGATCTTTTGATGGTTTATGATAACATGCATGCATCTTCAATATGAAACTGGAGAAAATAATCTGTTCGAGTTGTGTTTGAGGGATCAGATTATGAACTGCCCCCCCTCTCCTGCGTTATCAAAAATGGATGTCTCACTTTTTGTTGCTTTGTCAAAAAATTTGTACATTTCTTGGAAAAACATGTCAGAAAAATATCTAACTTGCCTTCAAATTGAAAAGAATTTTTTTTCTTTGACAAAAAGTAAGAAAATCTCAAAAGAATAAGAGCTAAATTAAAAACTTGATAAAATTGAAAATAGCAAAAACTTGAAAAAAAACAGAAAAATTTCTGAAATCAAAAAAATAAATAGCGAATTGGAATTAATAATCCATGATAAATTATACTTCAAGGATGACATTGAAAACATCAGACACTTTCCCAAGAGAATAAAAAGCTAATGTTTTATTAAGAAGACAAAATTACCCTCGGGACAACCACTATTCTCTTCGTTATTACCATGGGACAATCCACAGTATAATATCTGTACATCTACATTGATTCGTAAACTGTTACATACCATGCAGAGAACTACGATGGATTAAGGGCAAAAACAGTAGATAAACTAGGAAGTGGCTTCACCGGTTGATGACGAGGTCGGCCGTAGCCTGCCATGCTGCAGTAAAACCTTAACTGAATGCTCTATTTACACTAATTCCACTAGCATCAGGTAGCAACTTCTTTGTATAATACTTGGAATTACGAGATAGATTGATCTTCTTCCTTCTTTCCTCTGGTATCAGTTGAATGGAACACTCGGAGAAGCCGCGTCTGTTGAACCTGTAAAACAAAATGCCAAGAGCCGAAACCTGAAGTAGATCGAATAGTAACTACTGCATCTTAAATTTGGAAAACCTTGGAAAGAAAGCACTTTGTGTTTCCCATTTCCCTCAAAAACACTAGTCGTTATAATCCATAGCTGGTGTTCATAAACAAGGATATCTTTTTTAAGAGAAAAAAATAAATTAAAACCAACAATTATGCTAAGTGACAGTTATCTTAGCTATGAAATTGGGTGGCCTTTAACTAGGCAACAGCCAGCAAGGCCTCAACAACTAGCTCGACCACAAGAATCTGAACTAGAATACATCAAGACTCGTCACAAAATGTTAACACGAAGTTGCTACTACAAGCTTCTGGTAAAAAAAAAATCCCTTTTTGTAATACCATCTAGCACTCAGGCAACACATTAGAGGGTGGGAAGTAAAAAATACCAATCTGCAGTACGGGTTGTAAGCAGGAAAAGTGTTTCTAGACCAAGGGAAGAGGCCCTCCTCTCAATGAAATCTGCAAATATTTGACCAAAATAAGTAATTTACCACTAGGACCAAAGGCCATATGGCTTGGTAAAAATAGAAGCGAAGTGTTAATCACGTCTCCCCTTCGTTTTTATTTTGGATAAAAATAAGAACCCATAATGAGGGCAATTTCAAAATTAATAAAGAAATACAACAGCCAGAACTCAGAATATAAGAACATTCAAAACAGATATGAAAAAATTGGGAGTATGACAATTTAAAAATTAGAAAAGAAATACAGCAGCCAGAACTCAACATATAAGAACATTCCAGTCATGTTGCGTGTCAGTTTAGGAAGTATTCCACATAAACCTTGAAGTGATACACACCACAAGGATGCTAGGAACACTGTCCTACCACATAATAACTGTCTCGACAGGCAAGTGGTTCTTAAGAATTTCAAAACTCCAGTCCATTAAAACATTAAATGACTGCAGAGACAGAACAAAGCCATAAACTGCAATCTTTCCTCCCAAAACCAGCATAGCATACCAGCAACAAATCTAATATCCAACCTAGGATCACCAAAAACTAACTTCCCATGGAAAATAAGCTTGCTCTATCTATCACACACAACTGATCAATGAAGAAACAAATGGCTATGTAACTCTCCGCTTCCAGAAAAAGCATCATGATGTTGAAAATTAAATCAAGTCTTCCAATCATGAAAAATTAAATCTCAACAAAAGCATAACATAGGCCTTCCAATGGTAATTTGGATATATTTGAAATTTAAAGGTTTGTTTCAGAACAATACTTGTGCAGTTAATTTGATATATAATCAAAGGCTAATACTAATTATAAAAAAGAAGAAAAAAGTCACATATACAATTGGAAAAGACCTTATTCAACTCTTGCATAAATACACATTATGCTAGATTTGTGAGTTTTTATATCTATGTATCTTGATATGTTTTCATTCATATCTAAGTATATTAAGATGATTGAATCCAATTTCTGTAGGGATCATACCATTCTATGATCCCATCATGTATCTCACGTAGGATCGTGATTTGAAAACCTTGAGAACAAGCTATACATACCAAGTAATTTATCTCCCTGCCCTTGTCCCCGACATTCAGGAGAAACTGCAATGGCAGCAACCTCTCCACACTTCTCCTCAAAGAAAGGAAAAAGAGCAGCACAAGCAATGATTTGACCTTCTCTTTCCACAACAACATAGGAATCCAATGCTTTAAGCAGCTATAAACACAAAACAAGAGAAAAACACTCAGGTTTTATTCAAGGTTCAACATAATAACACCAAACAGAAAAATCAGCCCACTTTTCTTTCTATCGTGCATTAATAAGTGCATCATCATGGACAGTGTTATGGATGGAAATCTAAAGGAGCACGAGCAAACCTCTTTATCAGTCCTCCGAACCAAAGTGCCAGATTCTTCTAAAGGTTGTATAATTTGTCTGATTCCTGCAAGATCAGTCACTCTAGCCATCCTAGTTCCTTCATAAAGATCACTAAGAACAAAGAAGAAACACATTAGAGCACAAGTTGATGGATGGGGTGAAATAAATGTTCAAATAAGCTCTAGTGAATAAATTAGCATGTCATCATAACAGTTTCAGCTACATGAGTTTGGTTTCAAATTCCTTGATGCTGAAACAAGAATTTCCAGAGAACATTCCAATGTTGAGACTTGATATCTATTAGTTTATACGAACCTATATTAGAGTGCAACCAAGAACAAAGAAAACAGATTGGTTCAGGAAAAGAATGAGGATGATGGCAGTCACAAGGGTCTAAGGCCCAAGGGTGAATATAAACCTTGAATTGTACAACCAAAGGCAATAGAATACTCAATATAGCTAATCATAGTTGGAGATTCACTCTTATCCCAATTAGATGCCTTTAGTGGCTATTCCATTGCAATTTTATCGACTTACAAATATGCTAAACTGTGAAAGTCTTCTTGAGCTTCAGCAATTTTCATAAATGGTATCCTAACTTCAAATATAGACTGTACTCTCAATTTATCTTCTTCCTTTTTCTGTTCTGCTTTTCTTGGGACTCACTACCTCCAGTTGATTTTATTCCAAAACTGAAGTTGGGAGGATAAAATCAAGGGTTATTCTAGAAAATTTACAGTCAATGGTGCCTTTATGATTAGTCATTCAATTTCAACAAAATAAATAGTCTTAAGACTCAATCACATGGTCCATGAACTTTGGCACAACAAAGACACCGCCAACGCAAGCAAAGTAGCATTTTTGGTAATAGGGCATACTAGCAACTGCTCTTAATTACAAAGATGCAAAATCAAAAATACATCAAAAGCTTCAATAAACAGGGTAAAAATGAAACCTCAGATTTTAAATAAGTTAAATGCATACATTTACTGTTAATGGGCATGCTTAGTGTAAAATAGTGTGACCAATAAACAAACCAGCACTAGGCATTGAATGTAATTGTTGAAGGTAAAATTTATCAGAAAGTATTGCAAACAATCACATACCTCGCCACCATTGTCCCCATTCCATCTCTTTTAAACAGTTCTAGCAGCAGAACTCCACTAATTGTTCCATCTAAAAGATGTACTCTTTGAACACCACCCTGCAAATAAAGTATAAATCATAAATGGCAGGGTACAGCTTTCAATTTGAGCAAATGAAATGTGAAGTAACCTACAACTACTACTATGTGAACCATTTTTTGGGATCTGAGAAGCATTGCTTACAGAAATTTCAGACATCATACTGAGGTATTTCAGCATAATGATGGTAGTGATAAAATTCAAGTATACTAGAAGATTTAAATTATTCCCGTGTCTTATACTATGATAAACCTGTTATAAGCATGCAAGTTATTGCACCAGCTCATAACCAAGGTAACCAGAATTCTTGCAACTGCTTAGCATTTGTAACACCAATATCATAACTAATGACAGCATGATGTCCGAACTCCATTGTATGCATTTTGACAGAAAAGTTGCAATTTGAATGACGTGTGATGTAATTTAACATTCATATAACCAGGCCAAACTACAATTTGATAGTCTCTTCATTATATAACCAAGTATAGCAGAGCTTGATGCATATTGAGATCACTGAACTTGCAAAGGATTCCCAATTGTCTCTATAGGATCTGATTCAAAATCGCCATCTACCTCGGCATTGTACAGTAAAATGAAGTTTAAAATTCTCATGCCAACTGAGAAAATAGAAAGGAAAACATTATATGTTTTTTTCTTGAAATGGAGAAATGTTTCAAGAATTTTATATAACAGATAATACAACTGAAAACAGATGGTGCAGTCTCTTTTTTGTGAGTTATTTTTGGATGTTGATAATTGGGTGGATTTTGACATATACTGTATTTATTCAGTCATTTATATACGCCACACAAAGGATCACAAGAGATCCACCTTTTCTAAGACAACAGTATGCTACCCTAACCAAACTGTGTGCAACATCTACATGTCTGTCCATAAATCAGCTCAAAGGCAATTTGGAGAGAAAAGGGAGCTCGCAGGGAGAGAAGACTGTCCCATAAAATAGACTTGCAGAGAGCTAGCATTCTAAGTCAATTTAAATTTCTCATTAAATGAAGCATCCAAATGTAGTAAATAAAATGAAATGTTGACGGGCATCAAGATTCATAAAAATTAAAAATCAAAAAAATCAATAACTTACTTTGCAAACAAAAGCTGCAGCAGCCAATTCTGAAAGATAACCATTTAATCTACTTTGTCGCTCTTCACCTCCAATAGCAAAGCCTTGTTCCCCAGACCATAGTCCATTTCCATTGTCAAACCCAACACCATTGTGAAAGGTTGTGTTGAGCCTTCCACTGAGAACCTTTCCATTCTGCGATGATGCAGGAATTCCAATAGAATCATTGTGTTCAAGAAAAGCAAGATCTTCATCACCAACAGCTTTGACATAATGAGCAGCTATCTCACTTTGCTTAGCCCGCTTACGAATCAACATGTCTGCTTCTTCCAGAGTCAAGAAACGAATAAGATGTCCACTCTCATCCAAAATTGGACCATCCATGATACAAATAAGTTTATCCGCCCCAATAGCCGAGGCACAGGCTGTAGCAACTTCGTATGTGCTGGATTCATGACCATATAGCATCATATCAGACTTTCAGCAAAGACAATACTAGTAGCAGAAAGGGACCAAAATAAATCCTTTTTTTATATGTTTAATGATCATATATCTGCACATCCAACAAAAACATTATAATACTAAGATTAGCAAAACAAATCCTTTTTTATATGTGTAATGGCCATATATCTGCACATCAAAACATTATAATACTGAGATTTTTTTTCTTGTAACGGTAGACTGAAGATTTCAGTAAGGAAAAAGAGCCAAAGTGTAAATCAGATAATTTGGAGCTTATTTCCCTTCATTCACTCAACCATTCACAAGATAAGAAAGCGATAAAGATTTTCAGCGTACTTGCAATTTAAGACTTCTCCAGAGCTGGAATAACCCAAGTTGCTTAACACAACTATACAACCACCATCAAGCCTTTCACGCATACGAGCAACATCTACTTTCTTTACTTCACCGGTTGCTCCAAAATCAACCCCGTCTACAACTCCTCGTCTCTGCAAAGAAACATTAACACAACAGACAATCAAACCAATGTTGATTCCACAAATATTTTTAAGGTACTCACCATCTTCTATAGATAGCTCAAACAGTACCTTGGCTGCAAGAAAATTACCACTAGCAACACTGACACCAACATCATGCCAACGACTACTGTCACCATGTCGACGAATATTGCATATGGAAGGTCCAGGGGAAAGTTTGGCCTCTATCATCATACGAATCTTCCCTGTAGCCTCCATTGAGGCCGCCAAAGCTTCAGAATCAGTAATTCTGTACTGACCAACATGCTTAGGTTCATGCCCTATAATTTTTATTTTAAAAAAAAAAACATCTCGTTAGCAATCAAAATTACAAGGAATGAAGAAGCACAAACTGTGAAAAAAAACATGAAAAGAGTTACCTCTCTCGGCCAAAAGGTTGTCAATTTGGACATGAGTTCCTGGGACTAACACAAACTTAATCCCCAGGTGATGTAAAAAAGCTATATCCTGCAATCATGATATTTTTCAATCATTAATTAAATAAGCGCAACTTTAAATCATCATTTTCCTTGACAAACACTTGGAGAAAAAAACACTCCATAAACATATTTAAAGTACTTGCCTTCAATATGGAATCCAAGAAAGGACTAGAAACAGTTTCACCAGAAATAATAACAACAAAAGTACTACCCCTATGAGCCCACAAGTAAGGCCATGCCTCACGAAACCACTTGACGAATTGCTTGTCTTCCACCGAATTATAACCCTCTTCATTACCTCCACTCTCTGTCTCCCCAAACACCTTTCGCCGAATCGTTAACTGCATCCTGCCTCCCCCATTATAATTGTAATTCAAAAAAGAATAAAACTGTCGAGTTTTCTCATGGGATTGAAGAAACTGAAGATTTTTGTGAAAGCCATGGAGAGGTTTTGTAGATAACAGTTGTAAGTGGTGGTTTTGAAGAGAAATGCAGTGGCTTGAATAAGGACTGAACATTTTCAATTTTCCTTCGTTGAAGTTCGAACTTTGAAGATTGAAGCTTAAAAATGGTGGGATGAGAAAATTACTTTAACCAGCGGAGACAGGGACAGGGAAAATTATTTTTATTATGATGCAAAGTAAATTATGAACTAGTCCCTCACGTACTTTTAATAAATTAAATAGTCCCTTCATTTAAGTTAATTAGCAACTTGATCAATTTTGATTTATTATTACTTTATTATAAGAAACTCTTATTTTATCCTTAAGAGTAAATTACACGTAAATTTAAAAATAGAGAGACTTGAGGGACTAATATAATTTACTCTTTTTAGAGTCGACTGCCCCAGCCGCCGCTTCCTTTGGTTGACCAAAACTTCTCTCATCAACGCTAATGTGCGGTGTGGTGGTAGTACCATAGTTGTAAAATCCGTTCCGGGTACCGTTCTGATTTTTTGTTTGAAACGGAACGTTCCGGTTTCGGTACATTCCGGCGTTCCGTTCCGGTTTTGTACTATTCATATATAATTAATTATATATATATATATATGTATATATATGGAAAAAAAATATTTTAACAAATATAATTAAAATTCAAGATAAATTAACTTTAAATTATACAATACAAACACAAAATCAAACAAACATAATCTCAAAATTAGAAACATCTCTAAAATTCCAACAATAAATTTATTTATTTTTAAATAAAAAATAAAAAATGAATTTAATTATAATTAAAAGATCCAAAATATTTGAAATTTAAGCTACTTATTGTATGTTTTTCAAGTAATTCTATGTTTTTTTATGGTTGTTGTATTTGAATTTGAATTTTGAAATTAATTAATGTTACTTATTGTTTTTAATGTTAGAAAAACTTTAAAAAAAACAAAATAAACACATTAAGAAATAATCAATAAGTTCAAACATAATTAATTAAAATACATTCTATTACAAATAATTCAATCAAATTAATTACAAATTAATACCCCTATTTTTTATGTTAACTATTATTATATAATAATTAATAATTATATAATAATTAGTATAAAAAGTTGAGGCACGCAAAATGCAATTTACACTTTGAAATTGCTTTTGGCATGATAGTGACTATTGAAAAAAAAACAAGGAGGTATAAGAAAAATTTGTGTTGGCTGGCGCAGCAGCCCTATAATTAAAAACCAATAAAAGCATAAAACCCTACCCATCCAACCCTACCCATCCTTTCTTCTTCTTTAGCCGCCGCCCAACCCTACCCGTCCTCATCTTCCTCTTCCTCTTCCTCTTCCTCTTCCTCTTCCTGGGTCATAACTTTGTTTGCCTTCAAAGTACTCTACTAAGGTCCAGCTTTCTTGGTCAAAACAACTGCTTCAACCATCCTCATAAACCATACTCTTTGATCCCCAAAGATCATAAGCTGAAACTTAAAACATGTGCCAAATTTGACCTTTTCGAGATCCTGGGAGGCAAAGGACTCTGTAATGGAGAAAAAGGTGTGCAGCAAGAACTAAAGAGAAATATTGAAGAACAAGCATCATCAATTGCCGGTAAAGAAAAAAATTCAGGTAGCTTGGAAAAAACAAGTGTGGCAGATGATGCTTTTGAAAAAGAGCTGATGGGATTGACCGGGGGTTTTCCTAGTGGAGAGAAGGGATTGAAAAAATTCATTGAGGAAAACCCACCTCCAAAGAAACAATGAGTTTCGAAGCTTACAATTACAAGCAAGCCAAAATCATCGGGGAATTGGGTTTTGGGTCTGGTCTGGGGGGTTTATTAACTCCTAAACAATGTTGTTTTGATTCTAGTGTAAACGACGTCGTTTTGGGTGACACCGGAACGGAACTCCCGGTACAAAACCGGGGCGTTCCGGCCGGAATGGCCGGATCGGTCCGGAATTCTACCCGGGACAAAAACGTCGCCGTTTTGTCCCGGAATTTTCACTGGGACGGGCCGTTCTGGCCGTTCTGGCCGGAACGGAACGGGATCAATAACTCTGGGTGGTACACGACTGCTAATGATTTGAATATTTAAAAATATATTAAAGTATTTTTTATTTTTAAGAGTTTATTTTATTAATAATAAATCAAAACAATTTAACTGCAACACTAAACAAGCTCTGTTGCTGAAAACGTCAAGAACATCATTTTGTTTAACTAGATATTGTTCATCTAATATTAATATATAAACACTTTAAAAAATAATAACAGCAGCGGCTGGCTGATCAAAAGCCGTACGTCGATTTGAGCTAGAAACGAAGGGGGCGGAGATGGGCAGCTACTTGATATCGGGAAAGCAAGAAGTGAACACGCCTGTAATAAGATTGAACAGTGGCTGGGGTGAGAGGGTGGTGTTGAAAGAGATACCTTGATGGTGGCGTCCAGGAATGGGTCGTCGATGACTAGCCCGGATAATATCACAACAAATTTTCTGCCTCTATGCAAGTAAATATAAGGCTGAGCTTCCCTGAGAATCCCAACAAATTTCTTCTCATCTTCTGAAACAGGATGGTGAAGCACTTCAGTGCCATTGCTGATGCATTTGCAGTGGCAGCAGCCTGGGAACCCGCAAACTCTCGCAAATCCCAGGTTTCTCCTCAGTTTCAAGCCATGGGACAGCATGTTTCTGTTAAAGAAAAGAGCATCTTGACAAAACGTGATTTAAGGGATCTTCTATCCGTTAGAGCTATTGTAGGACTTGCTGTAATCAATCCATAATTGGATATTAGTTACCTAGATTAGACTGCATTTGTGTGTATAAATCTTACAATTGTACATGTATGTATATTCAATTTACATACAAAGCAATAGAGAAAACCCATTTTCTCATGGTATCAGAGCACCGATCCTGGTGACCTTATACACCCATTTCACTTCCGCTACAAACACAACCCAATACACATTTTTTTCTTTTCACAACACAATCAGCCAACATGAGCAATGAAAATTCAACAGACAAGGAATCACATGCGACTGACCCAACAGAAAAAGGGTCACATGCAACCAATCCTCTCAATCTATACCAGTCAGACTCACCGAACCTCATTCTGGTTTCACAGCTCCTTGATGGACACAACTACGGACAATGGAGCCGCTCCATGCGCATAGCTCTCAGTGCCAAAAACAAAATTGGGTTTATTGATGGGTCCATCCCATGCCCACCAACAACAGATGCCAATTTTTCAATTTGGCAGAGATGCAATGACATGGTTTTGTCATGGATTTGGCAATCTGTGCAAAATAACATCACACGCAGCATACTCTACTGCACATCTGCATCTGCAGCATGGAAAGATCTTGAAGATAGGTTTTCACAAGGAAACGATTCAAGAATCTACCAAATTCGTCAAGAAATTATTGAACATCGACAGGGACAGTTGTCTGTCTCAAACTACTACACCCAATTGAAGGCTCTTTGGGATGAATTAACATCTTACTATGAACCGATTGCTTGTGATTGTGAGGGATCCAAGAATCGTATAGCAAGAGAAGAACAGGAGAGAGTCATGCAGTTTTTAATGGGTTTAAACGAGTCTTACTCAACCATACGAGGATCCATTTTGATGATGAATCCACTTCCTGATACACGACGTGTTCACGGGTTGGTTCTGCAACACGAACGGCAAATGGATGTGGCAAGCCATCGTGAACCCACCATCCATGCGATGCAAACACATCGATCCACCATGACGAAAGGAGGGGCTGCGTCTGGCGGCTCTGCATCTGGTGTTTTCAATTCACGCAAAACGCCCAAATGCAGCTACTGTGAGGGTTCACATCCCGTGGAACGCTGCTATTTCCTTATTGGTTTCCCTGAAGGCCATAAGTGGCATGGGAAACGTGTGCTTCCCAGGAACAAGCGCACAAATTCAATAGCCCACAATGTTGAAACTTCTCAAACACAGAGCAACTTTATAGGCACAGCCACAGCCACATCTTCCAATGGACCGACTTTCACAAATGAAGAGTACCATCAACTTCTTGCCTTGCTTCGCTCCGGAAATGGTAAAATTACCCCACTTGCAAATGCCACAGGTATAATCACACCTACTTGTAATATGGCAGAGCATGATTTAAATTCAACTCTTTACTGGATTATAGACAGCGGGGCATCTGACCATATATCGCCCTCCCCATTATCGAATAATCAAATTACTGCTGAAAATGATTTTGTGGGATTACCAAATGGGGGAACAGCAGATATCAAAGGCATTGGATCCATAAAATTATCACATGAATTATCACTTAATGGAGTTCTTCATGTTCCAAAATTCCGTGTACATTTATTATCTGTGAGCAAGCTCACACGGGCCCTACAATGCATAGTAATATTTTTCCCTGATTTTTGTGTTATACAGGACATGGATACGAAGAGGATGATTGGCCTGGGCAAGCAGTTTAATGGGCTATACTATCTCACACCAAGCCAAAATCAACATCTTACCAACCATGTTAGCCGCACCACCAGTCTCTGGCATCAACGATTGGGACACCCCTCTATATTTCCTTTACAATTTTTGTCAAAAACAATTCCAGAAATAATGTTTGATTCCAAACATATTTGTGACATTTGCCCTTTGGCAAAACAAACGCGTTTGTCTTTTCCTTCTAGTTCTATTCAATCCATCGCACCTTTTGATTTAATCCACTGTGACATTTGGGGGCCTCACAAAACCACCACCCATTTTGGGACACGTTATTTTCTCACAATCGTAGATGATTTCACCCGCTTCACATGGGTACATCTTATGCGTTTTAAATCTGACACACAAACTCTATTAAAATCTTTTTTCTCTTGGGTCAAAACTCAATTTCACAAAGACATAAAAATATTTCGCGCTGACAATGGTGGAGAATTTCTATCCATGCGCAATTTTTTGGACACTCATGGCACCATTTTTCAGCATTCTTGCGTTCACACCCCTCAACAAAATGGGGTTGTTGAACGCAAGCATCGACATCTTTTAAACATTGGGCGTGCTCTTCGTTTTCAAGCTAATTTACCACTAAAATTCTGGGGGGATAGTGTTCAAACTGCATGCTACCTCATCAATCGCATGCCCACACCCTTATTGACCCATAAATCTCCCTACGAACTCTTACATGGTCATTTACCAAATTATTCACACCTTCGTGTTTTCGGATGTCTTTGTTATGCCACAAATCTTCACCCCACACACAAGTTTGACACCCGTGCCCGTCGTTGTCTTTTCATTGGTTATCCACTTGGTCAAAAAGGTTACCGCGTCTATGACCTTGACACACATAAAATCTCTACTTCCCGAGATGTTCATTTTCATGAAACTATTTTTCCTTTTGCACATTCAAAATCTGAACATGAAGATGACACACTCGTCCTTCCACTTCTCCCTTTGCACACACCAGCCAACCCACCACCAGCCGGCCCAGCCATGTCCACTACACTACCAACCAGCCCACCACAAATAGAAAGTCCACTCCCGCACAGTCCCACACCTTCCGGCCCAAATCCCTCTATTCCAATTACTGATACCTTACAACCCAGCCCCATCCCAGAGCTTTCACACCCACCGGTTCCAAACACCATCTCTCACCCAAACCCACCATCCCCACCAGAGACGATCACCGTCACACCCCCCACCACCATTGATTCTCTCGACCTCCATGACCCAATACAAACATTGCATCCCTCCCCCACTATCAGGCACTCTTCTCGCACGACCCGTCCCCCTACCCATCTCAAAGATTATGTTGCCCATCACACTGTTTTGCTCACGCCTGACATCGTCTCTTCCTCTGTGTCCAGTACTCGCCATCCCCTCCATCGGTATGTCTCTTATAACTCTTTATCACCTGCTCATCAAGTTTTCATTAACAATGTTTCTTCTCAGTTGGAACCCACTTCTTATGAACATGCTCGTCACAACCCTAATTGGGTTGCTGCCATGAACACCGAACTCCGTGCTCTTGAAGACAATCAGACATGGAGCATGGTTCCTTTACCTGTTGGTCATCGTGCCATTGGTTGCAGGTGGATCTTCAAAATCAAACACAATTCGGATGGCACGATTGAACGGTACAAAGCCCGACTCGTTGCCAAAGGCTTTACCCAACGTGAGGGAATCGATTACAAAGAAACCTTTGCCCCCGTTGCCAAGCTCATCACTGTCCGCTGCCTGTTGACCATTGCTGCTGTTCGTCAATGGCCCTTACATCAAATGGATGTACAGAACGCCTTTCTTCATGGTGACCTCCTTGAAGAAGTATACATGCTGCCACCTCCTGGTTACTGTCGACAGGGGGAGAAAACTGTGTGTCGACTCCAGAAGTCCTTATATGGACTCAAGCAAGCGTCCCGAAGTTGGTTTCAGAAATTTTCATCTGCCATCCATGAAATTGGATTCACACAATCTCGGGCTGACTATTCCCTATTTACCAAGGTATCCAACAGCTCTATCACCATTGTTTTATTATATGTTGACGATATGGTTATTACAGGGAACAATAACGAAGCAATCAAAGAACTCAAGGAATTCCTTAGCAGTTGCTTTCGGATTAAAGACCTTGGACCCCTAAAATACTTTCTAGGGGTTGAAGTTGCACGATCCAAAGCGGGGATTGCCATCAGCCAGCGCAAGTACACACTTGACATACTGGAAGAGGCAGGTTTACTTGGTGCAAAACCATCAAAGGTCCCAATGGAACCAGACTTAGTACTACTACCCACTGGCAGTGACATCCTCAAGGATCCTACGCAATACAGACGGATGATTGGAAAGTTAATATACTTGACAATCACAAGACCGGAGATCACATACGCTGTCAACACCCTCAGCCAATTTATGCAGGAACCAAGGCGACATCACCTTGACGCAGCACACAGACTCCTTCGGTACCTCAAAAATGCTCCTGGACAAGGCCTGTTGTTTTCCGCTCAAAGCAAGCTAAATTTGATTGGTTATTGCGATGCGGATTGGGCTCGCTGTCCGACTACTCGCCGATCAGTCACAGGCTATTGTGTCTTCTTGGGCAACTCACTCATATCCTGGAAGAGCAAGAAACAGGTCACGGTAGCGCGGTCATCGGCTGAAGCAGAGTATCGTTCCATGGCTGCCGCAACCTGTGAGCTTACATGGTTAAGACACTTGTTGAGGGATTTGCAAGTAGACATATTGAACTGGATTGTCACACTATTCGCGAGAGGATCCAAAAAGGAGAAATTAAGACAGCCTATGTGCACACTGGAGAACAAGTGGCTGATATATTTACTAAACCTCTACGAGCACCGCTTTTCAATCTGCATCTCCGCAAGTTAGGCGTACTTGACATCCACGCTCCAACTTGAGGGGGAGTGTTAAAGAAAAGAGCATCTTGACAAAACGTGATTTAAGGGATCTTCTATCCGTTAGAGCTATTGTAGGACTTGCTGTAATCAATCCATAATTGGATATTAGTTACCTAGATTAGACTGCATTTGTGTGTATAAATCTTACAATTGTACATGTATGTATATTCAATTTACATACAAAGCAATAGAGAAAACCCATTTTCTCATTTTCCATGATAATGACCGGAGAAACTTGGTGGATAGTGACAGGACTAGCTAGTTTCTGCTCCCGGTGATTTTGCAGAAAAAGCCATGGCAAGCTTGGTTTGAAGGTGGCTATGGCTGACCCTTTATTTATTTCAGTGGAAGAAGAGAGAGCGATCGGGAGATGGGTGGTGATTGCTATGTCAGCAAGGAAACGCGGCTAAAAGGCGGATAAGAAACAAATTTAGCACTGCCACACTTTGTCTTCCACCTATTCTTTTCCAAGTTAATTAACACATGGCTTGCAGTGAACTGTGTTCGATTATTATTTCAGGAACAAAACGACCGAGAAAGACTCTGATAAGTTGCAGATATAAATAAATAAATAATATTTAGCCCTTTTAAAATACATTATCTTTTTTAATTGCTTTTCATCTCTATGATCCTATAGCAATAATCAAAGGTTAACTTAATTACATGTTGAATTGGGTGAGGGTCGTACGAGGTATGAAACATGGGATGGGCAAAGATGCGCATAAAGACAGATGGTGCATGTAAATTTACTTGCATCATGCCGTATTCCGGGGAACGTTCATCAGTGACCAGACAAGACGACCATGGACCCTTTAGAACAGCGGGCACCACTGACTCTCTCTCCATTTTTGGTTTGGATTTTTGAGGAAAAATCCACAGGGCAGTGAAATTACGATTTACGAGACGCGAATGTCAAATCGAAGCCACAACTCGCTTTCGAGGAGATGGGGTCCCTTCAAATAGAAATCTGCAGGGGATATTTGTATCAACCTTCTATTGGCCAAAGGAAATATAGAAAGTCCTGTTTATCTTCCATGTCATTTGTTTCACTTTTATTTCATCTTTTTAAAATAACACATGGTGAAATTTTATTGGTCTCACATATGTGATGAGCATCAACTCAACATCATTCGTAGTCATGTTAATGGTCCATTGATGATGTTAGATAGATCTATTACAACTTACAAGAGTTATAAAAAAAAAAACTTAAAGAGACATTGAATAAGTTAGTTCAGTGTGTATTGAATAAAATAAACCTAGAATGACAAATGACAACTATAGAGATTAAAAAATAGTGTCCAATTCAAGTCTAAGAAGGGTTTCATTCGAGTTTTTAAAGAGGATGATGTGGTAGGTCTCAACTCGGTCTTGATTCGAGTTTATTTTTTCTAATATTACGTGGAATTCAAGTCAGCATATTATTCTTTTAAGAAAACAAGAAAATTCTTTCAAGTTACATCTTAAAAAATGAAGGTTTTTTAGCATTCAGAAGAAGAAGTTTTCCGGTTTACATAAGTTGTCAAATTTATTTTCTAAATAAGGAGGATTATTTAATGATTTTCTTAATCTATGAAGAAAACCTAAAAATCAACAACATTGAAGATCAAATACCTTTTAATCTTATTTTTATGTGACTGCAACTTAAAATTTTTATTTTGTATTTTAGAGTTAATAAACATTAATTGGGCTTAGATTTTATAGATTTGTATCTGATTGTAAGTGGGTTTTAAACAAGTTCATATTTTTTTGATATTCTTGGCTTTAGCTTTAAAAACACATATTTAACCTAAGTTTCATATTATATTTTTGCTTAATGGTATTCGAATTACAGCTGCAATTTTGTATGTTTATGAGAGTGAGAATTCTCTCTTTCTTAGTTTTCTAAAAGATTGAAAATAACTTATCAAAGTTCAATTTACTTCGTGACATCAATTTATACTTTGCTAATTGATATTTGTAGGGAGGGGATTCGTATCCAATAATATTAGTGTCTAAATACAAGTTATCTTTATGTCACACTCCTATCAAACCTAATTTACCTGGTTTCCCGGGAATTAATATCTTTACACATTGATTGCTTGAATGTATATTCAAGAGGTTTGCGTCAACAAGTATACATTGATATTGATTTTTGTGCAATTAAAATATATTTTTTAATTATTCTGTTAGTCGTAATCTCATCTAAATATTAGTGTATTTAAAAAAAAAAAGATATTTATCTCATTACTCCTTAAATAGTAATGGTAGAATAAATCTTTTCATCTACAAGTTAGAGCTTTCGAGCCTTTTGTTTTAGTAGCGTCATTATTTAAAAAAAATTGAAAAATAAATTTACTTCTAATGTTTTTAAATTTTTTTTAATGTATTAATATAAAAAAATAAAATTTAAAATAATAAAAAATATATGTACTATTTTAATATATTTATACACAAATTTTTCTATAAAAAAAAAACACAATATCAAACAGTAACAGCATGTCACGAGACAAAGAAGAAACGAGTGGGATTATTGTATTATGGCATCGACAATAGTTGGGAGGGAGTCGTGGGAATTATGCTGAATAATTATATGATAAGATTCTCAGCATATAAGCATGTGCTTTTCACCCAATGGAATATCTTGTATCACTCGAATATAGCACTCTTTACCTTCACTCTTTTTTTTTATTTTTCAAACCATTCTGCCTGCCTTTTGTTTTTATTAATGCCGGTAACTAGTTCAATTTACGTGTATTTTAACTAATTTTATGAATCTTAAAATTAATAATTATACAAATTTTCAATAATTCTAAGATTTATAAGACTCGAACTAGTGATAACCGACGTGAACAGTAAAGCTACACCCCCTCATGTTACAATTCTGCCATTTTACTCAAAGCCAAGCAAGCAGCATTTACAAGGGCTCGATCCTCATTCTTGACCGGGTAGACATGCACTCATGCAAATTGATCAAAAGATTATATAAACTAAACTACCTTGAACATCAAGGCAGGTCATCTTCGACGAAATGAACTCACAGGAAGTTGTTCACCTATGTGCTCACTACTGAGGGCCGGAAATACTTTTGATAATCCTAGTCGAAATATAAATTAATACAACGTATCTTTCTGGACGTGTAATCATCGATCCTGTACCTTGAGCTCAGGGAGGGAACTCTATACTTTCATGTGGATAATGCGAAATAAATACCATGAAGACGTACGGTCCTCCTGATGAACAGGAGATCACGATCGAATTACAACGCTATGGAACTGGCTAGGCGTAATCATCCAATTATACATGTCATAATAATTAATAGTATATAGCCTGCTTCCAAGCGAATTTGAAACTTGAAACTATAATCGATACATAATGTTATGACCTAAACCAGAAGAATCAATGAACAGCTGATCACAACGCACTCCTGAGTCCTGATCAGAAGCAAGCATCGAAAAGGCAGCAACAACAGAGCGCCGCCAAGCTGCCCATGCAACCACCAGATTAAACAAGAAATTTGTCAAAATCCATCAATTCATTCACAGCTACAAGCTTGTAAAAGGAATAAAACTAGCAATCTTATGTTCCAAATATCTAGACTAGTAAAACTGTACAGTGTATGAATCGATATTAATTAAACTTAATTAGTATATATAGCAGAAAAGATGAATGATTTGACAAGTCTCTCAGGAATTTCTAAACACCTGATCAATTCTAAGTCACAAGATTCTTTGATCGAGAAGAAAGAGAGAGACACATACCATCCTTCAAGCATGCCACCTTGTTTCCTAGGAGGAGGAGCAGCGCCATACCCCTGATGGGGAGCATACCCTTGAGAAGGAGGGTAACCTTGTGGAGGATACCCCTGAACAGGGTGTCCAGGTGGTGGATAAGCATCTTTTGGATATCCTACAAAAATAAAAATAAAAAATCATAAAAAAACATATCCAAAACTCCTTAATTGAACCGAGAAAAGCCACACGACAAGCAAACATACCTTGTTGTGGAGGAACACCGACTGGTGTCTGCTGCTGGTTGTAATAACTCATTTTTTTCTTCTTTTCTTTGAAAAAGAAGTTGGTTTTGATAGAGAGCAGAGACTAGGATCTAGGAGAGGGGAAGGGTTTTATAAAAGAAAGATCTGTAAAGGAGGATTGCAGAGTGAGAAGCGTAGAGGGAATTTCTTTCTTTGCCTTTGAGAGAAGTAACGTTAGGGTATCTTACGTGCTAAGCATATAACTACAAATAAAAATAATATTAATTTGACTTCTGTTTTGAATAATCCAAGAAGAATATTAAATAAAATAATAAAATATCCTTATTCTTGCAAAATTGTTATTCTTATGCTAAAATATTCAAATTTTACAAAACACTATTCATTTTTTTGTAATACTATTTTTTTATCTTTGATTTTTTAAAAAAATTATGTTTTTTTATTTATTGATTGTATATAATACTATTTTTTTGCTATAATATATTTTAGAATCACTTGTTATTTTAAAATTCATCAAGTAAATAGATTATATTAAATATATTTAAAAAAAACAATTAAATTTTGTAAATATAAATACACACACTACTATCATGGTCTCTCCCTCTCCTTGTAGATGCTCTTAGCCGACAATTCTGTCGGGAGAGGCAAATGGGGTGTGATTGCTTTATCGAGAGAAGAGAAAAGATTTTATACAAAGAAGAAAGAATCTTTGCTTTTGCCACTTCAAATACGATGCCTATACACGATTTTTTTACTATGTTCTAACTTCCACGAGATGTTTTGTATTTAAAAATATATATATATTTTTTAACATTAATATATTATGAAAAATAATTTCTAAGAGTTTCGCATGGTCTTGTCATGAGTGTGTGTGTGTATCAAAGTTTTTAACATTCAATAGAGTAATCAAACTCAAAGCTTGAATTAGAGGCTAGAAAAATTGATCCTAAACAAACAAAGAAGAATAGCATGGATAATTAAAACATTTTATTCCCTCGGATAAAGACACTCCAAATACTCATCATCTCTTTATACCAGTCGTCAATCACGGCATCGCAGACAAGTTACCTGCCATAGCTATCTACAATGGTAGATATTTAACTGCACTAGGATAGGAATCTGGCTGACAGGTGTTCATGTCATATTTATCATTATTATCGTCTATTACTCTTGTACAAAAAAATTACCTCGATGGAACTTCTCGAGTGAAATAACTTTTACAATCTTAAACCTCTACTCTCTCTACCTTTGCCAGGTTTGGTTACATTCCATGCATACAAATTTTACTTGTCGGTTTACAAGAATCGGCGCCCCTCCAGCATTTTTGAGATGTCAACATTTTATACTCAATGTGGGGGTCTGTTTTTATTTTTTATCCAAATTTTGTAGCATCAAGACCAAAGGAACCACTTGCGACGATGCTGCCTTGAAGTGCTGGTAGTGGAGTTTGGGGTCACAGTGATTCTTTCAGCATTAGCAGCTGCCCACTTGCTGAAATCGGGGGAAGAAACAAGTTCTTTAACAGCTTTTCGCGTGGACTCCCTGGTAAATTTTTCCCACGAATCTTTCGAAAATTTCCTCCTCTCAGGTGTGGTATGGAAGGTGGACAGGTGGACATCTGAATCTGACAGTTGATGACATGATGTCCTGCTTGAACCTGGAGGAATGACAAGACAGCATATGTAAAACAGCATCTCTGGTGGACTTCTTGTCTTGTATAGTTTAGACACAACAGATTAAAGCCAACAGGCAAACCTTTCTTAGAGTTGCATGGAGCCAGGTTGAATTGTTTGGGCCGAGGAGAAAGGAACTTTGAGCCTTCAGGCCTCTTGACCGTGTATTTATCATGAGAACCTCCGAACGGTGATAGATCAGGAACAAGTGATTCTGTATTTATGTTTCTCGCTAATTTAAACAGCTTCCTGCAGATTTATTCCAGAGATGTCATTGCAGTTGCAAAATACAGGCAATGGAATTTTTATTCTAAGGCAAGGATATCAGAAAGTTGTAATGGATACACAGGATCATCATAAGGAAACATCAAGAAAGATACTGCGGAAAGTATCAAATATATAAATATCAAAACTTCATGGTTCAAAAACTGGGCAAGTGGATGAATGCCTTGCAGATAAAAACTATCTTCACAATGGCCATATATAAGAAGAATCTCTTCCTTGTGGCCAAGAACACAGTACTTTCATGTTCCTCGTCATATACTCTTGGGCCAAACTTTTCTTCCAAATACACTAGAGAAGAAAATTATAGTGGACATTATCTCGTAACCTATTGGAAGCAGATTTATCTTAATAACAGAAAACATGGTTGAATACCAAAATGGAAAAGGAATACTTACTTGTACATTTGACGTAGGAATCTCCATCTAAAAATCTTCCTCAGTATTGACGAGACAATTATTCCAGAAATTAAAGCTTCTGCTGCCATCAAGGGATCCAGAGAACTCTAAAACATGACCGTAATAAAATTTGTAAGAAACATTCATATTGCAGGTGCATGTATGGACAAAAGATTGATCTCTCATCATACATAAAAACTTTAAAGCTTCTATATAGAGGTACCTGAAGAATTAAAACAACAGCCAAAACACGAATGGACCAGGCAACAAAATGAGATGTGCTTGTATCAATGGATCCATCTTCTGTCAAGACAAAACTGCGGACAGCCCAGAAACCCATCCATGCTCCAGTCAAAGCAATAAAAGCCAGCAGAAAAATCGCCAACTGCAGTTTCATAAAGCAAGACTTGTTTAGTTCCTTGGCAGGCTACACTTCACTAAGCACTAATCATCAGCCGATATAGAGTATCCACCAAATTGTAAAAAGGACTGTAGTTAATGGCATCAACTTTCCTAGATTAACCAGAAAAAAGGACCCAAATTACATGATAAATGAACAGCAGCGCCTATTGTACAGCACATACTCCAATAGCCTAGTCCAGATCATAGAGAGCAAAAAAGACTAAACTATGTTAGAATCTTTCTCAACTACTCAATGCAATGACAAGGTGAACCTTGCCTGATAAATATACAATAGGCCTAATATTTATTAAATACAACATTGGCTTAACAGGCACTCATCTGAAGCAGGCATAAATTACTAGAGATGTTTTTTTCATCAAAAAACAACACAATTACTACTGACATCCAGAGAAGAACTGCCTTTCGAGTATCAAAGTTTACAGCTTCAGACGTGCTTGTAAATATGCACACACCTAAATGTTAACTAGCATAAAAATGAAACATGAAACCACAATCTTCTCTAGAACAGAGATGCAAGCCCAATATCACAATACCTATAACTTACATACAGGATAATACATGTCTTCGCCTAGCCCCATCTCCATGAGTATTGAATGCAACAATCCTGGCAAGTAGCGAAGTAGAAAAGTTCCCAAGCCAACCTGAACAAAAATGATGATAAAATAAAAATGAACCTTCTTTCAATGGTGAATAAAAATCTGAAAAAGTGAGATGAGAAAGTTGAAACATACAAGAGATGAGTATATAAAAATTGCAAGCGAGCTCTTTCGACCTGTCGGCAGAAGCTTCATTCCCTGTCAAAAAATTCAATTCTTTCATTAATAACCTGATACCAATGATGTAAAGAACAGGCTCACAGAACTCGGAAAACCATACCAAACATCATGTAGTAGAAGAGATCCGATTGGAACATTTCACACTTTCTAGTCCAATTCATTTTGAGTGGCACTTTTAATCAGGATACTGATTTGAACGAAGGAAAAGAAGAGGGAAATAACACAAAGAAATGCATATAAAGGAAAAACTAGCAAGTATTGGCTACATCTGTTAGAAGTCAAGTAACATAATTTCGACTCCAAGCATTTATTGACACGGTCAACAAATTTTAAGAAAAACGAGGAAAAAGAATGCTTAACTGGTACAATCATACTTCACAAACCCAAGAATGGAGGCTAGAAAAATACATTACCTGAAAAAGGACCACAAGTATTACAAGGATGATTCCAAATGCCATGGCACTGCTGTAGTAAAATACCAAAGACTTGCTGAAAGAGGATGCGATGCTTAACATAAAAACTCCCAGGATTAAGAATACCGCGCGATACAAGAAAAACTCTGCAGAACAATAGAAAAGCGTATTTTTTTTATAAAAAAAAATGCTTAGTTCGAAAAACTTGACACATTACTCCTGGGAAAAGAAAGGATACAGTCGAAATGGAAAGAGAAACCTTCTTCAATTGACAGTTCAAGGGTTTCCGGGGATGAACCGGCCATCCTTATATCTAAAAGTTTGTGGGCATAAGGTGACATGGCTCGAGCCCATGAACCACCCTTATCAACCTTCTCCCACTCACCCTGCGGACACATCCCTATTGCACGAGACGCATTCCTGCAAAGAAAACGCACCAATTGCTGTCAACTCAACATTGCCTTAGTATGACCAGTCAAAAGCATTGCAAATTACGAACAAAGAGGAAAAAACTCACCTGTGAAAACAAACCTCAACATTGGGTCTGCGAAGGGTGGAATTCGAAGGTGAAATTTTGAGCATCAAGGAATGAGAAAACTTGTTCAGATTTGGAAGCCTCGGAAACCCATGGATACCAACTCTTTCGCAAAGAACCCAAGTCCCCGGATTTGTCCCTGGAGAGTTCACAACTTTCAAGCTTGGAGAAATTTGCACTTTCGTAGTCCTACTATCCTCACCAGCAACTGCAAAACCCCCAAAATCGTTAAACAAAATGGTGTTAATTAAACTAACCAAACAGTAAATGTTTTTCACTGAAAAAATAAGCCCTAGACTTCAAAATTCTTCGCGATTTGATAACATTTGAGAAGATGAATAATCAAAGAGAGGAGAGCACCTAAAGAGAGCTGGTGTGAAAGGGAGGATGAGGAATATATTGAAAATGAGAAGAAGAGGAGAAGGGAGAGAATGGAAAGGTAGGGTTTCGCAGTATCCATTGCTTGTTTCTTCTGCAGAGAAAAGGCGCCAGGAAAATAGAAAGCAGTGGGGAGGGTATTTTCGCTATTTCAATTATTTAAGTTTTTGTGAGAAACTAGTCGGTTATTGTCTTGGGCTTTCCGGTACAGCCCGGATTTTACATGGGCGTCCTTCGTCTGTGGTTAGAGGGAGAAGCGGGCTCATACTGGTATAATAGTTTTGGCAATAGATTAATTTCATTGGATTTGGGGATTCTTTAATGTTTTTAAGAAAACATAACCGATTATGTTTCAAATCATATCGTTTATTCAATGAATTAAATTAGATAATAAAAATAAATTATTTTTATTTGTATAGATACACTAGATTATGGTCATTTAATTCGAATTCAGTAATTTAAACTGAACAAAAATGATAATCATGTTGTTCTTTAATGACTTAAATTAGATAATTCAGAATTTTATTTTATACATGGAAAAAAATAAAATATAGGCCACAATTTTTTTTTTTTTTATCATTTCATTGAAAACTCATCCTAACATGTAAACTTTGAAGTTACTTGATCTAACTTTTTACCTAGTTTAGGTTTCAAATTAACTTGTGTAGAAGTTGTTCCATTATGATTAAATTGACTTGGCAAATTTATAAATAATTTAAATGATTGATAATTTTTTTTGGCTTTTTGAAAAACTTTTAGGCCCCGTTTGTTTGCTCGAAAGTGGTTTCTTTTTGGAAAGTGAATTCCTGAAAAGTGAATTCCGATGTTTGGCAGTGTTATAGAAAATGAATTGAAAAACACTTTCCAGTGTTTGTTTGTATTATGAAAAATAAACTGAAAAATAATTTATTAATAAATTAATTTTTTTTTCAAGTTTATTAAATATAATGAGGAACAAATCTTACAAATTAAAAAGTTAAATGAGAATGAAATTGAAAAAAAATATAATTTCATAAATTATCTCAAATAAAATAAATAATAATCAAAATAATAGAGATCAAATCTAAAAATTTTAAAAAAAATGAAAGGTGAATAAATTAAAATAATAATAATTAACATTTCATAAATTATTTCAAATAAAATAAGTAACAATAAAAAAAATGAGGACCAAATTTGATAGATAAAAAATTTCAATAAAAAAATGATAAAAAAAGCAAATAGCAATTATAAAAATAAGGACCAAAATTAATATAAAAATTAAATTTTAAGAGATGGAATTGAAAAATAAATATTCAAAAACAAATTATATATAACAATCAAAAGTTTGAGGATCAAATTTGATATAATCAGCAAATAATGACATTTCTAAATTTTTCATAATTTCCTGAAAGTGTTTTCCGCCCAAATTTTTTGGAAAACACTTTCCTGAAAACCAAGCCAAATTTTTCTTTGACTGGAAAGTGTTTTCCGTTGATCAACTTTCCAGAAGACAAACAAACACAGGAAAATTTGGAAAGTAGTTTTCTGGAAAATAAATTCCGGGAAACAAACACAGCCTTAAGGTTAAGACGTTGACATGTTGGATCAATCTGGATTTGAGGCTTAAGTCATTAAACTCGTTATCTGTGTCATGAACTTTACTTTGTCTAGTAATTTTTTTTCAATGTGTTTTTTTCTTTACAATCTGATAACAAAAATAAACACTAGTAAAATCAAGTTTCAACCCAATTGTGGATGTTTGTTTGGAACAACAACAATCTTTTTTAAAGCAAAGCAAAACAAACTTTGAAACTCAATTTTCAATTCACTCAAGTTAACATGTCTTAACTCATGACATGGTTTATGAACTCAAACCTTTGTTTTCTCTCCCCACGTCTTCTCATTCTCTCTATTTCAATTTAGTCTGCTCGTTTCAATTTCTCTCGAAAAATAAAATCATTTTCCCACTAATTTGACAAGGACTCGTTTGAAAACAGTTTTAACCTTATCCAAACAGCATTGTACGACCAAGATTCGTTCTCGTTATTCAGCCTCATTAAAATCTTTCATTACGACAACATATTATTCATGCTGGCTTCAATTTGTCCAGCAACTAGAGATCATTTATTTATATTTGTATCCCCAAGAACTTATCTACTTCAGTGAAAGAACCCTGCATTTGTGGAGAGTGCAGGCTCCAGATTCCCCTATCACCTACCGAAATGGCATCCTAAAATTGAAAACAGCGACTCTGTCCCCTTTCGCGCTGGACAAAGACACCTTTCTCGGAGCCCAAGCAAGTTTTTCAAAGATTGAAACTGAAGACAACTTTCTCGGAAAATCTGTATAATCTTAAGCCCCACTGATATTTAATGGATTGATATGCAATGCAGGGCCACCAAATTAACAGTTTATATATATAAATATATATATGTGCTAATTACACTACAGCAAAGGGGATTATCATTCTACGCAGGAGTTCAAATGAGTTTACATATATCTAGCAACAGAAACACCTAGCTAGGTCTCGATGTGGAAGCTGATTCAATGTGCATGTTGATGCTCTAAAAAAGAGAAGACAGGGCGGGGTGGGGGGGGCTAGAGAATATGAACGTATTGAAAAGGGTGAAATGACGAGCACGTTTTTTTTTTGTTTTTATTATTGTTCATGGAAGAAAATGGCAGGCAGTGCTGACTGCTTAAGAGGGTTTAATTTGTGTGAAAGATAGTGGGGAAGGTGCAAGGTTGTGCTTTTCAAGTTCCAGTTTCTGAAATACTCTGCAAGGCTGGCTTCCATTGGCCCCCACCACCACCACCACCACCACCAGAATGCATCCCCACTCCTCCTCCTCCTCCTCCTCTGCTGCTGCTGCTTGTACTGCCACCATTGCTTCCCAGTCGGTTAATCTCCTGCTCCGCCTGCAAAAAGAAAAAAAGAAAACACGATGGTGACGCGTCCACCATACATGAGACAATAACAATTCAGATTTTCACACACACATGCACCGTTGTTCTTGATCTCTCTTTTTTTCTTCTTCTTGATAAGCATTCACTATCTAGAGTTTTGAAATACTGAAAAACAAATCTCGCATCTTTTGATTTGTGGGCGCACACTAACTTTGTCCCCTGCGAAATGGACAATAATGAAAAGACTCCATGACCAAAGACAAGCTAGCTAGCTGCCTTTGCTGCTAACCCTCTACCATACTTTTGAAGCTGCAGCCAGTTGTAAAGCGGGGACAAAAATGATCAAAGTCGTGATAAGTTAACAAGTATTTGAGATGATGATTTGATTTAATATATTTCAAGCAAATCAATCATTGTTAGCGTCGATCGATCGGACGAACAGATAGAAAAGAGAAGAAAAAAAAACAAGTTCAATAAAAAAAACAGAATGAAATTGTTTCTGATAATAATAGCTTAGAAAAGAGGACAAAAATCGCCCTCCCCCCTTCGTAGCCCAGTTCCCGTAAAATTCTGTTCTATATCCTCGTTTCTTACAGGACAATTTATTGACCAAAATCCTACACGGCAACCATGGAAAGTATTCCCCTGTTTTACTTTTTGTGCACGTGAGAACGCATTAACCAGCAGAAGCAGACAAGATGCACGTGAGAACGCATTAACCAGCAGAAGAAGAAAACAAGAAACCATGATGCTACCAGCTCTCAATCCTTCGCCATATTCACTCATACTCGCAGTTTACAGAGTGCTATGGCGTCTTACCTAATCTTTCCACAAATACACTTCATCCCATTACTTTAATTTTCAAGTGTGGTTTTTTCCCCTTGTGATCATAAATAAATATAATCTCAACCACAACTAGAGCTCTCTCTATGTAGTCAAGAAAATGCAAATCATCACCTTTTCTTCTTCTTTTTTAAGCTATGATCATGAACTTGCTCAAACGTTGCAGAAGCTTGTTTCATTTTCATTGTTAAGATGACAATGTCAAGAAATTTCGAGGAAAAGAAAAACTATGCTTGACTCTTTTTTTCTTTTTTTTTTAATTTTGTCTCTGCTTGAATTAGGAATGCCTTTCTAAAATCCACTTTCTGATTGAAAAGAAAGATGCTTTAATGGGTTGAAAAGACGACATTAATATGGAAGATACCCTGTTCCTCCAAGAAAAAAAATAAAAAATACAAATGAAGGTTATTACCTTGATGGAATTGGAGCTGTCAGAAGTAGAATTAATGGGGTTGAGCCAATCTGATGAGTTCTTCCTCTTCATTTCTCCTCCAAGCCCTCCACTCTCTTTCAACAACTTTCCCAATTTCACACATTTTTTCGCAGCAAACTCCTTCAACACATCTGGAAGCAAAATGAAGTTAATTAAAAGGTTATTGCCACTTATATATTTGTATAATGTGAATAATTACCTTCAAAACTGACAAGTCGATAAACCTGGCCCATGAGCAGAGTATCGTCAGGTCGAAGAAGCTTGAGCTGTTTCAATGGCAACCCATTTTCTGTCCTCGTTGTTGGTGATGTTACAACAAGTGCCACATAGTGACCTGGATTGGAGTTCATGATTTCATGAGCACTCACAGACCAGTAAATCCTCTCGATCTTGTTTCCTGGATGCTGTATCACAACAGTCGCTGCCTCTGCTGCTTGACAATTTCCCATGTCTTCCTGGATGCTGTAAATCCTCTGCCTCGCTATATAGCCCTAGAATGAATGCTGGAGGTTGCTGGGCAGAGGGCAATTGGGTTTCTGCAGAAATATTTAATAGTGCTGACGCTTGTTCACGCTCACCATGTACGGCAAGAATCCAGCAGGGACGTGACAAAGAGATTCGCTGAAAATCGAGAAGGAAAAAAGAATAAAAAAGAAACCACAAAACAACAAGTTTGCAGAATTTCCTGATGACAAACGACTCCAAGTGTACGCTACCTACCTAGCTGATCAGCTCAAAACGACGTACATAACTCAAGCCTCTGATCCTGTCATGTCGTTGAAGTGAAAGAAAGAATCGGAGAAGATTAGGAATTTAGGATGGTGGGGGGAGGGGGAGGGGGAGGGGGAGGGGGTGATTTATATTTTATTGCATCAAACTTTCAATGAGCTGAGAAAAAGGTAAGAAAGCGTTTTGCATGAAATGTATTCCTGGACCATACACGATGGGTGGGTCATGGGTGGGTGGGGGGCTTAGCTTGTAGATTACGTATTCGATCTGCACAATCACCCGGTAGCGTTGAGAGGAGGAGAGAGTGGGCCGGAGTACGATTTCTAGCTTGTTATTTATTATAATTGTGTGAAGAAGTGTGCTTGGCTGTCATTTAATTTTTTCTTTTATTTTTAATGCAGCCATGCCTAAACGTCTAAACATGTGTTTGGCAAGCATATTATTTGACACACCACCCAAATTCCCATGGTTTGAAATTACGGAGTCGTTTTGTACTGATAATATGTTTTTACTATATTTGATTCATTCAAGTGAGTTTAATATAATTTATTATTTTATTATTGACAATTGACATGTAGTATTTGATGTGTAAACATTATATTTTTCTAAGCAACCATGAACATTGATTATATTTAAAACCAGCATGCTTTATTTATTAAAAAATAAAGATGTTTCTGTCCATTTAAAATGAAATAAAATAAAATGAAATGAAATAAAATAAATCGCATTTCCTCCCACCAGGGCATGGACTCCCATCATTTAAGAAAGGAATCGCAATCCTAGATTTTGTACCATACATCTCAGATTCCTTCATATTTGATATTAGGGACCTGAATACACATACAGGGACCTGAATATGGATGTGACCAGCGAAAGTTGAAGATTCCCTGTTAGGGTGTTTTTTATTCTCCGGGCCTTCGATGTTACCAATCTGTGCTTGAATTTTTGTATTACATTTTTGAGTAATTTTTTAATTTGTTTTATGTAAAAATAAAAAGAATATTATTTATTTA
Organism: Salix arbutifolia; assembly: GCA_025169955.1. Lineage (NCBI taxonomy): Eukaryota > Viridiplantae > Streptophyta > Magnoliopsida > Malpighiales > Salicaceae > Salix > Salix arbutifolia. Next base: position 403,325 of record CM045908.1, read on the forward strand.
TATTTACAGACAAAAATCACTTGAAAAACAACTGCCTATATTATTCTGGCCATCACGTTAGACAACTTTTAAAAAACTATGGACATTAATTTGTATCGTAACCACTCACTGCAATGTAATTCAATTCATGGTGGCAAGATGATGTTAAATGGCCACCGTAGCGTGCTCAGGTGGGCAATCCTGGGAGGAGGAGAGTCTTAAATGCAAAGCATTTAGAGCGCCATTTAAGGTATTTGATATTATGTTTTTAAAAAGCTTAAAAAAAATATTTTAATTTTTTAATATTTTTAGATATTTTGATATGCTAATATCAAAAATGATTTTTTAAAAATAAAAAAATATTATTTTAATATAATTTGAAAAAAAAACATTTTAAAAATATCTGTAATAACACTTTACTTAATGAGTACAGGTCGAAGGTTGACTTGATGATATATATATATATATAAAAAAAAAAATTAAAGGTGGGATTTTCACAAAGATATTATTATTGCAAGGTGTTTTTTTTTCTTTCCCATGCTAGGTTATGGTTGAAAAAATGGGATTTCCTGGAGAGCTCAACAATGAATCATCTTCAGTTCATGAGGATGCTCTAGGTATAATACAGTATTTTTTGGTCTATTTTGGCCCTATATTCTGTTCCATGTAAGCTTGCTGTCGACTACGGAATACAATGGGATTTCCTGGAGAGCTCAACAATGAATCATCTTGTTTGTCTTGTAGGTTCAGCTTTTTGCAGTTAAATTGTTCTGTTCTTTCGTAGCGAATATCAACTATGGTTGATATTGTGGATCATGCACTGGAAAAAAAAGATGATCACCAACCATGCTTAGCCCACGAATATGCATAAAAAAGATGATCACCAACCATGAACTGATCCTTTTTGTTTCCAGTTTAACATTCCAAGTGAATAAATAATTGAATTTATCTAGCTATCTGCTTAGTTTTCCTTGTTATTTTTCTCCCACTGGAAAATCCTTACCCACAGCATATGGTCTGGGGTGAACATGGGTTTGTGAAATTTTCTACAAGGTCATGTCTTGCCTTTAAAGTTGCTGCTGCTGCTTTTGGACTTTCTGGTTGAGGTTTGATTTGGATGACTACAAGTTTTTTTTAAGCTTCTGTGTGTCTTCTTCTTTTGTCATTCCAGTTTGTCATGTATAGGTCTTGAGGTTAATGCTCTGCTCGAATGTTGCAGGGTGCGGTGGAACACTTACTGGATAGAAGCACATCTATACAGTCGCTAGATGGCTCTGTTGTAACATTGGATCAGTATTCAAAGGATCTTATCTTACAGAACCTTCGTGAAATGTCAACAAGTGCGTTACGTTGTCTAGGTTTTGCATACAAAGAGGGCCTTTCAGAGTTTGAAACTTACAATGGCGATGAAGACCACCCAGCTCATCGTCTTTTACTTGAGCCGTGTAATTACTCTTCAATTTGTGGGTAGAGGTGGGATTTTCACAAACTCTCGTGCATATCTTCTCCGCCATTTACGATTTTTCAGGCACTCAATCTTGTTTAATTTCTTTTAGCTAGTCAAATGTTTCTGGATGGTAAAAGTCCATTACCTAGCTTGATTTGATTGTTCTAGTTTTGCAATAATAATAATAATAATAATCATCTTTTTTTCAAAATATTTTTTTGTCAGGGTTGCATGATATTTAATTATTCAAATTAGTATATATAAATTAATATATATTATTGGTGTGCATTTTAACTTGCCGGGTCAGGTCAACCTATCCAATCTTTAAAGTCCAAGATATATGGGTTTCAGAGTTTTGTTAATTCCTTCAAGAAATATTATTATTAATTAACTTAGATATATAGCGTGAGAGATGTCATCATCATCATAGCAGCCGTGCCCATACTCCTCCTCTCCTCTCCTCCCCAGGGTATGGTTTCAACTTTCAAGGAGAAAGTCTGGCCATAATTGCCACCTCATTTCGATCATTAATAATTTGTTTCGCGCGGAGTTTCACCCGCTGCACTGCAGTTTTTTAATTTTTTTTATTTTAAATGAATATATTTTAGTATTTTTAGATCATTTTGATGTGCTGATGTTAAAAATAATTTTTTTAAAATAAAAAATATTATTTGGATGTATTTTAGCACGAAAAACACTTTAAAAAACTACTGCAACCGCGCTCTAATTAAAGGTCTTTCCTTTTTTATATATAAAAACAATTTAATTAATTACTGATTCCCTTTTATTTTAAAAATTAACTATCTGTCATCTTCCTTTGTTATTGTCCTGGAAGATAAATAACAAGGATAAAACACATTTCTTTTAAAAAAAAAGAATAAATGAAATGAATTGATTTTTAAAAGCTTTTTTTACTTTTCTTTTCTAAAATAGGAACAAGGAGCTGTCGCTATCATACTTATCTAATAATAATCTATTCTTAAAATATCAGACGATAACAATGAATCATTTAATGTGGACGTGCCACCGAAGCATAACCATAACAGGAATCTCCGCATCTCCTCCAGAGCATATTTTTTAGAGGTGAGGGACGGCATGCTTTTATTTTTTTAATATAATATTATAAAAAATAAATTTAATAATATAAAATAGAATATTTTAATATATCTTCAAATAAAAAACTATAATTAGAATCAAATTCTTGTACTCTTTCTATAGTTTCTCACGCTGATGTGTGTCGGCCTCCCTTCTTAATTTCGTGTCTTCTCTGCTCTCTCTGTTTTTCTTCGCTCTCCCACAGCCACGTGTATCGTTGAGGCTTTAACAATAACCTTTGTACTTGTTTTTATTAATTTTGAGAGCTTGTCAATTCTTTTATATGTGAAGAGTAATACCATCATCATCATCATCTTCTTCTGCGTTTTCAATCTCAATATCAGGTACTATTTTCTCATTTGGTTTTCTTGCTTCTTTTCTACCCCCATTTTATTTTTCTTTCTTTTTCTTGGAATGAATTTGATAAAAGCCGTCATCAGCTTAGAGTTTCTTGAATTCTTATTGTTTTACGAATCTCGTAGTTTCCTTAAAAAAACGAAGAGATAAAATGTTGCTGAATGATTCTAAGTGTTCATCAAACGTAAACTTGGAAATTTTCAATAATATTAAATATACAGATATTATTTACTATATTAAACAGGACTTGTATTCTTCTCTCTCACATAAAAAAAAATAGAATCTCTATCTGTCTATTTGTATTACGGAGACATGTTTATTTGTATCGTTTTTGTATCTCTCTTTTGTGTCCTAGACAATCAGATGTTACCTGGAAATGGGGTGCTAGTATTTGTAATGATTTGATTTTTTTTTTGGCATGCATGCATATGTTTCAAAACAGAATGGCTGGTGTAAATGAAATGAGTGAGGATTCAGAGCTGATATCTGAGACAATTGAGAAGCTTCCAGCAAGTGTTTCAAGGGAAGGAAAGGGGAAGAGATTATGGAACAAAGTTAAATACCAGCTTGTAGAGTACCATTCTTTGCCCGGATATTTAAGGGACAATGAATTCATTGTGGGCCATTACCGTTCTGAATGGCCATTGAAGCAGGTTCTGCTTAGTGTCTTCACTATTCATAATGAGACATTGAATGTTTGGACGTAAGTTCCCCATCTTATAGGAACCCACTATTTCGTATTTTGAAGCAGTTAAAGTCTCTTGTTTTTGTGATAACTGTTGTAGATGCTGGCAATATGTTGATTGTTGTGGCTCTTTACTATTCAGAGAAGATTGAGTCTTTTTCGATTTTGTATTTAGCAAAGCAGTGTTCAGTTTGTCATGTGATCGTGATGTTTCCATTTGGAATGAGGAATTCAAGATAAGAGGACGAAAATCAGAGGATAAAAGATTTTTTTCTTAAGTTTTGGCTCACAAGTTAGATGTTCTGCTTTGTGTCTTTAATTACAGATTTTTGATTCACTGCAGGCATTTGATTGGGTTCTTCCTTTTCCTTTCCTTAACCATATGCACTGCAATGAAGGTTCCAAAGGCTGTTGATCTTCATTCTCTACAACTTCCAGAGGTGCATAAATATGATTTGCAGAAATTGCAAGAATGCCTCCCCTCTTTACCCAACATGCCCCATCTTCACAAACTTAGGGAGGAGTTGAAGAGTACGTTGCCTTCAATTGATTTGCTTCAATCACTCTCAGGATGGCGTGTTATGGACCTTCTATACAATTGTTTGCCTGCGCTGTTCTCGCACGGTAACCAGACTGATGTATGTGTTCTGGTATCAATCTTTTTCCTCAATGTTTCAGATTAATTTTGTAATGTTATTGAATTTCCTTACAATGAATTTTATATGACTTCATCTATTCTTTATTAGTGAAAGTTAAGAAAAATGTTTGGTTATTTTCCACCCTGTCCTGATCTTAACAAATGGAGGTATCTCATTGACAATGTTGTTTTAGAATTTGTCTCTGCCTCTGATGTTTTGATTGCTCACTTGCTATTATCTCTCCATCTAATTAAAAATGGTGGGTACAACTTCAAAATCTTGTATTTTGTCTTTCAGAGGATGTCTTTAGTCTTGCATTGCATATTCTCGCAAGAATGTTGTCTATGAAATTCTTTCCAATTACATGAGCTTTGGATTTCAAAACTCCTCAACTAAGTTTCTGCGCAACAGATGGCTTGCAACTGAAATTCGGGCTGTTTGCACAGAAGCCATTAGCATGTTAAAAAAAAGGGGTGAAACTATGTTGTGTAAATGCATTACTTTTGCTATAATGAGAAGTGAAAACAACAATCATCTATACTTTTAGACTGCATTACATGTAACATAGAACTAAAGTCTTCATAAAGTCACAGGAGAACCTTTTTGATGCTGAAGTGCATTTTAGTGAAGGGGCTATCATATCTTGCACTGCTGCTTTTCGCCGATATTTTAAGTTTGTCACACCCTAGCAGCAGATCAAATGGTGTTTTTGCGTCGATGATTAGATTTGCAGTCCAATCTATCGACAGCTGCAAGAAGAAAACTTTTTTTAAAAGAGTATCGTTTATTGATGCTGATTTTATTTTCAGTGTTGGCTTTCTACCGTTTTGTATATTCAGTAGTTTGTGTATAGAATCTTCCATCTAAACTTCAATTTCTGTTTTCGTTGGTTTTCTTTTCTCATGTCGAACCTCGGGTTGGCTAATGGTCTTTTTTTTTTCCTTATCCTCTTTAACACAGCTTGCCGTGAAGGAGAATGTTGCAAACATAATGGCACCCCTAATGATGAGGCCAATCACACGGTGGCCATTCTATGCTTTCTTGGGCGGGGCCATGTTTTGCTTGCTAGCTAGCAGCACGTGCCACCTTCTATCCTGCCACTCCAAGCGTTTATCATACATCTTGCTCAGGCTTGACTATGCCGGAATTGCAGCCCTTATTTCCACCTCCTTTTTCCCTCCTGTGTACTACTCCTTCATGTGCAATCCTTTTTTCTGCAACCTGTACATGGGGTTCATAACTGTCTTGGGAGTTGCCACTGTATTGGTTTCACTCCTGCCGGTGTTTCAAAACCCTGAATTTCGTACCGTCCGCGCATCGCTCTTCCTCGGCATGGGTTTGTCCGGGATAGCTCCTGTTCTACACAAGCTAATCTTGTTCTCGCATCAACCGGAAGCCCTTACCACAACTTGCTATGAGGTTTTGATGGGGATTTTCTACGGACTCGGAGCACTGGTTTATGCGACCAGGATTCCGGAAAGATGGATGCCTGGGAAATTCGACATTGCAGGGCACAGCCACCAGCTTTTCCATGTATTGGTAGTGGCCGGAGCTTATACTCATTATCACACAGGTCTGGTTTACCTCAAGTGGCGAGACCTGCATGGATGCTGACTGTAAATCCTGGATGCTTCAAGCAACTGATAATCTTAGACTAATGTCGTTGTATCAATTAACACATTTAGTGGATGCAGTGGAAAAGAAGAATGTTTCCCAGCTATTGCTTCCTTGCATGGCAGTGAATAAATGTTTATGTAACCATTTCTTGTTTTTCGTAATGTTTGATATACCAGTGTTAAAGATAACAAAAAAGAAATATTTTTGAAAAGCATTTTATAAATCAAACGTGTAGAATTGATGCAGCTTGTCCTGACATCAAACAGACATGAATGAACAAGAAATGGCGCCGATAATTTGAAATGATGAGCCGGGCGATTATTCTATGATACAAAACCCAAAAATAGTAAATTGCACAAAAAATGATCATTGATTACTCAATTGACTCCTGATTTGGTGGATTGACCATAAACAAAGTGATCTAGAGCCTAGATTAGATTGTTATAAAAATATAAAAAGAATTAGTTTGGTGTAACTCTGTCAGAAAAATAGTTTGACTAGCTATCTAACATGGGAAAGTTGGTCAAAATAAAAATTACTGTTTTTTATTTTTTTTATAAAATTAAAAATTAAAACCCACTTAATTTAGGACACGAAACCTGGACCCTATTCGGGTTAAAAACCATGCATGATGATAATATTAAAAGATGAATGAAATAATAATAAAAAAAGTGAGGCATCACATGACGGAAGACACGTCCAAAATCAGTTCCAGAAAATCTATAATCTGAAAAGATGTCGGCCGATACATTTCCACGTGTCATTTTTAAAATGCAACACCTTACCGACACATATTTTCAGCCATAGTTCACGCCATATCTTCTTCAAATAACTTTGTCACTTACGTAAAATTTTGAAGAAAAAAAAAATCAGTCAAAGGCTGGATAAGCGGTGAAAAAAAACAAGAAAGTACTCATTAAGAGCCATATGCACCGAAAAATAATAATAATAATAATAATAATTAATTCAAAACATGATGCATATAAATGTTTTAAGACTTTAGAACTGAAAATAAGATTACATATCAAAGTTGTCAATTCCGATCTGTTCCAGCTGAAACGGCCGGAATATTCTGTATTGATATAAAATTCAAGATGAAATGATGTCGTTTTTGTCTTGGTTTTTATTCCGGTCAGTTCCAGAAATTCCAGCCAAATTCCGGTCGGAACATCTCGGTACTGTTCCGGGTGTGCCGTTCTGGCCTTAAAATCCTCTTTATTTTGATTAACTTGTGATTTTTTTTTCTAATTTTGAGATTATGTTTGTTTGACTTTGTTTTTATATTGTATAATTTAAAATTAATTTATCTTGAATTTTAATTATGCTTATTAAATTAATATTTTAATTTATATATATATATAATTAATTATATATGAATAGTTCAACCCCAAAACGGCACGTCGAAACGCTCCGAAACCAGAACGTTCCGTTCTAATAAAAAAACTAAAACGGCAACCGGAACAGTATTGACAACCTTGGTACATATGGTATTTCTAAAATCTTTGAAGTGCCCTAAATATGATAACGCCTATATGTATATACATATGTATGTATATATATATATATATACATATATATATATATATATATGTATGTAATTGTCGATGGAGTATTTTCTGTTGATTTTTTTTAGTAACGTGAATGTAAATTTACATAAATTTAATAAGTAAAATAAAACCTTCGAAAACAGAGCAGTTCAAGTTTGAGAAAAGCTCAATCGATCATCTTCCCTAAATTCAAACAACCTTGAGCTGGATGTAAGGAAATTGGTTTCAAACCATTTAACCTATGCAGAACATGTATGAAAAGAGGGATCATATGTGATTTTTAGCCCTGATTTAACCCTAGCCCGGCGCAATTTAGCCTCCAAGGCGCATGAAACCGACGCCCACTACTCTCCACTGTATTAATTACTAACCACAAAACCCGCCTCCTCATTTGCTATAAACCACACCAAAAAATGCTCAAAATTTAGGATTCGAGATTGGAACGTGCTTTGAAGCTTCCTTGAGAAGTGAACTTGCACCCTCACTGCTTGCCAAACACACGAGCCAGGCAAAACACTAACCTAGCCGATCTCTCTTTCTTTCACACTACACAGCTGCTGTTTTGTAAAATGGTCACGCCAGAATTGTCTCAAAGCAAGTCCCAGTTCTCTCCAATGGCTAAATCAAGTGTCAGAACCAAACCCTCTTCCTGTTTCAGCGACGGGTTTCTCTATCTTGGCGCTGCTTTACTAGCTTTTTTACTAGTCTGGTCACTTTGGTCCTATGCACTTTCTCACAGTTTCGACCCCAAAACAAGTGCGAAATCTGTCGCCAACACCCAAGCCCACCAATGCGTTCAAGAAAACCCTCAAGTCAATTTACACTACGACCCACCTGACGAAACCTTCTATGACGATCAGGAACTGAGTTACTCGGTCGAGAAACCGATCAAGAACTGGGACGAGAAACGAAAAGAATGGCTTAAACATCACCCTTCGTTTGCCCCAGGTGCTCGTGACCGTGTGGTTCTTGTGACTGGATCGCAACCAAAACCATGTAAGAATCCAGTAGGGGATCATTTACTTTTAAGATTCTTTAAAAACAAAGTTGATTATTGCAGAATCCACGGTTATGATATCTTTTACAACAACGTTTTGTTACATCCAAAAATGAATAGTTACTGGGCCAAACTACCAGTCGTTAAAGCAGCCATGCTGGCTCACCCAGAAGCTGAGTGGATTTGGTGGGTTGACTCGGATGCTATGTTCACTGACATGGAGTACAAGCTTCCATTGCGACGTTACGATTACAAGAAACATAATTTGATCGTTCACGGGTGGGAAAAACTGATCTACGAGAAGAAGAGCTGGACTGCTTTAAACGCTGGCGTTTTTCTGATTAGAAATTGTCAGTGGTCCATGGACTTCATGGAGAGATGGAGAAGTATGGGTCCTATGAGTTCAGAATATGAAAAATGGGGTGAGATCCAACGGTCAGTGTTCAAGGACAAACTGTTCCCCGGGTCAGACGACCAGTCGGGTTTGATATATTTGCTATACAAAGAGAAGAGTTTAACGGAGAAGATTTACTTAGAAGGGGAGTATTATTTTGAAGGGTATTGGGTAGATATACTGCCAACGTACGATAACATAACGGAGAAGTACACGGAGTTAGAGAAGGTAGATGGGAAATTGAGGAGACGACATGCAGAGAAAGTGAGCGAGCAATACGGTGTGTTTAGAGAGCCACACTTGAGAGAGGCAGGGAATGGTAAAGGCAGCTGGAGACGTCCGTTTATCACGCATTTTACTGGCTGTCAACCTTGCAGTGGGGACCACAATCAGATCTATGAAGGGGAGACTTGTTGGAATGGGATGGTCAAGGCTTTGAATTTTGCTGATAATCAAGTTTTGAGGAAGTATGGTTTCGTGCACCCTGATTTGCTGGATTCTAACACCGTCACCGAGACGTCGTTTGATTATCCTGATGAAGGGCCTTGGTAAATAAGTATATTACATCAAGAAGGAAAAACAAAGGTTAGTTTTGTTGGTTTTGGTGTATTGGGGTGCTTTTTTTTTTTAAAAATATTTTGTTAATGTTTTTAGATTCTTATTTGATAGGTAAAAGTATATATGAAAAATTTATACTATTTTGACATACTTATCTACTATTATATTACATTCTTGAACATGTATTTATACATTGACAAATGGATATTTAGGGTTTGTTTAAGTGCGTCATTAATTTTATTTTTAAATTTTTTTAAAAATCATCTTTAAAACGCAGTTTCAAATACACATGCACTTAAATAATAATTTAAATACGAATAACTTAAAATCTTAGGGTTTTATTCTTATAGTGTGATGATTAGTTACTTGTAGCATAACGTAATAGCGATGAATGGATGGACTGATTTAAGGACCAATTTTAATCAATGATGCCATGGTGTGTTTTACTCTTCGAAAAGAGAGTAAAAAACACCATGGCCATAATTGAAGGCTTTGCAACCTATGAATTTAAGCAGTGATAAAGGAGGAACATGCAGTGTCACTTTTTAGCATGGGTATCTCGAGGCTCTTTATTGCATTTGGTTGCTTTATCTTTCGTTTCCTTTTTCTTTTTTGCTTTATGTAAATTAGAATGTGCAAGTCTGTTGATATTCTTGCTTTTTGGGGCTTAAACTAGTGCATGATTGAAGGATTATGTTCCACTTGTCAAGGACTTTGTATGATGGAAGCATGATTTTGTTAATTTGGTGGGCTATGTTTACTGTGCACATAAAGGATAGAATTTCTGGTATGCCACTTGAGCTTACTTTTTGACTAAATTATGGTGCTTTTCTGGGCATTATAGGGACTGGAATATCGGGTTTATTCCTTTTGTTTTTATCCTTTTTGATAATTTCTAAGTTTGACATCCTGTTTTCGCTAGACCATCTATGGTAGAAAAGTGATTACCTTAGGGTAGTCTGCTAAAATGCCTATGTTTTGGGCATAAGGATTTTGGACCACCGGATTCGAATACAATAGCAGATCCGGTTTATCCCCCTGAAGTATTCCAGTTTTATTATTCTGATCTCATCATGGTTTGCATGTGTTATATTTTTTATTGCATGGATCCACCAATGCACCCAACCCCAACAGTTCTCTAAGTGACTTCCATGTATAAAATTGAATTATATATGATTTTCTAGTACTCGGTACTCATGCGAGTCTTTTGTTGAATGGCAGAAAGCCTTGTCTAGGGTGGTGGTTCAAGCCTTCCATTCCGGTACCGTCGTGCGACGTGGTTGCATATTTTCTGTTCGCAAGGGATGGCTGAATTAATATGCAGCCGCTGTCCTCAACTAGTCTTGCTAAAGTTAACAAGACATGGATTAAATTACACCAGCAGCTGTGTATAAATAAACAGACTCTTGCAGAATTTACTCCTTTTATTTCTCTGTAGCTCTTTTTCCCCCTTCTTTTGAGAAATAATTGGTCTCCATGCTTACCAAGTATATATAATAGAAATTAATGTCATGAGGGAAACCCTGCAGGTTCGGGTTTGTCTTGTAGCTTTCTCGTCCGAGCATGATAGTTGGTCAGTGACATCATTGTTCACAAAACCTTTTGAACCTATATATGCTCTTCATTTCGAACTTCCATTGATCTCAACTTTCTGGATGCATTTTTTTTTGCTGCTTGTCCTAGAACAGCAGGAACAAATTTATTTGGTTAGAGACAAAATAAATTTCTTATGATTGTTTTGGACTGAAAATTTCTTCAAAAATCGATGAAGGAAGAAGATATAAAATAAACACCTCCTTGGATATTTCTGGAATGATTTATTTTGTTTTTTAAGCATGGTGGGCGTGGCTTCCTCGTCTCTCTAGTCTTCTACCATTGCCTTGATTATGTACTGCAACAAGTGGCAATGCTTCACTTGGGGTCCGTGAGAAAAAAATGAGGATTAAAAAAAGCAAGTTGTGTGTATGTTTTCTACCATTTTTTCCTGTCATTCCTGCACGTAATCCACCTTCCTCTCGCTCTCATGTCTGACTTTTTCCTAGCAATTATCCTTGTGTTTCACTTTCATTACCTGTCGCTGTTTCGCTCTCATCTGTACGAAACATGAAGCCACAGGGGGATAATGATAGGAAATTTCAACAGCACATGCCGCCAATATCTTGCTAAGTGAATCTTAGAGCATCGATCCTTGTCCGCTAAACCAGCTCCTTAGTTATAATAGCCCGCGGGAGTGAAGAAGAACCCATAGCATTGTTGCTTTTTAATTGGCTAGTTATTCTAGCCATGTTGAGTATTCTAGCACTTCTCAATTGTGGATTGTTGCTGGTTTGTGGCGTGCGAGAGAAGCTGGATAGTGTCAGTGTTGATTTGCGGGGAAAAGAAAATCAAAACCCCAATTGCTCTAAACACCTTATGAACTGAAAACATCAAAGCAGAGAGAGAGAGAGAGAGAGAGAGAGAGAGAGAGAGAATTTGTTACTTTTAAAAGACCAAATCTTGATAGTGTCAGCCTGTTGGAGTTATTTCATCTCTCTCTTTTTTCCCCCGCTTCTTTCTGGGTTTATCAGTTTGTTAATTTTGTTCTGAAATTGAGAGAATTTGTTTGGTTCTCGAGAAACCATGAGAGGAAGGAAAAGAAAGTGGAGTGATTTGAAGTTTTGCATGTGATCACTCGATGGGAACACACATTGCAGTGAGAGAGAAAGAACGACTAAAATGGTTTGCGTTTCTTAAGCTGGAACGTCCAACAAAAATGTCAGTAACAGCAAGCTTGATGATCAGATCTCATCATAATGCTAGACCAGCTTAAAATCATTGTTAGTAATTACAGGGATGGATTCAGAAGAGGATTTTGATAAAAAAGGCAGATACAACGATTCTTGAACAGGAACAAGATTTGTTATCCTAGCAGACTGAACTAGCTTGTGTGATTCAGTAGAATCTCTTTTTATTGCGGCTATTCTGCTTCTGGACAGTTTAAATTTGCTAAATTTCCGTTTGGTTGCACTATCTTGAACAGCTTTTGAACTACAATGGTGTTAGAAGTTTAGGATCACGTCTAGTTTGAAGGAGCTTACAAGGATAATTAATTTAAAAGCAATTAACACAACAGCATGAAATAGTATACACTAAATGTTCATCTTACATTTATAATTTGAATAACAAAAAATTATAAAAAAATATTTACGATGTGATAACATATTTTTTTAACTAGCTAGCTATCTTAGCAAAAATGTAACTAGAATATAGCGAGCGTGAATGTGGATGCTCTTATTAGCCATGCATAAATCATAATGCAAAAACTATCGGCTGGATAATTGGGCAGTCCAAAAACCAACATCAAGTCAGGCGAGAATTGTTTATGATTTACTTGTCACCTCTAAGTGATTGCTAAGCAGTTCCAGATACCATGTCAATCTCGAAATCGTATTCGAATTAGACAATTATTACATGTGCTTGTTGGTTTCTGGCATGGATGACATTTCTCAAGAACATTTCTCCTCCAATTTCTGATCTTGATCACTCGTCTCATGGGTTGGAGACTTCACAGTTTGGTCCTGAACACCAGTCTCCACAATGGAAGGCTTCAACTTTTCCCTTGCTAGCCTCTTAGCCATCCTCCTCTGCTTTACCTTGCTCTGGCTAGCACCGCCTCCTGAAGAATACTCGTAAACAAATAAAAGCATCAAGTTATCTCCTTCAAAAAACTAGATCGAGAGGTCCGTTAGTTTTCTTACCAGGGTTGTTACTGGCAGCAGCACTAAAATGCCTATCATCTTCAACATAATTTTGTCGAACAGCTGGGGGGCGTTCTTTAACTGCACTGCTACCATTACCATCTACATTATTGATTGACAAAGGCAACGGCCCAATTATTTTTCCTCGACGAGAAATATCCTCCTTGAGCTTATTTCGACGTAGCCTCTTCCTTTGAGCTCTACTTAACTTCAGGGTCTCTAATTCTGATCTGCCCTCACCATCATTATCTTCCTCGCTTGTCGATGAACCACTCTGCCGCAGCCCATAATCATCTGCACTGAAAACCTCAAATATTGTGTTTTAATTGACTAAAGGCTTTTTGATTAAATAACAGCATAAACCCCTCAAACCTGGGATCAAACTAACATCAAACCCATCACTCGCTGTGCTTACAGGGCCTTTTCCATCTTCTGTTTCCTGCAATTCATTTAATCCATTCAGAGCGTGAATAAAAAGAAAAAAGGAAAATCACAGGCATTGTATGCGACAGAAATTGTACATGGAGTTGTGGATAAAGTGTGTTGAGAAGGGCCTCATGGAGATGGCGTCGTTTCTTTTCATGGCGCATTCTTGATTCTTAGCTTGGCGCAGACGAAGCACCAATTAATAAAGGGAAGTGTGTGTGTTAATGATTGGGTTGGCGGAAAGTGCATTAGACTTGGGGTTAATGCAGCTATAGCTATGAGCATCGATAATTGTTTTTTAAATTATTATTTTTATTTAATAATGTATTATATTTTTTATTACTTTTTAATATTGCAAATGAAAATAGCTTTGGAAAAAAATATACATATAAAAAAACATATCAGCAGTGTGGAGATAAACTAACATAGGAACATAGTTGTGAATTTAATATTAATTAGTAGGTGAGTATTAGTTTCAGACTTGTCAATTCTGTTCCGTTAAAAAAATTGAGACGAAACGGTGTCGTTTTTGTCTCGGTTTTAATTCCGGTCCGTTTCGGAAATTCTGGCCAAATTCTGGCTGGAATATCTCAGTACCGTTCCGGGTGTGCCGTTCCAGCCTTAAAATCCTTTTTATTTTGATTAACATGTGATTTTTTTTTCTAATTTTAAGATTATGTTTGTTTGACTTTGTGTTTATGCTGTATAATTTAAAGTTAATTTATCTTGAATTTTAATTATGCTTGTTAAATTAATATTTTAATTATATATATATATATATAATTAATTATATATGAACAGTACAACCCCGAAATGGCACACCAAAACGCTCCGAAACCAGAACGTTCCGTTCCAATAGAAAAACCGGAACGACGACCGAAATGATATTGACAACCTTCGCATACATTGTAAATTATATATATATATATATATATATATATATATATATATATATATATATATATATATATATATATAGAATAAAGATTATATGAAATAAAAATTTTAAATTAGCTTTGGAATTATAGCAGAAAATATATATATAAAAAGTTTTGTTTTTTAAAATTATCTGAGTTGACTTAAATATTTTATTTTTCTATTTTTTTAGTTTCAAATTATGACATGGAGTTGTTTAATAATTGAACTTCATTGGTGTATTTAATTTTTTTTAATTTTATTATCAAAATATACAAATTTATTAAACTCGTTCAATTAAGTAACATGAGATAAGTTGATTAATTATAGCAGCCCATAATTATTAATATAGCAGCCACGAAGCACAAGTGAGAGCGAAAGAGAAGAGATAGAGCTGCTATTATCATGCGCAGAGGCAGTGCCTGCGCCACCATCCACTGTCCACCACCGAGAAAAATAAAATAAAATAGAGTTTAGCAGCATGGTATTATAAGAGTTCTTTCTCCCCCTTCATTCTAATATGCTGTTTTCTTTTTATTTAGTATACCGGTTGCTTGGTGGGCAAGACAAAGAGTCCAACAACGTTAAAAGTATCAACTAACGCCGTGTGTTCATTCTTAACTCTCAAGCAGGCAAGCAACCAATGACCAGCCCGCCGGAGCTGAGTACCGGGAATTTCTGTTAACACTCTCTACTATTATTTGCCCTTTTCATGCCCAGACATTGGAAGTTTGAATAAGTCCAGCTTAGATGTTGTTTGGTCAACGCATTCATTAGTCAGGCAAACTATGAACTGGAGGATCTAGCTACTGATCAGCCTAACACATTTGAACAAATCAATCTTTTTTTTTGGTTGGATCATGATCGATCAACACGGCCCTTACTTATCCGGGTTATTGGTTATGAATTGTATTTAGTCAAAGGCGATTGGTTCATCTTGCTTCCTTCACGCCCTGTAATTACGAAATCTTAAAACTTAGGCTGGCTATGGGGGCTAGCTAGTTAGTGGCCGGGAAAAGAATAATAACTTAAACCGATGGAACCCATCGTTTCTCCAAGACATGTGAAAGAGGAAGAGGATTCTGAGAGAACTAGCTATCCAATTCCAAAAAAAATGAAAAAAAACTCTACTCAAGGTATTTCTATCACCAAACCTTTGAAATCAAGTTATTAATTCTCGATTTATTACAAGACAGGCCATCCGCATGAAGATTAATGAATATCAGTAGCCTCACCTCATGAAAGAAAGTCCTGACAACATTTTTTTCTTCTTTTTTTTCATTTCAATTGTAAGAAAACAAGAATAAGAAGGTACATGTGACAAAGCTGGAACACAAGCCAAACCAGGTACTGTAAATACCAATAACAAACAGGAGAAGAAGCAAGTTTTGACATCTTCTTCATCTTAATTATCTTTCCTTTGCTTGAAACGCCCTAGCTAGTAGGAGTTCTTTAATTTAGAAACAGCAGAGCTTCTGCTTCTGGGATAAACATGACGATCAGTCTTAGCCTTGACATCCTCATCCTCATCAAAATCGCACGCTGTTTCTTCATCAATCCTTCCGATAGCAACGGTACGGCTCCTTGACATGTTGCCTGTTACTTCAGTTGCAGGTTTTTGATGAGTGATATATTGCTGTCTTGTATGAACATCCATGTTTTTGTTGCTACGTCCTAAAGCACTCCTTGTAGAAGCAGCCCTTAAAAGCTCCCTATAATCATCATCGAAGCGGTTTGATCTTGTGGAGCTGACACTGTGACTGCGAGGCATGTTATTGAGATTTCCTGCAGGGCAGCTCATCACGCAAACCTGGTCTGAGTATTCAGTCAAGCCTTTCATGTAGAAATCCCTGGCGCTGGTCAAGATCTTGAGGGGCATCTTCAGAATCTTTTTCAGTTTGCTTTCTTTGCTAGACCTCTTACTGGTAGCCATCTTTACCGATCGAAGTGTGGATCGATGAAGTGATAATAAATACAGGTTTTTATGGAAGATATTCGAAGCAAGAAATGAGAAATAGCAAGAAGAAGGAGATAAGAATTTATAAAGGAAAGTCACTCAAAAGTCATGATCTCCTTGTCGATTCCGGATATGAACTGATAGACGGGTATATATTTGCAATTGCAGGGATTGGTAGGCAAATATATATATATATATATATATATATATATATGGAAATGCTGGGGGCTGATATGATGTCAATTACTAATTTACTATGAGCCGTTTGTTTGGTGATTTGTCACATGCTTTTTTTTTTGTATTTTTTATTTAAAAATATATTAAAAATTTTATTAAAAAAATTTATTATTAATATCAACATATAAAAATATATTAAAAATTTTATTAAAAAAAATTATTATTAATATCAACATATAAAAATATATTAAACACTTTAAACACGGGCTCCCCTTGTTTTTTTTATGCTATATATTTGATGAAAGTGTTTAATTTAGTAATACATTACATATTAAAGAAAAAAATTATAATTTGTATTTTTTGTTAAAATATAATATTAAAAGCTATTATAATGCCAAATATTCTTATTTAATGTAAAACCTTTCATATTAATCTAGCATGATAGAGTTATAAAATCCATAATTCACGTTGGAGTAAGAAAAAACATTCGTATTTATAGAACAAAATGATTGTATTTGTTAACAACTCTATTAATATAATTATTTTATAATATGAGTGACTGTTTAATCAGATAAACTCTTCAACTACACAATCATCATTTCGACACGTTTTCAAGGAAATTAAGCCAGACCATAGGTTAATGAGAAAGCTGCATGCTAGCCCTAGCAGAAACGGCACACAAGAGAAAATCCAACAATTGTTATCTCTAAAATGAAGAAGTATAATTCAGAAGTCTACATGCATGTTGTGGACGGTACCTGCCGTCTGATATGCCTGGTTTTTTCCTCGCATTGTTGGAAGAATCAAAGCAACATTTTTCATATTCCTCATCGAATCATCACATCCTGCCAATTATAATGGTTGGGAAATGACTCTCTGTGTTTTTTTTGTCTCACCAGTTGACTTCTGGTATTTAGGAAAGAAGCTTGACTGACGAATAACTACCAAGCTAGGTAAACTTTCTTACCCTGCAGTGATTCGGATGGTGTTCAACCATCAAAGTCACATTCATCACTTGCTCAAAAATGACGACTCCATTTGAGCCTGATTGATTCCATAAAACATAAAAAAAAGGATTGATTTAGTAGGGTTTGTAGGGCTCGCACGAGCAATTGCTGTGTGTTCTTTGACTCTATATGAACTTCCCTGCAAGGCAGTATTCTCTTCCATTCTGAAGCATGCTCCTCCTTCGCAGCTTCTGTTTCCTGCTGTTTTGTGAACTTGATAGGTTAAGAGAAAACCAAGTAAGACTAATCCTCATCGCAACCAGGAATTCATGTCATGAACTTGATAGGTTAAACTTTTTCCAGGAATTCCAAGGATATGTAGGATATATACTTTAATTAGTATTTTTGTGTGTAATTGATTTTTTTTTCCATTTCATCATTAGATATTTTGGTTAATTGAAAATTAAAATTTATATTTTTTTATAAAGTTATTTTAGTCTTATAACTCAAGTCAAGAAAGACGATTGGACTCGTCTTTTTTAATACATCAGATTTTTTATTTTAATTATAACATATTTACCTAACAATTTAATGTGTGATTCTATGTTTAAGAAAGAAACATTTTAAAATATTGATAGAGGAGAGAAGTTTTAAAATAGGTGGTGAATATTCATGGTTGCAAGTCAGCTGTTTTGAAGGAAGGAACTGGTCTTGCAAGCCGGTGAATATAAGCCTCGATTATTATTTGATTGAAGCTGATGGATTCATTGGATCGATTCGTCACTCACATGTCATTGCCATCGTTTTGAAGGCATTTGTTTTTCATTGAAAAAACATTTATGACTACTCATAAGTCATAGCCCACCTTGGAATGCTTCAAATCAAACTCTTAATCATATCCACAGAAAACATTTTTTTATAATCTTCTATCCATATACAGTCCGTACTTGATCTACAGTTAGGAGAGACAGCTGGTTCAAGAAGTCATTGATTAGAGAGACAGAGCTGGTCGGCGATTCAAGATTATACCATCGACTAGACTCGAAGGATCAAGAAATGGACGTCGAAAGAAATCGTCAGCACAGTTTGTGGATAGTAAAATGTGGACGAAAATAAAAAGAGCAGAAAACAAGAAGTAGGGTTAAATCAAGAATGTCTGCTAGGGTTTCAAGTCAATTACGCTACAAATATAAAAAACGCAACCTTCAATTTATGTGGCCAGCTAGCCAGTATTTCACTTTCAAATCCTTGGAAGGTTACGTTGTTGACCTCTCTCTTTCATTTCAAGGATACGAAACTTCAATCAGGAACTTGACTGATTTGGGAAGAGATTAAAATTTTGCAGGCTTGGAATGGAAGTTGTTGAAGCAAAACCAGAGACTCGGGCTTCAATGTATTTCTATAGGCTATGTTTTGTAGGCTGAAAGTTTTTAGTTATGCCTCTCGTAGATATATAATCTTGGGCCCACCCACCTAGTTCATCTACCTATTCGCCCGTCAGGCCAGAGCCTAATTTTAGAGTTGCGATATATTTTCAGAAACCACAAAATAGAAAGTTAGCGCTAGAGAGTATTTCTTTGATTTTTTTTTATAAAAAAACTACTGGTGCGTCATACTGACACGCTGACAATTTTCCTCCGCTCCTGCTCTTTAGACAGTGTATGTGGCATCATGCGATATTCAAAAATATTCATTCGTTGTCTTGTCTAATACGCCGTCATGTCCTCTTCTTTTTGGTGATGTGTATGGCGTCGCCTTGTGATCGAAGACTTGCCGGTGATTGGTTAATCGTTTCCTCCCCTTTTATCTCTCTTGTAGCTGAAAATGCAGGCCATATCTCTTGGTTTTTGCATTATTTATTTCAGTCATTGAGCTTTTTATTGTTGTTTTTTGTCCTAATTTTTGTTATAAAAGTTTTCTTTTCTTTCTGTTGCGTTCTTCAATTGAAATTGAACATAAATGTTATGTTTCATTCAGGTCCTTATTTTTTTCATTCCTATAATTATTCTAGTATTGAGGTTTTAATTTGTTTCAATTTTGTGTTTCTATTGAAATTGATTATATATTTTGTTGTTTTTTATTTCAGTCCTTATTCTTTTGATTTTTAATCATTGTAATTTTTTCGTTCCCAAGATTTTGATTGATTTTAATTTTGTCCTTCAATTGAAATTGACCATATATTATGTTATTCATTTTACCCCTTATTATTATTATTATTTTTTATTTATTTATTTTTAATTTTTTTTCCTTATAGGGTAGTCACTATTTTTTCATATTTATGTCACTATACTCTTTGGTTTTTTTTCCTTTTGTTGGGGTATTTTTATTTAATTTCATCCTAAAATTTTAATTTATTTTAATAATCATTCTAAAATTGATATTTTCCCCCCTTTATTCTTTTTTTGTTTTTCCAGTATTTTTATTTGTTATTCAAATCAAATGATTTTTTTTCCTAATATTTATTTTAGTTTTGTTATTTTTTTATATTCTCTTTTGCTAAAGTTTTTTGATTTTCTGTTTTATTCTTCGAGACAATTTTATACTACAGTTTTTGATTCTTATGATTTTATCTTTTGTTGGGTTTTTCTTTTCATTTCGTATTTATCTGATTGCTTTTATCTTTCCTGTAATTTGTCCAGTATTGAAATTCTAATTTATTTCAATTTTGTTCTTCAATTGAAATTGATTATATATTTTGTTTTTCATTTCAGTTTTTATTCTTTTTATTTATAATTTTGTTTTGATTTCTTTAATTTTCACCGTCCTTCTTGGACAATTCCTATTATTTGTTCTTTTATTAGAGTTTTATTTTTTTAAAGATAACTGTATTAAATTACCAGATACACAATTAATAATATCCATTAGTACGAAGTTGATTGAATTTTGGAATTTAATTAAACCCCTCTTTTTCTTTCGTCAGTTTTAACTTAACAAGGCTTGACTATTCATGAATAGCCAGCCGGGGGATGTTGCCTGCAAGTTGAAAACCATGAATAAGAAATGCAGATAAAATTGACTGGTCATGCATGATTGAGCTTGGTTGAAATTAGAAAATAAATTTACAAGATTCTATCAAAATTAATTGTAATTAAGACGGCTGGCACTTGGATAAAGAGACCTCTTAAGAAACATTGGTTTGGATTGTAATATTTTCTTTCGTTTTTTTTTTTCTAAACATAAAAAACTGCTGTAATTTTTTTTTCTTGGTACATTGATCTTCAGCTACTACTGCTTGGGACTTGTGTACGTGCATATGAACCCTAGATTCACAGTGAAACAAAATTAAAAACAATATTTATTGAATTTTATAATTTATAAAAGTGGGGTCAATGTCCATGCTTAGCTTACGCCGCCGCAAAGAATTGATACAGGTCTGAAGTAGAATATGCTGGCAGACATTTTATTGGACATTCCATGCTTTTGAAATTCTTGACACTTGCTGGTTGGGAGTTCTTCTCTGATCACGGTTTCACACGCACATGATTCTACTTCGCTTAGGAAACAACAAAAGAAAGATTATATTTTTAATTATATATATGGTCGAGGATTTAATAATAATTGTATCTAGTTCCATAAAGCTAATAACAAACTAGCATGAAAAACAAAAGTTGTATAGACAAAATTAAGAAAAAAGACAAAAATTATATAAAATCATGCAATAATACATAGAAATATTCTTCAATTCTTGGTGGAGTTAAGCATTTCCACGATAAACTAGATGGGATTGAAGAGATACTCGAGCATTAGCTGCATCTTTTTCATGTTCCCACCATTTGGAATTAGCTGCTTCATATGGAGCCTTCAACTTGATCAAGAACACTTAATTTGGAGTTAATCTATCTCTGTTTGCCCTAGATTCCTCTTCCAAGTTAAGTTCCAGACTCATAGTAAAGATTAATGAGTTTGATTATATATAAAATTAACAATCATGATCACGAGTGTTTTGCGTAATTGCATATAGATTATCAAGTACTTTGATCTGGTCAAAGACTCTGAGCAAAGGCCAGGTGTGTGAGGAGGCTAATACAGAGGCGGCTAGCCGCCAGCTTCGCAATGTGGGACCTCATCGTAGGTGGTATACGTTCTTCAATGGTTGGCCAATCAATTATTATTTTATCTTATAATAGGCTCTGCATTTCCTTTAATTTTGACCATTTCCCCCATCGGAATTAAAAATGTGAACAAATTAAACATTACAAAAATGTGTGAACATAATTAATAATATAAAAAAACAAATACATACTTTGGTCGAATATGAGTGGGATAAAGTCAGGTTTTTGGTGAGAAAAACAGAGGATAAAGCATATATTTTATCGACTTACTAACGTCCATTTCTCCAATTAAGAATATTTTCTTTTATGATCAGAAAATAATAATTAAAAGAAAAACATGGATTAATTCACTTTTATTTTTAAATAATTAAACTTTGCCGACATCACATCATCTATTTGTCAGAATAAATTATTTTATGCTCTTCAAGAACAAACGAGTATTAAAATCAAGATTGAGATACGCAAAAAAGAGATAAATTCAAAGGAGGAATGAATACAGTTATGATGGGAAATATTTTTTAATTAAAAAATAAAAAAAAGGGTCAATAATTCAGCGATGGACAATGGAGGCGATGTCAGCACTGGCGTCGGCTGATAAGAAACAAATTCATTTTTTATGCCTCTCCGACCAATAGCTTCAGCAATCAGTTGTTGCCTCTCTTTTTTGTCTCATTAACAGATTTGTCTTCAACAGATTTCTCACCTCGTCTATAAATAATGGAGTCTTTTGTTGATCAAATCTCATTCCTCATCTTCTACAAGGCCATACTTGTAGCACTTGACATTTTCCTCAAGTTAGAGCCACTTCCTTAGCCATGGAAGCATATAATTCTTCTACTTCTTCAACATCCTCATCATCGATTTACTCCAAACAATACTCCGAGGAAACAAAAGGGCTGAAAATGCCACAATCTTACCATCTATCACTCCATTCAATTCGCAAACCCCAGATGAAACCAGGGAAGAAACCGATAGCACCATTGCCACCAACGCCGCCAAGAGTTTACAAGGTGGATCCTATAAACTTCCGAGACCTTGTTCAGAAGCTTACTGGTGCACCCGAGCCAGAGCCACAGCATCAGCCAAGGCTCCAAAGCGTGGCACCTCCTCCACTAGATCTTGCTACACCAGCATTATTTAGTCGAGACTCACAGCTTCTTCCTTCTCCTGCGAAAACCCCACTGTCTACCTTGTACTGGGAGTTAATGTCTGAATCATTGGATGTAAAACCCAAGAAGATATCAGATAGTTTAATGGCCGTATCAAGTTCGCTCGAATTGAATCCGTCACCGTCTTCTCATGCTTGGTGTGCCTTTCCTCTTCTGAGTCCAGGAACTCTTTCCGGTCTTGAGCAAGGCACTGTGCTTTAGATGTTAATTACATCCCCATGCCATGTTTTACTTCCATTACAGTGAGCACAATTTCTTCTAGATAGCTAGCTAGGTTCTGTTGCCCTATTTCTTCTTTTCTCTAATTAGGGAATCATTTCGTCTTTTCTCGATTAATCTGCAAACAGATGCAGTTTAAAACCACAGTTCTTTAGCTTGTAATTAAGAAAAAAATATGGCGTCGGTTGAATCCGTAACCATTCAACTTCTTAAACACCAGAATAATCGTCAGCCTTGTAGCCCTAGCTAGGCTATATATAGCTAGACACTCATTTGTATAATGTGATGCAATCAATATATGATCAAGACTGTTGGTTCTTTATATATATATATTTCACTTCAATATACATAGCTGATAACAATTAGAAAGAAAGTTCATGCACCTGATCAAGTGCTTAATTCGTACTTGACTTTGAGAATCATATAGTGCATATATGGCAATCACTTATTTAATGTATGATTGCTTGTGTGATGAACTCAACGATCCTTAACATAACAGTAGGTGATTTGCAATGCATGCAGTGTATAATAATGCTTTTCAAAAATACTTTTAAATTTATAATATAAATAGCTTAAAAAACATAAACTATCACAATATATACCATAGAAGCACAAGTTTGTTGAAGGTGATCATTGGAGCTTAAGACATAGTTAGATACCACCTAGTTGCTTAATTATAATTCAATTTTTTTAATTATTATTAGATTATGGATCATTTTACACATAATTAAGAACAATTTTTTTACTTTTTTTTTAAAGGATAGAATACCCATCATTCACGTATATATTGAACGAGTCTTTTCATTACATGTGAACTTGCCTCATTCTAACATATATACTCGCACTACTGAAAAAGAAGACTATTAGTAATGGGTTAATCTGTTACAGATAATAAGAGAATTTGTTGTTAAAAAACATCAACAACGGAATTTGTATCGGAAACTATCCTTAATTGGCCTCGATCGGCGATATCAAATCCTCACGGAAGTAGCGTTTGCTCTTCTCATGAAGAGTGGGAACAAGTTGTTCTGCATAGAGATGTGAAAGCAAGCAATGTCCTATTTGTTAGAGAATAATATAAATCATATTCTGGGACCTCATGATTCCTTAACATGGTATCAGAGCCTTGTTGACCCAACGGTCACGAGTTCGAATCTCACCACCCCCATTCTATTTGATAAAAACCAAGCACAAGGTGATGTGAGCCTGTGCAAGTTTCAAGCCTAAAGGGCTTTCACTTAAGGGGGTGTGTTAGAGAATAATATAAATCATATTCTGGGTCTCACCTACAAGTTTGAGCTTTTAGGTGAGATGGTTCCTTAACACTATTAGATAGCGATCTTAACTGACGGCTAGGAGATTTTGGGCTCACTAAGATCATGACCACGGATCCATTCCTCAAACAACCAATGTGGTTGGAACTGTTGGATATCTTGCACCAGAGATTACCAGAACAGGGAAAGCCAAAACAAACGGTGATGTAGAGCCAGAAAGATCACCTGAGGAGGTGAAGCTTGTGGAAGGAGGCCTGTAGATCTGTCAGAAAGATCACCTGAGGAGGTTGTTCTTGTTTACTGGGTAGTATTTTAATGCTGGAAAAGATCACTTGGCATGTGGTTCTGTAAATCCCTTCCAAGCAACAATCCTTGACGTCCTTCAGTAACTGCCTCCATTTCCCCCGAAAAGGAGAAACATTTGCTACCGAGCACAAAGGAAGAAGCTCTCCTCGAATTGTTGGAGGCAAGTACTTGCCCTACCAACTTGGCAAAACCATGACCAAAACATATATGGAGGCTCGATCGGTGTGAAAAGGATAGCAACAGATGGCAAAATCAAATCGGAGTCATGCATGCATTCAGGAAATTGTCATACTAGCTAGCTGGGTGGTTCATTTTACGCCAACTAGTTGCAATCAAATTCGTTTGATCCAACCTAGATTGTGTGTTTTTTTTAATGGTACGAGAGGGCATGTACATCGTCACCTCAAAGAAAACAAGCATTCGATCCGCTGTCCCGGCTAGTTGCTTACACAGAATCTCAGCTAAAAGCTTAATATCCGGACCAAGTTGTGAAAAACGTTCTTTTTTATATATATAAGATAGGAAAAATATAATTTAAACTCCGATTATAAAGTTATTTTTAATTAATTATACATTAATAATTCTAGTTAAGTAGTAAATAAAATTACAACACAATTAAAACAAAAATAAAATAAATAATTTAAAAGTTCAAACAATTTAAATTACACAATTTATACATAGTTTAAGTAATTTAAAAATAGAATATATTCATAGAATTTTATTATAAAAATTAGCAAACCTAAAATAAATAATCAACAATAATACGTTGATGTGTCATATAAACTAGATTCAGCGTTTCAAAAATCAATTCAAATCAATCCTAAAATCAGTTATAATAACTTGTTTTATCAGTCATTCCATAATTATTAATATCATAGTATAATTATAACTCTAAGGGTATAATTTAAAAAATAAATATTAGTGTATAAAACTAATATTTTAAATTGGGAAAATAAATAAAATGAACATGATATTCTTTAATCTAGTCTATAGTCCTTTATCTCAAGAAACCCCTTGCCACCCACGAGGCAGGACCTCAGATCACAATTTAAATAATAGAAACGTAATTAAGAAAAAGTCAAATCAAAACCTGATCATGAAATAGTAATAGGAGTCAGGAGAAAAATATGAACATTTGTGCTTCCGGGAAAGAACATTTGTCTGCTGCTAGCACATCAAACCAGGAAAGTGTTGTCTGACATATATCCTACTTTTAGCACCTAGCCTCCCAAATCTTTCACCCTGGCATCTTGGAGGATCGAATCCGCGTCTCCTGATTTGTCTTCTTTGCAAGTACAGTATCTCATAGCTAGGAGCAAATTGCAACCACAAAAATATCTATGCATGCCCTGTTCATATTTTTGTCTGCTGAGACGAAAAATATTCAACATTTCCCGGTGCATTCTTATTGTAAATACAAACTAAAAGCTTGCTTTTTAAATGCATGAGGTGTTAAAGATCATACATCTGAGGTTTAGATCTATAGCATATCCACCAAAAGTAGTTGACATCCTTGCTGATTTAGTTAATAATAAAAAAAAAGAGTACTTTTAAGATGTTTGAGAGATGCCCTCAGATCTGATTTGGATGCAGCACAGAAAAATGAAGATGGTTAAACTATAAGAGTGTGATAGACGGCGAGTGCTGCCAGTGACCCTCCTCTAGAAGAAGGAAATCACAGGACAATGACTGAAGAAACTGGACCGTAGTTCATTGAACTT
The DNA here is from genome assembly GCA_025169955.1 of Salix arbutifolia. Lineage (NCBI taxonomy): Eukaryota > Viridiplantae > Streptophyta > Magnoliopsida > Malpighiales > Salicaceae > Salix > Salix arbutifolia. The sequence goes on from CM045908.1 coordinate 429,539, forward strand.
CAAAATAGCAACCTTTGACTACAGCATGACAGTTGGTCTAGACACAAGGATTGGGCATTTATTCTGTAACAAGTCATAAATTAAGCATTGAAAATCAAGATAACATGTGTTTCTGCAGACAAAAGTGTAGCTGAAACCGTAAAATCCAACTATTTAATCATAGAGCAGATATTGATATGATCTTAAAGATAACAATAAGACTTCACTCATCTATGTACATATGAAGAATGTTACATGCAACACGATTGCATGTTACGGGTCCAACTTATATTTTGATCATAAACTTGATTGACAAAATCGACACGTAATGAGAATACAAAAAAAGGAAAAAGGATTCTACACGAAATTTGACATTTTTTTTTCCAATTTATTGATCCCAGTAGTTTCTTAGCTGGGACATGTGTAGGAGAAGCTCATCTCTGCCCAAACCAGTGACACTACTAGTCATGATCCACGCAGGATGTTCCCGATAATTTTGCCTCATTAACTCTTGAAAATTCTTGATATTCTCATCAGGCCTTGTTCTCTTTCCCCCCTTCATTTTGTCACACTTAGTGAAAACTAAAGTCATTGGTATCTGAAACACAATGGAATGGCAGAGAAGCAGTGATATAACATCATGCAGGTAACCTAGTTATACATAATAGAAAATTATCAAGATAGTTTTACAGTTAAGGAGAAGCTTACATTGTTGCGCCCAAGCCAATTAGCACAATCCAGGTCAATCTTTTGAGGAGGGACACTAGCATCAATGAGAAGTAGGACAGCTACCAGAGTTTCTCTGTTCAAAAAGTAGCCTTTCGTAAATGATGACCAATCCATTCGAGCAGAATCCGGGGCTTTAGCAAATCTGAAAACAGAGTGAGTTATTAGGTAATCATTCAACCACATACTCAAAAGATACTAATTTCCAAGACGTAGTTGGACAACACAAACAAGATACTCAAGGGTAGTCATTCAATTCTCCAATAGCATGCCCTCTCAGAACAAATGAATCATGAATAAATTAACTAACTGTCAATGACTAGAGCAGAGCATCTCAAAGTTGCAAGGATACACCAAAAATATCAGCAGAATTTCTCCTTTTCTTTCTTGGACAAACAGGAGGGCATTATAACTCAGCAAGCTCAAGCGAAGAATCTTACTTAAAGGCTAAATCCTCATTTGAACCCCCCGATCTAGACCTGGTGTTGAGGTGTTTCCCTTAATTTCAAGACAAGTTCAGCAAGCTATTCTACCCATCCTCGAGGAAAAGCACTAAATAATTGCATATAAAAACAGAACAATAAGCACACCCAATCCATGTATAAATATTAAGCTTATACAACCTAGTAAGCATGCTTTCGCAAAAAGTTACAAAATACCAAGCAATTTTTTTGCATCAGTTCGTTCACCAGGAAATGATAACTTGTCACTATACATAATAACCCTAGTAAGCATTCTTTCGCAAAAAAGTTAAGACAATTCCAAGGAAACATCCTTTGCACCAGTTCATTCACCAAGAAAGTCACTAAACTTTTATTGATAACAACTAAAAAAAAGGGAGAAATCAGAAGCACGAGTTGCTTACCCATAACCAGGCAAATCTACAAGGTACCAACTTTTATTCACCAAGAAATGATTTATCAACTGGGTCTTCCCTGCATTGCATAATTTTAAAAAAAATCAAACCCCATTAAAAATCCACAATCCAAAAATAACATTCTTAAAAAATCGAACCTTTTTTCAAACATCAAACCTGGTTTTTTCGAGGTGAGAGCAACTTCTTTCTTTCTAGCAAGAACATTAATAAGTGAAGACTTTCCCACATTGGACCGACCCAAAATTGCAAACTCAGGTCGCTCATCTCTCGGACAATCCTTGGCCTTTCCACTGCTTTTTACAAACTCAACTTCCTTAATCTGGGAATGACCCGCATAAGGTCCAGCAACGATATTCGAGCCAGGCATTACCATCTCCTCCGTCACTTCTTCCGGGTCAACTCCCGGCGGCACGAAGAGTACTGTACGGACAAACCGGGCCACGTCAGAGAGTGGAGGTGGTTTCGATGTCTTTGAAGCAGAGACATGGCCGGACGGGTTCGGGTTAGGAGATTTTCGGGTCGAGTAATTGAAGGAGAAGGTTAACGGAAAAGGGTTTTTGGCGTGTTGAGGTAGAGAGGGAAGCGATGAGAGGGCGAAGAGGCGGTTTCGAAGTAGAAGCATTTCTGGCGGTGTGGCTTTACAGGCAACGATACAGGCTCCTTTCAGTACCTATTTTTCTCATTAGGGTGCTTTGGTAATGTTAAATTTCGTCCCTATAGTCTCTATTCTATCCTTGTTTAGTCTATTTACTCCTTTTTGTTTCCACCATATGGTCACTCTTCAGTCTTCACTACCAGAGGAAAAAAAAATGGCATGGCTAGCAAGGTCGATAGCTAACTCTCTCAATCTCGACGATGATGATGAAGAAGAAGATTTCTCCAATACAGAATCGGATCAACAACAACGACAATCCACGACACCTCGTGGCCTCAAAGAAGATCTTACAGATCTCAAACAAACCCTGTCCAGCCAATTCTGGGGTGTCGCTTCTTTCCTCTCTCCTCAACCGTCGGAGAATGATCCCCATCCAGATGAAGACGACGCTGCATTGATCGCCGGGATTCGCAGTGATTTTGCCGAAATTGGAGGCAAGTTTAAGTCAGGGATCTCCAAGCTTTCCACTAACAAAACGGTGTCGGAGTTCACAAAGATCGCCTCCGATTTGCTGCAGTTGGGGTCCGATAGTAACGAGGATGAGATTGAGACAATTGATACAACTGCTTTGGGTGTGACTGAAGAAGTTGTGGGTTTTGCTAGAGATGTCGCGATGCATCCTGAGACTTGGCTCGACTTTCCCATTCCTCGTGTTCAATATTTTGAAGGTCTGTCGTCTTCTTGCTTTATTAAAATCATGTCTGAGTATGTCTGAATTTCTTATGTTATATTTCAGAATTTGATATATCGGATGCCCAACAAGAACATGCTTTAGCTGTCGAGCGTCTTGCTCCGAGATTAGCTGCTTTAAGGATTGAGCTTTGTCCTCGATATATGAGTGAGGGCTGCTTTTGGAAGATTTACTTTGTTCTCTTGCACCCTAGACTCACTAAACATGATGCTCAGCTACTCTCAACTCCCCAAGTATGTTGCTTTTACTATGATTGTTAGCTGGTTCAACTGCTACTCAAGTTATGTTTATTGAGGATTACTGAGTTTAGCTATTTTGAACTTATAGCATAATTCTTCCGTCACTTTGGAGGTTGTTTTGTTTATCTGGTTTTCCGTTTTCGTAATCGTCTTCCTTCCTAATCTGCGCCTCAGTTCGTTATGTACGTATTGCGAAATGGTGAACATTTCTGCGAAATAAGGTTTTGATGATTTTGTTTTTTGGTCTCTGATTCATAGAAAACGTAAGGGATTGTTCTTCGGTTTGTGTCACAGGAGTAGGTTAGTAAGTGATGATAGCAACCAGCTTTTTTTTTCTTTGTAGGTAGAGGCCGTTTTCTTGCCTTGCATTGGCCGCAGTAACTTGGAAGGGAATTAGGGGTGTTTGGGCCAATCTTGACTGCTATATATATATATATATATATATATATATATATATATATATATATATATATATATGTCATTAGATAATTTCAATTCCATGAATCAGTTACAATCATGACATCTTCTGGCACTGGTGCAGTCACTCCCACACTTGCGGCCAAGACACCTGATCATGAAGCAGTCCCTTCCAATGTTTCAGCTGAATCAGAAACGGAGAAGCATACAGTTGAAAGTACTCAGATGCAAATTATTGACAAATACATAGTTGAGGAAGAAAAAGTTAACCAGACCAAACATCAACATTCACCATCAAGTTCCTCTAGGATTCTGGATGAGAAATTTGAGGATGATGGTGATGATTGGTTGAAAGATGACAGTTCAGAAATGATTGGTGCTAGTGGAGCCTCAATGTCTCTTGGAAATGACGAGGATGTTTCATTTAGTGATCTTGAAGAGGATGGTGAAGATGAAGCTACAAGTTAAGAGTTCAATGAAAGAATCGCGGGATTGGGTTCAGCTAAGAAGCTCTGCTGGTTCAGTTAAGGATATTAACCCTGTTAGTGTAAAAAATACTGGGTCTGAGCAGGTAAAGTACTCGTAATTCTGAAACCAAGAAATCTAGTATATCTGTACATAACTCCAAATTCCAATGTAAATTGAAACATTATATTTGCATGAAATATATACACAGACACACGTAATGATTTTACGGTGTCCAACACGACATGCCGCTTTAATGTGGAATTACATGAAGAACTTGGCAATGTGATAGCTGAGTTTTCAACTGGCACTCTGTCTAGTAAAATGTCCCGACATAACAGAAAGAAAAGGAAAATTTGCAAGAAAAAAACATCTCAAGAATTTGGATTAATTTACCTCTAGTCAGTATCACAGTTAATGAACAGCTGTCCTAGTGCTCGCATACTGAAATTAGATGGTCATTTGAAGAATTTGGATTAATTTTGCTGGCACTTGGCGTGGGAGGGATTGAAATCGAAAGAGTGTAGCCTACATAATGTCATTTGGTTATCAAAGGTATGGATGTGCCACACTGGCAAGAAATGACGTCTAAGTCTATGAAACTCTTTAATCCGGGGAGAACTGTTTAGGCCAACTGGTAGATTTGATTATTTTTATTTTTATTTTATCTCGCCACCGATTCATGTGTGCCCATCAAGGACCGATTCCATCTTCCATCACAATCTGATAGTTTGATGCGGTCAAACTTTGACCATGAAATTGTTGCTTCATGAATAAAATTTTGGAAAATCTCCCGGAAAAAAAGAAGATTATAAACAAGGGGAACTCATGTAGTCTCGACATGATTTTCTGGGTCAAAGCAAAGGGCGCTATGTATCTGGCATAAGACCAGACTTGTGAATCCCGTTCCGTTCCGGCCGGAACGGCCCGTTCCACTTCAAAATCCGGGACAAAACGGCGATATTTTTGTCCCGGTAAAAATCCCGGCCAGATCCGGCAAATCCACCGGATTCCGGCCGGAACGCCCGGTTCCGTACCGGGCGTTCAGTTCCGGATTCATTTTGATTTACTCTTTCAAATCTTCTAAAGCCTGCTGCAGCCGCCCCCTAGGCCATAGGCCAACAATCAGTTAAATCCATTCGTGGTCTCTCCTTTCTGGGCCCCGGTCCCACGCACACGCTATCACCAATAGTGCTCTTGCTATAGTACTACTCTAATTAAAATTAAAATTAAATACGTGTCTAAACTCTAAAAAAGTCATATATGGAAAGGACTTCCAAGAGAGGACAAAAAATGCTCTGCCTCCCCTAAGATATATATATATATATATATATATTAAGCCAGGCCATCCCTGCCTCCCCTATATATATATATATAAATATATATATTTTAAGATATATATATTTCACTCTTAAAATATATATATATATATATATATATTAATAATGTAGAAGATGTTTGATGTATATTTTTTTATTTTAGAACATTTTACTTTCATAATATTTTGGAATTTTAGAGATGTTTCTAATTTTGAGATTATGTTTGTATTGTATAATTTAAAGTTTATTTATCTTGAATTTAAATTATACTTGTTAAATTAATATTTTATTTTTTTCATATATATAATTAATTAAATATAAACAGTATAAAACCGGAACGGAACGCCGGAATGCACCGAAACCGGAACGTTCCGTTCCAAACAAAAAACCGGAACGGTACCCGGAACGGATTTTACAACTATGCATAAGACAGAAGCCTATGGTTGCCTGGTTGGCACTTGGTGTAGATACAGACAAGAGTGACGTATAGCCGACCCCATATGATTCGAACTTTCCTCATCAAATCTGTCCACGTGTTTCAGTGCAAAACGTACAGACATGTAAGATCGAAACGTTATTTAGTAATAGAAAGTTAAGAGATCAAAACAAAAATATAAAATAAATCTATTTCATTGATTGATGCTCAAGTGAATATGTGCAGCGAGCAGTACTTAAGAATGTCAAACCAGATTCATCATTACAGTGGAAGCTAGTGAACTGGCAACACAAACTACTCATCTCCTGGCATTCGAACTTACTAAACAACAGATTTGAAGTACAACCCAAGAAGTTAGAAACTCGTCATGATCGAATGGAACTGAAATTGTTTGAGAGCCTCTCAAGCTGTGACCAGAATAGGCTTCCTAGAGAGAACCGTGGTTTATCTTCATTTATGCTGCGGCCACTGCTAGTTCGGCTAATACTAGCTACTGAGGGAGATTTTGAAGTTTTTGGTGTCCAGCCGGGTGATTTGTTAACTGCCACGATAGATCCCCCAATCTCTTTTTTTACCTGCTCTATTGCTTGTGGATTTGCTTCATATCCTGAAGCATCAGTAACATAGAAGGATCCAACTGCTCTATCACCATTTGCTCCAATCTCAGCGCTTGATATTGATAGCCCATTTTCGCGTAACGCCCGTGTCAAGTCTGAGAGCAGTCCCATTCTATTGTCCGAGCGAATGTCTAGCCTCAATCCCTGCAGATTATAATTCACTCACAGGTTCAAACAAGTTTTTAAGTGGTGGTTTTTTTTTTTGCTTATCATGGTGAAATTGTACCAGGGATTGTTCTCTGGAGTGCTTGGAAAATAGTTAAACATGAACAGAAGTACATACATGGGTTATTCTGCGCTCAATGGCAGCAATCAAGCTTTGAGTTAGTTTATGCCTTTCGTTGTCTGTTTCCAAAGTGCAGCCATCCTCCTGCCGAATGAAGTACTCCTGCAACAATATCCACATTCCGAGCAAGAATCAATCCCGCAATCATCATATTGTTTCAATAACACAATGTTCTGATCTGAAAGAAATGCATTTTGATGTCGTACCTGATCAGCCATGGTGCCCTTAGAACTAACTGCAGCATGGAACACCACATACTGCATATCAGTTAGAGCGCAGAGTGTATCGAACAGGAGCTTTGGCCGGTCCCTACTCCTGACATTCACCACAGAGTACCCCTTCTCCTCACAAGATTCGATAAACACATGAATTTTGGTACAGTTATTCCGATGTGCTGCACCTCCGCCATTGCATCCCTGACATGGTTCATAGTCTATGTTGGCATACATCAACTGGTGGAGCCTCCGCTCTGTGTGGGTCTGTTGCCCTGGGGCTGGAGCAAGCAACCGCACACTCCTCCTCTCCCCCATCCCATGATGGGCTCCGACCACATTCTCCAACTGCTCTTGCACATGTGCTAGTCTCTTTGGATCTGAGATCGGCCCTCCTCGAAACCCATCTTCCATGTAGATTATCGAAGCAGCTCTCGTGTTGTGGGTCCACGCCATGACAGATGTGACATGGCATTCCAACTCAAAAAGCACAGCTAATATTTCGGAAAGAAGACCTGGTCGGTCGGTCCCAGCTATCTCCAAGGCCGTGTGCTCTGTTGACACGTGTCGTGGCCTAACTTCTCTGCTGAGACAAGTTGGCAATTCCTTTGACATTCCCCTTCTCCTATTTGCACACAGTGCCTGCGTTTTGTTTTCCATTCCATGTTAAAAGCATAAAGGCAGGTAGGTTTAAACATCTACACAAGACTAGTTAAGTGCATATACTTAGACGTATATATGATTGATTATACGTATAAACATACTTATACGGTGATAGAGAGAGGAGAGGGAGGGAGAGACCTCCTGGATGTAGAGGATGAGGCTTTCGTCAGTAAGTTTGTTTCCAAGCTGGTCAGTCACGTGGAACACTGCATACCATGCAATCAAAACAAACCCACATGAATAAGGCAAAGACATAGGATAGTTTTTGCTGACACAGAGTTATCTTTTCTCATTTTCTGCACTGGTTCAGGGCTATATTTATCATCGAATAATATACTTAATTAACATGTGATATGAATAAATCAAAACAGATGCAGATAGCAGAACTATGTGGCTAGCTGGTGTAGGCATGAGGTTAGTTTGGAGGGAAGTGGGCACTCACCGTCCATGAACCATCCCCCATCAGAAGAAATATATGATTTGGATATAACAAGGTCAAGATCTGTTAAGAATTGGACCATCTCTAATAGAATCCCGTGCTTGTTTGCACTGTCAGCCTGCAAAAGCAGCAACACAATGTAAGCAGCAGCTAAATCTCTCAGTTTTAATGAAACTTTTTTGGTTGCAAATTAAGGTAGGAACTGGCTAGCCCTAATGGGTATGTGAAACTTCCATGGAAACTAGGTTACAGTACAACTCTTTTCACTCATTTTCCCGTGAGCGATCTCTTCCCATCTTCTGAGGTTTCTTTTCCAGGTCTTGTGACTAGGTTGGTTTCTTTTTGCAATTTGATTGCATCATATATAAATATAATAAACTATATGGTTATACTTTATGATAGCAGCAGAAGCTTTTCTTTTCTTTCGAGTTCTAGTGGGTGCACACTCGGTGGGTAGTCAGAGAGATGGGATCTTGATCTCATTTTTTGTTATCCACAAACTAGAAACTAAGAACTCCAAACCAGCAGGATAAAAGATGATTGAATTAAACATGGGTCTAAATAACATGCAATTAATATAATTAAAAAGCGTAGTTTAAGATAATGGAAAGTGACCTTGACAAGAGTGCGATCTTGGTATGTTTCATTGTCTATGCAAACTCTGCAACACCAAAACCAGGTTGCAAGATCAAACAACTGATCATACAGATATTATATTTGATAGAATTCAAGAACACTATACCTCGGAGGATAAATTCTTTCAATGAGGGACTCAAACTCAGGATCGATATAAGGCTGGTAAGTGGTCTTCATCTTCCTCTCTTCTTAATCAGCTAGCACCGCTGCTTCAAGGTTTGGTTGGCCTCCTAAATCATCCTTTATATACGTTCGTAACAAACAAAAAATTAAGGAACGCGCTAAGACAATATATTACAAACGTAGGGATGAAGCTGGAGATAAGAAAGCGGCTGTGTGATTAATTGTTTCTTAAGATTTAATCAATAGAGTTGATTAACTGCAGATTAATGTCGTCTCGATTCTCTAATATATATATATTGAGCTTCTTTCTTGAATTCAAAGAAAAACAAATCCACGCGTATCATCAGCGTATGAATCAATCTGTGATTCAGACACCGAAAAGACAGATCATACAAGGAAGAAAATTGCGAGAGGAATTTGGTTAAATCAACAAGTCTGCAAGAGGAGCAGTAGCTTTTCAAGAAAAAGAAAACAAATCAAATTTGAGTCAGCATGTGTGCCTGTATATCAAGAAAAGTTTTAACATTAAGGATACGAATAAAAACTAATTTCTCGAATATATATATATATATATATATATATATATATATATAGAGAGAGAGAGAGAGAGAGAGAGAGAGAGAGAGAGAGAGAGAGAGAGAGAGGGAGGGAGAGAGAGAGGAGGAGGAGGAGCTACCTAGTGTAACAGCAAATCAATCATATAAAAGCAATAGGAGGGCATGGCGTTTACAGAGATGGGAGTGTGGATGGGCTAATTTTAGAAGGTTTTCTTTGCTCTAGGAGCTGTGTTATATAGCAAATTAATATTGGAGAGTCAGTTTAACAGAAACTCTACCCTCTCTTGATCCATTTTATTTTACGTGCTTTCACGGGATTTAAAGGTCACCTGGGATGAGGACCGAGACTTTCATTGGGTGTTTGCCACGTATACGGATCACGACACGTGGTAGATATTTTGCGGCGGCTCTGCTCTTAAACATTGGACACGTGGTTATTCGACCTGTGATTTTTTACAGGGATGGATTTATAATGTGTTCCTATTGTTTAGAGAGTTGGAGAAGATTGAGCTGTTCAGTTAGGCTTTGTCTTCTCCTTCCTGCCGTTTTAGTTTTTGTATTGCTAGGGGATTGCCCTAGCTCCATTGCAATCTTCCTCCTTTTTTTTCTCCGGTGAAAACAAATTAATCATAACAATATTCGTGCCGGATACTAAGCCATCCGTGATGAGGAAATGGATCGGTGAGCAAACTTTTATTTATTCATAAAAATTGTTTAATATGCTGAAAAATAATCTACTATACCTGTCTAGTGTTCCACCATAATGCCGTCCATAACAGTGAATGTTGAAGCAATTTGGTCCACATTTTTCGGTACAATGGAAGATCATAGTATTGTGCAACATAATTGTTCATTGAGATGGAAAAATTCATTAAAAATAGTAGGGAATTTTCTTAGAATATCAAGTTAATTATAAATACTAGTATGTTCTTGATTTCATTTATTATCACGATCATTATGACTTATTTATCATTACTATTATCATCAATGTTATTATTATAATTATCATCTTAATATAAGAGTTCTCATGAGGCGTGGTGTGATGGTAAAAAACTAGTGATCTGCATAGCAAGTCTCGAGTTCGACTAAAAATCTAGAATAACCAGGATTTTACTCGCTCACCTGGACCCACAAAATACGATTTTCAAAAAATAGAGTTTTCTATCATCCAAAAAATATCTTAATACACGAGGTTTTATCAATTGGATTATTGTAATTGGATGATACATAGAATCTAATAGAAATATGTATAGACAAGATAAACATGTTCAAATTGTAAAGGAGACCTGAACTGAACATTATAGACGGCCAAATTGATAATAAAACAAAAGTTATAATATTTTTTTGATGTTGAATTATATTTAAATTTGATTAAGAAAGTTTTCAAGTTAAGTCCTATAAAAAACCCAAGCTACTTTGTTATCTTGCTTAGAAAACGTCTTTAAATCAAGCTCATAAGCTTGACATGACATTTCTACCAGCTGCTTGACATTTCTACCATTGCAAATGAAAAATCTTCTTATATTTTTGTAATTTTTTTTAATAAAATCGGAGTGACCCCGGAGACAAACAACAAATTTGTGGAGCTTCAAAATATATAATCGAGTAATATTTTTCAGAGGTTGCTGTTGAACTTGGAAGGTGATCGTTTCTCTTCTCTCCTATCCACAAACAGAAATAGCTTTCTGAACGTACACACAACAACTTCTCTTTACTCCACGGCAAACCGACTTATGAATCTATCTCTGCAACCGTCTTGACATCATTCACTCCCTTCTCTCTCATCTTTACAGTTTTTTGTTTTTGTCTTAAACAGACAAGACAGGAAGTAGATGAAGTGAGGTTTTATGCAAAACTGTTACTGTGTCTTCTTCATTTGATTCCCCAATTTCATCATCAAAATGGATTTGCAGTTGGTGAAAAAGGGTCTTCTTAATTATGCCAGAAGAAAGAAGAGGTGGGCTCTTTTACTAGCAGCTCTTGGTTTCTCTACTTATACTGCCTATAAAGTTTATCACTTCCCTTCATTAGCTGAAAAAAGAAAGAGAGTATCCAAGATTTTTGGAGCTTTTGTTGCTGTTGTTGAAGCTATCTCGGATTCTGCTGACACTATTGGGGTTGTTTCTAAGGATTGTAAAGATTTTGCTCAATCCGAATCAGACCAAATTCCCAATAGTTTCAAGCAAATTTCTAAAGTGGCAAGGTCAAATGAGTTCTCGGATGCACTAGTTACCCTTACACAAGCTTTAACTGTGGGGACTTTGCGTGGCTACCAAGCCAGTGCAAGAAGAATTGATCATGATGCTGGTTCCAATGGGAATGGGAATGGGAATGGGAATGGAAGTCCAAGTATACTGGATGAGGTTTTTGATAAGCTTTGTTCTTCAGCTGGGTCTGGTTTTGTTTCTGTTGTTGTTGGAAGCTTTGCTAGGAACTTGGTTTTGGGATTTTGTGAAGGTGGTCTGAATTCAAATTCAGATTTGAATGCTTCTGCTACTGGTACTGATGGTCATGATTCTGCTCGAAAACTGGTGGATGTGGTTTGTGGTGATAAGTGTAAAGAGCTGATTGGTGATTGTATTCGGTTATTTGTGAGCACAGCCGTTGCGGTTTACCTTGACAAAACTATGCACATCAACACCTACGATGATTTTTTTGCAGGATTAACCAATCCTAAGCACGAAACCAAAGTGAGAGAGGTGTTGGTATCAGTAAGTAATGATGCAATTGAGGCTCTTGTCAAGACATCTCATCAAGTTTTGACAAGCGATGATATTAGCAAGAATCCGAGTTTCGATTCCCCTTACTTGGCTGTTGATCAAGGAGAAAGTTCAATGGAGGATGAGCTCTGTGGAAAAGAAGCGTTTTGTAGTGATTCTAAAGCAAGAAAATCATTTGACGAGGTTAAGGAGAATGGCTGGGTTAATAAAGTTTCATCTGCACTGGCAGTGCCAAGCAACAGGAGGCTTGTTCTCGATGTGACTGGGAGGGTTACATTCGAGACTGTTCGGTCTTTCCTAGAGTTTCTACTGGAGAAGCTGTATGATGGAATAAGGAGATGTGTTCATACTGTTCATGAGCTTCTTGTTGAAAGTGGTCTTGAAGTAGTGAGATATGTCAATGCAAAATCCTCTGTTATTGCAACTGTCTGCATTTCTTTGTGCTTGCACGTATTGGATGGTGATTGGATTCTGGTTCCAGCTTAAGTTGTTGAATATTTCAACATCAATTGTCATCGAGTTCTCTCAACTCTTTCATGAAACTTAAGGATATGTTATGTTTCTATTTTTTATGTACAGCTCAATTCATCTCCCCATACCAGAAGAAAACAAGCTTATTTGATAATTCAATCTTGCTTGTTATCACAGAAGCTTCTTATGTGTAACCCCTTTTAGAACTGCTGCAATACTTTTTTTGTTTGTGTGATAATATCGAAGAGAATGGATGTTTGGTCGTGTTAAGGAATCATTTCACCTAAAAGCTTAAGCTTGTAGGTGAGGCTCCAGAATATGATTTATATTATTCTCTAACACACCCCCTCAAGTGAAAGCCCTTTGGGCTTGAAACTTGTACACAGGCGCATACTACCTTGTGTTTGATTTTTATCAAATAGAATGGGGTGGTGAGATTCGAACTCATGACCGCTGGGTCAATAAGGCTCTGATATCATTTTAAGAAACCATCTCACCTAAAAGCTTAAGCTTGTAGGTGAAGCTCCAGAATATGATTTATATTATTCTCTATCAGGTTGAAAGAAACTGTAGATGTTTAATGGCAACAGTTTCAATTATCCTTATACACCCGTCAGATGAATAGGAATATAGTCTGATGATTACTTTGTAATGGCTAAAACCTCTGTTATTGCGATTGGATGCAATACTTTGTGCTTTCAAATATTCGGCACTGCTTGTGTCTTGGTGCCAGTTTAAATTTTTGATTAGTTCTGTATCATTTGTCATTAATTTGGTGAACTCATTCAAGCAACTTTGTCTATGAAGGATGCGTTCTTGTCTAGTTGTTTCTTATAGCTCAATTCATCTAATATAAGCCGTATAATTAAGGAAGTTATTTTGATGTTTCTTAACATATAAATTTCTTATTCTATCCTATCTTCTGAGATTGCCGTAAAGCTTGTCTTCTTCCGGTACCATTTAAGAGACATGAACATGTAGTAATGTATATGGTTGAATAAATTTGCAAGAAACAGGTTTATCTTGTAAATCCATGCATACTCTGCATATGCAGAGCATTTACATGATTCAATTTCATGTTGATTCCGTACTGGCTTTTGTGGTTTTCAAGTTATGAAAGAAGACTTTCCCGTCTGTGGATTTTCTGTAATGTCTTGAATCGTCAATAGAGATCAAGATTTTCTGTGATTATGAGGAGTAATGCAGTGCCTGCTGCTGATGGATTATTGATGAACTCCACTCCATTGTTCAAGGCTACTTTCAACAGCTGATTATCATTGTAACATGGTTTAGGGTAACTTTCTATCTAGATCATGGCCAGGTTCTTTTTTTCATGTTTCAACTTTCTGGATATTTTCTTTCCAGTCACAATTTCCCTATCCTGTAAGGCTGAAACAAACTTGTATACTACTAGTAAACGTGACGTGTTCGAGTTAGGACGTGCATCTCTTGTAAGAATTTGGAATAGCTAGGGTTTTATTCGCTCACCTGAACCCATAAAATACATTTTCCAGCAGGTGGGGTTTCTCGAATCCAAAAAAAAAATATTTTAGCTTTGAAGCTGCATCATTGCATGAAGTCTGCGGCAGTATGTGCAGTATTTGGATTGTACTGATATCATGGAAGAAAAGACGATGGTAGAATATCAAGTTGTTGCACGTGTTTCTCATGAGTTGGGGCACGGCAAGATGCCTTTTATGTTTTAAGATTTCCTTTTTTTCAACGGGGTGCGAAGTTTTTGGCAGGATTTTCGAAAGCATTAGCTTTAGTGGAACGGTTTTGCCTCGGGCTGATAATGTTTGCGGATCCTAAACCGTATCATATTGATTTTGTTTTAAGATTACATCACTTGATCTAGACACATCTGCGTGTAGTCATCTGGATTTAACATTTTTGGATTTGCAGGTTGTTGTTGGGGAATTATTTACCAAGAACTAGGGTTCCTGAGCCCCCAGTTTGTCACTAAATGTCTTTCTTTTGTTTACATCTTGCCTTTCACTAAATGTCCATGAAGAAGAAAGCTTGCTCCCAACTCCCAGCTCCTATCCGAGAAACGCTTATAAATTAAGCTCAGGTGAGTTGTTTCATGGATCCAACTTCAGAAAGGAGGAATATGATTCATAAATTGTTTCATGGATTCAACTTCAGAAAGGAGGAATATAATTCTAGTCTAACCAGCGTCACTTTTTACGCAACATACATGTATAGCATAAGCTCAAACCACGATGCAAAGCCCAGGTGAAAAGGTTAAAAATGTTTAAAAGAAGCTTGAGGTAGAAATGAACAGAAGGGATCAATGCTCAAGTTAGGATCAGTATACAATAAACTGTTAAGGAACCATCTCACCTAAAAGCTCAAGCTTATAGGTGAGGTCCCAGAATATGATTTATATTATTCTCTAACACACCTCCTCAAGTAAAAGCCCATTTAGGCTTGAAAATTGCACATAGGCCCATACTACCTTGTGTTTGATTTTTATCAAAATAGAATAGGGGTGGTGAGATTCGAACTCATGACTGCTGGGTCAATAAGGCTCTGATACCATGTTAAGGAATCATCTCACCTAAAAGCTCAAGCTTATAAGTGAGGTCCCATAATATGTTTATATTATTCTCTAACATAAACGAGCTGTCTTCTTCTTAGAGAAGTTCAATAACATGCTAAACTTCACCGCCAATGACCTCCTGATGAGAACAAAATTCAACAACATAATTTATTGTGAAGTCAAGGGTATGAGGTCAAGGTTGCTTAAGCCTTTCTACTTTGACCAGAAAACAAGCAAATGAAATAACACAGCCAACCATGTTTATCTTATCCTACCACATGTGTAGCTGGGACCGCACCTTATCTGAAATTTAGCATCATGTGCGCCAGATTCTACATTTTAAAAATTGAATAAAACATATGAATAAGCAAGCTGGAAAATTTATTTCTCCGCTATTGTCGTGCAGAAGTTTTTTCAAAGTATTATCTGCTAGGTGGAGCTTGTGTCAGTCTCTTTTGCAGCTGCCTCTTCCTTAAGCTTCTTTTTCCAGTACTCATCAAGTGGGGGTCCAAATATTGCCTTCCCTGAAACAACTCCAATGCTGCAAAATCCTTATAAAGTCATTCCCAAAGCATAAAAGACATGTTATGAGAATATCAAAATTTTGATTGGAGGCTTGTTAGCTGATGGGTGAGATTAACATAAAATTGAGGTCGTCAAAAAGCTATACCATTGTATTGTTATTGCAAAAATAGTTTCAGATAAAATTATCTGTCCAATTCTGACATGCCATTTCAGAAAAAAGTTGACAAAACACCAGAATAGTTCAATCAAGTAAACTCAGAAGAAGCCGTTAGTGGAGCTCTATTCAATTCTCAGGAGAAGCCAAAAGGGAGAACAAGAATTGCATGCTGACTTAATGTTTTTTTTTGCACAAAGTTGTATGTTAAAAGCCTAACAGAAACTTAAAAGGAAATGCTACCCATCAAAATGCAGATAGTTCATTTCCAATAGTATGAGAAAATAAAAAAAGAAAATGTAAATTCTATCAAATGGAATGCCTGAAGGAATTCCACAGACAACAATAATTCCAGTGCAAGCAAAAGATGATTTAAGGGAAAGTCATATTGCAGATGGCAAAGAACTTTCACACTCAGTGTAGCAAAACCACCCAACGGCGGCAAGTTAAGCAAAAAGAACATATAACTGCAAGAATTATTGGATGTGAAATTTCTTTCCGCTTCAATTCCATTTTTCTTGCACCATATTTTTTTTTTTTTTGAAGAAAAATGTGTTACATTCAAATTCTGCACCGAAATTGTGGGATGCAGAATTTCAAGAAAATGCAGTACATATTTTGAAGGCAGAAGCAAGCGTTAGGTTTCCATAGATAACATGATTTCTATTTCAGTTACTTTTGCTAGAAAATCCAAACTTCCCCACAGACATAGAGATGTTGGATGAAATGGAGGAGAATCAATCATATCAAGTCACATTTACCAGATAATTCAAATTTTGGCAACCATAAGATGCAATTAATCAAGAAGCAATGAAACTTTTTCCCCTCTTGACTGCCACTATCCACAATTTCTAAAACATCTATGAAATTAGCTCAGGCTATCTGGGTTGCTTCTGCAATTAAGCTAATAACAAGCGCTTCAACAAGTACTTTGACCTCCAAAAGATTCCTTAAAATCAGCATAAATGTGAAGCCTTAGTTAAAAAAAAAATACACATCAACTCTCCAAAATTTTCCCATTATAATTCAGTTGAACCAAGTCCATCTATCTGTATAAAGAGGTAATGGGTCCTAAAATATCTGATCTAAAGGGCTAAACTTAATACACATGCTTGTTTTTATGAGGAAAAGACAGCCAGCAAATCCAAGCAACATAAACAGAAAGAAAGAAACTAACAAGTATGTGGAAAAAGAAACTTAAGGAAAACTTACATAACAGCTCCAATCACCAGAGGAAATGAGAGAAACCTGCTTCTAAAGAACATAATTTTGGATTCAAAAGAGATTAAAGACCCTCTCTTTCTAGCATATGGATGCTTCTCTTCAATTTCAATTTCAGGGTTTTAGATTTCAGTAATTTTTGGGTCAAAGTAAGATGGCCTTGACGACAAGCATTTTGTATGGCCTTGTGAGCCATCCTACGCCTAACCTTTTCATATTTTTAATAGCCCATGAAATCTTTTTTTGGGCCCGGGTTGGCATGGCTCCCAATTAAATTAGAATTTAATTTTGATAAAAAAACTCTTTTTTGTGTGTGAGAAAATAAAAAATCATTTTAAATATAAAGAGGCAATTATATTAAAATAACTTCCACGTTATTTAATTTAATTTGAAATTCAGTTAAAATAAAAGCTAAAAAGACATGTATTATTAAATATATAAACTAATTATTTTTATTATTATTGACCTAAACACATTTTTATTTTTATTTTTCTGGATGAATATAAAATAACTAGAAACTTGAAGAAGAGAGATGGTTCAAATTCATGTATGAGAGTATCTATGACCAACAGGGTTGCTGGCGGTTACTAGTACTTGTTGCTTATTATTTTATGATTTTTTATTCGAGAAAATTCTATTTTTCTTTAGACACTATTTATAAGTCCAAATTAAATGAGTAAAATCTCAGTTGTCTCATGTTTTTATAAAATACACACGTTCTGACTCGAATCCGAGACCTGCGAAGCAGATTTTAAACTCTTTATCACCACATTATACCTCTTAGGAACTTACTATTATATCTTAGATTGTTACAACTTGAGATTTCACTTCACCAGGAAGATAAACTAAGTATTGTACATTCAAAGGCCTCTCTCCTTGCCTAAACCATAAACATTCAAGGATCAATGCGAGCTAGTTGACTAGTTGAACATCCTCCATCTACGGTTACTATGTAAATTATTGCAAGAAATTGCCACCCATCATATCCGGGGCATGAACGCGCAGGTCTACGTGTAAGAAAAGGCAAATGCTATTTACAACTTGAACCTATGACTTCCTCAAGTCAAATGATTTATGTTTGATTCACACACTCCCAATCAACAATCAATGAAACACGGGTTTGTAATCGATGGAGCGATTGCACTTCGTAGCTCGCAAAAACAAAGCGAGGTGCTGTGACCACAGTTTTGTCAGAAGCTATGGAGGATAGCTGCTGATGATCCATATAAATGGAGGTGCGAGCAAGCAGGTCCACCACATGGATTCATCATAAATCCATGAATACCCATTTCTCCTCTTCTAGATACTCATTGACTTTTTTTCTTCTGACCATGTTTAAGTCAAACAAAATCATTCCTTATGGCCCCCGGCTATGATCCAAATTCCATCGAGATCTTAAAAGCCAATTTCTTGATAAATAATATATAAGGGCGTTCTATGATATCATATACACCGTCGAATAATATTATACTAATTTATCTGAAGATCAAGTCCCTTCATTTATTGCCATGGCCAATACACACCACATTGCAATCGAATTCACTTCATTGCTCAACAGCCAACTCTCACCAACAACAATTTATGCCCCTGTTTTTTCTTCAAACTGAACTTGGTAGGGTGGTTGTTTGTATAGAGCCCCAAACTATATCTTATGCAAAATGTGCTTTCATTGTTTCTGAGTTTTGTTGTGGTCTATGTTTTTCCATTTTTTTTAATATTAGCGTTTAGATCGATGGTCGCACGGCTACAACCTACGATCTACAACCTTAAGAAACGTTTTAACGAAGAACTTTGTCGTGGGGGGGTTATCTATTGTAGAAATCCTTGTTCTAGTAGCTAGAATATCTTGATAATGCCCATGCCTTTAAAAAAAGACTTTCGCTTCCTTAATTAACGAGAGATTACCGTGTTCATCATATAACTAGACTAAGCTAATACGACTTTTCTGTCCTCTTAAATAAATATTATCCGCAAGGGCCACTCGTATCAAAATATCACTCCTCCTCTAGCATTTTTCCTAATCTCTAATTTTACTAATTATCCTTGCATGGTGGCGCAATAGCTAGCCGTACACTATTCAGCAGCGTGGATTGTACCCAGATTTTGCCTAACGCAGTAGAAAGTTGGTGGAGTCAGAAATTGCCATGACTCGATCGAGAAAAGAATTTTTGGTAGGTAAGAATTTTAGTGCATTTTATATAAAACTGTAGTGTTGTTTTTTTTGAAGTGTTGTTAAGAAAAAACATGTTTTCACCAGCATCTCTTCGTACGATTCAACGATACCGAGTCCCGAAGCAACCTTCTTTAATTAGCTGTGTAAAATTAACTAACACTGATGATTTAGGAGAGTTCGGTGAATATGAGAAGGGATCTATTTGCACAGCAAGGATCATGTGGCATTTTCTCAGGTCTTTTCAATGCCTCTTGAGAATAGTTTTTTTCTGTTTGCCTTCTGAGAAAGCGCTTTGATTTTCAAAAACAGCTTAATTAAAAGGTCGAAATATCTAGGTAAATAATTAGGAGATTTCATTAATTAAGTTCAGTTACACCCATGGGAATTATCTTAGAAAAACCAAACCCTATATGGCTTTTCAGCATGTTCCAAACAAATGGAGCAATAAAAAAAAACCAGTGGTAATAAACCAATATATATATATATATATATAATCATATTTTTTGAACAAATATTGATTATAATTTAAGCTAAGTAAACATGCAATACGACCACAAACAAGTACTGTTGATCATGACATATTAAGACGATTACGGCAGCTCTATGCTTCATGGTTTCTGCTTCTGGGTGTAGATGTAATCGGTGTGAGCAGCAAGTGTTCTTCTCATCAAGCACTCTTCCTCACCAACTCCTTCACAGATCTCTTCCATCACCTCTGCGTGCTCAGCCTCGACAACCTAAACAAATTCCAAAAAACAAAATACTGGTATTTATCAAAATCATAAAAACCAATAAATTTTTTAAAAAATCAAAAGTTCCAAGTTCAACCAACCTTTTGGTGGTTCTTCGCCAAAGA
The DNA here is from genome assembly GCA_025169955.1 of Salix arbutifolia. Taxonomy (NCBI): domain Eukaryota; kingdom Viridiplantae; phylum Streptophyta; class Magnoliopsida; order Malpighiales; family Salicaceae; genus Salix; species Salix arbutifolia. The sequence goes on from CM045908.1 coordinate 449,541, forward strand.
ACCATTAGGGAAGTCTGGCTCAGGGCGGGCGGCGTAGGTTAGAGCGGAGCAGAGGAGGAGGGCTACGATCAAGAAGAGTGCTTTTACCTTGACATTAGCCATTGTTTTACTTCCTATGTTTGAAAGAATATTATTAGTATATGGGAAAGATCGAAGATATTGTTGGGATTATGAGAGTTGGGAGGACAAGAGGGTTTTGTGGTGGGATATTTATAGAGGGGGAAGAGAAATGGTAATGGTGTGAACTCGTGGTGGTGGGAGACTTGTAAAATATCAGCTTGTAATATAATATAATTAACCATAACACATTAAATCTAAGGATTTTTTTAATATTCTTCTTCTAAAAAGGAATTTAGAAAGAAAGGTGGAATTAATTAAAGGTGGACCACTTGGAATTAATACAAACTAAAAAGGTTTGAGATTCATCGAGAATATCACCACAGATTTGTTTCACCTTTATATTTTATAGAAAAACGTTTGGTTGATGGCTTGTCATGGGTACTGAAAAGCAAAGGGAAGAAAGTCAAATGATTTAAAAGAAAAAAAGTGTGGCGTGATGATAAAGTATTTATAATTTGTATAATAGTTCTTGAGTTTAAGTTAAGATATATATTTTTTATAAGAATCTGAAATGATCGGGGCGTTTGATTGATGGTTTGTCATGGGTATTGAAAAGCAAAGGGAAGAAAGTTAAATGATTTAAAAGAAAAAAAGTGTGGCGTGATGGTAAAGTATTTATAATTTGCATAATAGATCTTGAGTTTGAGTTAATATGTATATTTTTTATAAAAATCTAAAATAATCAGGGTTTTACTCGCTCATCTTAATCTACAAAATATGTTTTTTAAAAGGAATTTCATCACTTCTAAAAAAGGATTTAAAAGAAAAAAGAAACAGGAGTCAAAATTAATTCGGTCGTAATGTCACAATCATAGGCGTATCGTACCCCCCTAAACAAGAACTGAAATGCTTGGCAAGTACAGATTGGTGATATAAATAATTCAAAGAACCAAGAAAAATAGCTATATATATTTATACACACACGAAGATTATTCAAAGATTCGTAACACTAAAGATAATCTGAAGGCTTGCATTTTTCACATCATAGCATGCATAAGTCAACATGGAGCTCATGCTTATGCCATCTACACGAGGATTTGTTGAATATCTTGAATTAACCTAGCTAGCTACTAAGATAAATAAAGAAACAAAACATAACATAACAAGATCGAGAGCATGCATGATCTCGCTTTTGCTTACAAAGGTTGACTAAAGAACAGTGAAAAATAAACAGATGGGAAGATTTTCGTTTGATTAATATTGTGGCAAGGAATCGATCGGGTGTGTTCTAATGAGAAAGAACCGAAAGCTAAAGCCAATGTCGAAGGAGTCAAAAGCATTCGTAAAATGAAATCCTTTCGGTAGGTAAAGCAAGGCAAATGGATCAAAATTCCAAACGTATTTATGACTCCATGCCAATTAGAGATTGGGATTTGTGAATTTCTTTTTATTTGATTGGATTCCTTAATTCCATTGATGGTCAAACTGTAGACAATAGAATTATTATTACCTCTTTCTTTTTATATATTCTTTGTCGGTATACAAGAAATATCACCAGTCAATTTCTCTTTTTTTTTTGTTGATTACTATAAAAAAAAGAAAAAGCATTTATATGATTTGAAGGATATTGTATTGTCATATTAATTCAGTGAATTCGACAAAATTATCGGTTCTGAAATTCAAATTTGGAAAATTAAAGAAGGAAGTAAGCTTCTTTGACTAGAAATAGCATGCATGGCTTTTCAACCTTGTCATATTTACGCCACTCGTTTGGCTGGTTTCATATTGGATTAGGCTCCTTCGCACCCAAACTCCGAGTGTCAAATCCTATTTCGCCTTTGATTTTTCCATGGTCTATATGTTTGAATGAAAAGAAATCATTTTGAAGAATATTGCTAGTTTTTATTAGGAATTCTTTGGTCCTAAACTTGGTTAAATCCCTACAAATTTGATTTTAAATAGGCCATCCATAATTGAGTTTAGAGCATTCCCTGAAAACACAATCAATTTTTAACGAAGCTTGCACAAATCACTAGAATAGATATTTCAAAGGGTTAGCTTAATTATATGTGAAAAAAATAAAATTAATTAGCAATCCTTATCCTTTAGCCGTAGTGATCATGTGTGGTCTGTTTTTATCACTGTGGGAATTCATGAGCAATCTTTTCAGACTTTATTAAAGAAGTTGTGAAAGTTGAATGGTAGGGTACACTGAAGAACTGGCTTCGATTATAAATCTAAAAATGAAAATAGGGTCTTCCATTCCATGTTTAATTGCCTGAGCTGTGGGCTCCATGATAGAAATTATACGCCCAAAATTAAAGATAAAATCTTCGAACCTGTCCTGCAGACACACAGTAGTGATATGAAACCAAAACAGGATTCGACTCCGCCATGACAATACGAGCACAAAGGGCTGCAAAGTCCACCATGGACAGTGTTAATTTGTACTACTTCGAAAACTGTGAGGCTTCATGTCATTTTCTTTTCTTTTTTATAACAAGATGGCCGGCCATCTTACACGCATCACAACTAATCCATGTAATATCTTGTCGAGCATATAACATACCACGGGTGATAGACATTTATAGAGACTCAAACCCGGTTACAAAGAAAAGAACCAAGTCCTGGCCCCCGCTTGACCATGACCTCAAGTCCTTCATGTCATTTTCTTGCTGTGAGCAGAACCTGTGTATAAGCTGCATGTGTGACTGTACCTTCATTTCACATGGCTTTCCAGGTTGCAAATGTCAGTGGAGATACGGCCATGGAGCTGCGATCAAACAGGATATAGTCAGGTAGGAGCTGTTCAATGCAATTAGGCAATCACCATACAATAATTTGCTGGAACCTGTTTCATGATTAGGATTTGGACGGGATATCGATGCCTAACTTTTACAGAAAGATGGTCAAAAGGGGGCCAAGTAAATCAGTGTGAAAGGCCATTCCAATGTTATCAAAGAAAAAATTGTTATGTGTAAACATGAAACTGAACCTGTCGATAGCTTCCCGCCACATTTATAAACCAATAAAGTGAGATGAAGGAACAAATTATCAGCGAAGTGTGGAGCCAAGCTTATGCTGGCCATGATGTCAAGATGGATGGATGGATGGATGGATATCAAGCCAAATACTGCTTCTCGTGAACGCCATGGTGTCAACTAAGCTGTCCTTCTAGTCTTGTCTTCTGGCCTAAAAACTAGAAGCATTCAAGAGAAGTTTTTCTCATTCTCTTGAAAGCCAAGCATGGGCCTTTCTAGTGTGGTTATCCTCGTCTTGGCCCATTTGATCTTTGCTGCTACCAACACTTGACTTTGCTTATTTTGGACTTTTTGGCTGGGATAATAAAAAAAACAAAAAACAGACATCTATGATTGGACTTGATCCAATTATGTGGTAATATGAGAATAAATGGAATAATGTCAAATTATCTTATAATATGTTGAAATATAATTTAATGTGTAAGGATTTTGTATTTGTATTGTTTCACTTGTTATTTTATTAATTCTTTTTTTAACCTTTTTATTTCACAAATCTCTCTAAGAAACGTGTCGTGATGGTAGAAAGCTTATGAGCACATTAAATCTTGAGTTCAAGTCAGGACTTGCATTTTTTATAGGAGTCTAAAACAGTCAAGATTTTATCCACTCATCTAGACTTATAAAATATGTTTTCCGGAATGTGAGATTTCCTCGCATCCAAAAAAATAAAAAAATAGCCAAAATATTTGTTAGTAAACGAAAAGGACATACATCACTTTCTATTGATTAGCAAGTAAGAATTCTTAGTGAAATTTTGTTTTGACACTCGAGACTATTGTAGAATATTTCTACTTATTGGCACTTGAAATAATCCTTGCACGAATTCAGGTGAAAAGTTTTCAAAATAGAGTTTAAGTATATTTAATTAATCTCCATGCTTTTGTTATTACCTATATTCTCATCTAAGCTAGTTTGGATTGTTCTTGTGTTCATATAAATGTTTTAAAATATATACGATGTGTTTTTGCATAGAAATTTACTTTAAACCCTAATTATTATTATTATTTTACCATATAAGTGCTTGAAAGAGTTTTCTCATCATATAAAATTTATATAATTAAAAATTAATAAGGTCAACTTTATTGAAACTCAATCGAAGGTTTGAAAAAAAAAGCAACTCAATTCAAGGTATGTAAAAAAAAAACTTATGCCCAACAAATGCTCTCAAACCGAACCCTCTACAAACTCGACCCAACTAAACCCCGCACCTAGGTCATGATCTCTCGCCAATAAACAACCTCTCTCAAACTGTCGTAGACCAAGAAACTATTCTTGCAAGTCAGACAACTTGAGCCAAGAACACATCATTGAAAAGCCCAAATCTAACATGTTCTTATGAGTTCATCAACAAGTATTTTCACGTTATGACAAAACTCCTCACTTCATGGTTACCGAACTAGAAAAAGGATGAACATCCATGAAAGTTGGGTGCTCTGAAATATTGAAATCTTAAAATTCAAGCTCGGAACTAAACCAATTAGCGTCCATTAGGTATCATGGGTTCTTTGAAATTGAGCCATTTTAAAATCACATGTTCATCGGTTAAAATTATATGCATGTGAACTGAGCAGTTTTACTTCATCAAATGTTAATGCTTGAAGGATTATTGGGCAAAGAATAGCTTCAGATCCTATGATGCTGATCATATCGATGAAAAAGATTATAGGTTAAATTAATTCTTCAGGTGACTTAGTGATCAAAGCTATTTTTATTCGAGATTCTCCTCAGGTCTCTTCACCATTGCAGGTCAACTGCTCCATGATCCTGCCGAATCAGTAGAGATGCCCTCAAGGGATTGCTTTAACAGGGGTGCGAATTACAAGTTGGGCGGTGGCTGGTGGGGGACATATAGAGCACTGCAAAATCCATCTTCTATATTTGTCTTTCTTCACTGAAACTATGCTTTATTTATTTCTGTGGTGATCTGGTGTGGAGAGATATGTATTTTACACCATAGTTTTGCATGAAATCATCGAATATAGCTTTTAACATTAGTAAAAAAAACTATAATCTATAGTTTTTAAAACTGAAACTATAAAAACAGCACAGCATCACACGATGCATCATCGAAGTTCTTCGATGCTAAGATTGCTAAGATATTGGTGGTATAAAAAGCGAGTGAAACAAATGAAAGAACAAAAAAAAGGCATTCTTTTGCCCAACTTCCTTTTTAAACGCCGGCCTCTATTTACTCAGCAAGAACAGGTTATCAGTTGTTCTTTGAGTCTCTTCTCGGTTACTCTGATGATGATTCTAGTAAGCTAAAGATTCTTTATCACCAATTCGGTCCTTCGAATCTTTTCAAGGGAAGACCTCAATACTCATTCTCAATTGTATTTATCTAAATCTATAAATTTTATCCAAAAACATATGAGCTGATCAATAAAATTCATAGGTTTGGGACTTGATTGAGAATTTGTATATAGATTAGATACTAAATTGAGTTTTCTCTCCTTTTTTTTTTCTATCCATATCCATTCCTTAACATTATAATAAGAAGACTTTTGAGATCCCAAATCTTTACATTATACAAGTCGAAGAAGTATAGATCTTTAACTTTGATTTGGTAGCTGCCCCTCAACTTACAGATTCCCTTTTTTGGCCTTTCGGCAAAGACAGCACTTCGACAAGTTCATTGAAACTGGAATTATTTAAGGTATTAATCATAAGTTGGCATGTCACTCTCTTAATCTCAACGAATCATCTCCTAAGTTGTGTCCAAATGTCAGAATATTTAGGCAATTTGTAGTGACTTTGCTGGGGACGGTATCTCTCATGTAATAATTAAATAAATAGAATAATTATTATTTTTGCTATGTCAATTATAAGTAATCTCAATGCCCAAACAGAATAATCAATAACAAGTGTTAAAGAATCATCTCATCTAAAAGGTTAAACTTGTAAGTGAGACCCCATAATAGAATTTATATTATTTTCTAACACTCTCTCAAGTGAAAGCCCTTTGGGCTTGAAACTTGCACAGGCTCACATCACCTTGTGCTTGGTTTTTATCAAATAGATCAAATAGAATGGGGGTGGTGAGATTCGAACTCGTGACTACTGGGTCAACAAGGCTCTGATACCATGTTAAAAAATCATCTCACCTAAAAATTTAAGCTTGTAAATGAGGCCCCATAATATGATTTATATTATTCTCTAACAACAAGTGTGTTGGAATTAGTTTTGATGTAATATAATTATCTGTTCGTAATTAATATAGGAAATTAAGCAAATGTGACATCACTTAAAAGCGATCGACATATATAATTCTCAATCTTTAGCTGTGAGGCTGATCCCGCACCACTCCATTACTAGACAATTCTTTTTTTATTTGACAATAAAAGTATTTTTAAATCAATTCAAGGATTTTTTTTTTCCTCAAATGATCATTCAGTGCATTTTTACATTAGTTTTAATATATTCAGAAAGAATTAGTAATCTATTTTAATGCTAACTAAGATTTATTTACAAAAAATAAAAAATAAAATATCTTGAAATTAAATTATTAAAACAATTAAAAACTACCTTGCTCTCTTTGATCAGCCATGACATGCATGTGATGCCACCCAATTTTCGCTAGGGGCTCAGGCTTAGCTACCAAGTGCCTAAGAGCCAAGCCACACACTTGGCTCCTCGCACGCGGATTCAATCACATTGGACACGCGTCAGCAGTGGAGCCCACTTGTTTTGTTTCTTCATGGCTTAGCTAAATCAAAAGCCAATTACGTGCATGTATGGAAGCGAGTATCCAGCTGTTTAGAGGTATTAAAAATACGTTTGCTTTAAAATATTGTTAAACTAATTTTTTTTTAATAATTTTAAAGTACTAATATTAGAAATTAAAGAAATATTTAATACATTTTTTAAAATATATATATTTTAAAAAAAAAGCTCTACACAACCATACAATGTATGCGATTGTCAGCTTCAGTTTGCCTTTAAGAAAAGGCAACGATCCTCATCGTGGCCACTGACTAGAAAGCCAATCCCTGTACACATACGGATTATACATAAACATACGGTTATGGACGAATACACCCTTGAAGAGGCATGATTCATTCCCATTGTGGGTCCTACCAACTTTTCCCATAAATACGAGCCCCCGACGCTGCCTTTCTTCCCTTTCCTCCTCCTTCCTTCCTCCCCTCTGAATTTAGCAATTTGTACAGCCATGCTGTCAACAGTTTCGGCCACTAACCCATTGGTTGAACAGATGCTCGACAGCCCATTTCAGTCCTTTGAGAATGGCTTTACGCCTTGGGGCTGTTTCGACCCCTTTCCATGTGCTCCTCAATCACCAAAACCTGTTGGTTCGTGTTCCGGTTCGGATGAATCCAACCGGTCGGACCAAAACACTGACAATTCAAACTCAAACTCCGGTTCCGATGCCCCAGCCCCTCCGGTTTCGGTCATAGATGAAAGGAAACGCAGGCGGATGATATCAAACCGGGAGTCGGCAAGGCGGTCTCGGATGCGTAAGCAGAAGCACGTAGAGAACCTGAGGAACCAGGTGAACTGGCTTAGGAGTGAGAACCTGGAGCTGAGGAACCGATTGCGGAGTGTTTTGCACCATTTCCACAGTGTACGAACAGAGAACGATTGGCTCCGGTCTGAACATAGTATGCTCCGAAATAAGCTGTCGGAAATACGCCAAATCTTGATGATGAGGCAACTCCCTCAATTCACGTCAGCATGGCCATGCGATAATATTATTTCTGCCACCGAACAAATACCTCTATCACTAATCACTTCATGAACTATATAGTAAAATAAATCATGAAATTATTCAAAGCTAAAACAGGAAGACAAAGAGGCCTTATTCGTAGTTGCTGCTATAAAGCAAAAAAAAAACACTTAATGGTGGGGCTTTCGGTGATTTTAATTTGGTATAAGGGTGTTTTCCAGGGCAAAATACCTGGCTTGTTGTCTTGTAAAAAGGATAGTTAACTGGTGTTTGATTATTTTAAGCAATTTCATATAGTGTTTTGGGTTTAAATTTAGCACTACGTTTTATGCTCCACTTAATTAGATTATGAATAGCATCATAGAATCTAATTGGCCGGCCACATGTGCACGTAGATATGCGCAAGATTTATGATGCCAGCAGGGCAACTTCCAAAGTTAATATTGTCGGTATCCCATGTGTCCTCGCAAAACTTATTTGAGAGAGATGGTTCTTTCCAATTTCTAATGAGCTTTATTGTTATTATTATTGAATTAAAGCTCAATGGCTTCTTTTATAATTCCCATTTTATTTAATCAAGCAATGCTACGGTATGCCATAATAATTTATTAGTTTGGGGTGACATCTATCTCCTCTTCACCTGCCTTCACGAATAGCATGCATCCAATGCTTGATTGAATTACATACAAAAGGAGTTAATTATAACAACACATGAATAAATAAAAAAGCTTGCAAACTAAAAATATGATAATTGTTTTTTAAAACAAATAATTTATTTATCTGAATACATTGGGCCGACTTGGAGAGTTGATCCTTAAGATTGTCTAAAAATAAGATGTAGTCTCGATTGGCATATGAACTAATTTGAAGACATGTATTATCATTCAAAAAACCTGAATTATCAACCATGATCTGTCTTAAAATGATTGGTTATTTAGGGGTTTGTCTTCAAGTACAAAGAAGGGAAGAGTAAGGTAATGTATAATTAAATATAACTAATGACCTTGCAATTTAAAATGATGACACTAAAGGCCTCGGATTGTCATCAAAAGGCAATCCAACGAATTTAAATAAATTAATTAATCGGACACTTGTATATATATATATATAGTCCTATACATTGAATTTTATAAGAATTCTAAAATTAAATGTACATGGACTAAAACATTATTATAATAGATAACCTCTTGATAACCATTGTTTATTACAATTCAAATGCAAGTGTGTGACTATTGGTAGGATCTTGTGTCATCGGACTCTTCCTGTGGTTTGATTTTTGATAGTTTTTTTTTAGTAGGAGAAAATTTCATTCTTTAGAAAGCGTATTTTATTGGTTTAGATGAATGAGTAAAACTTTGGTTGTCCCAGAATTTTATAAGAAATGCACACCCTGACTTGAACTCGAAACCTGCTATACAGATAACAAGTTCTTTGTTATCACACCACATCCCTTAAAAAATAATTTTTGATAATTGCTTATCCGTGGAATGACATCAAAAAATATATCCACAACATAAAAAATTAAAAAATAAGTAAAATCTCAGTCACTCTCCAATAATGCTGCCTTTTCATTTTAAGGACAAAATAAAATGCTGAATATATATAATCCTCTTGCTCTTGTTGGTAATTGTTAGTGGTTTAATTAAGAAATCATGGTAAGGCGCCATGGATTCCTCTCATTAATAATAATTACTCCTCTATATCTTTTGTAAATGTTTATATATATTCTACTACTAAATGTTTACATTTTGGCATGTATATATAAAAGGAAAAATCATATCCTAACTTATAAAAAATAATAAAATATCATAAAAATATATTTTTCTCTCTTTTTTTTTTCTCTCTCTCTCCCCCCTTCTTTTTTCTTATCGTATTCATAATTACCTTTCTAATTAACACCATTAGAATTTCGGGATTTTCTCCATATTTTTCATCCGATCTTTTGGTTTGGATTAGGTAAAAAGTTGCCTTCTCTTCCCGGTTTCCGTTAAAATAATATGGTTTTTGATGGGCATTTTCACGATACTAGCTAGGGCATAAAAATGCGTGGTTTAGTCAAGGAATCATCTCATTTAAAAATTTAAATTGTTAGGTGAGATCTCAAAATATGATTTATATTATTCTCTAACACACCCTCTCAAGTGAAAGCTCTTTGGGTTTGAAATTTGCACAGGTCCACATTACCTTGTGCTTGATTTTTATCAAATAGAATGAGATGGTGAGATTCAAACTCATGACCGTTGGGTCAACAAGGCTCTGATATCATGTCAAGGAACCATCTCACTAAAAGTTTAAGCTGTTAGATAAAGCTCCAGAATATAATTTATATTATTCTCTAATAATTATCAATGAGAATAGGTATTGATTATAACCCATGTCAAACAACCGAAAACGCCATACTTGAGGTTATGAAGGTCTGGCTCTGCTCGTCTCTTCTTTTCTTCACTGGTATGTCATGAAGACGAAGCACATTTAGAAGTTGTTTGGCGTGACGTTTCACCCGCCGCGCCACAGCTTTTCAATTTTTTTTTCATTTTAAATGAATATATTTGGTGTTTTTAGATCATTTTGATGTGCTGATGTCAAAAATGATTTTTAAAAAATAAAAAAAATATCATTTGAATGTATTTCGGCACGAAAAACACTTTAAAAAACTACCGCAACCGCCTTCCCAAACAGGCTCTTGACTTGGAGCTTCTCATATTTTTCACGTTTTGAAAATGATTTGCTTATGAACTTGAAATATCATCTACTGATCGGTTTTTCTTTCTTTTTAATAGCACGCTAGTTATGGTTCGGTATCGCTGGACCATCCTCGATCAACAATCTAAAGAAATTTATGCTAACGGGATAGCATTGTGACCCCGTCCAATGGAAAAGGTGGGTCTTTCTCTTCATTTGCCAGTCACACGTCATCTTAGCTTTGTTCGTCAGAAACAACTAGTTGGATAGATTTTGCATAATTCTCAAATTGAAATCCAAGATGTAATTGGCACTTCAAACAAGAATTCAAGTTATTCAACGTCCATGTTATCAAGAACAGGAAAATTATGCCTTTTATTTCTTTTTCTGATAGGAATTGACAGAATTACGCTACCCATATCATGATATTGAATGTCCATTTCCTTGACTCACCATGTTTTCCCTTGCAATTGACTCCAAAAGTTTGATCTCATTATTCTAGCCATCAACCACTAAATTATTTATCAAATTTTTTGTGGTTAAGCGGCTGTAGTCACGCCCCCAATTCTGAATTCTGCTAGTATATATATTGTTCTTTTCATAGTTTGATAATAATAATAATAATAATAATAATAATAATAATAATAATAATAATAATAATAATAATAATAATAATAGCATTTGACTTTCAAGAGTTCAATTGTTTTCTCATAAAAAATGTTTTCAGTTATTTAATTTCTTGGTTTACAATCATAAACAAAAACTCTTGAAAGTTTTTATTAAATTATTCTTTTTACTTGTTTAACATTTGAAATTATTTTAATGGCGGGTATTATTTTGATTATTTCTTTTATCAAAAAAAAATTACAACTTTTAAGAAATATTAAAAAATTTATGCTTAATCATTTTGAAAAAATTATGCTCTTATTGAAAATAATTTTTTTATTTCTTCAAGTATTTTGAGATTTCAGTTCGTAGTCATGTTACAAATTATTATAATTTAGGTTAATTAAATTATACAAACAACGAGTGATCTTTGACCAAATCTTTTTTTGTATGAGCTTATTTTCCCATGATACGATCAAATGGGGGATTATAGGGTATTTTTTAAAAATATCTTGCACCTAAACACTTAATCTCTTGAAATTTAAATCCCACTTTCAACCCCAAAGCAAATGCATCATATATAATTCTCAATACTCAAAACATGGAAGAAGAAAAAAATAGATGCGAGTAAACCTCGTCTCCTATAAAGTATATTTTGTGAGTCCAGGTAAATAATTAAAATCTCAATTATTTCAAATTTTTATTAAAAATATATGTCATAACTCGAACTCGAGATCTGTTAACACTTTACTAACTCAGTTCACAACTAAAGAAAAGCTGGTTCCATATTTTTCAGGAGGCTCCCCTTGTCTGTTCCCTGTACCGCAACTACCGATCATGGACGTGCCATTCTATTCGTCAATCTTTGGCCATTAAGTTAGTCCAAATATTCTTAATTTTTCTCCTAATTAGCTAAATCAGGGCCACCGAACACCTCCGAACCTGATCTTCTTTTCCTTCTCCTCCATCATCCAAAATTTTGAATTGGTTTAAAAGTTAATAACAGCTTCGCTTTCACGTTTCTCTTGCTTGCCCTTTTGGTTTCTTTGCTGTTAGAGAGTGTAGAATGTATGACAATATTTCTTGTAACCCTCTCGATATATAAGGAAAGCCTTTCTTCATCCATGGAAGCATCCCTTCCCCTCACAAACAATGAGCCATCGGAAGATTTACTCGCAAGGAAGCATACCCTTTTCATGGGAGGACTCACCTGGAGTCTCCAAGTTCATCCACACAGTAGATATAGGGCTGAACGCCGTTAACTTATCATCCCCTATTTTGTTTCCTCGTGACTCCGTCACCCCCGACAAGGTGATCTTAGGCAGTCATGGCATGAAAATCCCTCTCCCTCCATGCGCGAGCGCGAACATGGAGCCTCCACGAAGAAGCAGATCACTGAAAGGGTTTAGGTGGTGGCAGGAAGACCCTTTCCTTGCAGCTTTCAAGGAATGCACAAAGAATGCGAGAAATGGCAGGCTGTCAAGTGAAAGCAAGAAACAAAGGAAGAGCAGGCTTATCTTTTCGTGCAAGAGTTCATGTGATGTTCAGGATGATAATCTGGTTAGGCTAGCTGATCTTCCTGCTATCCCTAGAGATAGAGTTCGATGAAGATGAAACCTATTTGGATTGGACTAGGATTAGTTAACTTGTTGATTTCACTTTATCAATTCATGATCTAAATTAGATGGACGAATCAACTTGAGATCCAATCAATCAATGATCTAGCCTAGTTCGAGTTGAAATGAAACTAGAGAAGAAAAATAATTGCTAAACAGGTTAAAAATCTTGATTCATTAGTTTGTCTAATATGAGTATATATTAGTCATAACATAACTCTCGATCAATTAATTTCTTTTATAAAAAAATATATATTTATTTTAATTTTTTAGAAAAATATAAAAATAAAACTCGACAACTCTCCAACCCCTCCAACCTATGACCTGGGTCAACCCATGTATCACGTTTTATGAATCTCTCTGTTAAATAATGACAAATGTAATTTCATAAAATCACATGGAATGCAATCCATAATAGGAGCTTCATAATTTGTGGATCTAAATAAGTCAATGGGCCGAGATGATCAAACATCATGAGTAATGGCCCAACGAATTAAGGATGGTTATGTAATTTCATGCCCTCATGATTGCGGCGTATATATAACGCCGTATAGTTAGGGTTTGAGCAGCCACCTCTCAAGGCTTCCGGTTCTTCATTTACTCTTTTATTCGCTCTTTTTGTTTTTTTTTTATTCTCTTCTTCCCTTTAGATTTTGCTTCCTGGTGGAGCTTTAAGAATGATTGTTCATTTTCGTGTATGATAAAACTTTGAGGCTGTGATGACTGATTACGTTTCTCGATCCTGAATATCATCATGTTAGCTCTTATAAGGACCCAAGTGAGAGCTAATTTTTCATTTGTTGACAGCATTTGTGCGTGTCTGAGCCTTTCTTCTGTTGATTTCTTTTGTGCGTGTCTGAGCCTTTCTTCTGTTGATTTCTTTTGTGTGTGTGTGTGTGTGTGTGTGTGTGTGTGTGTGTGTGTGTGTGTGTGTGTGGTTTTGGATCTTGAAATTGTGAAGGGTGTTTGGTTCTGGGTTGCAATGATAATAAGATCAATTCCTCGTACTGAATAATGCTCAACTGGGCATGACAGACTCTTTATTACACCCATAGAATCTGAGCTCCCATTTCCATTCCTTCAAAGTTTTCTTTTTTATTCTTCAGCTCTTGTTTGGGATCATGTACAATATAGAGTTATCTGAATAATTTTCATCAAAAACAAACATTAACTTAATATGTTTTCATATGATTTTCATGATTTGAATTAAAAATAAACAAATATGTTATGTTAATTACCTTTAATTTAACAATAACAAGCACACACGAAAGCTAGAAAGGCCGTGTGAAGGGAAATTAATCGACGAGTGGCCACATTAAAAAAATTGATTCAAGTAACGGGATTGAAAGAAGGCCATCCCTACATGTGCAGGAAGCCAAGAACTGAACTCGTAATTATGTTCTGTCAGTTTAGAACGGAGATTGATCCCAGACTGAAGAACATTTCCCAGCAGGTAATTCTTACCAAGAACCTGCAACATAGTTATCAGGAGGAGGCTGAGCCATTTTTAACCGCAGCAGCCTAGCCGAGAACATCATCTTATATCTCATGTTAAGGAGGTCTTCCAGGTCTTGTGCTTGCAGAAGCTGAGATATGTCTTCAGTTCGTTTTGGAATTTAATTATTAAAACTAATTTGATGGTTTGAAGTCCTAGGATACATTCCAGCACAGTTGACAGTACTATAATTAATTTTGCGAGAAAGCTCCTCCTCTTTTGAAGCAAAGAGATTTGTCGGTAAACATGTTGCCAGGCAACTGGAGATTGGCAAAGCCCGCCCGTCTGTTATAGCTTTTTCAACTATGATTTTCAAAAAAGTTATATTTTTTTTAAAATGAATATGATTTAGTATTTTTAGATTATTTTGATGTAATGATGTCAAAAATAATTTTTAAAAAATAAAAAAATATCATTTTGATGTATTTCAGCACGAAATACTTTTTTAAAAAACTATAAAAAACTACAGTAACAGCTCTTCCAAACACCTTCTAACCGCACCCGGCTGATTGGCTCTAGGCCAGGTTTTAAAAAACAAATTAAAAGAGAATTAATCTGTTGTGAAACTTACAACCTAATCATTTCTAGAAAAACCGTGCAAGACATTGATTTTTTTTTTATTTTCTTTCTTCGAAATGATGTGATTTTTTTATTTATTTTTTAAAAAAAAAAACACCTTGATAAGTCTCCTGATCCGTGATGCTTGATTTGTCCTGGTTCAACTTCAATTCAGGTTTCAAAACTAGCAGTTTATTTTGTTTTACGTTTTAAAATTATATTTGGAGAATTCTAATCTTATTTTTTCTGTTTCAAACTATATTTTTTATGTATTTAAAGTGCTAATATCAAAAATCAATTTAAAAATATATATTTTAATACAGTTCTAAATAAAAAATACTAAAAAAAAGAATCTCTTTTAAATCTGTAAAAAAACGTGTGTTTTTCCCAAGTACTTGGCAAATGCCATTCAACTCGAGCTGTACGGCTGGTCCAGCTGGGATCATATCTTTAAGCACTCGCTCTATATTTCCAGGTAATGCCAGCATCCCAACTGGTAGATAATTTCTTCTTTTGCATATCAGGATACAGCTAAGTTCATGTTCATACAGGTCCCTTCTCAGCAAGTTTTCAGCAGAATCGGGGTCCCAGCCTTGGAAAAAATCTACACTGGTGTCAACCCTCAAGCCAAGGGGGAGACTAGGACCAAAATTGTGAGATTATTGTCAGTGGCTGGGCCAGAGTTGAGTTTATGTGCCAACTACAAGTCCACATTATGATCCCACCGGCTTTTGGCCGAAATTTAAAATTTTTTTTATTTTAAATAAATATATTTTGATGTTTTTAGATCATTTTGATGTGCTGATTTCAAAAATAATTTTTAAAAAATAAAAAAACATCATTTTGATGTATTTCGGCATGATAAGTACTTTGAAAAACTACCGCAACCACATTCACAAACAGACCCTTGCGGGGTCTGCCGGGTGGGCAGGCCACCAGAGTTGCTTCTGTCTGGAGTCCAGGGAACTCAATCTCAATGCTCAATAGTGATTTCTTTTCTGTACATATCTTTGAAGCAACCTACCGACCGGGTCTGGAATTGATAGAACAGTGCGTATCGCATACTGGCCAGCAAAGATTCAATGATCAATGTGTATTTTGGAAGTTAAATCATCAATGACTCGAGTCCCCACTGTTTTGATGTCTTGCCTGCATATGCCATTCCCACAGTTCCCTCTCCATTATTTTTCCCATCATTGAAACATGCATTCCTGACCCAATGTATTGCTAGCTTGCGTGAATGATTAAGGTTATATACTTGTTTATCACAGATATGCAGCAATTTTTGAAGGTTGAGACCATGGGAAAATAAGGGCATTCAACTCAAACAAAGCAGGAGAAAATAACTTTAATTCAAACATTAAAGATGCCTACAGATCCATAGGTACAAGAATGGCCGATACCTAATCAGTTGGAATCAGCCAAGTCTTTACATTCTAAATTTGAGGAAAACAAGCAACACAGAGAAACAGTGCAGAAATTAATACGATAAAAAACTCCAAGCTTCTTCACAAGTTTCATCCTAACCATTTGTTTGATTACAGAGATGGAATTGGTAATCAACTTACAATTATCGAACCAGCCACATCCTCGTACAAACCAGCACTTTCATTGTTTTTCTTGCTCCCTGCTCTGGGGCTGCTACCTGAACTGCTATTTGAAAGGGATCCGAATGTCGATTTCTGTAAGACTCCTGTCGGAGAAGATCCCACCTGTGGGCTGCCATCCCAGCCCTCTCTCAAAAGGTTAAGAGCTGGTGAGCTTTTGCAGGAATCCACATGGCTGGTGCTGGTGGTCAAGACCTCTCCTAAAGGGCCGCCAATTGAAGTTCCCCAAGAGATAGGTATCCAGTTGGCTTGCTTTTGGCTTGATTCATTATGGTCATCGCTCACCCTTAAACCCGTTTGTATAGGGTCAGTCTCGCGAGATAACCTCAATGGTGAGAGGGCAAGTTTCTCTCGCATAGGTGAGGATGAGGGTGACGAGAAGTCTGATGAAGCCATTGGGATTGACATTGAGAGCTGGGTACAGTCAGGTTTCAACTCTTCTGGCCAGCTAATGACAGAACGATTTGATTGGTCCTTCGGCCAGTCATCAATGAATTGACGAAGGGGATGCTGATCATGGCTTTCTTCATCACTAAAGTTTATAAAAGACTCGTAGGGTTTAGAAGAAATGTAAGAGCTCTTCTGCGATGGGTTGAGGAGAGAATCATAGGAGACAAGTCCAAACTCTGTTTGAGAGCACTGCTCCATTAGGATATCTTGTTTAGGAATACAGAAAGTAGGAACCCTCTGTGCATCTTGTGCTCTGCCAAAGACATTCACTTACCGATGAGTAAAATCTAGTAATTAGGTGAAACAATGAACAAAGTTTCCTAAAGTCAAACGCATCGACAAAATATAAACAGGAACCATAACCTCCACGAATACATTTTTTTCTATATAAAAGCCTTCAATCGAGATGTACAACCACAAATGGGGAGGCTATAATGAAACCCATTGAAAAAGGAATCCTAAGTGTCAACTACCAGGACTAGTCACTGTCACCCACGTAAAGATGAAATAATGGTGTCAACTTTATGGTAAAGTAAAAGGAAGAGAGTATGAATATACATGCTTTTAGAGAGAAATGCCATCTTATAAAACTTGAAACGGATAACAAAAAGCAAATAAAACAAACAAGCAAAAGCTCATATGCACATTTTTTACCCGTTGACACGAGCAACTGCAGGAGACTTGGAAGCAGCACCCGGCTGCAATTTATTTAGCTGTTGCTGTGTGATCACAATGCTGTTCGAGGCGGCGGCACCACTGGTTGCAACCGAGGTTGACATGGAGTTAGACATTGAAACCACCTTTGAACTGGCAGTCCCAGTGGCAGCATGGCCAGTCTGGCCTTCCACAGGCTTTCTTGAACGATGGCGGCCTCTGTTTATGTGCCTTTCGCAATATTTTTGGTCAGCTACAGCATCCCTTGAGCACCGCCATTTCTTGCCATCAGTCCGACGACACCTTCCAGGCTCCTGATCAGTGTTGTTGCCAGGGTAACCTAGGTGGAAAGTGCCCCACCCCACTATGTAGATTGGGAAAGAGGCATGCAAAGGAAAACAAAAGGAAATAAATCAGCCAAGAAAAAAGGGGGGAGGAAAAAAAGAGTAATTTCACATCAAACAGGGTATTATTTTATATTTATAGCTACAAAAACAACTTTTAATTCGTGTGCATATAATTTTACATTATTTCAAAGATCATAATGAATTGAAAAAAGCAAGCTATTAATTTCAGTACCAAACAAGAAAAATAAAACTCCCAACACAAGAAAAATTAAAAAAAAAGATGTGCAGTGTTCATTCTTCTAGCTATTTCAAAGGAATAGAAGAAGCTTACATGAACTGGGAGGGAATGACCCAGCAGAGGAACCAGGTAAGCCATAAAGGTTGAGAGATTTCTTGAGAGGAATGATTAAATTGGAAGGCACAGGCACACGTGCAGTGATGTATTTGTAGATCAAGGCCTGGTGTTCAAGCTCCATCCACTGAGATGGAGTAAATGGTCCTCTAACCCCATTAAAAGGCCCATGCATGCTTGCATTCAAGCTTCCAGTGCCATAACCTGCAACATTAGATTAAGCATTTCTTGCCTGTAACATTTAAAGAAGCTTTATGCATCTCTGTGTACTGTACAGATGGGGGGGAAATAAACCATCGCAAAAGTTTTATCTCAGTGTACTGTTGATTTTCCTCTTTTGTAAGTAACATTTTCCAACACTGAAAATTAACCAAACCCAGAGCAAAATTACCTGGCTCATAAGGGTGGAGGAAATTAACTTTTCCCTTTGACAAGACTCAAAATGTAAAATTTCTACTAAATGCCCATGAAAAGACCATCACCAGTACAAGGAAACAAGGCCATGTGAGGATAATAGCAAAAACCACCTTTTATCATGAATGTAACTCAAATCTGTCATTTCCCAAAAACCCATTTCTTAAAATTAAACATCAAACAAAATCTTTGGGCCAATTGTAACCAAAAGATGAGAACTTCAACCCCAACAAAAGAAAACTTAAGTACTCACTTGCACTTCTGCTAGCGGAAAGTGGACCGTGCTGGTAGTAAGGAAAACTCAAGGCAGAGTGGTTTTGCGTGTTTCTCTCAACCAAAACAGCATCTTTAACGAGAAATGGAGTAGCTTCTGGTTTTGGAGAAGAGAAGCTTAGCATGTGCTCTTGTTGGCGAGAATCATTAGAAAGCATAGAATTAGATCTCAGCAAAGGAGTGGGGTGGTGCAGTGGCATTGTTTTGGTGGCGGAGAGATCATCAAATTTTTGTATCTTTGTAATCCTCCAGTGATCATCCTGAGCAGAGGCAGATGAGGATGATCTTTCTTGCTTCGTTAGAACAGATCCAAGAATCTTTGGTTTGGTCTCAGGAAGTGAGACAAGAGAAGGAGTATCACTAATACTTTCAGGACCCACTAGTCCCTCCAAACCAAGAACCCCAAAGTCCATGGCAATAAGCTACAGAAACTGTAAAATTAAAGCAGGAGCTCATGGCAAGAAAGTGAAAGTAAAAGAAGAATAAACTTTCATGTCTTGAAACAAAGGGAAAGAAAAAGAGTGGCGCATCTTAAGGGTGGGTTCTGTACTGTCTACAGAAAGACTTTAGATTTAAAAAAAAAAAACACAAACAAAAACATAAACAAAAGGATTGAGTTGAGAAAGAGAATAAATAATTGCAGACGGGAGAGAGAGAGAGAGTTGAAACTTGAAACTGAGGGAGCAGACAAGGCTTTAAGTACCAAACACACTCTCCCCTTCTCGGACATGTTACCATTCATTGTTTTATAGATGAAAAGGAAATTTTGTGGTCATCTCAAGGACACTTCAAGTTACCTATTTGTCCTTCTTGTCATTGTGGTCTTCGATTTATGGAGTTGGAGATTATTTTTTAAACTATTTTTTTAAATTATTTTTTATATCATCATAAAAATAATTTAAAATTTAAAAAAAATTAATTTAAAATTAAAAAAATTAATATTTTTCAAAAACACTTTTAAAATGAAGTAACAAATATCACTTAGTTTTTAATTTTTACTTAAATGATTATTTTTTTCATCTTAAGGACTTAATATTTTAAAAAGAATTAAAGATAATTGAGTTCCCCATGAGAGGCCATGACCTCCTATTTATGGCAACAAAAACTTTTTAGTGTTCTATTTTGACACGATATGTGCCTTCATATCATTAGGCATTAGCAATCTATTATCCATATGTAGCCACCCGGAACAAATAGGCTATGGATACTTATTTATTTATTTTACTAAAATAGATATCCGGGTTATATAATATTCGGGTTAATTTGTATATATTTTAATTAATTTTATAGATTTTAAAGTTAATAATTATATAAATCTTTAATAAATAATTACAGAATTTAAACTTGAAATCACAGAATAAATGAAAATTTTAATTTCAAGCTTTTAGCGATTAATAACCTAATAAATGGTAGGCTACATATATTCTTCTAATGAAGGGTGGCTACGACAACTAAGACGAGGCAGCATCGTCGTGACTGCATCTCAACCCTTGCCTGCCCGATAAAATCGAAAGAAAAAGTGTTGATATATGCGAACTGCCTGCCACGTATTATGTTGTTGCCCGCTTTTCGCTGTGGATATGGATTCGAGGTGCCATTAGCATTCTTGTAAGCATTTTTTTTATATTATTATTTTAAAAACACACAAGTGTATACTTATATACCAAGTTAAATCCGTCCAAACTTAGATCTGGCTAAAAAGATTTAGAAGATGATGATACGGCTCCATTTTGTTTTTTGGTAGAAAAAATTAATTGAGTGAATTCTAGCACGTGAGAGCAGTTGTCATATTGGAGAGAGGCACGTGCGGCTTCCTTCAACTTCAGATGGTGGTCTTCGGTGGAATTGTCTCGGTCAGAGCTTTTTCTCAGGGCAATGCATGGTGGCGATAGAGCTTCGGTGTGGTTTCATGGAAATAATAATAATAATAATAATAATAATAATAATAATAATAATAATAATAATAATAATAATAATATGCTAACCGAAGCCACCTTCATAGATGTCCAAGGAAAGAAAAACAACACCCTACAATTGTGTATCCTAACCAGAAAAGTTGAAATGCAACGTGGAGAGTAGGAATCGGAGTAACTAGCCTGTCAACTTGTTATAAATCTTCTTTGAAAAATTATAAAACTCAAAGAGCAAAGACTTGTGCACACACTCTGATTTTATTTATTTTATCCTCAAAAGCTCACGAAACTTTGGTTTGGAGGTAGGAAAATCTCTTCTTATATGGCCTATTAGTCATTTATGGAAAATAAGGGTTGATTAGTATTTTTATATTATTTATCCATACTATAATTATTTTATCACCTTTAAAGGAAAAAAAAAACCTTTATTAGCTTTAAATGACAGAACACTTTATTTATTTTGCTATCAATTTTTTTTTATTCTCATGTGGGGTTACTAGTGATTGGGTCTCTTAATGTATATGTATAAAGACACTCATGCCATTCATGTGGTGAGATTTTTTATCCTAGTTATTTTTTTATATTTTTTTCAAATTTATCCCTAATTATTTTAATTAATTGAAAATTTTATATTGTTATTTTTTCAAGTTTTAATTTTTATGTTGTAATTCGACAGGATAATCCATGTCAGAAGTTTTGAAAGTTAGACTGAATTGACTTTATTTTATTTTTTTAATTTTATCCATCATCATTGAGTTTATTTGAAATTAATATTTATGTTTTTTTACTTTTTTTTCTATATAGTTATCCCAGTATCATGTGCGGGGTTATGAGTTCATCAGGATCACCATATTTGATTTGATTTTTTTTTAATTTGAGACTTTGATATTATGCTGTTTTGAGAATTGATTTTTGTGATTTCATTGAGTATATTATCCATGGAATTATCTTGATCTCACAACTACGTTATAAAATTGGTTTGATTTTTCCTAAAGCCAAATGATTAATAAATTATTGTGTTTGATTTTATCTATAATGGATTTTTTTCTTTCATTTTTTTGTCTATGCAATTATTCCATTCTAATATATTTTTTACTTTGTTAACAAATAAAAGAGGTGTTTGGAAGTGCATTTCAAAAGCATTTTTGAAAAAATATAAATTATTTTTTCAATTTTTAAGTTTAAATTTTAAAAAATGATGTTTTAGATCATTTTGATGTGCTGATGTCAAAAATGATTTTTTTAAAAAAAACATAATTTTGATACATTTTTGAATGAAAAACACTTTTAAAAATAAACACACTTCCAAACAAACATAAAATCATTAAGATGTTCTAGGAATACTGTAGAGATATACTTTTATAATATTAGCAAGCACTCATTTTTCACATTGATTTGTTATTGTTTTGAGAATTGATTTTTGTGATTTCATTGAGTATATTATCCATGGAATTATCTTGATCTCACGACTATGTTATAAAATTGGTTTGATTTTTGCTAAAGCCAAATGATTAATAAATTATCGTGTTTGATTTTTTCAGATAATGTATTTTTTCTTTTATTTTTTTGTCTATGCAATCATTCCATTCTAATATATTTTTTACTTTGTTAACAAATAAAAGAGATGTTTGGGTTATCGTTTCAAAAGCACTTTTATTTATAACTTATTTGCTAATTATTTTACTAACTTAACCTACTTTATTAAATTGATGAGTCATTTTTTCTCTTTTTCTCAAAATTTTTTATATCGTTTTGATATTTTTTATATGGTGAAAAATAGAGAGACCCGGCATAACACGAGCTGCTTCTCTTGGATATGTACAGAAGGCATAAAAGTCCTCCTCTCCAAACTCCTGGATTGACTTTCCCAAATAAAGAAATCTCATGCTAGAACTAGGAGCATTGAACTCCAAATGTTCATGCAAAACATGTCGGATTCAATTCAAAATATAGGGCAGCAGCAGGTGTGGAGATCATAATCTGTAGATTACCATAAATGATTTTGATTCAAACCCTTTGGTCTCAGATGAAAATGCAAAAGCAAGAGTATAGGGTTTTCTTTTGGGTGCTATAGAGCGTGGAGAACCAAAAACTAGGGTTTTATTTACCCCGGCAAGAAATGTATCCCTGTTTTATCCATATCCTATTAATTACGCATTAATGTCCCTTTGAAATTTGGCATCCTTCCAAGAAATATTGTTTGATTGGCGAGCAATTTCAGAGCTTTTAATTTTGCTCTAGAAGTTTTCTTCTCTTCTTTGAATGAGGTATGGCACGCAGTGCTATTAATGTCCTCGTAATAAATCATTTCACATGGAATAAAAATATATTTTAATTCAGATAATTGAATATTAAATATATATATATATATATATATATATATATATTTATGCTGCTAAATATATTGGCCTGGTGGGAAAGATATTTATGGGGAAGTTACAAGTCTACAAGGAAACTTCAAATGCAAGTTTGCAGCTCGTTGACGATAAACAAAACATTATCTCCAAGAAGGAAAAAATATGATCTGAGGAAATCCAAAAAAATTCCATTCTGAGAAATTTAAGCAGTTTCATTTTCACACCGAAGCTGGTCAATGACAGAGGATGGCTGCGTGTACAGCGGCAGAGGCCATGGAATCTCATCATTATCTCCATGAAAGTTGTCTGTAAATACCAACCCATGACTTTACGTCTTCCTCATGGATAAAAGAATATTATATTAAAAAATATTATAATATAATTTCAAAAATAATATATTATATCTAATTCACTTTTGGAGATGGATTGTAATGTTCTAACGATTCTTCATTGCAAAGTAATTATATATAATCTTTAATTTGTAAGTAGTTTTTGCTGTATAAATAACAAAAAATAGTTTTTCCTTAATATAAAAATCACAACATTATATAATTTTTGGATGGCCCATCTACTTCTCTTGGTGATATCTCTACAAGAGAAGACGAAAAGGTGAACATCGAAATAACATTTTGGGTCCATTCATTCTCAGTTCTACATCTTTCACCTCATCCATTTTGAACCATGAAGTACCCTCTACAGAGATCATCGTCCATCCATTGCAAGAAATAAAATTCATAAAATCAAGACATTGTCTTGCGGGGGGGTTGAGGGACTTGGAACTTTTCATTCCTTCGGCCATTAAATATTTCACAGCAGCTGATCCGATACGTTGCCCTCGAACATAAAGTCGTGGAGCCTGAAAAGGGAGTGCTTGAAAAATCAACGCTGTCAATTGCAAAATTTAGAAGTGAATACAAACTTTCATGTCAATAATAGATAAACCCTCCACGGAAAGAGAAAAAAGTTTAAACTTGGAAAACTTCTCAGCCTTTCATTGGAATCCAGTGCGTGTACGACCCAATCTTAACCCTTTAATTCGCTTCTATCCATCTCGGTGGGGGTAATTTGATTCATTTTGACAGCTGCAGCAAGTCAGCTTTTATCGGGATCTGGTTTTAGTGAATTTCAGGTACCACGCCGAGCAGTTTGCTCGGTGTATTTGCGTCGGTACAGTGGCTAGGTTTATTGTCTGTAATGGTGACTGTAAAGGGCCTTCCTTCCAATCGACACGTTCACAGCAAACACTGAAGCGTACAATGAGGAGAACAGCGTCTGTAGTTTTGTCCTATTCTCGTGAACAAAGGTTTAAGGGAAAGAGATGAGAGGTGGTGGTGTTCTGTTCTGTTCTTGAAGAAAAGGAAACAGTAGTTCTGTGTATTGATCAGAATCAGATCCAGCCTGTTATCACAACAGATTGCAATATCAGCACTTAATATAACCTGTACAAATGCTTCTTTATCAAATAAAATAATTTCGAAACAAATAAAATTTTAAAAGGAAACAGTATCTTGATTTTGTTTCATAGATTATTTTTTTTATCATTACAGAGCTTTCTCTGTAATAGCTAGATTGGGTCATTAAGATTCTTCTAGCGATACCGTTGTAACACCAATTGGTGTGTTTCTTTTTGTTGTAGAGTTTGTGCTTATTGGGGGTTCGGATAGTTTTTCCTGTCGGAGCTTGTTGTTTCCAAGTGAACAGTGTATTGTCATAATCTCAGGAGGAGATCTTGGGTTGAAATATAGCATTTGAGTTGATTTTTTATCACCTTGTTATGTGGTCGAAGATGACAATTTTACATTCACTGCTGTGGATCTATTCAGAGGCCCATATTGAAATTGACATGTACAAATATGTTCTTATGCTTGTGAGCTCAGTGCAATCATGTTTATAAAAATAATGATTGTTTTTATTGGGGTCGTGTTACGCTGCCCCTCACTGTATATTTTCGTGGTAAATTAAGAAAGTGTACAAAGAAATTTTCCTAAAATGATCATGGAACAATGTCGATTACATTGGAGTTGATCATGACTAAATAACATCACCAGCTTGATTGGATTCCATTAGATTTACAAGTCCGGACTTGATGAGACTTATTCAGATGAATTGAATCCAGAAGCTCCTTGATCAGATTTGATCCAAAAAGTGGAGTTGATCATGATTAAATAACATCACCAGCTTGATTGGATTCCATTAGATTTACAAGTCCGGACTTGATGAGACTTATTCAGATGAATTGAATCCAGAAGCTCCTTGATCAGATTTGATCCAAAAATTAATTTATTAACATATTCAATTTATTGTGCTTGGTTTTGACAATTAAGTCGGGAACTTGCTTCGGCGTTAAGGGAATCGAAAGAAAAAATCTGATTAAGCTGGCGTCAAGCTAATGGCAACTGGTGTTGGTGCTCCAGATAAAAGCTGCTATGCTGGCCGACCGGTTGTGTTTTAGATTGTCCACTGTTTTTTAGTTCATGCATGCTTTCAAGAACAGTCATTTGGCAGGCAGCATTCATTAAGCTGATGGCATTTGTTTAAATAAGAATGTCTTCTTGGAAAATATTAAACATTCGAAGTTAACATTCTCATGGATTCCTGGACACTTACGTTGCTCAATTTCGGATGCCGCCGTATTCTGTCATCTTGTTTTCTTGCAGCTGTGGCAGGAATCACAACACAAGAAAAGAAAAACATTTGTGGTTTTGTTGTTTGATTTGGCAAATTCCTTTCTGCTCTAAAGCTTGCAGTAAAGCGTTCTCTGTAGCCATCTTTCCTAGGACTGGAGGTGCTTACATTTCTTTGCTGTGCCATTTATCATCACTGAACAGTTACTCAATAACTGGGAGATATACTCCTTTACTCTCTCAGACTAATGGGGGAACACAGATTGTTATTGTGGTGGGTCGCACTTGCATGCGAAGCGCTTTTAATGTACTGCCAGAAAGTTGAATAATTTCAATCACCAACCATATTACCAGGAGATTCCAAGCCATCATTGCATTTCTACACTTATTATTGTTTTCATGCTATGAGCCATTGTTCTTTGGGCAATTGCTCAAACTGATAGATTTCTCTTGCAGGTCTTTACATTTTGACTTCAGGAGTTACGAGCAACTCATTAATAGAATGAACTTCACAAATAAACAGAACATTTTTTTACATATAAATGATTGCAAATTACAGACACATTAACAGTACTAGGTTCCCTATCAACCTGTTCATGCACCAGTGAAGTCAACTTTCATGAAATATGTGTTTGGTGAATCGATGATATCTGGAAATCAATCTCGAGCTTGGTTCGATTATCAAATACACATGCTGCAAAGCTATCTGCCGATCCCAAAACTGATCTGTTTATTGCTCAGTTCATCTGCAGCACCATCTGCCCTCACTACTGATATCTTCGAGATCTGCTGCAAAGTTCCAGTTGCATGAAGATTCACTACTGCACAGCAAATATCAATATTTCACTGGTTAATTGCCTGCTTTTGTTGATCTGTGTTAAGGAACCATCTCACCTAAAAACTCAAGCTTGTAAGTGAGATCCCATAATATGATTTATATTATTCTCTAACACACCCCCTCAAGTGAAAGCCCTTTGGGCTTGAAACTTGCACAAAAGCCCATACTACCTTGTGTTTGATTTTTTATCAAATAGAATGGGGGTGGTGAGATTTGAACTCATGACCGCTGGGTCAATAAGGCTCTGATACCATGTTAAGTAACCATCTCACCTAAAAGCTCAAGCTTGTAAGTGAGGATCCATAATATGATTTATATTATTCTCTAACAATCTGCTACCATGGAATAATAGAGGCAATAACACATTGGTTTTCAGTCGTGAATCAGGAAGCACAGGCATGGCCATATCGACCAATGCCTGTATTTACCATGTAGTATATCTGCTTCAATGCAGAGTATTGCAGACACTTGACAGAATTTTACGCTTTTCTATATCAAAACGATAAGAATATCATTTAAAATGAACAGATTTCTATAATAAATACCAGTTTTATTAAAACAGTCCAGCATTTTCCCTTAAGATATCTAGGTGTTTTGAAAATAGAATCGCTGCTAAAAACTGTGGTATTTAAAATATCTTTTTCTTAATATTGTGTTAACATTTAGTATTTGAGTCTCAAATACGTATGGCACCTCTCTAGTAAAATACCCAAATGCCATAAGCAAACATCCCTCTACTCTGGTGTCATTCCTTGTGCTTCTGAGAAGAGAAAGCAAAAGTGGAAAACAATTTGATCCATATTTCCAGGGTCTTCGCAGCGGGCATGGAAGGCACCTCCTGTGGCCACAGATGGGTTAGGAGTTTGGATTCTTCTCCGAAAGAAGCCCCCACCTACACTCCCATATTAGATATACGTATTCCTATTCACTTCTTTTCCCTGCAGAACTTTCTCTGTTTTCACTCCTTTAATATAGGGGACCTGGGAATGTGGGTAGCTCTGTGATTGGCATTCAATATAGGGCTGGCTCATCGCTTGCTTTCCTTGCATATCTCCATCTGTTTCCCTTACGTGACGCAAAAATCTTGTAGGGTCTCTCCTTAAGCGGCAGGGCCAGGATGATCACAAGAAAATATTCTGCCGTTTTTTCTTGAAAATGATTTTTCCTCGGAGAAGCCTTAATTTATATCCATCCCAGTAGCATCCAGGACTTGTAAACTTGGGATGATCGAATGTGCATGCTATCACTAAATCCGTCTTAAATTCAAAGATTTAACAAAAATGTTAAGGAACATTAATAGAAACATTTGATCGAGAGTTTTTTAAAACATTTGGGATCAAGTTTATAAGTTTAATTGAGAATAAGCATGCATATTCGAGACTAAATTAAAACTTTCTCCCGGGCCTGCTAGTTTGTTTCTGCGCCTAGCAGCGTTTCTCAAAAATCTTGATTTTCTTTTATTAAAAAAATATTCTATTAATATTTTTATACATGTTTGTATTAATAATATTTTTTATAAAAAAATAAAAAAAACTGAGAGGGAAGTCAGTAAAGAGAGTAATGGGGTTAATTTAGGAGGCCTGTAAAGAGGTGGCAGGGATTGATGGACAGAGCACTTTTACGGGAACAAGCAAGTATATACACATGCAATTTCTTTTTTAAAAGTAGAAGCAGAGCCCCGAAACACTTTAATGGATTTCCATGCGTAATTGCATACATAAAGCGCACCATAGAAATAAAAATCCTGTGGCTCCTCTCTGTCAGGTTGCTGTCCATTGCTCTCCTTTATTTGTTTCGACGGTTGACCAATTTTAGCTATTTCTGCTTTCTTGGTATTTCTGCGTTTTATGTTTCCACGTGAAATACAGATTTCTTGACTCGTGAAATCTTTCTCAGAGCCTGGAAAGAGATTTGGTTCGGTAAAACTGGCTTCGGAAGACTTGAGCTTCTTAATGATATTTGGTTACAGGTCTGGAAGAAGACGTGTGAGCTCTTTTTTGCCATCATTTGGTCACTTTGGCTGATAAGAAGCGATTTGATCTTCAGTAATGAAGATCCTGATTATAAAATCATATTCCTCTTTGTTTTAGCTATTCACTATGACTTCCCGTATCGTGCTCTTGATCTGCTGATGGTTTGAGAAAATGGTCAAATGTCAATAAAATCGATCCAATTGAAAGGTGGTCTCCCCCCTGGAGATCAAATATTCAAATGGAATGCCAATGGATCTGTTAATTGGTAGGCCTGGAGTGGCAGGGATTGGAGGTGTCCTTCGAGATTATATATATATATAATTTTGATTCGAAAAAAAAAATCGATTCAAGAAAATTAATTTTGTAAAAAAAAACTTCAAAGATGCTTTGATATCATGTCAAATTTGAATCTGTATATTTCAAATTGATTATTTGCTATTACATTTGGTATTGAATTTATGGAATAATTACATTTGGTATGACAAAAAATGCTGTTGTTGTTGATTGTCGACCATAAGACTTTTTTCTTTCTTTCAGGACCCTTCTCTTGGGAAAGTCTTATAGTAACTTCAATGCAAAATGCTATTTTGAAAAGTTAAATTGATAAAATAATATATTAAATAATATAGATATAGTTTTTTTGTATATATATATTTCAATGATAAAAACCATTTAAAATGGTCAAATATATTTTAATATATGTCAACCAATAATATAAACAAATTTTACAGAACAAACAATATTATAAATTTTAATTGTTCTTTTATATTATTTAAAATGCTACCTAACAATATTATATAACTTTTAATTGTAATTTTTTTAAAAATATATATCTTGTTGAAAAATCTAATGAATTCTTAAATATAAATAAATAAAATATAAGATTATAGTTTATATAAGATTACATGTAAAAACAAATACTATTTAGCAAATCAAATAATATTTTGTATATAATTGAGCAAAAAATAAAAACTAACCCAGAAATAAATATTCTTTTATAATTTAAAGATTCCATGAATTCATTAAAATAATTTTATGGCCGTTTAAATAATATTTGATAGTGTAATAATAATGGTTTTTTAAGAATATTTTATCTAAAATATGTATTAAAATAATATTTTTAAAATCATATATGAAAACAATTTATAAAAATAATTATTATTGTCACAGATCATATGTTTGCTTGCCAACTATTTCTACTAGTCTCAGATAATATTATATCATTTTTAAAATGTTTGGTTTTTTTACAAGAACATGTAAAAATAATATCTCAGAGAATAAAAAGTCATTTTAGCTATTGATATAGTCATTGGGTTGGAGAAGTAAAAGTGCTTACAATAGCTAAAAATAGCTTTGCCTCCTCATATAGCTAGTGGGTTGGAGAAGCTCTTATGATATAATATTATTCTCTAGAGCTGTTTGTCACTGTGTTTTAAAAATATTTTTATATTTTACTTGAAATAAATTTTTTATGTATTTTTAGATCATTTTCATATACTGATGTCAAAAATAATTTAAAAAAAAACAAAAATAACTTCATTTTAATATAATTTTAAACAAAAAAAACACCTTTTAAAACTACCTCAGTCAAACTAACAAACAAGCTCATAGCGCTCTATCAATGTTTAAATTTTGCTTCCTCCTAAACTAAGTCTTGGTTGATCAACCTTGTTGCTCATTGGTTTTGTTCAAGTTTTTTTCTCCTTGGGGAAATATGGCATGACAAGTACGACACATGTAAACCTCACCAAAAGGTATCTCCTAAACTTCTTCATTGACCTTGCCATTACCATAATCGGCTCGACGTACCTTTTTTGGTAGCAAAATCCATCACTAATTATAGTATCTATCGTGGTTGATTAAGCCTTACCTTTTGTAGTTACCTCTACTAAAGAATCCTTAGCTTAGAAGTAAATTGGATAGTGGCTCTCTTCAATGCTGTCCGTTAAAAACATCCTTCATTTATATTTTTCATGCCAAAAACATCCTTGAGTTATAGTGAAAATATTGCTCAAAATTAGTCAAATGTTCTAATAAACGAAGAAAATCAAAATAGCTCGACTAGTTCTTCATGCTATAAATTGGTCAAAAAGATATGAACAGATTCAAACTTTCTGGTTGATTTTTTTCTTCTCATTTATCTTTCTTCAATCTATTATTATTATTATTATTATTATTATTATTTCTTATCCATTTTGATGCTTTGTATTTTCAAAAGAGCAGAGGAATCGTTCCCGGTAATTGAGTCCACCAGACACACAAGGAAAATCCTCACGACGCCACCATGAAACACCCTAAGAATTTCTTCCATTTTCCTGATATAGCCAGACTAGATTTGGATATTTTACAGTGCTATTATCCTTCTATCATGCAAAGTGACCTCAAACAAGCCTTTTTCAAAACATGTCAGAATCACAATCCACGATAAATCAAACCAATCTTGAGCCAAGGAGTCCCGCTTCTTGTTTGGTTCCATTTAGCCTGTAAGGTTACCCGGTCCCTGGCACCGATGACAACTTTTGTAACAGGAGTGGAGAGGACTGGACAAAGGCAAGGACAGTCAAGAGCTTGACTTTGCAAGTCGATGGTCAGTAAAATACGGCGTCGTCTTCACTTCACTTGTCCTGCATGCAGTAGAGAGAGAGAGGAGAAGGAGGTGGTGGAGAAGATGCCATGCTCATTCCTCTTTATCCAGCCACCTATCTTCTATCCCTGCGAGATGGAAATAAAGTAGGCCCAGAGAGACTACACATTGAAATGACTTGATGGAGCCCTTTGTTTTCTGCTCCGTGCTGTGAAATCTACTGATGCCTGCTAGCCTGCTACTCCCATTAAAGCAAAAGCAGTACCTGGTTTGGTTTGTGTTTTATCAACATATTATCACCGAGTTGTAATTCTTTGAGTGCAGGGACGCTACTATTATTTTTACAAGTGTTTGTGATTATATTTTCAAGATTTTTATTCGAAATTAGTTTTTTTTTAATATTTTTAAATTGTTTTTGATAGTTTCACGTTAAAAATAGTTTATTTGAAATAAGGACAAATATTTTTATTTAAAAAAAAAATTTACGGTGTTTCCAATGAAACCTTTAAAATAATAGCTGGTTGAAATTTGAATGGTAGTGAGATAATGATTTTTTATATTAAAATACGCTGAAATCAAAGATGTTTTTTTAACAATGATCTAAATGTTTTCAAAATAATTTATATTTCAATTAAAGTCAAACAATTGAAAAAACGGATCCCTCTCAGGAAGATAATGTATTCTGGAAAAATAGGCAGGCTGTCTGAAAATCAAGGCAACAATCCTTGAAATTAATGCTGATGGGATTTGATGGGTATTGAACAGCAGTCGCCCGCATCCACATGAGAAAATGAGGTTTCTTTACTCCTAAAGGTATTTGTCTTAGGTGTAAACTGTAGGTTTTTCGTCCAGAGTTTTTAATGGTATCTTGGGATGTTCGATGGGATGGGATTAATTAAAGTAAAGAAAAAGAAAGGCAACGAGGGGAGCGTAGGGTAAAGTAAAAGAAGAGGTCTTTCTCATACACAGATCCCTATGGAATGCAGGTAGATGCCCAGCATTGCTCGCTGGAACTCATTCTTTTTGTTTAGGTTAAAGGTCTTGCTCTCTTCTCTTTACAAATCTTTTCAGAGAGAGAGAGAGAGAGCATGGATTCAGTTGCAGGAGTTTAGATTTTTGTTTCTAGTCTTTTAGATGAGTGGTTAGATTTGTTCCAGGCCCAATATATATCCCCACTTCTGCAACTAGCCAAAGAACAGATAAAAAACTCTGAAAATATTACGGTGAAAGGAGAGAGAGAGAGAGAGAGATACACACACACACAATGTTGTTACTACATTATCAGTATATGTCTTCACCAATCATTGTGTTTGCCCTTGCCCTTGTCTAAATCTTTTTTTCTAACTAAGCTAGAATTTAGTGACATCAGAAAGCACAAAGAAATGAAGTCCATCAACAATGATGATAGTAACAATAACCATAATGCTGACTGGTTAGGCTTCTCTCTGTCCCCCCAAATGAACATGGAGGTTCCATCAGGTACTGATCATCATCAACAAACACAGTCTGCCTCTGCTTCTGTTCCTACTGCGATCCCAACAAACCTTTTCCACTCCCAGTTACCGTACCTTAACAGCGGTATCTACTATGGTGTTGAAGGTGAAAATGGTGGTTTTTACTCTCCTTTGCATTTCATGCCGCTCAAGTCTGATGGGTCACTTTGTATGATGGATTCTCACACCAGGACACGGCCTCAAGGTTAGCCTCCCTCAGCTGAATCTTCATTTATACTTTGCTTCTTGGCTTTGTTTTGTGCTTTCGGTAAATGTTGATTATCGAACTTCTGGACACTTCTGTTTGACTTTTTATGTGAAGCAACAATGGTGACAACTTCAACACCAAAACTTGAGGACTTCTTTGTTGGTGCAAATATGGGGGGGACCAATCACTATGGAAGCAATGATACAGAAGCCATGGCTCTTAACCTAGACAGTAGTCCTACTATGTATTATCACCACGACACAGACCATGAGCCGAACAACCAAATTTGTCCAAACCATCTCGAGCAAAACCCCAGACAGCAGCACCATCACCACATGCAAGTTCAACAGTACCCATTTTACTCTACCTTTAGGAACAATGAGATGTTAATAGGAGGAGAGGATGCCAAACAAATGGCTCAGGCTTCAAATTGCAATCTTCTGCTTCCAAATATGGGAGACGATGGGATAAATGGCATGAAGAATTGGGTTTCGACGAACTATCAAAGCAACCATGGCATGGAACAGAAGATGCTTAGATGTATGGTTGAAAATGGAGGTGAATCTGGGCCTAATATCAGCGCAATGACATACGGGGATTTGCAGTGTTTGAGCTTGTCTATGAGTCCTGGCTCCCAGTCAAGCTGTGTTTCTGGTACTTCTCATCAAATCTCACCTTCGGTGACTGACTGTGCAGCCATGGAAACCAAGAAAAGAGGAACTGAGAAGGTGGATCAGAAGCAAATTGTTCATAGGAAGTCCATTGATACATTTGGGCAAAGAACTTCTCAATATAGAGGTGTTACAAGGTTACAACTTCTTTTATCCTTGATCCCTTTTCTATCTTCTGCTCTTTTATCTAATGTTATTTCTCTTTTTCGAAACGAAGTCTATTTTTCATAACCAGAAGGTCCTTTTGCACGTTAATTTATGCACTGCTCTTGCTGTCTTGTCTGTGCCGTTGATCTCCTCTTTTTTATTCCTTTTCATCTCAATTTGCTAGCATTATATTCCTAAAGATAGATCATTTAGTGGATTCTGTTTAATCAGGCATAGATGGACAGGAAGATATGAAGCACATCTATGGGACAACAGTTGCAAGAAGGAAGGTCAAAGCAGGAAAGGAAGGCAAGGTTAGCAAATAATCAACCATTTGCTCTATGATTATGATTTTCTTGCATTGAATATTTCTCTTTTTTTATTTTCTTTTTTCTCAATTGACCCAACTAATAAATACATCACTGGTCTTCGTTTTTGGTGTTTTGCCTGGTTGGGGATGCCATTTTAAACAAATGGTGGTTCTCAGTTTATCTGGGTAAGCCTTTTTCATGAACAATGATCAGACATTTTTAAAATATTGACATATGGTGTCATATTTATGAAGTAAATCCAAAATATAAATTTCAGGGGGCTACGACATGGAAGAAAAAGCTGCCAGAGCTTATGATCTAGCTGCACTCAAGTATTGGGGACCTTCCACTCATATCAATTCCCCTGTAATGATTTTGCCCACTTTTTTTTTATTTCATTCCACTTATTATTATTTTTACACCGAGAGGGAATTTTGTTGTTGCTTTCTAGTTGGAAAATTATCAAAAAGAAATTGAAGAAATGAAGAACATGACCAGACAGGAATATGTTGCTCATTTGAGAAGGTTTAAGATCTTTTGCCTTTGAGTGTATCCATGCATTCACATGGTTTCCTTTGAATCTAACTTCCGTATTTTTTTATCCTCTTTATTTGAGCAGGAAAAGTAGTGGGTTCTCTAGGGGAGCTTCAATGTACCGAGGAGTAACAAGGTCTTGATATCCTACATTAGTACCTTGTAACATATGAAAACTGCTAACTTCCTCAACGAAAGTGATTGCTAGGCCCTGAAGTCTCAGTTTATGTTTTAATTTTTAGCAGACATCATCAACATGGAAGATGGCAAGCTCGGATCGGAAGGGTTGCCGGAAACAAGGACCTTTATCTAGGAACATTCAGTGAGTTCCTGGGATAATTCTGTTTCTGCTTATTGAATTTGATTTTTGAGTTAGTGCATGCTTTGCTTGTAAGGTTACCTTGCTGCTTCCAATTCTGATTTTTATTCAACCGAAAACTTCAGGCACCCAAGAGGAAGCAGCTGAAGCCTATGATATAGCTGCTATAAAATTTCGAGGAGTTAGTGCTGTGACCAACTTTGACATAACAAGGTATGACGTGGAACGAATCATGGCTAGCAATACACTTCTTGCTGGGGAATTAGCCAGGCGAAACAAAGACATTGGACCTTGTAATGAAGCTCCTACCAGTCAAAATCCTTCTGCACATCACAGCAATGGCGAATCCATGCCCCCGCAGAAGAGTGAAAACGAGTCGGATTGGAAAATGTTCTATCAGTCCTCCCAGCAACAGGATCACAAAGCCTCAAATGTTGTGGATAATTACCAAACTCAGGCATTCTCACTGTCCCATGAAAATGTAATTGCAAATGATAGCATGAGCTCAATTCACCAGCAAAAGGTAGAAGACTCCGCCAAGATGGGAACTCACATGTCAAATGCGTCGTCGCTGGTGACTAGTTTATGTAGCTCTAGAGAAGGAAGCCCTGATAGAGCAAGCCTTCCAATGCTCTTTGGCATGCCTCCCTCGGCAGCATCCAAGTTCACTAGTCCAAATTGTGATGTGAATTCTTGGATCCCAGCAGCGGCAGCAGCCCAATTGAGGCCTGCTACAGTCTCGTTGCCTCAAATGCCGATGTTTGCTGCTTGGACAGATGCCTAGGATTAGTGTTTAGTAAGCTACCAAGATTTTAGCATGAAGAAAACACGAGAAAGAAAGTTAGATCGGTTTTTTTTATTTGGCTTTTTCTTTAGTTAATGGAGAAAATTGAGGGGGTTAAATGGACAGCAACGCTCGGATGCATGCATGGGACCATGTTCATGAACAAGAGCTTCAAATTTTAAAACTCACCCCATTTTTGACGTTCTGGTGAAGATCTTGAAAAGCACAAAATGGATGTCGGGGGGAAGCTTTTAAAAACAACATGATTGAAGTCTGTGGAATGATTTTTGCAAATATGCGATGCCCGTTCTCATAATTAGCTCTCTCAAGTACAAAACAGAACAAAGATGGAATGGCGATTCTCTTTTGCTTTGATCCTTTGACCATAATATTTCTGATCTCATCTCCACTTATGGTTCTCCATGCACCCGACATCATGATTACTACATCCCTTTATCACCTAACCTTTCTCTAAAGATGACACCACAATCTACATTGCATGCCAATAATTCCAAAAGTTAGAGAGAAAAAAAAGAAAAAGTGGGGGTGTGAAATGTGATGGTGGGAACTTGATATTCCCATTCGAGGGTTTCGACTGGTTAGCTGCTCTTTCGTTCAAAAGCATACTCACCACTACAAGCTAATGATGATGGGCATAAAAGCAATTCCATGTCCACATGTACGTAGATTTCGATGACCAGTCAGTGCTATCTTCACGATGCGTGTGAGTTAACACACGTGTGCATGCTTTCATATTCATTATTTTCTTTCTTCTCAATTTCTCTCCTTCCCCCCCCCTCTCAAACAGTTCGTGTGTCATTATTATTTGGCTTTTACATAATAATAATAATAATATAAACAAAAACTAATAATATGTTATGGATTCTTTTAAAGAATGATCCAAGATCTAGTTCTAGGCGATGTTTAGAGGATGGAGTCGAGATAGGTTCTCAATATAATTTTTTTTTGTTTAAACCGTAATATTTCTTTACTGGCTGTTCGTGCATCAATTTGTTTGCAAGGGATGAAAAGGGCATTTTTTCATTCGATTTTCAGAAGATATAAACCGAATGTTTTGCCTTGAAGGTTTGGTGAAAGAGGCTCTCTACTACACGATCAAGATTATCCTATCGCCAGCAACAAGCACATGACAGCTCTGAGACAGCAAAACGACGCAGTTTTTACTGATTTGAAAGCTGCTCTACAGCTTGAAGATTCATGTCAGCGTAATGATCGAAAGAAAAATCTCAACAACCAAGTTGGGCACACCGATTTTGACTCACGTCGACACCCTTTTTGTGGCAAAAGGAGCTGTGTTGATATTAATGGTCTCTGGGGTTCTTATAAATTATCCCCTGCATTTATTTATTTATTTATTTATTTTGGGGGGGGGGATTTTCTTCTCAAAATGTATCGGGCATTTCTTGAATACACCTAAAGTGTATATATTTTACTATTATTATTTTGAAAATACTTCCATAGACAACTTCTCCTATCTTATATATACTTCATAGAAATAATTCCAACTATTATCACCACTCATATAATATTTTTTTAAGTTATCAAATACAACCAACATAATTTAAATCAATATATTAATGAAGTAAATGAAAAATCTAACTTCATTGTTCTTATGGTGATCGCAAAGAATCTTGACAGATATCGTGTGTTCATGTGCTCTTCGGACAAAGATTCAGTAGCATTTATTTAGCAGGCAGCTAGTTTGATGGCTCGTGGGTCCTCACTAAAATATGTCGAATCAAAGGTAATAAAAAAAATCACTTCATTTTTTTATTTTTCAATCCAAATTTTGAATATCTTTGAGATGATTCTTTTTGAAAGTATGTACAGTAGGTTTATATATTCGTTCACAAAATAACCAATTATATTAAGACTTAAAAAAGATAATATTATGGAGTGATTTTTAAAACATTATTATATTTGAAGAGAAATTAATTTAATAATACAAAATAAATGAATAGTAAATGGTTACTGTTTTTGTGTCCAGGGGAATAGTAAATTTCCAATAAAACCCATGATTCCTATTTTTTATACACCATGATTATATGAATAGTATGGAAAAAGCTAACTTGTAGTGGATATGTTGAATAAATTCCAAGTTAGTGGACTGAAATAAAAATTACAGCAAAATTAATTTTGATTATATAGATAAAACAAGCAGATCCCATTTTTTTCCCTTGAGAAAAATTCATGTTTCCATAAAATTTAAGGAATGAATATAAAATAATAAAAACATATCAGCCTAAATATATTAAAAAAACATACTATTAAAGAGACTGAACAAAAACTAGATAAATTAAGCGACACAGACAGCCTCTAAAGTCATGATTTTATATAAACTTATCGTAGACAATGAAGTTCCAGTGCTTACCAAACAAAGCAACATGAACATGGATGGGTGATGTGAAAAGCAATGGCCAGAGACCAAACCTGTGTGGATAATTGTCCTTAATGGCGTACGTCAAATTGTAATCAATGTCTTGTCAACGAAATACGCTATCATGGTGTCTAGCACTCATGCTGGATGGGATCATGTAAGGTAAAATCACCGAATTATGTGAATTCTAACTACTTGGACTTATATGTTTATTTATATATATATATATCACCATCTTCAACACTCATTTAAGCACTTATCACAAACACTCACAACGTCAAAGCTTAGTTTTCTTGAACTTGGGCGCTTGCTTACGTCCATAAACTCTCAAAAAACTGCAAGTAATCTTTTAATCTAAAACTTTAATTTGTTATGCAAGATTTTAGAATATAAATTTTTAGATTAGATTATTTTTTAATATAGTATTAGAGTTTTTTTTTTTAAACAGTCACGAATTTAAATATCGTCATCCTCATTCTATTTAATAAAAATTAAGCACAAAATAGTGTGAGCCAATACAAGTTTCAAGCCCAACAGATTGTCACTTGAGGAGTTTTATTAGAGAAAAATATAAATCATATTCTATGATTTCACCTAACAATTTAGTGAGATGATTTCTTAATAATTATTAACGAATAATATAAACTATATATTTGATATGATATAAAATTTTAATTATAATAACAATATATAATAATAAGAATGGAAGTCCTATTTCGTGAATCTCCAAGGCCCAATGACATCATTAATCTTAGTAGCCATGGGCATGGTGAGCGAAACAGAAGAGAGCTTAAGATCTGAGTGACCAGACGCAATCATCTTGTTGAAAGATGATCATAGGAGTCACTTCATGACAGCTTCACAACCAATCAACACGGCCTGTTCGTTTCCCTACGGCTTTAATAATAACGATATGTTGCCATGCACTAAATATATCAATAATTGCAATCTGAAATTAATATAATATTATCAGCCTCCCAGAAAGACGACGACGAAAACATGACAGTACATGGAATCATTTTATGATTCACTGCATGAGAGAACGTTTTTGATCTGAAATCAGCCAGCCATTTCTGCATTCAAGAAATCAAAACTCAGCCAGGGCTCTGCTTCTCTAAGTAATCCATACAGTGTTTTCCAGGCAAATTAAAGGGGGCATTACAACAAAAGCTAAAACAGAATGGTTTGTTACTGTTTACTGTGACTCATTGTCATTGTGGACTCGCAATTTGATCCGGTGGTGCGCGAGTTCGTCCACCTTTTTTTTTTCTTTTCCGCCCATGAACAGTGAAATGACGATATCGTCCCTCGCAAAACGACAAACAAGGGCGTTGGTCTAAGAGGCTAACCGGTCATTGCGCTTTTTCAGTCTGGTCCGGTCCGTCGGGCCGGTTTATTTTTTTTTAATATTTATTTGAACAGTGCATTCACTGTTTTAACCCTACAAAACGATAAAATAACGCCCAGAGTGGGAGGGGCGATACGGTAATTAGCCATTTTTTAATTTTTTTCGCGTCGGATTACTGTTGACGCGTCCCATCACGCGACGTCCGTTTCCGCCCTCACGCGTCTTTCGGACGGCGCGTGCGCATTCATACGGCGTCCAAAAATGCCCAACCGGCGTCTAGAACGATTTCCCCCCATGAGCTCTTCCACATGGGGCGGCGCGTGTAGCCATGTGGTGTCCGGGTACGTGTCAATGGTCGTTTGAATTTCCCCCCTCATTTCTCTCTCCTCCTGCGCAAGTTGACGTCAGCGAAGCAGTGTTTTGGCAAAGTTCATTTCAGTCCCTAAACGCCCGAATTTGTTTTTCTACCCTTATTGCAATTATATAAGTTTTGATTTGTTTCAATTGCGTCCTTCAATTCAAAATAATTATAATATATAGTTTCAGTTCGGTCTTTGGGCTTTTAATTTTGCGTTTTGGCCTGAAATCCTTAATATTTTTGGTATCCGAGTTTTGATTTATTTCAATTTTATCCTTCCAAGCAAATTAATCATAAATCCTTAATAATTTTGCTACCAAAGTTTGATTTCTTTCAATTTTATCCTTCCATGCGGATAAATTACTTAATTGAGTTTCATTTCGTTCCCACTTCTTTTAATTTCTGATTTTATTTCAAATTATGGAATTTCCATATTATGATTTATTTCAGTTTTGTCCTTTAAATTAGATTTATTACAAATATTTTTTTATTTTATCCCTTATACTTTTAATGCTATACTTTTAATTCTTATTTATGTTCATGTTTATATGTGTATGCTCTTAGTTATTGTTTCCAAAAAAAATTTATTCCACTGTTATTAAGATTTTTTTCAATGTTTAAATTTTAATTTGTATTGGTGATCATTTCAAAAATAATGTTTATTATTATTTCTTTTTTTTATTCTTCAAGTTCAATAGTTTCTTTAAATATAATAATATTTATTTTTTGTTAATATTGTTAGGTATTGAATTTTCTAATTATTATAGATAAAACATTCAAAATAATAATAATGATTATTTGGAAGTTTTATTTTCTTTTAAATATGTCAGCCTAATTATATATTTTGATATTTATTTAATGTTAGAGCCTTAATATATATATAGTTTTTGAAAAAAAATTAATATCATAGTTCTAAAATACTTTTAATATCATAATATGAAAATAAAAAAATTATGGAATTTTTTTCTCATCAATTTTATTATTTCCACTGTTATTAGGTTTAGTTTTTTAATATTTACATTTTAATTTCTGTTGGTTATCATTTCAAAAATAATATTGTCTATTTTTTTTATTCTTCAATTCAAATAATTTTTTAAAATCTAATAATATTCATTTTTATTTTGTCATTTATTTAGTTTTTTAATTTTCTTTTTTTGTTAATATTCTTAGATGTTGAAATTTCTTATTATTATAGACAAGATATTCAAAATAATGATAATGATTATTTATAATATATTTTTTTCTTATAATATATGAGACTATTTATATATTTTGATATTTATTTAATTGAAGCTTAATATATATATATATATATTATTTTTCAAAAAATAATAATTTACTATTAGTATTCTAAAATATTTTTGATATAATAATATGAGCAATAAATTTGATAACCAGTTTCATATGTAGAAAAAAAATATTTCTAATAAATTTTATCAAAAGAGTTTTAACAATAGCAATATTCAATAGCTTTTCGGTTGAAAAAAAACCTGTTTTTAACATATTTAATGAATTATAATTTTACTAATTAAATATTAAAATAAAAAATCAAATAATTTTCTATACAAATAAAAAAAACCTGACGCATCGTGAGGGCAAATTAGCTCGTGAGATCCTAAATTACCAATGGTGTTGAGATTTCAACAGTGAGGTTTTCGTTTTTTAGAAAGGACAGCTCGGTCGATGAAACCTCTTAATCTAAAACCTTGGAACTTAAACTGTTTATTAATTTAGGTTGACGGTTCTTTATCTACTAGCAAGATCCAAAGAACATTTTCAGTGTTTGAGAAATCTCCTGGACCCGTGTAGTCCCATGGCAAGACCTTTCATTTTCACTATTTTTTGTGGTCTTGGAGTAGAAGATTTCCCCTCAACGACATGAGAAATCAGCCCCAACAATGTGTTGGTTTGTAGGCGCTCACGGTCTCTCTGCTGTAACTTCAGCCAGGAAACCTAGGGTGGATATTTGAGATTGGACCACAGGTTGAAAATGAAGCCCGGCAAAGCCCAGCTCCGGTGTTTATATAGAGAGGAAGCATTCCATTTCAGCTGACAAGAACCCTGTCTTGAAGAGTTCTGGTCGATGTCATCGACAAATATCACCTCCCATTCAGATGGACTGTGGCCCGATTCAGACCACATGATTGATGATGGTACGAGTGATAATTGTTTTAATCGATGAACTGGGATGAATTGGTAAATGCTAAGAAAATTAGTAAATAAAGCAATAAAGAGAAATCTTGTAAGTAAAAGCAGTAAGAAAAACTACGAAGAAAACACTAAATAAAGCTTAAGAACAATGATAAAGCATATA
This sequence comes from Salix arbutifolia, assembly GCA_025169955.1. Classification (NCBI taxonomy): domain Eukaryota; kingdom Viridiplantae; phylum Streptophyta; class Magnoliopsida; order Malpighiales; family Salicaceae; genus Salix; species Salix arbutifolia. Next base: position 491,554 of record CM045908.1, read on the forward strand.
GTAAAAAAGATTGTGAAAGTAAATTGTATAAAATAAAGTTTGGACTTTGAATAAAACCTATTTGTAAAGTATAAAGTTTGAGAAAATTATATGAATTTATGCGACTTAAAAAAAGAGAAAATAATAAACACAGTTTTATATATATTATTTCTGAAGCCCAACAGCTATTCACCTGCCCATCAACCTGCCCATCAAGGACTTCGGATGTCAGTTTGTAACTAATAAATACAAATATTAAAAACTATGCTAAATATTATTAATATTTAAGACGATTTAAAATGTCAAATTAGAAAATAAGTTTGCCTTAAATTCCAGTTTGTAGTGGGGAGGTCTACCTCTGACAGTGGACCGCGAATGTGGACTTACAGGGGCGCATGGCATATTTATTTCTTATTTTTTAAAAATTTATTGTATTAACTTTTTTAATATCCTTTCTGATTCTTATTTAATGATAATTTTTTTTTGAATTTTCAAGCAAATAATTGTTTTGAAAAACACTCTCACCACAATCTAGAACATCCACTAAACTTGATTGTTGATTAATTAAAAAAAATCTAGGATCAGAAGCCTGATTGAGTTTATAGTTTCAAATATTGATTAATTAACCTTGTTGAGATTTTAATGACTCGATTAACCCGGTTAAACTCGATTCAAATCTAAGTAAGGCAAGTTGATTTTGATTAAAATAAAATAAAATAAAATAAAATGTTATTTTGAATTAACCTAATGACCACGCACAAGAAGTTGATTCAATAATAATGACTCGTACGTTTTTCGAGGGAAGGAGTAATGAAGCGATTGAAATAAGTAAACTACCAAACAAAATAAAAGGAGAAGTAAGGCAAGTTCTATCCCGAAAGACAATTTCAGTTTTAAATATCCATCCACTTGGAATGAATGCCAAACTAAGAGTTAAGAGAATCCATTCAATTTGCTAAAGGTAATCGAGTGGTTCGTATCAGCTTGCTCTGGTTCCTTGGAAAGAATCACTGAACGTTGAACAGAATATATTTTTAAGTGTTAGCTTGCCATTGATCATGGATTCAAGATTGACGAGGTTGGGGACTCTGTTGATCATGAAATTACACACGAAGGGCTAAATTGAGTTCTTTAGATGGTGTTCTTGTGCAGCGCCGCCCATGATTCAAGAATCGGCGAGGCGTTTAGTGTCAACGAGGAGTCTCTATCTTGGACTGTAGCACGAGCGAGGAGGAATGTTGTCAATAAGGACAAACCCCACCAGCAGCCATGTTCAAGCTTACTTTATAATTCCCTTTCCCTTTTCAAATCTCGTGTGATGATTGCTAAAACCAACACTAATCCCTTTCCGGAGCACGCCGTCTAGGGTTTCCACAGATCAGCCATGGCGATCCTTCGTTCTGCATTCCTTGCTGGAAGATGAAAGTGCCTCTGCATTATTGAGACACCCCACAAAAAGGAAGTTCTGGCTAGTTTTTAGCAGCTTATGAACCTCGCATCTCCAAGGATTTCTAAGCACCTGCACTGCACAGGCATGTGATACTGATTCATTGGAGCATCCGCCTGCCATGGACACGGACCCACTCCTGCTCAACATGATTTCTTGCCGTGCTCTGAAAAAAAGGGTTCATATTTTTTGTACGAGTTAATAATTTCTCCCATTCTTGATCCTCAGGCTCGTCTCTCATTACACTTTCAAATGAGTGGTCAAAGAGGCCAAAAAACAATCCCTGAAATCACGATTCCAGCTCCTTCTGCACCAAAATATTACTGGCGTCCAAGCCCCCGGCCCCCTTGGTAACTTGAAGAAGAACTTTTACCATTGGTTTTGTTTTTTCCAAGAAAAAAATGCTGATATTGGACAGCAATGGCAGCTACTTGTCTTGTGACCTGCTAACGGAAGGGAAACATAAAAATGAAGAACATGAATATATACATTGATGTAGAACAAGTGAGAGAGGGGTACATGTTGAAGAGAGAACGTTTAAAATTTAAAAAGCAATTGAATTTTTTAGTCATCCGAACGTTGAGATCAAAATGACGCGAAACTCACCCAGTTGATGTGTTTCGGCGATTCCAGAATTAATCAACAGCTTCAGTGTTGATGCATACTATTTTCTGACTGAATTCCATCGTTTAGGCCTTGAAATCATCGTTTTTGTCATTTTACAAAAGTTTTGTTCTAGCCATAACTTTTGATTTTCAGATCTAAATTGATTTTTATCAATTCTGGCTTGCTCAGGATTTCGCTTTTAAATATAATTGTAAGCCTTCTAGCGAAAAGACTGAATTATTCAATAAAATTTGAACTTTCTTGAGAGTTTCTCTCATTTCCTGGAGATCCTAAAATATTAATATTGATCGTATTTTTTTGTATTTTCCACTACGTCATTCATACAAGAGAAGAGTATAACAAGAAGAAGATCATGTGAATGGTGATGAGTGGTGTCAATTATTATAAATGATGGGAGAGAGTTATGGAAGACAAGTCCAGTGTGTGTGTGTGTGAATCAAGTGAGAGCATTAATTGGATCATAGATATTATTCCTCGGTCACGGATATATCGATGAACTCTTAAGAACTCGCCTCTTCACTAGACAAGTTAGTAACGTGTTTGCTTTTTTAGATGATTTTGAATTATTAAAATATAAAATCCAGGGAGGCGTCTAAGAAAAATCAGTTTGGTTAGATTTAGGTGACCTGATGTACTAGCTCATAACCAGGTTGGATTTAATTTTAAATATTTTTTTATATAAAAAAAAACATTGTTTATTCCAACCGTGATGCGAGCCACTGACTCGTGAATCAAGTTGGATTTCATTACTATGCTAAATAAATGAAAAAAACAATATATAATATGATCTATCAATGGATCGACAACAATGCTCCCTTCTGGTTCCCTAGGATTGCAACCAAATGACCAAAACGACCTCTATGATTCAATAACGTGCTGTCACTATCCTGCACTTCATGCGTGCAGGTCACCCTAGCTTTCCACCTCCACTTTCATTTTCACAAAGCCCCATCCTCCCTCCCTCGTCTTCACTCTTCACTCTTCACTCTTCACTGCCATTGCCATCTCCTCTCTTTCTTTTCAGTCCTTAAACACCATAGCCAGATTCTTTTTTCATTGCCCCTCCCCAGGCCTTAAACCTAACCATTAACCAGCAATACAAAAATAGGTCCAGCTACAAGAACAGGCCCTCTTTTTCTGGTATAAATAAAGGAACACCCTTTCATCTCTGTCCTTTGAAACTAAGCCAAGAACTGAAGGAAAGGAGTTACAAGTAAAGTGTCTGTTTGTATAAGCCAGGAAAGAATCAAATTCTCTGTCTGTCGCTCTATCTGTCTCTAGATGGGTTTTTGGTTAGTGTTGTTGTTTACTTTGTTAACCTGCACATCTGTCTCAGTATCAGATCCAAGTGATGAAGCTTGTTTAACCCACTTCACTCAATCGTTGAAAGACCCGACAAACTCACTTCAAAACTGGACAAGACCGAATTTTGCAAACCCGTGTAATGGTTTCACTTCTTATCTCCCTGGTGCTACTTGCAACAATGGTCGCATCTACAAGCTCTCTCTTACAAACCTTGCTCTTCAGGGCTCTATCTCTCCTTATTTAGCTAACTGTACCAATCTCCAGTCACTTGACCTCTCCTCTAATCAAATTACAGGTCCTATCCCTGCAGATTTGCAATCCTTGGTCAATCTTGCTGTGCTCAATCTCTCCTCTAATCGACTTGATGGAGAGATCCCACCACAGATTACAATGTGTGCATATTTAAATGTTATTGATTTGCATGATAATTTCCTCTCTGGTCAAATCCCACAACAGCTTGGTCTTCTAGTAAGGCTATCTACTTTTGATGTGAGCAATAACAAGCTAACTGGGCCAATACCTGTTTCATTAGGGAATAGGAGTGGTAATTTACCAAGATTCAATGCCACTTCTTTTCTCGGAAATAAGGACCTTTTTGGCTACCCTTTGCCTCCAATGAAGACTAAAGGTTTGTCAGTTCTGGCCATTGTTGGGATCGGTTTAGGAAGTGGGTTTGCAAGTTTGGTCCTCAGTTTTACTGGGGTTTGCATTTGGTTGAAGGTTACTGAACAAAAGATGGCAATCGAAGACGGCAAGATTAGCCAGCTCATGCCCGATTATTGATATTAATCAGGTTTGCTTAATAGGCTATTATAATTCAATATGATTGCTAAGGCTGGGCTAATTGATGTTCTTGATTTTATTTCCTTTCTCTCTCTCTAAAGCTAGCAGTTGTACTAATTTTTGGAGGGTTTTTGTGCTTGTCCCCCCCCTATCCACTCTTTCTTTTTACCTTTTTTTCTCTCTTCAAATTTCCCTTATAGTAGCAAGTATTTATTGGTGTCCAAAATGAACAGTGTATAAATTAATTCAAAGGAGAAATACTGCAGTTTCTTTCAGCTGTTTAATCCGAACAGGGAAGTGTAACTATCGATGCAATGTGTTTTTGTGCACCTTGGAATTTTGTCTGCAGTGGGCTAAGAACTATGCAGAAAACGAAGACAGCTTTGGGCAACTTTCATGTGCCTTCTGAGAGAGAGACCTGGGGCTGGTCTCTGCATTTATTAAAAATGCGTTTTTACCTGCATCTCAGTTCTTCTTGCTCTGTTATTGTGAGCTGCGAGGAGACCAGCCCCTCCACGTCGATCGCATATTGTCTGGTTTCATGATCAGAAAACATTTAATTGCTTTTCCAAAGTGTGTTTATTTTTTATAAAAAAAACATGTGAAGTTAATATTTTTAATTATTTTGATGTGATAATACCAATTGAAAAATATATATATATATATATATAATGAAATAAAAATACTTTAATTAAGCACCGTATATTAAAATACAAATGATTGATAAAAAAAACTAGAATGTTTTTAGTTAAAAATAAAATAAATTTGTTTCACTTTATTATTATTGATTTTGACGGGCTTCTTCTTGGTCCAGCATTCTGCTCAGTTTTGGTGGTGACCACTGGTCATTTACTTTCGGTTATTTAATTCAATTAAATTAAATTAAAGAGGCCACGTTATAATTAACTATCTAACTTTTTATTTGGCAGGTTCGTTTTTAATTTAGGCAAGAGACCTCGTGCTAGAACTAGCCATGGGTTTTCTCGAGTTTTTTAAAGCTGACTTGATTTCAAGATCATATGCAAATCGGATGCTTTTATTTTGATTGTCATTAACATCAAATACAAGGTTGATATTGTCTGATTTTGATTATGCTTGGGGCATGGTCGATCTATTTAAAATGTTTGGGACTCATTTGATAATAATGTAAAACATCAAGGATTAAGTTGAGGTCTCTTGCTGAAGTTGCCACAGCTCGGTGCAGATTTGGCCTTGAAACGCCGTGTTAAGAGTTGCAGCTGCTGAGGTTATTTTTTAAAATATTTTTTTATTTAAAATAAATTAAAATATTATATTTTTAAAAATTATTTTTAATATCATTATATAAAAATATTTAAAATTTAAAATAAAAATTAAATTTTGTAGAACACGTCCTTTTAAGCTTAAGAGGATGGTAAAAGCAGAGCGTGCCAGGTTGAAGGCCCGCAGCACAGGCATCAGGTGTCTCATCAAACTATCAAAGTATGGTAGTAATAGAATCCAACGGCTGTGATTGCGAACAGTCAAACTCAAACCGAAAGTAAGAGATGGTCAAATGTGCTCTGATTAACGGGTTATCAGAAAAGGGGTGCATACCATCATGCCTGGTCCCTCGAACCCTAGGCCCAATATCATTTTATAGATAAAAAGTTGGTTGCTGGTCAAAAATCAAAACAAGTGCTCCAGTGGTATTAACAATCTTTATATTAAATTAGGCTCTCGTCAGTCTTTTTATTTATTATTCTTTTTAAATTTAACTCTTTAAAAAAAGTAATTTGTTTTAAAATTAAATTATATTAATTGATTGAATATAAATATGAAATGTTCGCTTAATGATATTTAATTTGTTAATATCACCCTACAACATTTGATAGCGACGTTGTAACCATCTCAATATGCTATTTTTTATTATTATCATCCCGAGTATGATATTAGTAGTTCATTTTTTATAATTAATTTTTTTATTATTGTTTAAGTTATTATGGATGTCTTTTTTATCATATTATTAAATTAATTTAGAATATTAAATTTAGTCAAGTTATAAAGGTGAAAAAACAGGTGTATTTATAGGAAGAATGACCTAGTTTCTCTTAAAAAACAAAAAATCATTTAGCTGTGTCATTCATATTTTCTTTTTTATTCACAAAAAAATGATTTATTTACTTTTAAAAAGCAAAAGTCTTAAATCGACTGTCAATGATATTTTTTATATGATTTTTTTAATATAACCAAGTTGATTTAAAGATAATAGAGTAATTTAATAAATAAAAATACTATTTAAAAAACAATGCGATCGATGCATGCGTAAGTGCATATATTGTTTTCGTGTGAGAGATTTCTTGGTGGCCAAATGCAGGCTTTCATGGTGACTTTCAAATCATCTTAATGACTTCTTCATTTTTAGGAATTGTGTGTGGCCAAAGGATCTGCGGGTTTTTTTTAATGATTTCAATATCTTTTAATTTTTTTATTATCAGAGATCATTATTTTATTTCAGATTTTTTTAATTAATATTTTTTTTATCTTTCAACATTAAATTGATTGGAAATTTAGACACTTAATTGAATATAATTCTAAGATTTCTGGAATATTAAGTTAGGTTTAAGAGATTTCTGAGGATTTATTTCTTTTTTTAAGTTAGTGTTTTTTTATTCTTTAGTATTTATTTAATTAGAGATTGGACCCTATTATTTAATTTATTTATTTATTACAGGTTTTCTCACTAATTTTGAAAATAATCTAGTTATCTCAAAAAAAATTATTCTTTGTCAAATATAGCGTTTTACTTTTTTAAAAATATTTTTCAATTCAATTAATTAAATATAAGTATGTGACGTGTTATTCATAATAATTTATTAGATTTATTTTCCGGATTATTAATCCAATGATAGATGCAACCTCTTCTTGTGTTATTGTGCAACCTTTTATGGCGGGGCAATGTTCTTTTCCTTGTGCAACCTTCTTGTGTTATTGTGCTATAACGTTCATCGAGAGGGCTATTTCTCTCGATGATCTTTTCCTTGTGGCGGGCCAATGTTAATGACTACTATTAAGAGACTTTAAGCTTCTAGCAAGCTTTTTTTTTCTTTCTTAAATATAATATTGACAATTTATTTTTTATAGTTAACTATTGTTATTTTTTAAAACTATATTATTAAATTTACTCAAGCTAATCTAATCAAATCAATGATCTAAATATTAATTTTTTCTCGTTTATTTAAAAAGGATATTGCTTGAATATTTTCTTATAACATAAAAAATAAACCTTGCTTATTCATTAAATGTGTTTGGTATTTCTTTTGCTTTTATGGTTGAGGTTTTAAAAAAATAATTTTATGAAAATTATTTTTAGCTACGGTTCATAATTGAAATTGAAGTGTTTGGCTAAATCTGTGGTTGAGTTTGAGGTTGATAAAAAATAGTTTCATGTGTTTGGTTATCATACTTTTCATATTATTGTTAACTTATGAAATTACTTTAAAGGACATACACACACATATATATTTAAATTTTGTAGATTAATAATCATAACAATAAAATATAATTCATAATTCATAAAAAAACAGATATTTGTTTTTATTCTCTCATCAAACTACTTGCAATTTCATCACGAACTAAATCGATATGTGAATGCCTATATGATCCCTTGCTATTTGATTGAGGAACAACATATGGTAATAATATCATTAGTAACAACATTTGCGATCCAATTATAGAGATATAATTTCAATGTCAAATTCAGTTGCAAGTTTCCGATTCATAATCAATCAAAAAACAACAGGGTTGTGGAGTGAAACAAAGTCACGTATCTTTTCCTTTCATCAGGACTAATCTCTATCTACATTTTTTTTTATCTTTTTAAATATATATTTTTTAAAAAAATCAGACTGGGTCTAACTCAATTAAATGGGCCAACCCAACTCTGCTTGCCCGAGAGGAGGTCTAGCCCAAGTCCAGCTTGAATATGTGTTGAGTGAAAAGGTGTGCTGCACTGTTCATGTTTTTTTAAAACATGAAAGTGCAGATTCATGTGAAGTGGAGCGCTACTGTTCATGTGAATTAATTCACGTGAACAGTAGCGTCTCACTGACGATGACGAGAGACTCAACGGCCAATGCCGATAGATAGAGGAGGTCGAGGTGGTTCTACTTGTAGTGGTGGCGTCAAAAATAGTGACCTGTGGTGGCCGGTAGGAGCGTCGAAAGCTTGCTACTGCTGCCACTTCTACGTTGGAGCTTCCTGCTCTCGCTGGAGATGGTCACGACGAAGCTTCTAGAGTGGAGGAGAAACTACCAGTGATGAGAGGATGGTAGTGGTGTCTCCGAGAGCTACCCCTGACTGTGGAGAGAGAGAGAAGAGCCGCCGCTGTGGAGAGAGAGAGACAAAGTTGTTGTCGTGGAGAGAGAGAGTTACCGCTGTGTAGAGAGAGAGACCGTTGGTTGCTTCCTACCGTGATGTTGCTTCAAGCTACTAACCACGACCTGCAATCCATGAAACGCAGGCAAAAAAATGAATCGCGATCGCAGGAAAAACTTCATTTTTCAACTTCTTCTAAACCATAGTTTTAGTCGATTTTTTTATGGGTCCCATAACAATTTAATTTGTGTTTTCTCGTTACCAAGCACATAAAACCTGTTTTTTGCTCGAATCTTGATTTCGATCGCAATACCAAACGGCCATTTAATGCATCCTATCTATGTAGTAATTTTGTATATTAAATAAGAAATAAACCTTTTAAAAATACTAACAATACTAGGTGAATCAGGAGTTGAAGGACAGTCACTATCGTAGAAGCTTCCAGAACGAGGTGTCACTAAAATGGAGTAATGGACAATGTTGAAGTTGAAAACACCTCATCATACGTTGATGCTCTCAATTCGTTTCCATTATAAAATTACATCCAAACAGTCTTCAAATATTATCTCTCTTTTAAATTAGCTGATTGACACGTGGTTCATAATAATAAAAATATTTATAAAAATTATAAACATCTTTTAAATTAAAGACCAATTGACAATTGCAAGAGGTAGATCTAAACATTAAATGAGGTTTGCTTTCTATTTTAATTTTCTAGTTTGAGAGTTTTTTATTTATTTCGTGGTTATTTTTAAGTATTTTTTATTTGAAAATATATTAAAATATTTTTTTAAGATTTGTTTTTAATATTTGTATATTAAAATAATTTAAAAATATAAAAAAATATTTTGAAACAAAATAATAATAATAATAATAATAATAATAATAATAATGTTTTAAAATGTTTTTGAACTCAAAAATGAATATTATCTAATATTGAGGCTAGCCCTTGAAAAGGTTTAAATGCATGAAAGAAATGGGACCTTGGCACACATGGTAGTTGATGGATGCTATTAATGTCAGATCGAACTAATTACAATAATGTAATAAAATCCAATGGATATGAATTAGAGCATTACTATTTTTCAATTTGAAATGAAAATTATTCAAATTCAATTATAAATATTTGAAATTGGCCAATAGATTACACATACCTTTAAAAGATAATGAATAGAATATAAATAGAAACTTGAGGATGAATATACATCAACATCCATACAGCAAGACTAGTTTTTTGGTATGGGTTGAATATTTTTCTTTCAATTTTAAAACAAAAATAAAGACATTAAAAAATAAAAAATATGATTCATTAAAGCTATAAAAATTTTAAAATACTTAAATGATGACACGTGTCACAATATATTTTGAAAGATATAATGAAGAAATAACAATAAAAAAATGATCATGGAACATGAAAAAAAAGAAAGAGGATGAAATCGCAAAAACAAAAACAAAAATTACAAACCATCTCAAAAATAAAGAGAGAAGGGAGAAATAAAGAGGAAAGAAGAAAACCAAACCAACGCTAAATTAGATAGAATTAAAATACATACGTTATATATGGTGGGATAATTTTTTCCATTATTGGAGCTAGTCGCACGTGTCACTTGAAGATGAGCGCACTGGTTGACATGAGGAAGCGTTTCATACAGACATCAATAATTTTTTTTTAATTTCATGTATAAAAAAACAACATTGTCCTAAAACCAAATAATTGATGCGAGAAAAAACATTATGAAATGATGAATTAGCTTTTATAAACATGGTAAGCATTGAGAAATTTGAATTTAAAGGTAAAAGATTCATTATTGATTATACTATACTTTTAAGGGTAAAAAACCAAGAATGTCTAGAGCCATAGTTATATGATTATTTTTTTTACTTTTAATGGCATTAAAGTAAATCTATTGTGGAAAAACACAAGAAAAAGAGAATTACATCTCTCAACAAATCTACCCCAGCAAAAACATAAATCCACTGCATAGTACTTTGGGCATGAGGCTGAGGTTGTGTTAAAAACAGACACCCCGAAAGTTTAAATTGAGAGGAGACAAAAAGGGCGAAGGAATCACTTAGATGAGGCACGGTTTGGTATTTTGTTTCGTTTTTTTAAAATAAAAAAATGTTTTTTTTTAATTTTTAATATTTTAGATTATTTTCATATAGTATAATTTTTTTTTAAAAAATAAAAAAAATTATTTTAATATTTTTATAAACAAAAATACGAGGGTAGCACGAGATGTTCCTTTGCCGGTGGGGGTGAACAGATAATAAAAAAATAATAATTAAAATAATATATTTTTTATTTTTTTAAAATTATATTTGATATATTAATATGAAAATATTTAATTTTTTTAATAAAAAAACTCTTTAAAAACAGTAACAACCGACGGATAATAAGAGTCGGTGGGATAAAACAATCCAAGAAGCCACCATTAAAAACCTCACAATAAAAGTTATGAGCTTGGAGCTTACCAGGGTACCACGACAACTCCTCCTTCACCACAACCACACATTGAAACTTTCTCTCCATAAAAGGAACCCTCCCCCTGAAATCTCTACCCACCTTGCCTTCTCCGTACCCTCTTCAAGAAGCATCAAACCACAAACACCCCACAGGAGAAGAGAACCTAAAGAGCCAATCCTTGTTTTCTCTTCTTCCTCTTCCTTTTCTTCTGTGCATCAGTGTCATAATTATTATATAAAGAAGATGACGGTGATGATTGATAAACACAGTGCTCTTGTGGGCACTTTCTTTGCCTTTCTTTTCTTGTACATTTTGCGCCGAAATACCAGGAAAAGAGAAGAGATCAGGAAGAGAACAACAATGAAGACCCAAAACGATAGTACCGTGTCTGACTTGAGGCAGGAAGATGGAGGAGGCTTCTCCTCTGATGATGACGTCATTGTTGTTGGTGCTGGTGTTGCTGGTGCTGCCTTGGCTTATACTCTTGGCAAGGTGCTCATAACTCTTTAATTTCATGGTTTCAGCTGTTTTTTAAAAGTTGGTAATGATGGAACCTGCATCTGGGATTTTTTTTTTTGTTTCTTTACTGAACTTGTAGCATTTGCTTTTATTATGGAGTTTTAGTAATTTATTAACTTCATGCAAAGAGGAGGAGACTGAAAAGTGTTTTTACTTTTTAGTTCTTGAGAATTTGACTCGCTTCGCTTTTCTTGTTGTGCGTGTTTGTTTGTGCTTCCTACGTCATCATGTTTTCGGTGCTTTGCTCGTCTTATGGTCATGCCAACTTGTTAGGCTGGAGTACAATTGATTTCTGTTTTGTAGTTCGATGACGCACTCCCCGTGAAAAGCTGTCGTGGGTTAGACTAGTTTATGGAATATATGGTTACTTCTTGATGATAGTTATGGTTTAGAAATCTTTAATTGTAATAAAAAATATAAGCTCACATTAAAGTTGGCTGATATCGATTCTATGGATGCAGTTGGATTTGCAACTCAACTTTAATAACAAGTATAGAAAATATTGCTGAGATGGTTAAGGTCCAAACTAACTGGATTGGTGGTTAGACATTTTCGGTTGAAGTTGTTGCTCAAGCAACTGTGTAATTTAACCCCATGACCATTCAATTTGACTTTGATTTGCCTTAGTTTTAAAACATCTATATATATATTACTGTTATAAGGGCAAAGACCTTAAACTAAAAGCTCAATTCCAACACTACAGGAAGGAAGACGTGTTCATGTGATAGAAAGAGACTTGAAAGAGCCAGACAGAATTGTCGGTGAACTGCTCCAACCCGGGGGATATCTAAAATTAATGGAATTAGGCCTTGAGGGTATGCTTCTTAAATTATATATAAAAACTTCAGTCCCTGTATCATCTTTGTATGGTGTGATAAAGAAAAGAAAATAGAGATTATGTCGGATGTTGCAAGCTATTTGTTATGCAATACTGAATTATCTGGATTTGGATTAAAAGGTACTAGATTTTGAAATTTATGTTAGGTGTTATAATGTAAAGCATTCTCTCTGAATGCAGATTGTGTGGAGGAAATTGATGCCCAACGAGTGTTTGGATATGCTCTCTTCAAGGATGGGAAGAATACTAGATTGTCATACCCTTTGGAAAAATTCCAAACAGATGTTTCTGGAAGAAGCTTCCATAATGGACGTTTCATTCAGAGGATGAGAGAAAAGGCTGCTACCCTTCCCAAGTATAGTTTCTTTCCTCAGTCATATGAATGCTTTCCTGGTTTATCTGTTGTCTGAAGTCATCCATATGGATGTCCCAGATTTTTCATTCATTCAATCATTCTGAAGCTCTTACATTTCACTTAACAGTTAATGAATGATTTTGTATCTTTCTTTTCACTGTCATTCAGTGTAAGACTAGAACAAGGAACAGTCACGTCTCTGCTTGAAGAAAATGGGACTGTTAAGGGGGTTCAATACAAATCGAAGGATGGTCAAGAACTTAGAGCTTATGCTCCTCTTACAGTTGTGTGTGATGGTTGCTTCTCAAATCTGCGCCGCTCTTTATGCAACCCTAAGGTGAAGACACCATCTCATGATTGGCTAATTTGAATGTGATCCTATTTAGTTTGAATGATTTATGTTGAATAATCATTAAGGATGAAGCAAATAGTAAATTTTGTACTTTGGTTAAAAAACTATAATCTCTCAATTTGGCATTGGCTTTTCTTGCTGAAAACTTCTCTACTAACTGCTGTCTTGCCATTTTTTGATTTTTTTGCTTCAAATTATTATCTTTTAATCGTTTTGACATGTTGATGTCAAAAACAAATTTTAAATGAAAAAAAATATTTTGATGCATTTCCAAGTGAAAAACACTTTGAAACGCAATCTCTACCACACTCTCAAACAGACACTAAGACCGACAGAATCATTTTGACTTTTTGGCAGGTTGATGTGCCTTCATGTTTCGTGGGATTGATCCTGGAGAACTGTCAGCTTCCATTTGAAAATCATGGGCATGTCATTCTAGCAGATCCATCACCAATTCTGTTTTATCCGATTAGCAGCACAGAGGTTCGCTGTTTGGTTGATGTACCAGGTCAAAAAGTGCCTTCCATTGCTAATGGTGAAATGGCCAATTATTTAAAGAACATGGTTGCACCACAGGTATATATATTTTCATTTTTAATGGTCAAGGTAAGAAGTTTGGTGCCAGTTGATGTCATCGCATGATTTTGAATCATTTGATATGATTAGCAACCATATTGTACTAATCTTCTAGGAGGTTAATACAATTCCCTACATTATCCTAGTTACACATTTTTGTTTGAAGAAAGCATGTTTGGCCTGTTAGCCTATGTCTGTTCAACTAATATACTCTATTTCAGATTCCATCTGAGCTTCACAATGCCTTCATATCTGCTATAGCTAAAGGTAATATCAGGACCATGCCAAATAGAAGCATGCCTGCGGAACCACATCCTACTCCTGGAGCACTTCTGATGGGTGATGCTTTCAACATGCGTCATCCATTAACTGGTGGTGGGATGACTGTGGCGTTGTCTGATATTGTTGTACTTCGTGATCTTCTTAAACCACTTTGTGACCTTAATGATGCAGCTTCGTTGACCAAATATCTTGAATCCTTTTACACCTTGCGCAAGGTAAGCTAAATATGCCTACCATAAATATCATTTTGGCCAAGAATAGTGTATTTTCTTTTTAGTCATCTGAAGTTATGTCTAAGCTTTGCATCATCAATGGAAGTAATGAAGAAAACATGTTATATGCTTCGACGACTGATTGCTTGAAATTACATGCTGTAAATTATTTGCACATTAAAGGTCATCCTCATAATTTAGAAAGGTCTTTGTTATTTTTTTTTCCAGAACATGATGAAGTAATAGGCTTGAACATGAGAGAAGTGAAAATATGTGAAAAGTACATTTCAACCTATAATGTTAAACGGTTGTTTCTTGCAGCCAGTTGCATCTACGATAAATACTCTAGCAGGTGCTTTGTATAAAGTGTTCTCTGCTTCCCCTGATGAGGCAAGGAAGGAAATGCGCCAAGCATGTTTTGACTATTTGAGCCTTGGGGGTATTTTCTCAGCAGGACCTGTGGCGTTACTGTCTGGTCTGAACCCTCGGCCACTGAGTTTGGTCCTTCATTTCTTTGCGGTTGCTGTATATGGTGTTGGTCGTTTGCTACTTCCATTTCCATCACCTAAAGGCATGTGGATTGGAGCAAGATTAATTTCGGTGCGTATTATCTACTGCTTAGCTATTGATGATCATGGTGTTTTATTTATTTTTATTTTTTAAAATAGCATAGGATTTGCAAGTTTAGAGATGAACACTTGCAGTCGAGATAATATAGGTTCTTTGTTAAGGAACCATCTCACCTAAAAGCTCAAGCTTGTAAGTGAGGTCCCAGAATATGATTTATATTATTCTCTAACACACCCTCTCAAGTGAAAGCCCTTTGGGCTTGAAACTTGCACAGACCCACATCACCTTGTGCTTGGTTTTTATCAAATAGAATGGGGATGGTGAGATTCGAACTCATGACCGCTGGGTCAATAAGGCTCTGATACCATGTTAAGGAACTATCTCACCTAAAAACTCAAGCTTGTAAGTGAGGCCCCAGAATATGATTTATATTATTCTCTAACATTCTTTTCGTACTCCCTGAATGCTACTGAAATCTCATACTGTTTTTGGAACATGACTGGTCACAACAGAAAATGCAGCAGCTTATGCTATATTCTGGAATGTGATTTCTAATTAAATTCTTAATGGTTTTCTCCCATTTTCATGGATTTTCTGTTTTATTTTAACAGAGTGCATCAGGCATTATTTTCCCAATTATCAAAGCAGAGGGAGTGAGGCAAATGTTTTTCCCCGCCACTATTCCTGCTGTTTACAGAGCTCCTCCTGCTGATTGATGCATCAGATGTGCCAAAACCAAAGAAGCTCTATTACTGTCAACAAAAGCCAGTTCGTTTCTGCAAGTTCCTTGTTCATAAATGTCAAGGGCTTGTTTGGATAAATAAATGACAACTATTAAGGGCATGCTATATGCAAGCTAGCGTGTTGACGATAATTGATCTTATGTATCATGAAAGTTGCATCATCTTATTGAATAATTGCCTTCCGGAGTCTAGTTGAGTGGCGATGTCAATATGAACAGCAAACTTTTGTTCTTTATAAAATTTCTACTTGCGGTTGAACCTCACCTGTGAGAGGCTGGCTGTTACAATTAAACAACGTAAATTTAAATCCCTCTTATGCCATTATTATGATTTGAGGGATAAAAGTTAAAGGTAAGCAAGGGTTTTTAGTGGAAAATATAAGACAACTAGTGTCCTAGGTCTTTAAATTAAAAAAAAAAAAAAACTGATGGTATTTCATGCCAGTCTGCCATCCTATGAAATCATTCTGTTCCATCCTGAAGGTCTGACCGAATACATTCCCACAAGTGCATTACATACAGAAAATTGATTTGAAGGGATCTCAGATTTCATTGCCGATGCATGGAGCTCTCTACCCTAAAACATTCAAGAGCCTCCACAGCGAGATCCTTGTTCTGTGCATATCCAGAAATCATCGTATTCCAAACAACCAAATCTGATCCACGGATCTCTTCAAACACTTTCCATGATTCTGGCATGCCAGCTTCACACTTTACTGTTAAATAATAATATGATATTTTAAGTTTTTAGGTGAGATAGTTTCTTGACATGGTATCTGAGCTTTGTTAACCCAGCGATTACGAGTTCGAATCTTATCACCCTCATTTTATTTGATAAAAATCAAGTATAAAGTAGTGTGAGCCTGTACAAGTTTCAAATCTAAAGAACTTTTACTTGAAGAGGTGTGTAAGAGAATAATATAAAATATATTTTAGAACTTTAACTAACAATTTAAATTTTTAGATAAATATTTCAACACGAAGGCTTCAAGCCCTTCACATGCCACGGTCATAAGAGCTCCACGAAACCTCATTTCTAACCTCGTCGCTGAAATATTTATCACAACATTAAATGTTAAATTGAAGGTCCACAGGAAGGAGAAGCTGGTAGGGTAGGGACGATAAAAACAAGATGCAAGAAGACAGACAATGTAACTCTAACTCTATCAATGATAAAATCACAAATGTGTGATGTGATGACTTCATATCTATCAAAAGTCCTTGGAGGCAAGCATCCACCCGCCTACAGAAGATTTAAAATGGATGGTTTCTTCTGGCATTTGATGCCGAGCCCGTTTGGCATTGCGATCCCACTGGTTTTTAATCGAAATTTGATTATTTTTTTTTTTACATTTTAAAGACCGGCAGTTTGATGTTTTTAGATCATTTTGATGTGCTGAATTCAAAAATGATTTTTAAAAAATAAAAAAAATATCATTTTGATATATTTCGGCACGATAAACACTTTGAAAAACTACCGCAATCGCACTCCCAAACAGGTAGTGCAATTTTGTGTACCTAGAAATTACAAATATTTAATTTTATTAATATATATGATTGATGTCATTTTTATTTAAAATATGTTTGTAAAAAAGATAACAATTCTCGGATTCTTTCTTTGAATTTGATTTATTTGTGAAATCAAGTTAAGATTTGTATTAGAATTAGATCTCAAAGAAGATTTCTTTTCTCTTATATCAAGGGTGATACCATCTATTTATCGAGGTGTTTAGAGGCATTTGGATTATTTTTTTTATCAATGTTATATGATATTATTTTATTGATTGATTTTTTTATTTATAAAATCTTATATATAGAAAGTTGAGAATTTTAAAATATACTCAGATGGGGTGATATCTCATGTAAAAAAAACTTTGAATTTAAGTCACATATTCATGGTCAGCTTAACTCAACTCTACAAGGCATGATCTCGGGTATGGGCCTCAAGCTTCAGATTATAAATGAATCATCAAAAGAAAGATAAAAGTCAATGAAACGATTGATAAATATAAAATTTTCTTGTTGCTAAATAATAAATTATTTTAATATATTTTTAGACATTTAAAGAATAACTTCTTTACTTGAAAATATCAAATGGAAGTGAAAACAATTATTTTTAAAGGATTTGTAGATTTTTCATGTCATTATATGATTTGAAATAAATATCTAAATAATAATATAAAAATCGACAAATTTGTGTTGTCAAATGATTTTTAAAATTAATAAAGTTGATAGATGTATTTATATATAAAAATAGAAATAAAAGTATGTTATTGTATATCTTTTATGTGGATGACATGCTAATCTTGAATAACAATGAATATATTTTTAGTGATTTTTATGACTTGGTCTGCCAAGTAAAATATAAAAATTTATAATGAAATATTGCAAAACATTTGATTGATAAAATAAATAAATAAATACGAACTTCCAAAAATTAGCACAAGTATTCAAATACAAAAAATCCGATTACAAGTACTAAATTTGTAATAGATAGGATTTGCAGGGACCAGAATGGATAGAGTTTCATCTCTTGGCGGTTCGGTTGCCCTAAACAAACAACAGTGCAGGGAAAGCAGAGCAGAGCAGAGCATGGGAATGCTAGGAGTGGCATTACGGTTAAGGCGGTGTCTGAAGCCCCAAAATTCTACTATCCTCTCCTCTTCCTCATATCACTCGTCGTCTTCAAACCAACACAGAAAGAACGAAAACGAAGTAGATTCGTCAGTCAACAGAGACCCGACAAGCCCACCTCGACTCTTTGTGGTGCAGCCTCGTCTCCGCCCCGATACTCTGCTTCAAGCCAAGCTCAACGAAGCTCTGTGCCTGGCCAATTCCCTCGAAGAACAGCGTGATGGGCACTTCGATTCTGATTTTTTCGATAAACCTTTGCCTCCTCACATTCTCGTTCAAAATCCCATCTTCCGTTCCTCTAAAGCTCGAGCTGGTTTTTGTTCTTTTCTTTTCAAACTTATTCAATTCCTTCACTTTTCTTTGACTTAATAATTTTATTCAATTTGGTATGTGCAGATACTTACTTTGGGCCTGGGACTGTAGACGATATCTTGTGCCATATTAGAGCAATTGAGTCGAAGGCAAGATTTTTATTTTTCCTTAAAAATACCCTTTTTTTTTCCAAAGAAAAAAAACAATGATAATGTGTGGTCTTTAACAGGATGATGTTGATGCTGTGTTTGTAAATGCAATTTTAAGTGGGATTCAACTGCGGAATTTGGAGGCAAGTTTTTTTTTTTTTTTTTGGAGATGATGATTATCCTTGTATTTTGATTTTGCTTATATTTTTTTGTTTCATTGTTATTTCAGCGAAAATGGAATAAACCTGTGCTAGACCGGGTATCACTCATAATAGAGATATTCAATGCTCATGCCCATACAAAGGAGGCGAAACTTCAGGTTTAGTGAGGAACAAGATATATTTACATTGCATTTTACTTCAGTGTCGATTAGTATTGACCCCATTGATGTTGGCTAATGACTGTTCGGTTGTAATCATTTTATTTATTGTGCAGGCAGAATTAGCGGCTCTAATGTATGCAAAGAGTAGACTTGTTCGAGTACGTAGTAGTGACGGTCGCTTGACCTTTGGAGCATTTGGAGATGCTGAAGTTGTTAGTGCCCGAGGGTGAATTTGTTGTTCTTCATTAAGATTTTTTTTAATGCAAGTCTATTAAATTGCTCTTATTTTCGGCTAAGCTACACTGCCCTAATACCATGTTCGTGCGTTTATATTTCTCAAGAGCCTCATATAGTTGGAAGTTTATCTTCATTAGTGACTAGCATGTTCTGTTTCTGACAACCATGTCCTCCAGTTCAAAAACACATAATATTGACCTCTTTTTTTTTTTCTTTTTTTTTTTGAGATGGACAAAGCTAATTAGATTGATCTTGAATTTTTTTCTATGGCTGCAATAAATGCCGAGCATCTAACTCATCATACAACTTAATTTCTCAGGAAAAACATGTTTTGAACTGGCATCTGCTCTGTGAAAATTGGGCACAGGGAAATTATCCTGTTTCAAATTCTGATATTTGCTTGAGTTTGAATGTTGATTCTTGTTAGAGTTGCATTGCCGTTTTTTCTTGAAAAATACATCGATCAACTATAAGATCCAACATAGGCACCACAACCAAACAAAAGGGATTACTGACCTGAACCGGTTATTTCCCTTCATAGTAGTCTATGTCACTGTAAATCACATGTTCTCATAGAGGCAGAACTTCTTTGCAACTTTTGATTTTGAGGAGGTACAGTATTTGATGGCTTTTATTTTGTTTCACTCTTATTCTTATTATTGTTTTGGTGGCCACAATACCTTATGTTTTCATCCTTTAAACCCTGGATATTTGGCTCCTAATATTTTTCAAGTGCTTTAATTTTGATTTGGCATTTATCACCGGCTTAGCTTGAATGATATTTAGTTTAGGAATGTATGACTACTCTTGGCATAAACAACTACCCTTATACTCTCTCCCTCTCTCCCTCTCTCAATGTACACTTGAGTGAGTGTGCATGCCCATGCTTGTTTGCATAAATCAGTTATCATTTGCTAGGAAAAGTGTTTATTTGCATGGAAATTGTTTACAGGAGAGGAAGTGGAGGACGTGGATTTATCAGTGGTGCTGGAGAAACTGAACTTCAGCTTCAGCGGCGAAGGTTTGCTCCTTGATTCTATGTTTTTTTACATTAACATGTGTTTTTTTTAGGAATGTTATGCATTATATGTCAATGGTACTCAAATTAAAAAAAATATAGTCCATTATTGCATGAAGTATAACAGTACATATTTTGGAGGGAATTCCAGTTGTCCAGGGTACTTCTGTTTGCAACTTTCTGGTATCAAGCATTTCATGTTGTCAAATACTACACATGGGCTGTCTTGCGTGAAATGTGCTACATGAGACATCTTTTGGTATATTTCTGTTGTGATAATTATTGAGAAAAGAGTATAATAAATGCAAATCTGAATTTGTTTTTCTATGATGAGTGCATTTTTATAAAATTATTTTTTCAATAGAAAATAAATCTGGACCACATGTTCTTGTAACTATTATGCTTGCCAGAGTTCTATACTAAACTGCCAGTTTTCTGTTATTTATGGAATTTCAAAAATTTCTGGAATTTAATCAGCTCCTGAAACTTTTGTCAGGTTAGGGTGTTTTATTATGCTGTAACATTGTTTAAAGTCGCATCTCATTCCATCATGTGCTCATACATTTTCCTGCATTGTCATTGCTTACAAATGGATTTGTTTTTCATGAAATAATATTATGTGAAACAGTTTTTTTGTTACACTTTTCATTTATTTGTTCTTTGGATACACAAAATTGTTACCACCACCACTAATAAAATTACCAAAATTACTTGATCTACTACTACTACTACTAATAAAATTACCAGAATTACTTGATCGGGTTAAGCAAATTTGAGTTAAAGAAAATTTATTTTTGGTCAGGTAGAGGAAAAAGTTTTTGGCTAAATACCCAAAATAACAATTTTTCATCTGAACCTGAATGCTCACCTCTTTCATAGACTAGATAAATCTTCACGGTTCTGTTTCTATGGCATGCACTGTTGCTATTATTTGTGTATTCATATGTTTGCTTTATGGAACTCCAATTTCAGAATATTGGAACGGCGTGAGACTTTGCGGGCCCAAATCAAAGATGTTCGTCGTACTCGAGCTTTGCAACGAGCTTCTCGCAAGAGGCATTCTCAATTGGATAATCAATATTTGGCAACTGTTGCTGTTGTAGGATACACAAATGCTGTAATTGCTTGACATCTGATCAGAATCTCAAAATTGTTACCATGCAAATAAACTAAATATCCTCATCAATGATATTTTTTTTCCTTTGCAGGGAAAATCAACATTAGCTAGTGCACTCACAGGGAATGATCTTTACAGTGATTCTCGGTATTTCATCTCCTTGATGAAATGTTTTAGATTTAAGCTCCACATTTGAACCAGGCTTTGGTACTTGAAATATCTGAATTGTTTTTTTTAAGTAGATAATTGGACTTGCTGTTTGTGCAGACTGTTTGCAACTCTGGATGCTAGATTAAATAGTGTTATTCTTCCTTCAGGGTAAGAAGATTGAGTTTGTTTTCTATTATGTTCTGTGGCGTGATGAAGTGAAGCTCTTGAATGTAGTGTTTTCGAAAACAATTCTTTTTCTTCATTTCTCTGATTGAGCTATAATTCTCAGGAGGAAAGTGCTTCTTGGGGATACTGTCGGATTTATATCAGATTTGCCACTGCAGGTAAGTGAAATGTATGTGCAGTTGCTGATTCATTAATCATATTCATTATTCTTTCTCTCATCATTAGTGATTACTCTCTTAGTTAGTGCAAGCGTTTCATGCAACTCTAGAGGAAGTGGTTGAAGCTGACCTCCTTGTGGTAAGTCAGTTGCCTGCCTTACCATTTGCTAACTTTTCTACATTTTTATAATGGTAGGATCTTTTGTTGCTGACTTTGACTTTAATTTTGTTACCCATTCTTCCCAAAATGGCAACAGTTTGAAATGACGGTGAAAACAGGTAAAGTGAAGTAAATGATTAAGAAAAGGAAATGAAAATAAAATGAGTGACATCAAATACACAAATTTTAACGAAGGATAATTGGTTATTATCATTCTTGTTCAAGCGCGTTTAGCCTATACAACAGCATCAAAGCCTAAACCCCAAACTACCTGGTCAGCTATATCGATCCTTTTGCACATTTAAGCCAGATCAAAGCAAATCTGTTCCAATTTCAAGATTATATTGTCCAAACTCCCAGGCATGCGGCGATGTGATGGAACCTCATATGCTTATTTAACACTACACCTGGGTGTTGTTGTAGCCTATGTCTAGGTTTGGCATGATCCATGCATGAGACAGGACAGTTCTATGCTGATTACCAACCTATTGCAACCCTTTTCCTTTTTCCAGGCCTGATCTATCCTTAAGCTACACACAGAGTTCATTAAGCCAGGGCGAAGATTGTTTTGTTGAATAATGTCTGTTATGCTCAAATTTTGGCTTCAAAAAGTTGGTATCAAACATGAAATATCAGATAAGAGAGTAGGCATGTTTAGAATTAGTATTTTCTTTTCTGTATGATGCTTTTAGTCATGTATTTGTTCTTCCTGCTGCTACTTGTGCCTGATGTAAGCCTCGGTCAATTGGCGTGTATATTCTTTTTCTTGTAATGTATCTCCCAGCATGTATTTTATATAGAGATCATTATCAATGCAAGTCTGATTTATCTTGATAACACTGATGCAGCATTTGGTTGACTCTACTGCTCCTAATATTGAGGAGCATCGAGCAACTGTGTTGAAAGTTCTTCAGCAAATAGGAGTGTCAGAAGAGAAATTACAGAATATGATTGAAGTCTGGAATAAGGTACTACAATTATACACTATCCTTTTCCCTTGAAAATTTAACTGAAAATGGAAGATGTCAATGAAGAAGAGTGTATCCAGTGATCGCTGTACATTATTGGATTTTGCAATTATCCAGATCGATTACAAGGAAGAAATGGGTGCTGATGAATATTCATGTGATGGTGAGGCTAGCAGTTTGTCTGGTGATGAAGGTGGTGATGTAGCATCAGGAGCAGATGATAAAATCAATGGTTTCTCTGAAATAGATGAAGGAGATTTTGAAGAGACAATAGACAATGAGCAAGATGATTACTCTGGTGACTGGCTGTTGTCAGGAGATGACCAAGAGATGGCAGGTGACCATTGGTTGAAGACTCTGGATGAGCAACGAGACGAGTCCTCAAATGACTCGGGGATGGAAAAACTTTTACAATGTCAGGCCCAGCATGGTCCACATCTCAGAATATCTGCTATGACAGGAGTTGGCTTGCAAGAATTGGTGCAACTCATTGATGACAGGCTAAAGACCCAGGATGAGAAGTTCAAGGAACAGAATGTAGTTGAAAGGGGCTTTTTTAATAAAAAATGGAGACCTCCACGTACAGAGGAACAGTGACAAGAATAACATTATATGCACTCTATTATATTCCACTGAATAAATATCGGTGCTTGGTAAGAAAAAAAGGTCGATGGAGGGAGGGACGTAGATGAGAAGATGGAGATGGCTTCCTTTTTGTTCAAAGATTATCAAGGCAAAGGTTTATTATGGAAGCATTTAAATGTTCGGAACGCCATGGTATTGTTTGTTGAGCTCTAGGAAATGCAATGATGGATTCATGGTGCTGAGTTTTTTGGGGAGAAGATGATGTTTGATCAGATTTCTATCCTCCTTTTTCGTTCTCTATACTTTAGGTTCTATTTTGCATATACACCAGTAGCTTTGACTTTGGATGTAAACGAACCGTTTAATTAATTTTTTTTTGGGTAAGATTAGTTGACTGGGCAGCAGCTATAATGAAATATTTAGCATTGTTATTAAATCTTACTCCATGGTTTAATCTTGAAATCTTCTATCTTGATTTCTTGCCTGGTTTATATTTAAAATTAATCTTTGTTAAAGTTGCTTTGGCATAATCAAGTTGATTTTGCAAGTCCAAAAACAACTATATGTTAATATTTACTTAATTAATTTAAGTTAAATTAAAGATAATTCTAAAAGCTAAATTTAAGAATGAAAAATTAAAAGACCTGAGGTAACCTGAGTCATTTTTAAAATGAGCATAAAACTTTGTAGAAATCAAATAAAACAAATAATGCAGGCCAATAATCATTTAAATTATTTTTTCAAAGCTTAAAAAAACAAACAAAACAAAAAAAGCAAAGCAAAACTAGGCAAATCTCCTGAATCTAAATTTAGTGTTAGATCCTATACTTGGGCTCAATTTCTAATAAATTTAATTGTTAAAAGATAAAATTAAAAAAAAAATTTAAAAATTTAGCAAAGTAAAAACACACAAACATCAATTAAAATAATGATGTAAAATAAAATTAATATAAAAATTATCTCAGCTTTGAGACCAAATTTGATAAATAAAAAAAATAAAAAAGAAGACCAAATTTGAAGGAAATGTCTTGGCAACCTGGGCTGTCAGGAGTGATGAAAAATCAGACAATCCTGCAAGCTAATGATAATTCTCAAAGCTATGAGATATATGGGCAGCCCAGACCTTGCCTCTGGCAGTTGCTATTCCATGAGCTGCAGCAAATGCACATACAAGGCTTTTTACTGGAAAATTTATTTGAAGTATAATGATCTCAGATACTTGAATGCCTCTACATGCATTAAAACAAGCAATTAACCAGAATGGAGATTACTTGCGTATAAAACATCTCTTCACAGGTTTAGATTTTTGAAATAGCTGATAGCTGCAGGAGTCTCTTGTCCATCCTAGGAGACGGCATTAGATTTATTACAGTTGGACTATTTTTAAAATCTATTCTGATATGAACATCCTAGAATACGTATCATTAAAGTTATAATACATCAATTAACAGATATGAATCACAGAGGCAATTCTTGGAGAGCTGACAACTCGACAGAGAGGCCTCGGTGGCTGCCGGGAGGAAGTGCCGGGATTAAACCTGTAACATGCCCACCTGTGACAGCAGAACAGAAGCTATGTTCAAGTATCTGGTGGCTAATGTATGCAAAATGGGTCCATTTCTTACAGGGCTATGTGAAAGTATCGCAAGCATTTCATTTGGTGTTTTTCTCACCTGGAAGACAGGAAACTCAGCACTTCGATTCAGGGTTCAAAATGACAAGAATCAACACATGCATTTGCTTATCTATCCTACCCCGTCTATTAACTCAATGGGCCTTTAATCTTTATACCCAATCAAACGCTGTTGGTCTTATTATACAATCACCAACCCCACCACCACACCACGCGGAACAAGTTAACTATCTAGTAAGTGGTCAAGTCGTAATATATTGTGATTAAAAAGTTTTTTTTTTTTTTTTTATGATTTTAAGTTTGAGTTCTGTGGTTGCTAATATAATAACTACTGGAAACTTGAATAGTCGTTAACTTCAAGACCCATGAAATTAGTCGAGTCGCGCATAAACTGGCTCATACATCCATGTCAATGATTTTTTTTTACAGTAATTCACATAACAAGCTCCTCCATATTTTGCGTGACACTGAACATGGAATCGTGAGGATTTCAAGAAATTCAGCTCTTAGAACCGATCAAGAAGTTAGCTATGATTCTGTGTTGATCTAGCCTAAGAAACAATGAATTTAGCTTTCGTATTTCAAGATTCATCTTTAAAAACTCACAACGTATGGAGCCCCCCCCCCCCCGGGAAAATACTATTCAAAACCAGCTCGAGCATTGATGATGGTCGATATAGATGATAAAGAAAACACGTTAAGTAAACAATACACGGTCACCGCTGCAAATTCAAGCTAGGCTGGACTGAGTCGCCATCGAAGATGCTGCAATACGGCAAGTTGCATGGCTTGGTTGGAACTGTTTGATTTGGACAGTTGCTGCAAATAATTGGAAAGAGGTTAGCTGAGAGCACTTGATGTGCGAGTTTGTATACACTACATGATGCTTGACTGTTACCCCATAATGACCCACTTGAAACGAGACAAAACGTAACTGGTTTGTTCTAAACAACTTGCAAGCCTTGGAATATGGTTATCAATTTGTCGTGTGACTTCGAGAGAAACCAGGTTTTCCTTCTCGTTGGATTCATTTATTGATTTGATGATCAAATAAATGCTAAATTCAACAAATTAATGTATTTTTGCTTATTTGTAATAATGCAATTGGAGGTCTGAGTATTTTGTTCCCTTCTTTAACTCCCCCCCCACAAATGATCTTAAAGAAGGAGATTGTAAGATTAGAATCTGCAAACTAAACATAAAAGAATGTTGTAAGAGAAAGGTTAAATTATGACAAGTAAACAAAGATGATAAATTGCAGAAAACTCGGTATGTGGCCTGCCTCCTGCAGTTCACCGTGTCCAACAAAATTTCCAAGGAAGCCTTTATATATATGTATATATTCTACTGGTGTGATCGAACTTTCAAAACAATTTGTCATCTCATGAAACCTAGTTTACATATGGCTAAACTTAATTAAAATCAACATCGAATCTAGAAATAATAAAAGAATAAATGAGTAGATAAATCACAAGCACTGTGGTGACAAGAAAAGTCCCCTCTCCTTGCATCAATTTCTAATGATAGTACATTCTACTTGTAAGTACTCTCTAGGTGTGAACATATCCATGTCGATGCTTGTGTGGCATCACTGTGTTTTTTTTTTGAGACTTTTCCGTAGACATATTACGTCTTATCATCTTTCTGTGATATCTCCGATTGCTAGTTCTTCTACTTTTATTATTCTCCAATACAGGTTGTTTTCAAAATTAAAAATTCAGAAAAAGAAAGAAACGACATCGACACCAAAGAAGAAGAAAGTCATTACAAGTTTTCATTATTGATGTTGTTGAAGTCAACAATTGATTGGCTCATAATCAATTGGAAATATGAAATAGTAGAAGTAAACCTAGCCTGAAGGTCTTTGTAATGCCAAATTCTAAATAAACTTTTCGGAGAGACAAGAACATGGCTAAATTTTCGACTTTTTGTCAAGAAATCATTTCACCTAACAGCTCAACCTAATATTAAGATGGTTCCTTAACACTTTTCACTGACCCAAAATGCAAAACTACAGGTCGCATTCTGCTTCACTGCCGACAGGTTTGGACTTTATGGAGCGGTGTTCTTAGCAATCAATGGATTGTGCCGAGTTCTTTGAGCCTTCCAAGTTTCATCCATGGTTTTATCCAGCAAAAAGTTTGGACTTTTGACTCTATACGGTCATATGGTTAGAGTGGTTTGCTCGTAATGATTGTCTTTAATAATTTGGATAGTATTAAAAAAAAAAACTAAATCATATAGGTCAAATGCTGTAGCTTTTTTTTATTATTATTATTAACATGGAGTGAACGAATATTATTTTTTAATTGATTCTTAAATCTTTTCTTGCATGATTGGGCTGTTTTTGACCTATTAACATCAAATTACATGTTATTTTTTTGAGGGACGGTTGAATTAAGAAACAAGGAATAAAATAAAATTTTAAATTGATGCAAACTTAGGATTTATTTGAAAAGTATATTTTAGTCCTCTCTTTTCTTAGCAAGTAGGTGACCAGTCCCTTAATTTTTTAGTTTTTTTGGATGGAGAAAAGAGAAAGGCTTACTAGATCACAGCCTATAGAGAAAAAAAATAAGTTGAAAATGAGTTTCTAGAAGAATCAAACAACAATTTTATTTGTTTACCATCACAATGGCTGAAATCCGAAGAATACCGTATGCCACATCCGAAGGATTTTCTCTCACCTACCGCCGCGTATTTTATGTGTTGAAAATTATTGTCTTAACACTTGAGGTTGAAGATCATGTTCTTCTTAACTTTAGATTTTCTTATAACCTATGTCCAAATATGCACATACTTCCATCACATCCGAATTATTGTTTTTTAAATTATTTTAATATACTGGTATTTTAATATATTTTTAAATAAAAAGCATTTTAAAAATCAAAATCCGATCACCCCTAAAATTGTTAAGAAAGTGAAGATGGACTTATCGCATCATCATCCGAGCTTCGTGTTTCCATGGGGAATACAAACTTAGCATGGAACTAGCGAGGTTCAAGACCATCAATTTAATTCAACCACTAAAGTAAAGAATTCAACCACTAAAGTACAGAAATCAACCATTGTAATCTCTTCATTTCTAAGAGTATTAAACGTATTGTATTCCTAATAGTTTATGTACCCAATTCAACCCTTGTAAATCAAACTTTCAATTATGAAAACAGAGGAAGTCAGTGCTAATAAAAAACAGAGGAAGAAGATGCTTGGGATTCACTTTAGCCCTTTGAAAACAATGGGTGTGTAGTTTTCGTTGACCTCTCCAAATGCAAACCCGGGAATGGCCTCGCCCTGCTCTGTTGCGAGCGAGAGAGAGAGAGAGAGAGAGAGAGAGAGAGAGAGAGTTCATGGAGGATCAGGGAAGGGACCTACGTGGCAGAAGTGAAGGGAGCAAAGGGTCGATGGCAGTGTCTCCTAGGAATGGACTAACGTGAGCATCATGCTAGTTGTCACCAATGGACTAGGGTCTCCAAAGTGGTCCCTCTGGCTAGTGGTGTGGGGCCAACTATACGAGGGGATCACGTGCGATTACAGACCTTTTGCTAGAACAAACCACGTGGCCACTTGAATTATTCGATGCCATTGCTCTCGTGTTTTGGAACTCTAAACACCCAGCTAATTACGTGCCAACATGCACCAGCTTCTTGTAACTCAATCGGGCCTGTTTCTCTTGCGCGAAAAAATCCAAGAAAAATCCCAGGAAAAGCCGAAACGATAATCTGGACAGTGCTCTTTTGAAGCTACCAAAACCTTGCAAGTTTATGTTTATCAATCGACAAACCAATAATTCCCTGCCCCAGAATCGTGTTCTTGATTATAAATCTAAACACAGAAACAGTCCATGTATTTTACTGGCTGCTATCTGGGGTGTGTGTGTCCATCACATTATTTCGTGTCTTTGCTTGTCGTCTCATCGCAAAGCTTGTGTCTGTCAAAGGCTAGATCTTCATAAATCGCACCAGTCAGATCTGCATCCCCCCCTTCATTGTTTATTATTAGTCAATTGTTTCGTCAGATTCAAGAGTTTGACATTTTATTCCACTCCATATCTTAAAAAGATAAGGGAAAATGAATAAAACGGTGTTGATTTTCTTGCCTTATTGACTGTTTGATAATATCGTTTAAATTGTTTTTAAAAATATTTTTTTATTCAAAAATAATATATTTTATTTTTAAAAATTAATTTTAGCATCAGTACATCTAAAAACATTAATTTCAAATAAAAAAATTTAATTTTTTTTCAAAAATATTTTCCAAACAGTTTCCCGAATAACCCCTTAATTTACCATACATTGCTCCTAACTACAGGCTACTTCCCACAGTTTCAACTCTCGACTGCTGCTCACGAGCTAACCCACCTAGGTGCTTGAATTAAGGAAAGATTAAGAATGTTAGCTAGCTCGAACCCTATCTATGATCCTAATGACCCAGATATTGCTAGTCGTATTAATCTACAGTGGGGATAGTCAGAATCAGGTGGCACGAAAACAAAGGGCCGACGGTTGGTTGTTGGCAATTACGTCCTGGTTGCGTTTTATATTTTTCCAGCCTTTACCTTACCATCTCATAAAAAACACACATTCACCATCCCTTTCTCTTTATTTGTCAAACAGCAAAGATTTTGGCTATGTATAAAAAAATGTTGGCATTATACTCAGAATTCAATCAGTGGGGTCGTGGTGCTTGGGATGGGTACCAGCTACAAGCCATATGAACGATTAATGAAGGAAATAAGGCAAATAAAATAAAATAAAATAAAATAAAATATAATGAAGTAAGCATTTCATGCTTATATTTAATAAATCAATTTAATTTCAGTCAAAAATAAAATCTCTTTAATAAATAAATAAAAACAACAAATAAAAAAACTCATGCGAATCTCCTAGACTCTGGACTCACTCAAGAAGCTCAATTCTCAACTAATTTAACATTGAAAGATGAAACCAAAAAAAAATCAATTTGAAAATTTGCCATAATAAAAATAAATAGAAATAAAAAAAATGGAGGATCAAACATGGAAATCGAGGAGAAGACATAAAATAAGGGTAAGAAAAGTCATTCGTGCAGAACGAAAGGCCCGTTCATGACACAAATTTTTCATGGATGGAGAGGTCACCGAGATTGTTTGAATGTCGTCTTCAAAAGCCACCATTTGACCACTGAACACCTCTGCACTTGTCGTCTGAATGGCAAGTCAACAATGTTTTTATTTAATAAATTATCAAATTATCTTTCATTCAACTTGATCATCACAAAAAATATAGAGTAAAAACACAAAAAATTCCCCTGAACACAAGTTAATTTGTTTTATGCATTCAAGAATAATCGAATCATTTAATTGTGATTTAAAAAATAAAAATAGAAAAGATCCCATGAACACCGGTTTAAAGAATATATTTATTTTTTAAGATAATTAAATCATTTACTATATTTTTTAAAATATTAGAAGA
The DNA here is from genome assembly GCA_025169955.1 of Salix arbutifolia. NCBI lineage: Eukaryota > Viridiplantae > Streptophyta > Magnoliopsida > Malpighiales > Salicaceae > Salix > Salix arbutifolia. The sequence goes on from CM045908.1 coordinate 522,025, forward strand.
TTGACTTGTCTACTATCAATATGATATGGACCAACAAACCTTTACAGAAAAACCATATTTCTCCAGTAACTAGTTCATTGGTTTTTTATAAGGACAAAATAGTTATTTTACCACTATAACTTGTAATAAAATATGTCATGATCTACATTGAAATACTAAGTCTTTTTTTTATTTTATTAAGAGAATGAACCCATGATTTGTTTCAACTAAATATTGTTACCATTGCTAGCCAATGTGCATTAACATTGTTTTTTAAAACATTACATGTAATTAGCAAATTATCAAATTGTGTTTTGATCTAGACTGAACCTAGCTATAATTTTTTTTAATTTTAATTATGAAAACGAACCCATAATCAGTGTCACCTGAATATTGTTACCATTACTAGCCATTTTACTTCAATATCGTGATTTATTAATGTGTGTTATAATCGAGGTTGTCAATACCGTTTCGGTTGATGTTTTGTTTTTTTAATTGAAATCAAATGTTTCGGTTTTGGAGTATTTCGGCATGCTGTTTTGGGGTTGTACTGTGTGTGTATAATTAAATATATTAATTCAAAAAAATTTTAGTTCAAATTCAAAAATAAAATTATTTAGAATTGTGCAATTTAATCTAAAATAAGACATGATAAAATAATTTTTCTGAACAAAATTATGAACATGTATAATATTACGAGAATACTATCATCAATCTCGCAAGGTCATTACGTTATCTGATTACTCTAAAAGTTTAACATAATATATATAAATATGTCAAGAGACTTCTTGTAAAATTTTATCTCAATCTAATGGTCGGATTAGAGATATGATTGATATTGTAAAATTATTCATTATTATAAAAAAAATACTATTTGGCCGAAACAGAATAGGCGGAACGAAACCGAAATATTTTGGCCGGTATTTGGCTGAAAAATCTGGAACGTGCCAGAATTTAAATCGAGGTAAAAATGACACCGTTTTATCTCTTTTTTTAACTGGTAAAAAATATTTCAGCCAAAATGAAACGAAAGAGACAACACTGGTTACAACCTACCCAAGATATATACTAATTTATTGCCACTAAAGACTAAATGTTTGACTTAAAATCAAAAGGTTGGTGTGTGTATGTATATACAAAAAATCAAAATTAAGCAGAAACAAATTGAACCAATTTGGTTGAAGAGGGAGAATATGGTGGCCGACAAGGGTTTGGTGTTGAGTAATCGGTCCGGGAGGCATATGGACAGCTTCAAGTTACCCTGTGGGTCACCTGCAAGCCACTTTCAATGAGATTTCCTGTCGGTGTGGCCTTTGACGACGACTACGGCTAGACTATCAGCACTACAAATCTCTTTCCTTTTCTCTTTAGTCTTAATTAATATTAGGATTATTTGTTTTCTACTTCCTACATGAATCCCGTATCCAATAATAAATTAAAACACATAGAGCCCACGTGATTTTCCATTTGATGGAGTAATATTTATGAATCCAAAACCGTAGATATGGCAAGCTGGGTATATATAGCACTCTGAACGTTGTGATCACCAAGATTTGAGCGTAGAACTAACATTATCTGGTGTTCAAAATTAATTTTTAAGCAAAGAAATCCAATCTTATCTATGGTCAAAATTGTCATTTGCCAATCTCGTATACCTCTCTCTCTATATATATATGAAATGCAACCTCATCACCACTACAACACCAACCCATAATTCAATTCCCTCTTCAAAGTTTTACACCATTCAATCCGATCAATCCAAAGACTTCTTCATCTATATATCTTGCCCCTTGGTTAACTACATATAGAGTTATTTCTTTCTTCTGCATATTTTAGCTTCGTAACAAGCAAAATTATTTACTTGTTCAAAGCATACCTAAATGAGGTTGTTGTCCAGGAAAGCCACGTGCAATACTCATGGGCAAGATTCCTCTTACTTCCTAGGATGGCAGGAATACGAGAAGAACCCATACGATGAGCTCAAGAATCCAACGGGCATCATTCAGATGGGTCTTGCCGAGAATCAGGTTAGAAAACGATGCATGCATGTGTGTGCGTGTGCGTGTGTGTGTTAGAATAACATGGTAGCTTACGTTCCGTTTTGCTATTATTTGCAGCTCTCTTTTGATCTGCTTGAGTCATGGCTGGCTAATAACCCGGACGCAGCTGGGTTCAAAAAAGGTGGACAATCCATATTTAGAGAGCTTGCCCTTTTCCAAGATTATCATGGCCTTCCCGATTTCAAGAAAGTAAGTCCATTATTGTTTTTTCAAGTTATGAAACGATCGAATATACTAAGTTGGTAAATGATTTATGTGTTCCAATATTTTTCTTCTCTTCTTACAGGCATTGGTAGAATTCATGGCAGAAATAAGAGGCAACAAAGTAAGCTTTGATCAAAACAAAATAGTTCTCACTGCCGGTGCAACTTCGGCGAATGAGACACTCATGTTCTGCCTTGCTGAACCAGGAGAGGCCTTCCTTCTTCCCACTCCATACTACCCAGGGTAAGATAATTGATTAATTATATGGTATGCTTTATATATCTTCCTATATACTTTCCCTGTTACTAAAATGCCAAGTTACTTACTAATTAATTATTTGCAGATTTGATAGAGATCTCAAGTGGAGAACTGGGGTCGAGATTGTACCAATTCAGTGTACAAGCTCTAATGGCTTCCAAGTCACTGTACCAGCCCTTGAGGAAGCCTTTCATGAAGCACAAAGGAGAAACCTAAGGGTTAAGGGTGTCCTGGTCACAAACCCCTCAAACCCTTTGGGAACAACAATGACCCGCAATGAATTGAATCTTCTTTTAAGCTTTGTTACGGAGAAGGGCATTCATCTGATAAGCGATGAGATTTATTCGGGTACAGTTTTTAGCTCTCCAGGTTTTGTAAGTATCTTGGAAGTTTTGAAGGATAGGAAATGTGAAAATAGTCAAGTTTGGGATCGAGTTCATATTGTGTATAGTCTATCAAAGGATCTTGGCCTCCCTGGTTTTAGAGTTGGTGCAATTTACTCCAACGATGACACGGTTGTATCAGCAGCAACCAAAATGTCGAGCTTTGGTTTAGTGTCTTCTCAAACTCAATATCTTCTCTCTGCTCTACTCTCTGACAAAAAGTTTACGAGGAATTATATCTCGGAGAACAAAAAGAGGCTCGAGCAACGTCAAACATTGCTGGTAAAGGGCCTTGAAAAGGCTGGAATCAGCTGCCTGGAGAGCAATGCTGGCTTGTTTTGTTGGGTTAACATGAAGCATCTCTTGAGTTCTAACACATTTACTGCGGAAATGGAACTTTGGAAAAAGATTGTTCATGAAGTGAAGCTAAATATCTCTCCTGGTTCTTCCTTCCATTGTACCGAGCCAGGGTGGTTTCGAGTATGCTTCGCTAACATGTCTGAAGAAACATTAAACCTTGCTATCCAACGATTGAAGTCATTTGTGGAGTCGATGAACAATCAAAGCCATCACCAAATGCTGAAAAGCTCAAGAAGAAAGTTCCTCACCAAGTGGGTTTTCCGACTATCGTTTGATCATGATCACCGTGAGCCTGAGGAACGATAGTCTCTGGTAATTATGTCAAGTGTGAACATAATTAAAAAAACACGGTAGTTCTTATCCATTTAGTTTTTTTCACACCAAATATATATTTTTGGTTGATAATTTTTTCTCAATTCTTCTTTTGAATTGTAGAAAGTACACTCGGTCCCTCCGTGGATTTGAAGTGGCTCTAAGCTATATTTGTTTCCTACAACCTCGTGTCCCTTGCAAGGAATTCCTCAATTAAAGGCTATACTAATTTGATTAATTATGAGTTATTTAACAATGAAAAACGTCTTCCATTCTTCATCTTCTTCTTCTTGTGTAAAATTATGATATGGTTGGTTCATATTGTACGAACGTATACATGTTTCATTCACTACATGCACTTGCAAATTACTTGCAACATCAAACAAGTACTATACACGTAATGGCCGCCTACATGTTGATGGATAGAGAGGTGACGTTTGTGGTCGGCGGGGGAGTCGTCGGTGTCCGTTAATTACCTGCACGCACACACGTACTCGATCTTAACGTCGTTTAAGCCGTGTGAGTAGGGAATTGATCTTAAATTCCACAATGTATGGTGGGTTTGCGTGGGTCAAAAGACTAACCAGTCGAAACTCAAAAGGGGGCCGGCATATGTTTAATAGGAGGTCTTAGCTAGGGTTTCTGATATCTGTTTGTCTACCTATCTTGCCCCCCCCCCCCCCCCCCCCTTTTTTTGGCTTGTAAAGTTAAGGAAATAAATGTCCTGCTAGGTTGTTTTAACTCAAATTCGTCATGGTGCACGCAAGCAATAGAAAGGTAGAGTTTCTTGCAAACATTTCAATGCCTTTTTTGATGTAGACTTTCTAGGATTAACTAGCAGCGTGTTTACTTTTAAAATTTCTGTTTCTTAAAGCAACGCGGTTTCGCATCTTCTTTAGCCCCATCACAAACATGTTTGTCTCCCAAGGTGACCAAATTTTAGGAAACAAACCTTTCTTGAAATTAATCCAATAATATAATAATGCGAGACTCAATTATATACTGGTAAACATATATATATATATATATATATATATATAAATAAATTTCCGTTAAACCATATATATATATATATATATATATGGTTTAACGGAAATTTATTTATCTCTCTTTTTAATGTTATATTAAGAACGATAATTATCAAGAGTATGTCTGAGATTTAGACACTAGCTCATGCGATCAGCTATGGACCAAATCAACGAAATGATAATTAATATGGTGTAGTTAAAGATTATGTTAACATGATTTCATGTGCTTATACCTATAATTAATACATCTAACTACCAACACCTAAATAACCACTGACAATAAAGTTGATCCAATGAGGTTTATATATATATAGCAAATCCTTATATTATTGCTAAAGTTGTAATATTTGCTTCTATTCTTTGATGTTTTGGAATCAAAACCTCCAACTAACACCCAAAAAATATCAAGTGAGGTGTGCTTTTAAAATTATCCAGATACTCTTATTATCGAAAAAAATTTAATAATCAACAAATTGAGCCTCTTTTAATGTGCTATGTGGGAGCGACAGAATATCACCTCCCTGTTTGACCCTCCATGGTAATAACAATTGAACATGCGATCTATTTTTCTAGAAAATATTTCTATGTAACTTGCAATTTAATTGCATTTAATTAGAGTTCTTTTTGGTTTGTCCATGATATGCGGCGAATACCTGTCAAAACTACCCATGATCCTTGCATGTGATTTGGAGAGCTCTCATTAGTGTCGAAGGTTAGTATAGATATAAAACAGATTAACTAATAAATTTTTTTTTAATTTTTTTTGAGAATTTTGGTCGATTTGCATGTTCTTGCTGACAATATGCATGTGCCCGGTGTATTGGGATTCATTGAAGTATTAAATAAAAAAGGATACTTGAGTTCTAGGTCTGGTACGCTGTGACACCTGATTATATTATGATTTCTGGTTGGATTTATTAATTAACATGTTAACGCGGTTTTAGTTAGATCAGTTTTTATTTCCTTCAACACAACTAAGATTTTGTGTCGGCAGATAAGCTATATACATAAACAAACGCTCAGATGATCTCGGATTTGTTGGTAATTTCAAGTGGCAGGCTTTTCGTACGTTTTCTTTATTCTTTGATTGGGTTTAAATCTTGACGTTCTTATTTTGAGAAAGATATTAAATCTATGGACGGTGCATCCTTCAAATTGTTAACATGCAAGCTAGTCTAAGAATATCATTACTATAAATATAAAAAAAAAAAAAAAAAACAGCAACCAGGAAATAGAAGTTGCCCTAGGTTGAGATGTTTAGCGTCAAATATTATATAATCAGCAGCTTTTAGTTTGACAAAAACAGGCATGGAAGTTGAGTAAAGCTTGGGTTAAGGTAAGCAAACTGCTGATTTATTGGCTTTAGTTTTGAAAACTACACTCTTCAGACATGGAAATAATTGATTAAGAGAGTTTGTGTCCTTAAACACCAACATCACAATTAGACATTAACCACCGCCTTGTGTCGATATTTACAATAATAAAGGGACAATGACAACAAATCCTTTGCCGTTATGTTTTAATCAGCATTAGGACAAACACCTTGGAAGTTAATTAGTCACTAATTATCTACAAAATTAGTTAACTTAATTAGAACTTGGTAGCTCGGCCGAGGAGGTTTCTATCGGTCGAAAGGCCCCCATGAGATGATAAATTTGACTGCGTTAGTATGGGCGTCACGTGGGTTTCACATGAGCAAGCCTCGGTCAGCACATGGCATGGTAAGGAACGTATAGCATTCTGCTCGAGGTGGTTCTTGCTTATTTGAAAAAAGATTTTGAAATTTATTTAATATTTTTTAAATATGTTGATATTAAAAATAAATTTTTAAAAAATATTATGATATATTTTCAAGTATAAAAAATATTTAAAAAACAACTGCTAAACACCCGCGAAAAATACAGTAAGATTATTTCTCAATTGGCATTATATATATATATAATTAATGGGCAACCTGGAATGCCATCCCTTTGGTGATGCCTGTATCTAGGGGGACAAAGAGGTCATGTGAACATGGCGCATTGCCTCCATTACAGTACTGCTCTCTTACCTCTTTCCCATATCAAAGAAATTCTAGGATCTTAAATTGGGTCCCATTTGAGGGGCCAATACATTTGTATTGTGTTGTCGAATGACTGAGCAAATATTAGATGCTCTCTTCTTATTTGATTTGTCTTTATTTGTAGGGGCTGTGATGGTGGAGAAAATATTGTTTAGGTCAAGTTTGTGTTCATGAATTAAGAAAGAGAATAAAATACCAGAAAATAAAATCTTGTAGACTTGGACTTATTCTTGCTAAGAGGAAAAGAAGTAACTTCCTTTTAAAAAAACCAAATTAACTGACCAGTTAATTAACTAACAATTAAATATGTTCTTGCAATGCTCATCGAATATTCTTTTGGTATATACCAGTAAAATTACAGTAGGAAAGGATTAAATAAAAAATCCAAAAGTACATTGATGCATCATTTTTATAGATAAAATTGTCAACTCATTAAATCAATTGATTAAATTCTTCAATAAATTCATATATGATATTTAAATTATAACTTGACGAGCAACCTCCTCTGTTCTTCCCCCTTTTCTTCTTTTTCCTCTGCAACAAACTTCAACACTCTACAACCAACTTATAGATAACCCGCGGTGTTTCAATTGTTAGATGCTTACCACCGGTAAAATTCATTCATGTCAATAAACTATGAGTATAAATAGTGACAAATTTTCATCAGTAAATCTAAAGATTCTGTAGTTTTTTTTCAATTTTTATCATGAATTAGGTTTTTTGAATTTTTGTCATGGATTAGGCTTTACAAAATAAATATCCATTTTGGAAATGCTTTTATAGCAAGGTCAAAGCTAATAGATACCTACAAGGTCCTAGCTAGTTGTTTTAGTATTTCATCAAGAGATGTGATTTAGATAGTTGCATGACTCCATTGAAATAGGATGTAGGGAGTTGTTTATATATAAATATGAACACACACACAGTTAAACCTCACCTCTGTTAAATTAGTATTTTTGTACGATAAAAAATATTAATTAATTGAGATATTTATGCAACGATGAACACCAATTTCAATTTAATAACTTAAATTAAAGAATATCGAATCAATTTAACATATATTTTTTTCATAAGATGTTAACCACTCATATTTATTATTACAAACCACAGAGATAATGCAAAATACTTTTGGCTAGAAGTTAGCTATAGTATCTCAAGACTTTTTATGTCGGGCTCTAAAATTTCCTAGAAATTTCAGTGTATAAAGTGGTTCTGAATGATTCCAGACACACTTTCAAGAGTTGCGTCCTTTTCCTCTTGACTTTTGTAATCTCCTCTCCTTTGCTGCCTCCAAAGTGGAGGGTATATCCCCCATATCCCGCCTCGCACCTAAGCTTTTTTCTGAAAGCTAACTTGTCTTCTTGAAGAATATCAAATTATCAAAACAGTACTGCCCTTAAAGCAGATGGGCTAGCCAGCTGCGTCGGTTCTAGGGTTTTTTTTTTGGTCAAATTATATTGTCATCTTTCGTGGGGCTAGTGTGGGGCATTTCAATCGTAGCATGGTCTCGAATTGACCTAACATAGTGAGTGGATCGACAATATTGATCCAGCTAGACCAAGGAAATGAAAATATTCTTGTGTTGGAATAAAGTGGTGCTCGGAAAGTCATGATATTTCCTTCCATTTATGTATATATATGCTAAGCGATTACCCGGCCTTGTGCTTAGAGGAGATCGGTATGCTTTTCACCCAACATCATCTTGATTTTGTGTGTCAACCTTTTTTTAAATTAAGCTACATTGCTCAATTGATATTGACGATGTTGTTTTCTCTTACAATAATAATAATAATTTTTATAAAAATATATATGGATCCTTGAAGGGAGTGGAAAGTCTCAGTTGATAAAGTAAGCCTTGATGCTATTATTTTTTTTAGCTCTGATCTACTAGGGTAAATTAGGGATCATGGCTGTTGGAGCACTCTACATACCCCCCCCCCCCCCCCCCCCCCCCCCCCCCCCCCCCCCCCCCCCCACCTCAAATTGGCCAAAATGCCTGCCTCCGTAAATGGACCGGCAAGCACCTCCAAAATGGGGTTAACTTTAAGAGCAAGGCTGACGAACATGGTTCGCACTCTGATCGATTCCCCACCCTAATTCTTCAATTATTGAAAAATCGGGTTCTTAACCGGGTTTATGTTTTCGAGAAATAGTATTTTAATTTTGATCTTATAGAACAACTCCACACTTAATCCCTGGCCAATTTCATGCTTTCCTTATAATATAAAAAAAATCAGACTCTTGAAACCAGAATAATTGGATTTGTGATTAGTTGCGTTTCACCATATGTATTTCTTAATAATACAGTAAAGATGTTATTACAGATAATAATAATAATAATAATAATAATAATAATAATAGCAATATGAAATTATATAATAAACTATATATAATACAAGAAAAATAAAAATATGATCGCAATGACCAAACCATGCAGGACGACAGATAGAGCTTTGGTAATTTCAAGCAGCTGGGTCAAATATTGGCAAGTTTAACGGGCCGGGGTACGGTTAAGATGGATATACTGGATGTAGAAGTTGGGCTAATGGCCTTAGCACTTGTTTTTTTTCTATTCAGACCCAATCTACTCCACCTCTAGGCCCACTAAAGTCCATGAGACCAATTTTCTTTAAATATGATTTGGGTAATTACTAGACGATGACTCGCATGTTTCCTTTTTCTTGTTTTTTAATATATAAAACTGGGAAGTGGGAGGACCAGGTTGATCAGATTGGAATAGTTTGTATAAGAAAATAATTGTCTTAACATTAAAGTTAATTTAGCTAGCCTTTTTACTATCAACTAAATAAATCAGCCATTAACATTTTAATTAATATGTTGAAACGACTAGGGTTTTCTCATACTTTTCCATTCTTCTAAAAGAATTGGCTTTTTTCTCCAGCTGCTTCCTATTCATAGATTTTTATTTATTTATTTATTTATTTTCATCCTTTATTATAAACAATTCTTCCTCAATTTTTTTTATTTAATCATTTTGCGGTCTAATTCCATGAGATTAAGTTTTAACTGGTAGGGAGAGACAGAATTTAAAGAAGACTACAGCGTAAAACATAAGAACAAATATGTGGCTAGTATCAAAGATCTTATAATATTCATTTTAGTCCAAAAATTCATTTTTATTTTTTAAATTTATTTTATTGGTGATTTCCTTATTTTCATTAAAAAAATTGCTAAAAAGATGTGTTTAATGGACACATCAAAACTAAAGGCGAGACGTTTAAATATAAATTAATCGGGAACCAAATATATAATTTCATTTTTTCATAAAAAAAGAGAGCCAAAAAGAACATAAACCCGGTTAAATTGGTCCAAATGAAAGAAACAAATTACACTGAATAAAAATCTTATCTTGTCAACCATCTCCATCTCTTTACCGCACTTGCTTATATTATATATATAAAGAGGAACATGAATGAATTGTTTAATGTAAGAAAAAACAAGCTTGCTAGCTTTGGAGATGAGAGAAAATGAGATTATACATGTTAGTGAGTGTCCATATCAGATAAATAAATAAATAAATAAAAAGATGGCTTTTGTGATATTAAAATGAAAAGTTTGCAAGGCTTTTGTCTCGTCTCCGGTGACCATATGGCATCAATCAAGGCTTCATTTGATATTTGCTTTTACATTTGCTATATAAATAGAATCCTCATGGCGTTGACCGAATGTGGTCTTGATCAAGAAGATTTTTATTGATTTTCTTTTTTATATTTTTTGGTTTTAGTGGTGGTAGTAACATTTTCCTGTAAAGAATATTTAAGTTCACATCAAATTACCCTTTTATTTTACAAAATCTCTTGAACTCTCATCCATTTCATAAATACACGTTACAAGAGGAGCTCCCACATGAATAAATTATACGTATATATATATAACACTCACTAATTAATCCATAATATTAAACAATTGCGGCATGCTATTCAGCTAAATAGCTAGAAATCTAAGAATAGTTCAACAAAGACAACATGGTAGCTTTTCTTTTTTTCTTGGCCGGCTATTATATATAAAAATAAAAATAAAAAGTTAAACAAAGACAATATATATATAGGTATGACCTACTAAAGTCAAAAGCGAGCCAACTCAATCTATTGAGAATTCGTATGATCACACATAGAGTTATGCATCTTGACTTTAATTACATCAAATTATATTTGGCACACCGAAAATATATTGCACACTAGCACTATAAAGTATAATATTTTTTGGTTGACAAGAATTTGAAATGCTAGCTAGCTAGCAATATATCTATATCTATATATGCAAAAGCAAAGTTTAGAAGTCCATGATATCTCTCAAATCAACCCCAAGATATAATAAATAGACTAAGTTATTTATGGGCCAACATCACAATCATCTGCTTCGATGTATATGCTGAGTTGTTTTCATCTTATATATCGTTATTGAGGAGTAGCGGTATTATTGAAAAGATAGCATCGAGACTACCTACTGGGAGTGAATTTGGTTAATGGTCAAAGCTTATATTACTCATGAGTAATTCTTTGATCTATCTTCATCTCCTCAATAAAGCCGATTTTATTATCATAGGAAAAGAGGAAATTGGTTCAATTGGGAATGTAAGATATATTAAAGAACTACATTATTATTATTATTATTATTATTATTATTATTATTATTATTATTATTATTATTATTATTATATCCTTATGAATTTGTACAGGGGAAAAAAAACTCAGTTTGTAGTTTTTTTGTGAATATTATCATGGCATGATTTAGTACATTAAATTGATAATGAAGTATGAATCTACAAAATCTATCCATGATTTTTTTTCTACCCGTTTATATTAATTTATATATCTCGCTTTCCTTTCCTTCCTTTTTTTTTTTTTTTTGCAAGGAAAGAGACGGGAGAACCTACCGTGAAGCACTTTACATTTTCAGCTTGTTTTCTTCGCAAATTTAGCAATGAGCTGGCTCCTCATTTCGCCTTTCAGAGACTGAAAAATACATATTTCATTGACCCTAGGAAAATTATGATCCTCGATTAGTGTGTGTGTGTGTGTTCTTCTCTCCTGTCATCCACTGAGTCGTTTTTCTGGAAATGCTTACGCTTGTTTCTCTGTGTGGATCGTTGAAGAAGAAGAACTCTGGTCTCCCTCTCATGGCTGCGCGTGTCGGAAAATATGAGTGACCGTGTGAATGTTTCAACATCCTCAACGAACAGCTACACAACAAATCCAAATGGAAGGTATAATGGCTATATTATTAGAATATTAAAAAGTTGATCCCTACACAATAAACAAGTACCCATGACTAATAATTTTTGCACTCAATTAAGCAGTAATTCTATCCCGTCACAGCAGAAATTGACCAGGAGATTCAAATCCTCTCAACCATCAAGATATATCGATCCAACTTGGCATGCTGCACATCCAATGGTTGACGAGAGAACACGCATCCAAAACCAGAGATAAAAGTCCAAAGAAACATATGCCTTACGCCACGCAAGACCCACGAAACTTCCCTCTAGCTATTTCAAAAGGTTGGAATAACAGGTGCGATGTATTGTGTAAGCAGTGACATCAATGGCAGGCGATCAGGGCCGAGGTAGAGTACTAACAAATAATTAGATTAATCAACTTCATTTGTCCAACAGATATGGGACCTAATTGCATTTTATATTTTCGAGCAATCAGTGCGATGTCAACTGTTTTCCGTGGGTTTATCTTGAACTTTCAGCTTCGGAATTCGTAGTTTTCACACGTTCGAAGAAACAGGGCCTCGTACTTTATGTAACAGGTTAGCTGCTTGTGTTAGATCTTGGATTTTGCTCGAGGCCACAAAGGGACCAAGTCAATTCTGTCAATCTTAGTGCTTACCTCTTTTCCATGCTTTTGACTTGTGAGCATGGAAAAAGAGAATTTACGTCATGCATGTATTTTCCTTTGGTGTTTGCTAGCTTTTCAACCCGTACAATTTTAACGAGCACAAGTTTCCCACAGCTTTTAATATTTATAATTTATTTTGCTTCATCGACCCAATGGCGGTAGGTCAAGTGGTGGATGCTCTTATAGCTCTAAACCCTAAATTGCAAAAACAAATTATTTTTTATTATTAAATTTCATCGGTAAACAAGTTTTTTCTTTTTTTGTTAAATTCTCTCAAATTAGAACGTTAGAATTTGAAATTTAAGAGCCCGAAGGAAGTGTGTTTGGGGTAGAATTTTTAGGGGAGTGTTGGTAATCGGGCATGTGTGAAAAACCCATTGGTTATATCGGATTATATTGTTTTATCTATTAAAAAATAATGTCAAAATATGCTCTTTCAGTCCTGTAATTTTGAGGGGGGGAATCCCTATATTTTCTTATTTAAAATTTGGCTCTTATTTGCTAGTTTTGTTTTAGGTCCTCGTGTGTTCTTCAAAAACACAATTTGTATCCTTATAATCATTTTAAAATATTTGACCATAAAAATTATAACAATATATGAAGTTTGTCAACTTTTCATTTTAGCCCCTTAATTTAATTTAAAAAAAAAACTAGAATTTTTAATCATGTAATGATGTAGGAAAAAATGAAATTATTTGTGCCACAAGCACTATCGATACAATAATATAAAGAAAAAAATTTGAATCATGGACAGTAATTGCAAGGAGGTTTATGATAAGGACTAGATTAAAAACGTGAGGACCAAAAAGGTACCAAATTGCAATTAATAAAATTAAATCCTAGATAAATCTCTTTACAAAAAAATGAAAGGTTCTGAAAAACGGCATTATGTATGGCAAATGAGCTCTCGACATGTTTCTTACTCATTCAAACTCACCCTCCAAAAGTAAACCAAAAATGTAGACTCCAAACAACTCTATTGGATCACAGCACATGCCTATGAGCTATTGAAAATTCAATTGTAAGGTCTCAATTGGAAGAGGTTGCACTGAGGAGTAAATATATATATATATATATATATATATTGATTCCAATATTAAAACTTAGAAAAATAATTAAGGAAATAAAATAATTATAGATTAAAAATATTTAAACTGAATCCTTGTGATGTAGGAAATAAGTAATATTTACTCCTTAGAGAGAAAGGCAAGGGAATTTCTTTCTAAGAAATTAAAAGAATTAGAAATAGTCTTATATTATATGTGTTAATTAGTTTTTTTTATCGACGACAAATTTGAAAATAGTTTCAAAGGTAAGGAAAATGTGTTTCTAGGCTTCAATAGGAGGGTAGGGTTTTTTCTCTCGTTTTTTTTCAACCGACGAATTAGTTCATACGTCGACCATTTTTATTTTTATTTTTTATTTTTTCCACGATCCCAAATTAACTTCATGCAGGGAAAGCAATTATCTAGCCTTGAGGTCATCATATATAACGCAATATTGGAAGTTTCAATATACCGGTATAGCATCTTGCTAGTGTCGTGGTAGAAAATACGAAAACAACAACAACAATAATAATAATACATAAATTTATATAATAAAAATACATAAATATGTTTTGAAATCTCTGTTTCAGTCCATCTAACTAAATACAGTTCTTTTTCCCTTCTGTATTTATCATTTTTAATAACATTAATCAAACGCAATCTAATAAAAATAATAAAGCAAGTTAATTAAAAACCTAGCTAGGATGCTCAAGAATTAGTAACATAACATGCAGTGGCGTCGTCCCATATAGAAAGTGTCTGGCAATTTGGAAGTTGTAGTTGGAGCTACATGAGTTGAGCTGAGTTGGAGTGAAAACATGTGCCTACCTCTTAATGCGTTGCAGACATGGAGATAACAAAAAAAGGAATGCGGCCACTTTTTGATGCCCTACTTGAGCTAGAGCCGAGCAAATCATTGCCAAAACGTCAAAGCAATCTTTCCCACTTTTATCACTGCATGCCATTCCAAGAACAGCTCGAGCAAACTTTGTGACAGGAGCAATTACTTCATTCCACCTATCGTACTCTTAGCTTTACAATTAAGAAATGGAGAATACAGCACTAGTCTTCCACAGCTCTGGTGATCTTTATCGATCTGAGTCAGTAATATAGACCTGGATTTAACTCAATTACCAATGAATGTTGTCTGGTGGTGCCCACACTCATGAAAGTGCCTCGAAGAACTATTTTTAACCTAAAGACTTTGGGTGATCAGGGGGGAGGTCTAATAATGATTTGATATTAATTACTATTTAACGTGAGCTTTCCAAGTGATCTGATTTTTAATTAGATAGAGAAAGGATAACAAGGTCTGATCTCATGATCATTTGGCTCATCAAGACTGATATTATGCTAAAAAAAAACATTTTAAATCAAAAACTTAAAATTGTCGGCTAAGTTTACAGAACGAACTTATAGTGCTTTTCTAATGGGTGGTATGATTTTTTTGAGTTCAAGCTCCACAAACAAATTTGTAGTTAATTAAGCATAAAAAAGAAAAAAAATGGCGTCAAAGTTCCTCTTAATTCATTCTGCTATGAGGCAATTCAATCAAAACAGTATAATCAAGAGGATTAAGTGGAAAGAAATTAACTGCTTATCATTAATGAGCTAGAAAATGATCGATGAAGTGGCGAAAATGAAAGTTAAAGTCACAAAAAAACAATTCTCTTCACTAAATTAAACTCAGAAGGTTTCCTGAATCCCAGACTGCAAATTCCTATAGATATATTTATGTAAACTGAACAAACTGATGTGTACAGCTAGCATTGTCGCTGTGGCCCAAAGAAGCTTGAATCTTCAAAAGATGAATCTTGTGGCATGCTTTGCAAGCAAGTTTCATAGTCAGAAACAAGCTGAGGATAGCCAAGAGAGCTTATATTTCCCCAACTGTTACTTTCTGCAGAACTAGCCCCCGTGCTGCCACTGGCAGCCATGTCCATCCCATAGAAACTCTCCAAACCTTCTACATGTTGTGGGTTGCTACAGGCCAATCCACCTAACTCGGCTAACAGACTTCCAAGTCCATCTTGACACATATTTGGACCGTTGTAGTTGCTGGTAGGAAATTGAGAACAACAGGTACTGTCCATTGATCTCATGGGTGCCGAAGAAGAAAGCATATCTACGGAGTTTGTGTAGAGTACTTGATCTTGTCTGCTTGAACCTTCGAGAGAGTAATTGTTAAATTTAGTGAATAGATTTGACCCCTGGTTATCGTCATAAAATCTTCCACCGAGTTTGGCCAGCAAATCCGCAATGGATTCTTGATCCATTAAATGAGAATCATGGTTTTGATTCATGACTATAGCTTGTACATCTGGCCAGTAAGGGCTTTCTTGATGAGGGATAGTCCCAGGAACCATGAAGCTCTCATTTATTTCTCTCTTTGTCATGATTTCTTGCTTGAGGCTAGCTCGCCGGGCCGCTTGTTCTCTGCGCTGTTTCCCTAAGAGCTTCTTCTTAAGCCTCGTGTTCCAGTAGTTCTTGATATCATTATCGGTTCTTCCAGGTAGCTGAGCAGCAATTATAGACCACCTACATCATTAATTAGAGACGAACAGATTATTTTTAAAATCATGGATATATATATTGTACATGAAAAATGCACTAGCTATAGTTAGCTTCTTATTACCTGCTTCCAATACTTATATAGAGACTGCAAATAATGTCATCTTCTTCCTCTGAAAACCCTCCATGTCTAATGTTTGGACGGAGATAATTCAACCATCTAAGTCGACAACTCTTGCCACACCTTTTCAGGCCTGCATATTTATAGCAAATCAATTAATGACATACACTAAATTACAGGCAAATTAACAATCTTTGTACATATATAGTAGTTACCTATCTTCTGTGGCAAGGCAATCCAATTGCCACCGGTTCCATGCTGCTCAATATAGGTCTTGAGTATGGCATCTTCCTCGGGAGACCATGGACCTTTCTTCACGTTGGCTTTGTCACAGCAAGGAGCTCTCCCCATGGTTTTGCTCTCTTATTATTTTTGTGTTAAAGCTTTTGCTTCCCTTTCTTATATCTCTCCTTGGTGAGAATGGTATTGATATATAACGTTACATATATATATCTGTGTGTGTGTGTAGACACGCGCGAGCACACAAGCAAGTGTAAGAGAGAAAATGTTATGTAAAAAAGCATTGTATAGTAGCTGGAGATCAAGGAGAAATATGGAGACTCGTCAAGATTTTCAAAAAGAAGACTTTCTGAGAAAAAGAAGGAGACTTTATGGATTGAATACAGGGATATTCAATTTAGAATAGGCACAACAGTAGACCAAGGTTTTTCCTATTTGTCCTTGTTAATAGTCCAGAATCTATTCAAGATACCCACTAATTCACACCCTCCTCTCTTCTTGACTTTCTTTTCTCACACACACACACACATATATATATATATATATATAATGCCCAAATCTAATGTACCCTTCGTGTCTCATGATGTGATTTGATTTGATCATTGATCATGACCTTGCAATTGTGTGGACATGGCGAAATGTTAGAGCAGATCGAGCCTCGAAAATATTGGTTGAATATATCCTTTGGCTGTGGCAACGTGGGATCTAACATCAGCCAATAAGTTATAGCTCGACTGATATTAATCTTCTCCATCTTTTGAAAAATTTGAGTTTTAATCTCTCATTTATAATAATAATACGGGTGGCACTGCTCTCTAGTGCGATCCCACTGGATAAAGCATTCACAGTTACTCTATTTACGAGTAACTAGTTTTTTCCCTTTTCAACCTATCAAAAATATAAAAATATTAGATAAAGCTATATATTTGATTCACACGGATTAAAATGTTTTTTAAATACTTAAATGGCAACACTTCGCATGATGTATTTTTTTTAAAATAAGTTAATGATATGAGATGGTAATACAACCATAGAATCTATGGTGAAATAAAATAGAACGGCCAATTATAACAAACCAAATATTAAAGGGAAAAAATTAAAAAATGATTTAATAAACTTATATCAATAGTTGGCGCAATGTCTTGGGGTGGGACAAATTTCTCGACCTAAAATAAAAGTTAAAGCAATCCTCGGTTACTAGGTCAATTGAATTTAATAAGTTTGGTTATTTAATGTATATCCTCTTAATCTTTAAAAATCACAACTCATAAAATCTCAGACTTGGGCTAAAATAAGAAGTTCAACTCCTAATCAATTTAATTTTAGAGAATAGAGTTGCAAAAAAAAGATAAAATAACAATAAAAAGAATGAAAAACAAACATGAACACAAAAAAAAAAAAATGATGAAATCACAATAAAAAAATAAAAATTACAAGTCATCTTTTAAAACAAAATTCAAAAGAATAAGTGCCGAATTTGAGAGATGAAAAATTGGAGGGGAAAATTTAAAAAAATAATTTGAAGTGATTTTTGAAATAAAACAGGGACTTATTCTAAAGGAAAAGGAAGTTTAAGGTCTACTATGATTTTTCTCATGAGCATCATGCAAACCAGGGCAGATAGAAGTGAAATGAGGGGGGGATTAAATTGATGTCAAATCAAACAGAATCACTATACACATAGCGCCCATGAAAAAATATTCTTTTTTCACCATTAGAGTCTGCCACATGTGTCGCTCAAAGGCGACAAAATGGCTAGCGCGTGTTATGTATGGGTCAACATCATTTTATTTTTTTAATTTATTTTCATGTATCAAATGACAATATCACCCTCAAGACTAAATACTTATTGCCAGAAAATCATATGGAAATGATGATTTTGTCCTGAAAAGATGGTTTGAGAATTTTCATTTCAAGGGTGATAAAGTCATTGCATTGATCTTAAAAGAATCAAGAATGCCCATAGCCATAGTTAAGTTGAGATTTTGTTTTTGAAGGTAATAAAGTAAATTCATTGTACAAAGATTTGATGAAATGACAAAGATGTCTCTCAACAATTATAGAATAACAAATAAACCCTGTGAAAATACAAATATACTCTTATAAGCTATTTCAAATGGCTTTTTTAGGAGGGACATAATTCCACTATTATAATTCACAATAAAACTTGGATTAGCCTAGCAGGTCAATTTGGAATTTGTTTCGGTCCTAGTGTAACAAAACAAATTGTGAGAAATTGACTCGGTCTAACCTATCAAAAAACCAGGTCAACATGTAACTGATTAACTTTGAGTAAAACATTGTAAAAAAAAAACTCGAGTTAAAACATGTTAAATATTTTATATAAAAAATACCAAAATAACTTCATTTTGATTTTGTTTAAAAATTAATTTTGAATTGACTCTTCCAGCCTGAGACCCAAACTGGTTTTATAACTATGATTTGGAACATTAGGGTCGTGCTAGTAGGGTCAATTCTCCATGCTTGAAGTGACCAAATCACCCCTAATTGTTGATCACCAATTGTTTTCCAATGAAATGAGCATGTCACATGGGACAAGATTATATTACTAATAAAAATTTAAATTGATATATAATCTTATAAATCACCTCCAAGGATGTTCCTCGAGACCATAATGATTTGCTAGATATTTACAAGCAACCCTGTATATATAGTTTTATATTGTATTGTTGAAATTTTACATGAAGATATAATAAGCTACAAACTTGTTTGAAAGAAAAAAAAAATGCTGATTATTAATCTTTCGAAGTCTTAACATTTGGTGAACAGAGACTTCTATTTTCTTTGCTAAACACAAAGGTAAAAAGTCAAATGCCATTCTAGAACGATGAACGCTGTCAAAAACTACTGTATGAGTGTGGTGGGTGACCGGAGTAACCAACTAGAAAGAAAATTCACCTTGGAATTCGAATTCCAGCTACTAAAACAAATCTTAAATTTAAATATAGTAAATTAATATGAAAATGTATTTTATGAAAGAAACTAGTATTGATTGATACATAAATTAATTAAAAAATAATGTAGCAACAATAATTGATGGGTTTAATTACCTAATAAGAAAAACTATATAGAAAGGCAGACCAATGAGGCATGCCATTTGGGACCCAAATTATAATCACTCAGAGACATGATATGAACGCCAAGGGACTCCTGTTTTACCAATATCTGCAACGAGCAGGGAAGTCCACTGTCCCATCCATGGAGTCAGTCACGAACGAGACCTTGTTGCGTCTCTTCTACACTTTCTTACGATTTCTTCAATCCATGATAAATATTTAAAAAAAAAATGTTTTGATGGAACTATTTCTTATGCTTTGTGGGCTTTATACATTCAAACGAATTTAATTAACTCGTGGGTCTTAAAATTTGATCCTGGAAAATCAATAAAAAAATAATAATAATAATAAGGATACAATTCGCATGGCAAAACTAGCGTACAATATTGACAAATCGTCAGATCAACAAGTCCAAATCCAAAAAAAACAAAATTCATGAAATAGACAGGTTTTAGCTAGGGTTTTTTAAAATATAAAAAATACATGTTCTAATTCGAATTTAAAACATATTATATAGATCTTAAATTCTTTATCAACACACGCTCTTTATCAACACGCGCTAAAACTTTACATATCATATTCCTTGTGGGGTCGGCAAGCTATTAGTAGATGAGATTAGGATCATGCACACTTCCTTATTGTGTATAGTAGTTTTTAAAAAAATTGTGTTAAATAATTCTAAAAAGATTTAATTTTATTTTTAATATTAATATATTAAAATAGTTAAAAAGATATTAATTTAATACTTTTGATGCTCAACACCCTTTTAAAATGCAAGTCGGTACATGTCATTGACGGATTCATTTTCACTGTACCTGCGTGTACAAGTTTGTCAACTCGCAAGGAAATGGTCTTCCTGGTGGGCCATCTTCTAGTTTGAAAGAGTCTTCTCGGACGGTATTTTCTTACCCATGAGCTCAAAACTCCATTCTTCTCGAGGCATTTTCTAGCTCGAGATACCTCCTCGAGGTACTTTTCTATCGACAATGAAAACTCCTTTAATTAATTAATATCTCCCGGTGGAACCTTACTGTTGTTCACATTGACAAGCTTCTAGAATATCCCTCTTTTTATTTGATTTGCTTGATTGTTTTCTGCATGCGTCATCTTTGGTAATGGGGTGAATTTCAGTTCATTCCTCCTATTTTTGCTTTCATCTTCGGGATACAATAATTCTAACTTCATTTGTTTGAACATTTTTTCTTGTTTTAAGAGTTAAAAGCACTTCGATGTGTGAGTTAAAAGGTAGTGGTTTTATTTCTTTCAATTACTTTGTCTCCCTGTGAGCTAATGACAAAATAGTTATTGTTTAATCTGAGTTTCTTAGGCAAGTTAAACTACGAATTGAAAAAATCTTTAACTATTCGTTTATTTTTAAAGTTAAATTTTAATGTCACATGAAATCATGGATATATGATTATTATTTTTAAAAAATAAAAACAGTTAGTAAATGCCATTGATGCTGTCTAGATTTTATGGAGAAGATGGTGGGAAAAAATCAGGTGAACGCTTACTTGTCTCGCAACATGTTAGTTAACATGACTGTGACAAAGCCTTATGAGACCAAAGAGAAGAAGTTTTCCCGCAACTGAGATCAAGTCAACTTAATTAAAGCAGCTCCACACACACACACACACACATATATATATATATATACACATGTATATATAAATATATATAAAGCTGCCGTAAAAAGCAGTCATGAACGCGTTTTCTAGCTTTTTGATCCTCCATGCACTAAGATGAGGTCTGGAGCTATTTGGAAGAAGAACGGAGACCTAGTTGGAGTATTTGACTGCGATTCAAAAAAATGGGTTTCTTATTATTATGTGTAGACATCAGAGACTCTACTATCTTTTGGCTTAAAAAAATGTGTTAGATAAATTTTGTTTGATTATATGAAGAAAATAAAAGGATGGTTGATTTCAAAAAAATATATATAACTTATTCTTATTGAATATCAATAGCAATTAAAAAAAAAACATATTAGGTTCATATATTGTTATTCATAAAATAATTGCTAATATTATTATATGATATAGTTTGATGGTTTAAAATATATATAAAAAAAAAAGGTGAAGAAAATGAAGCTCATGCACATCGGCTTAAAAAGATGATAGCGGTAAGAGTGTCTGAGAGCTTGGGCAAGGGAAGCCTGCATGGCTTTATAAGAAACCTCCAAGCGCACCTAGCCTTTAAAACAAAGCTCGAATGCTTATGCCTTTAAGAACAATCCTAGAAGATAAAAACATACTCTAATTAGATTTCAATCTACATTTTTCACCATAATTAAAAGCTAAAACCACCTTCATTAAACTTATTTTTAATGTAATTCCAATTTGATGGAGAAATCAGTGAGTTGCGACCCCGCTGGAATGAAGGTGGAGTACTACGCCTTATAATAATGGCACCCTCAAAATCATGAAATATAAATATCGCCACTCTCAAAACTCCATTGGGAATGTCAGATTTCTAGTCTATATCATGAAATGACAGCAGAAGCATGAGAATTCTTCAAAGAAATGAGCTAACCATACAACATGGTGGAAATTAGCTCAGGCTGACAATACTATCCAGGAACATTTTTCATTATTAGTCTCTGCATACAGTGATGGATAGAATATAACCATGCAAAACGTTCGAAGACAATAATTTCCTGTCGCAAGTTATGATGAAAACAAGTATTAAACAACAATCTTGAAAACCTATCTACATGTCACCAATAAAAAAGCAAACTTGAACTGCCAGAAAATGGATACGCTTTGTGCTACCTCTACTGAATCGATCACTGCAGAACATCTAACTCAGCTCCATAGTCCAATTCATCTTGTCCTCTATGAGACCCATCTGTAGTTTGGTTAGCACACTATAGAGTTGTTCCGAGACAGTACCAAAACCTTGTTCGCCATAAGACACCCTGCAAAACAGGAAAAGTTGCATAAATTGCCATCCAATGTTGCCATCAAATGCACAAGAAAGCTCACTAGACTGTAGCTTTTATACCAAACCACCATAGCCACCTAAATTAGTTGCTCTTGATGACACCGAAACCACCTTTCATCAAAACTCATCTATCATTGCGTGTGAACCATAACCAAATCTTGAGTTTAATTCTACCAATCAAAGTAGCAATTAATCTTAAAATATATGATCTAACCTGCTGGTCATTTTAAAAAAATGGACACTTTAAGTCAATAAATTAAAGAAAGAGAAGGGGGGTGAACAAGGAAAAAACATAAAGAGAAATTGATTGGTTTTGTTGTCTCAGTGTGGTTGTTTATACAGACGTGTTTGATAATTTTGAGTTTGCATGCGAGAAGGGTAGAAAGAATTGAGCAAGAAAGAAAAATTGAAACATCATATGAAAAAAACACTTTATATTGTATCCATAAACATGTTCATTTTTTTCTCCTCTCCAAATGGAAAAGGTGACTTGTATACCAAACACGGCAATGATACCAAATGTGCTCTTTAACTGCCTCATATATTATTTGACAAAATATATGTGCATTTGTGTTATTGTTGTTTTTTCCTTTAAAGTGTTGAATAAAGCAAAATTTGTTTTTGATAAAAATCATGTGATGTTGAAACAATTACCTTTTATAGTCAATGCAAACTAGATGGAAAAAATAACAGCTTTTTATGGAAGTACTTGATTGAGAAAAGTGAAAGTTGGTGTATGAAATCTCAGTTTTTCTTTTAGTGTATACTGAGTCATGCCCATGCTAACCATGAGACTATCCATTATAGGCTCCATTGCTGAACTATTTTATGTTCTATGTCCAAAAACAGTATATATACATAATCATTTTAACTCTAGATGCAAAACGGATAATACTTCAATGAGACCAGTACAAAGATAGACTTTTAAACATTGTATCCTCTCAATTACCTGTTAGAGAATAATATAAATCATATTTTGGAGTCTTATCTAATAGCTTAAGCTTTTAGGTGAGATGATTCCTTGACATGGTATCAGAGCCTTGTTGGCCCAACAGTCACGAGTTTGAATCTCACCACCCCTATTCTATTTGATAAAAATCAAGCACAGGATAGTGTGGGGTTTGTGCAAGTTTCAAGCCCAAAAGGCTTTCATTTGAGGGGGGATTAGAGAATAATATAAATCATATTCTTTAGCTTTACCTAATAGCTTAACATTTTAGATGAGATAGTTCCTTCACATTACCAAATGCCAAAAAATAAAAAACTCCCTATTTCGATGTCAAGATTTTAGCTTTGGAACTGATTAGTCAATGAATAGACAGCAGATCAGCTTAAAGAACTCGTCTGTCAATGTATTGACAGCAAATTAATTTCAACACATTCACTGATATGAGGTTACAGGATTTACCTTTTACCCTTGTAGGTGATGCTTCCCACAGGTGACACAACAACAGCTGTTCCAGTACAAAAAACCTCATCAGCATCAAGCAATTCATCTACTGTCACAAGCCGTTCTTCAACCTGCATTTACCATATCAGCATTAGTAAAGCAAATAATTCTTTTGAGTAGTAAGCCATCCATGACCTCTCATGGCATAATTATTGCACTATTTGCATCGATACACAAAATTATAGACAGAAATAGACAGAAAGGAAAAAATTTAGATGCTATGAAAGTTGAGGGCATAGCTATAAAACTTGAACCAGACCAGCAGGTCGACTCAGGACCAGGCCAACCAGGTCCTATTTAAAGAAAAATAGAGAAGGAATTGACCCAGTTTGACTTGTTATAAACTCAGATTGACCTGCAACATTTTCAACTACGTCATTTTGATTCTTTTAATTAAAAGAAAATGTGCCACCTGGGTCAACCCTCCCAACCTAGGACCTAGGAGCCAGGCCTTGCCCCGGGTTTACCCCTAAGTCGAGTTTAATTGATAAGACACTTCGTAAACCTTGCATGCTAGCTCCACAAAACAACCACATGCATAGATTACAAGCATAATGAACCTAGAAATGCCTATCATTGTTTATGTTGTGGGCGGATGCCCTTATCTAGGGCAAAATCAAGATATCAATCCTCTAGCATCACAAGTTAGCAATGATCTTCATAACTGCAACACAAGTACCTGAAATCCTTGGCTTCGAGCAACATCAATTATGCTCTTCCTTGTAATTCCTGGTAGGATTGTCCCTTTTATTGCAGGAGTGGAAATGGTGTTACCCTAAGAAAAGAAGTGAGAATCTATCAGCACGCATTACCTCTTAAGAACAATAGACTCAAAATAAGACCCCAAAAAATCCTCCAATGAAATTATTTCACCAAATAACAGGTGCATTCAAGATGAAATCAGAGAAAGCAGACCAACGAAACGTTAAAGATGGTAAAATAAATAATACATCGTATTCAATGACATTATAACATGCTTAGCATATTGCAACAGCAAATCAAGCCCCATAGCATGCTTAGCATATTCCAAACAGCCAAAATTATATCCAGCAGCAAGGCACATGAACTATAATCTAAACACAACTGGAACAGAATGAAAATACCTACTAATTGATAGCTTTTACAACTGTACCCACTAATGGTGTTTAATTAACACCATATATAATTTTCTAGCAAACTAAAGAGAATCATTGTTTGCAAGGGTAATTATAGTAAGTAGAAATGCATGAGAATAAAAAAACATTGCCTAATGCATGTGTGTGCATCGAAATCCAACAATCAGAAAGAATCTTATTTTGAGAAACAGCTTTTCTCCAAGATTTCTAATTCTAATAATCACAGCAATAGTGTTTGGAACACTATGAACTGGATTCTCCAACTTTTCAGTGATAGAGTGCTAAGAAGTTTCACTGGACAGCTGTTAATTTATGATGCTGAAGCAGCTCACCTACCGTGCTGGGGCATAATGATCATGACACTTGTGCACGACTTAAAAGGAAATGTCGAGCATGGTTTATTTAGCATATCCACCAACCATGATTCATGCAAAAACAAATGATTGAAAGCACTATTAGCAGCCAGGAAACTGCTTCTCTGAGCTATATATAGCACACCATTCAACATAAAAAATTAGGTGGAGGTAATGATACAACTATTGAATACAAAGGAAAGATTTACATAAAATAAGAGCTGCCATATCCACAATACCTTCACAACAAAAATGTTGCAAGAGGAAACCTCTTCTAGATACTTTTTTTCTACGCAATCAAGATATAAAACATCAGAAAACCCTCTGGCTTTTGCAGCAGATTGTGCCTTGAGAACCTATGAGTGAAAATTCAGACAACAAAAGAATAAGCATTGACTAAAAATAGTTATTGAAGAATAAAAAGGCAACAATAAAAAAGTCTTCAGATCAAATTCAACAGAAAAAAAATAGAATCAAATTTACACTTCTGGCTATTGATGCACAGAGAAATTGCACCAGGAAATAAAAATCACAAAATTATAGAAAGATAAAACTTCTAGGAAATTAATAAACTACTTCCACTAAGGTCAACAAATTTGACAAGGAACCAGAACTTTTTGGCTCACTTACCGCCGCATAATTCCCTATAGTCTTCACACCTCCAGTGCCACCAGGAGTTGCTCGATGAAGTTCATGCTCCACAATTAAATGAATTGGTGCCACACCTTCCTGGCATCAGATATGTGCAAAAGGCTTAAATTAATCACTGGAGAAGGATGTGTCATCCCCACAGACATGAAAAACATGAGAGAGAAATGGGAGGCGAATTATCATAAATCCACTAAAAAGCAACAATGAATCATCATAGACTAAAGCTCAACAACATATGTGTGTGATAAAGCACACTAGCATGAATGCCTCTCCTACAATCTCCAAACCAAAAAGGGATAATTTTGACCATTCACACAAAATGAAGTGAATCTTCAATAAATTAGACTCGACCATATATATATATACATGTATGCAAAACACAGCCTTGCAGAAAGATTAAACTGGCAGGGCTTGGCATTTATTGTCATTGAATTTTTTTACCATGGTACATGAATTACTTTTTGAACATCAACCTAAAATTAATTGATTTAATGCTAATTTCTAAAATGCACTTCATCATTTGAATAGAATATGACCTCATTTAGTTCAGAAGCAGAAACTTGATTATACTTTTAAGACAAGAAATTCAAAATAATGGACCTGTATATTCAAGTATGAGGATGAAACAGGAACTGGAAACCAATTGGAGAAATATCATGTCCGAGGCTGAAACAGAAGTGATCACACTGTGCCAGAAAACCCCAATACAAGAAGAAAACCCCAATACAAGAAGAAAACCAACCTTAAAATAGTTTCCCACTGGTGAAACATAAATGAGAAAGGTATACTCGGGAGAAGGTGCAAGACCAAGAACAGCTCCACTCCCCATTAGCAATGGTCGGATATATAGGGAACCTTTACCTGGAGGAGGAACCTGAAATGGGACGTATACACTTTAATAATCCCGCTTGTACTATCAATAGGAGAGAAAAATAAAGGTGTACCAATATTCCATTTACAACTTACCCAACGTTTGTTTGCTAAGACAGTTGCTTTCACTGCATTCACAAACTGTTCGGCTGTTGGTGAAGGCATGCACATCCTCTCTGCACCCATTATCATCCGCAAAGCATTTTCCTCGGGACGAAATAGAAGAAGGTTACCATCTTCTTTCCTATAGGCTTTCAGACCTTCGAACAATCCCTAAGGTCAAGAAAAAATGACCAGGAAATCTTGAGTCGGGAGATACAATAAGATGTTAAATGAGCCCAAAATGAAATTAAATGGGAACCAACAGCCCACATCCGCAATCCCTTTCAATTTGAGACATACAGTTCAAATAAATAAATAAATATAGGAAAGGAAAACCTGGCCATAATTTAAGACGCCAGCAGAAGGGCTCAGTTCAATGTTGCCAAATCTCTGTAATTCACCCTTGGAAAAGTTTACGCCTTTAGTGCATTTCATTGAATACATATAATCAGTGGGAACGTATGCAAATCCAAGGTCATCCCAGTCTATGTCAGCTAATTCACATGTTTCACTACCAAAACAAACCACAAAAACATGGCTTGGCATCACAACAACATAGTCAAACAAATCCTTAACAGCAACAACAAAGACAACAGAACAGAACACACCTTTGTGTTTCCGAAAACGTAGCTCCACGCTTAAAAGGAGACACAGCACTATAGCAAGAAGAAACCTGCTTTTGTAGCTATCCAGAAACCAAAAATAAAAAAAATCAATCAGATAAGCATTCAAGAGAAGAAGAAAAGGAAAAGGAAAGGGCATCTAACTACCTTGAAAGACAGAGAGGGAGGACGAGAGAAGTTTGGAAGTCTGGTGCGGTGGTCGGAGAAAGGAAGGGAGGTAGAGTAGCGTGAGGGGTATAGAAGGTAATTTGGTTGCAGACCACCAAAGACGGCGCTTCTCTCCATTCTCCTCTTTCTTTCTCACTCTGTTGTCTGTTTTTCACTGCGTGATTGTGAGGGACTTTTTCTTCTTATTGTGTGTGTGTTCTGGCCTTTGCCTTCCTAACATTTTTTTCTTGATACATTTATAATTCCATGATCTTGAATATTCTTAAAGAAAAAAACAGCAAACTATTTATATATTTCAACAATATTCTATTTCGACTGCTCTGCATTTCTCTAAGGTGAGAACGTATTTGGATTAACTTGTACATTAGTCAAAATAATACTTTTTATATAATTTTAAAAATGTATTTTTATAAGTGGGCACTTGTACATTAGTCAAAATAATACTTTTTATATAATTTTAAAAATGTATTTTTATAAGTGGGCTAGAAAACCCTAACTCGAATTTAATTAAGATGCAATTTCTTTTCTTTTCTTTTTCCAGTGCCAGAAATACAATGAATCGATGTAGACATATAAAAAGAAATCGTAAATGTGAATTAATTAGTTTCACATCTTGTAGCCTTAAATTTTTATTTAATTCATAAGAACCCATCAGAACTCTAATTCAAAAATTATAAAAATATAAATTTTTTTTCTTATCTAGTTTTGTATTTATCAGCAACAAAGTGTTTGAAAAGACGAAGATTTTAGCTTTCCTACCCTTCTCGGAATAAGAAATTCAAGCATTATGATTTTTAATATAATAATTACTAAAAATTTATATAATCATTAATTTTAGAATTTATAGAATTAATTGAGAAAGTTAACTCGAAAACCCATATAAATAAAATAATAATATTAATCATCGAATCACGGACCAACATGTGGCTTCTATTAGCTAGAACATAAAAACGTGTAGATTATGTTTGAAGTAAGAATATGCCAAAGTGAATTTGATCTGTAAACCTAAATGAACCAATCACAGTTAAAATTGTATAGATAAAAAAATTATAAAATCATAAGTAAAATATTTTTGAATACTTTAATTTAATATTTTAATTAGAAATGAGACTTCTTTCTTTAATTTAATATTTGGGGGGGTGGACAGGCGTCAGCGTCACAGTTATGGCCTAGGCGGCAAAGCTGCATTTTTTAAATTTTATCTTGGATAGTAAAATCGGATCGATTTTTGTATTTTTTATCCTATTTTAACATAAATTGATTTATTTATTCAATTTGATAGGTTTTGTTGAGTTAACTCGTGAGTTTAATAACCATGATTTTTATTAGTATTTTAATTGTTTTTATTTTTTTCTTAAAAAAAATATAGTTTATTTTATTTTTAATTTATTATAGTTTCAACCCATCTCACTACAACTTAAACCATGAGCCGGGCCGACCCCACATTGGATTCTGTAACTATGGTTTTTGCTTTTAATAATTAATACAATTGATTTTGTGATTATAATAACAATTCCATGTGACACTTCCATTAATAAAAATAATAATAATACGTGGCACACAAAGAAGGATAAGGATCTTCAAACATGGCATGTTTTATAAGAGATTTCAACTGTTTTATTATATGAGATAGATTTCACAAATACTTGAATATGACTCTCTGATAATAAATAAATGTTGATTTTATTTTTAATTTAGCTTATTATTTTCCGTCTTGGTAGTGTCTTCTTAGAATTTAAAAGTAATCATCATCTCAATCACGTTATCACTTGAATCTATCTAGAAAAGTTTTTTTTTTTTTAGAAGACTGGATAGAGCTTGAAAACTCGCTCCGGATCCTGATGAAATATACTTGGGAGTAGGGAATTTTAGTTTGGGGGTTAAATTAGAAAAATAAAACTTAGAAGAGACCAAAATTTAATTTATTTTCATTTTTAAGACTAAAGATCCATCTGGCTCTCTATCAACGTTTATACATCTCGTCCCTCAAGCTTGCCGTCAATGAATCTAGACGAGGGATTGAGGACTTTTATAACATGCTAAAACATTTAAGATTAATCTCAAATTCCCTTCATATAGTATATCAATTCTTAGCCATTGGTGCTAATAATTGTTCGCAACTTAATTATATACATACGATAGTATTCCATAAATTGATAACCCTTGTGAGACTTTATACGTGTAAAAATACACAAAAAAGCCTTAAAATTTGGAAATTGTTCATGTTGTGAGGTTCAAGAATCTGATGCTCTTAGATAGTTGTTTCAGAAACAAGTTTATCCATCAATGAGGCAAGTGGGTTGAATTTGTTAAACAAACTAAAAGAAAAAAGAAAAGAAAGGAGTTTCATGAATAAGTTAATTAATTACTTAAATTAAATACAAAAGACATATATATACTGAAATAAATATACTATCATACCCTTGATAAATAATAAAATAAAATAACTTCATCATCTTAACATCTACCCTCAAACTCACAATGTGGCAACCAGGAGTATTGTTAGTTTTCCGAGTAGAAAATAAAATTGAAAAATAAAATGCAATTTGATAAATAAATCTGCAATTTGCAAAGAAAGGTGTATACTCAAGAAAAACAACATGACAAAACAAATAAAATTTTCTAAATTACGAGATCAAAATAACGATACTCCTTTTCATCTTCACCATAATTAAAGAAATACACAAAGAAAATCGAGAGCATAACTTGTTGTGTTATACATAAGAAAGATAAACGAAACAAGTATAACCAAAAACTCTAAAGAAAGAATAACCAGGAGTATACTCATGCAACTTTTCAAAAAGAGATAAATTCAAACAAAACAAATAAAATTTTCTAAATTACGAGATCAAAATAACGATACTCCTTTTCATCTTCACCATAATTAAAGAAATACACAAAGAAAATCGAGAGGATAACTTGTTGTGTTATACATAAGAAAGATATACGAAACAAGTATAACCAAAAACTCTAAGGAAAGAATAACCAGGAGTGTACTCATGCAACTTTTCAAAAAGAGATAAATTCAAAATATGAGAAGATAAAATTATATTAATCATACTTGCATTAGTCAAAATAGTTTCATAAAAAAAACTCATTAGAAACTGAAGCAATCAACAAGAGAGAATAAGCAGTTTCAACAATATGTCTATATTTTCTTTCAGCAACACTATTTTGCTAAGGAGTATTTGTACACGAAGTTTGATGAACAGTTTCATCCAAGGTAAGCAAATCACAAAATTTATTAAACGTGTACTCCTCACACAGAACATACCTAAAACATTTGATAATAGCAAAATATTTAGCTTTGACAATAGCTCGAAAGGTTGTATATATCTCAAAGAAATTAAGATGATGTTTTATTAAATGAATCAAACAATAACGAGTATAATCACCAATAACATAAGCATAATATTAAGACCTTTTTGTGACAACAGAAAAAGTTCCTTACATATCAGAATGAATCAAATCAAATGGAGAAGAAAAAATAGAAATAATTTGATTAAAAGGTAAAATGGAAAAAAATTCCAGTTACATCCACTATAATTAGAAATATCACAAGTTTGTGAATTTTTTAAGGCTCTCGTGGATGCCAAAAATCTCAAAGGAGAAGACGAAATATTTTCTAAATGAGAATGTCATAAATAAAAACTAGAAGAGAGAAGACTCGAGCTAAAAGAAGACAAATTAACATTAGTATTAGCAACAATAATAATTAACATTTTCAACTCATCCAAAATATATAGTCTCTTCTCTGTATAGTCTATCCTAATTAGCTTCTGAGAGTGCATATCCTGCATACAACAAATAGCAGAGGAAAATATGACTAAATAATCACTAAAATCATATATTTGACCAGCAAAACCAAGACTCAATATGAGGTCCAGAATAAAATAATATTAGAGAAAGATACATGAGATGTGATAACAGAACCAACACTTGCTAAAAACATAGAAGTGTCATTAGCAGTCATGATATGAAGAGAAAATGAAAGAGACAAAGACATAAAAGATGAATAATTTAAAGACATGATATGAGGTCTAGAATAAGATAAACATTAACAGTCATGACATGAATAAAAGACGAAGAAGACAAGAACACAAAAATGAAGAATTTAGAAACACACAATACAAAACACTAAGAATTCAAGACTCGTTCAAAATGTAATATGAAAAATGAAGAATTTGGAGACACATAATACAAGACACTAAGAATCCAAGACTCATTCAAAATGTGATATGCCTAAAAAACCATGAGGCAACTAACTTACAAAAGAAAAAATTATGGATATGAAAAGAAAAACTTCTTGAAAAGACGACAATGCGTAGGTTCTACTAGTAATGGAGTAAATTATATATTAATCTCCCTAGTTCTATTAAACAAATTAATGGTCTCCTTAGTTTTAAAAAAACTATTAATTAGTCCTTAACCAAGCTAGCTATACTTAATTTAATTTTAGGATGTTCCAAAACATGTCTAGTTTTTATTATTAAAAGAACATGAATATAAATCATATTCTGGGACCTCACCTACAAGCTTGAGCTTTTAGGTGAGATGGTTCCTTAACATGGTATCAGAGCATTATTGACCCAGTGGTCATGGGTTCGAATCTCACCACCCCTATTCTATTTGATAAAAATCAAACACAAGGCAGTGTGGGCTTGTGTGCAAGTTTCAAGCCCAAATGGCTTTCACTTGAGGGGGTGTGTTAGAGAATAATATAAATCATATTCTGGGACCTCACCTACAAGCTTGAGCTTTTAGGTGAGATTGTTAGAGAATAATATAAATCATATTCTGGGACCTCACCTACAAGCTTGAGCTTTTAGGTGAGATGGTTCCTTAACAGAAAGTAGGGTTAGACTATTTGTTTGTTTTTTTAATGTCAAATCAATATTATTTTATCTTATTTTTAAAAAAAATAAAAGGATTTGATTATCGCAGGTCACACAAGGTCAAATCCGTCCTATTTTTAAACCGGGCACTGGATAGGTACAGGTGTCTTAACTATGATTAAAAGGACCAAAAAATAATTATCCGAGACTAATTTGGAAAAGCTAAAGGATCTAATTTGTTATAATTGGCTCGCATGTAATATCCAGCCCAGCTTCTCCAGCTTCCCACAACAGTCAACACTGTCTAAAAATGGCAGACCTTTCTCTTCTCTTCCCGATCATGATCTTAACCATCACCAGCACCACCATCATCTTCACAGCACCAACACTTGCATCGCAGCAGTTGAACCATCTCTCCTCCAATCGGGCCCCGCGTTTCCTTTCCAAACACTCGTACTCAATCAAAACCCAACAAGAAGAGCAGCAAAGGTACAAATACGAGAGCAAGTACTTTTACCAACAGCTAGACCATTTCAGCTTCTTAAATCTTCCGAAATTCCCTCAACGGTATCTGATAAACACCGACCACTGGGCGGGTCCGGAGCGGCGGGGTCCCATCTTCCTCTACTGTGGAAACGAAGGGGACATCGAATGGTTCGCTGTCAATACTGGGTTTGTCTGGGAAATCGCACCTCTGTTCGGAGCCATGGTTCTTTTTCCGGAGCACCGGTATTATGGGGAGTCGTTGCCGTTCGGGAGTAGAGAGGAGGCGTATAAGAATGCTTCTACATTGTCTTATTTAACAGCTGAGCAAGCCCTGGCTGATTTCGCTGTTTTGATTACTGACTTGAAGAGGAATCTGTCTGCTCAGGCATGCCCTGTTGTGTTATTCGGTGGATCTTACGGTGGAAGTAAGTCTTGGTCTTTTTTTCTTCGTTTATTTAGAATGGTTTGAGACTAAATTGAGGTTTTGAACGTGAACGAATCCGAACAGTGCTGGCAGCATGGATGCGGCTTAAGTATCCTCACGTAGCTATTGGTGCGCTTGCTTCATCCGCACCAATTCTGCAGTTTGAGGATATTGTGCCACCCGAAACCTTTTATAACCTTGTGTCCAATGATTTTAAGGTATGTCTGCTGCTGCTGCGGCTTCCGGTTGCTCGTCGACTATTTTGCAGTGCCAATATAATATCGTGTTTCATATTTGCAGCGTGAAAGCACCAGTTGCTTTAATACCATAAAAGAGTCATGGGATGCATTGCTTTCTGAGGGTCTCAAAAAGAATGGTCTTGTGCAATTAACCAAAACTTTCCACTTGTGCCGGTAACAAAACATTACAACCTCTATATGTGCTTTTAGTAGTTTCCTATTTGGTAATTTCATGCATGATTGACAGGGAGTTGAATAGTACAGAAGATTTAGCCGACTGGTTGGATTCTGCTTATAGTTATTTGGCTATGGTGGATTACCCCTATCCGTCCGCCTTTATGATGCCTTTGCCTGGATACCCGATTAGAGAGGTTAGCAATGATTCGTTGTTCATTTGAAATTACTCGTGTCATATGCTTCCTGTATACATATACATGACTTTGGTAACTTTCTTTATCTTTACTTTTATAGCCTTCAATTCTTGAGCTTTGCACATCTCGTGGATAATTCCTAAACAATAATGACCCGCGTAACCGCGTTACTTTTAATTTAATGAACTTACCTTGGTAATCAACCCCTGGCTTTCCAAGGTTAGAATGTTTATGTCGTTCTTTTACTCTCCGAATAATATTTTGTTGCAATTTAAGTGCAGGAACGTTATGGATTAATCTTACCGTTTTCTGCTTTCTTATAAAATTCTTCTTCTTTCATGAATTTGAAAATATCGTATATATTCTTCTTTAGGTTTGCAAAAGGATTGATGGTTGTCCTGATGGAACTACCATTTTGGAGAGGATTTTTGAAGGAATAAGCGTATATTACAATTATACTGGGGAATTACACTGCTTTGAACTGGATGATGATCCTCACGGCCTGGATGGTTGGAACTGGCAGGTGTAGAATTGTTACAAAAGCTCCTGTTTTTTTGCCCCTTTCCCCCCAATTTGAGTGATGATTGGGATATGCTTACATTCATTAGGCTGGCATGTTATTCCCTTTTCTAATTGTTATTATTTTTCATTTATCTACCATATAGGCTTGCACAGAGATGGTTATGCCAATGTCTAGTAGCCATGATGAGAGCATGTATCCAACATATGACTTTAATTACTCATCTTTCCAAGAGGGATGCTGGGAGGAATTTGGTGTTATTCCAAGGCCTAGATGGATAACAACAGAATTTGGTGGACAAGTAAGAAAATATTGATTGCTCTTTTTTTTTATATTTATCTATTCCTAACAAGCCGCGATTATCCGTTTCCTCATATTAATTGTTTTGGCCCAGAAGAATCATTTTGCTGTTTCTTACTTGCTATTGCTTGTTTTTCTCAATGTTATGTATCTTGGCGGTTGGACTTGGAAACAAATGTTTCTTCGTAGGTTTTGAATTGAATATACTAAAGAATCTGCATATTTGCTTAGAGAGAAGTGAAGTTTCTATGCATTTTATTCTTCCAATACATGGAGGTGCATCAGAATATATACATGTGTTATGATTGGTATACGTGTTTGTGGAGATGTTTACTCGCTCTTTTCTTTCCAAGAGCTTAGGCCCTACTTGAACTTGCTATGCCAGCAATTTCAGTAGACACATGGGGTGTTTAAATGTGGCAATTGAGTAAATAGTTCTCTCACTAATAGGAAAAAAAACAAATTATCTCGTATGGTAGAGTTATTTTACTGCTTGAGGAAAGATAAATGCTATAAGTGTATAAACGAGCATGCAAGTTCTTACTGCTAGGATGCCAATTGCACGTGTCAATTCAACTATGATTAGACCTGTATGCACTGACTCTGACTCTTGTCTCATTGCTTATCCTCTGAGATAGAGTTGTGCCTTCAAATTAGAGAACAAGTGTCTAATTGGAACAGCCTTAACTTGAAGCAGGAACTCAGCCTCACTCTGGAGCATAGTTGTCAATACCGTTCCGGATGCCGTTCCGGTTTTTCGATTGAAATATTTATTTATTAGTTTCAACATTGCCGTTACCGTGTCGTACTGTTTATATATAATTAATTATATATATATATGAAAAAAATAAAATATTAATTAACAAGCATAATTAAAATTTGAATTCTTTTTTATTTAAAATATTTTGGTGTTTTTAAATTATTTTGATGTATAGATGTCAAAAATAATTTTTTAAAAATAAAAAAATAGATTTTGAACCCGGAATGGCACGCCCAGAATAGAACAGGGGCGTTCCGGCCGGAATTTGGCCGGAATTTCCGGAACGGACCGGAATTAAAACCGGGACGAAAACGACGCCGTTTTGTCCCGGTTTTATGAACGGAACGGAACGGAATTAATAACTATGCTATGGAGTAGTAGCAGTCCAACCTCGATGAATTTATTTCTAAGATACATTTAATTTTTTTTTCCAAGGCAAATCATTCATTGTATGTTCTGCCACATGGATGCCGTCATTAACAAATATATAAATGTAATTGGTGGATATGATGCGCTACTATCATATAATGCTTTGCTCTTCTATAATTTCGTCTTGTTAGACATTAGATGGAAGGCCAGTGACATATTACAATATCATGATTTGTTTTCTTGTGCATAGCTTTGTCTTCTAACATATGTAATATGTCTAATGCTTTGTGTCATTGCATTCTTTTATTCTGACATGCTTTCCTTTATTGTGAAGGATATCAAAACTGCCCTGGAAACTTTTGGAAGTAACATTATTTTCTCAAATGGTCTGCTGGATCCTTGGAGTGGGGGGAGGTATGCAGCTGCTACTATATTTGGTTTGCCAATTATAGATTCAATGTTATTTTAATGGTCTTTTAATGTATTTTTGCAGTGTTCTCCAAAACATATCTGATACCATTGTTGCCCTTGTCACTGAAGAAGGTAGTCCTGTTAACCCAAAAGTCATATTTCGATTTTAAAACAACCTTTGACTCCATTCTCTGCTGTCCATATTTCTTGGTATCTTCGAATTCCTATGATAAGCAGAATAACAATTTAGTATAAGTGCACCAATGCATCCAACTTTATAACCACTGGGCTAATATGTTGGGTGGATAAAAAATATCCAAACCCCATGTTAACTTATCTTATAAGCTCCTGGCTGGCTGATCCTATCTACCTATTCTCTGAAACCATAAGAAAATATAATGGGAAAAAAAAAATGCTGATAACTACATAAAAATACACTCAATGAGAGTATCACTTATTCGTGTTAAAAGTAACCTAGTTTCTTTATTTTTACCACATATCAGGTGCCCATCACTTAGACTTGCGACCTTCAACACCTGAGGATCCTGATTGGTTAGTAGAACAGAGAGAAACAGAAGTCAAGCTGATTAAAGGGTGGATAGATGACTACCTCGGAGAACAAAAGAAAACAGCTTTCAGTATGTAGAGGTTGCGAAGACTGTGGGGGCTAGACCTTATCCTGTACATACATAACATGTTATCTTTATAGTTTCTGCCTGTTTGGGTCTAATCACTGTAATAATCAAATACACTGCTGGAACGTTCTAGTTCTTTCCTCGAATTCTGGAACCTTTGGTTTGTTGTAGTATCAGAAAGATTCCAGGCTTCAGCTCTGTCTGTAGCAAATGGAGATTGATGCGCGTATTTATAGAAAGCAAGATTTTCTATTTCATTTAATGATCCTTCTGTTTACAAAAGTTGCAGAAAACCTGACGACCGGTTACAATCTAATGTTTATATATCACCTCAGGGTTACAAATCACCGCACCATAACAATGCAACGACAATCTCATTCGATTCTTTAATGAATCTTAGTACTTGGGGTGAGCAATTTAGAAGTTTTTCTTTTCATATCCATGATAGTGTTTTTGGGGCCGGGCTTTGAAGTCCATAGCCCAATAATAAAAGCTCAACTAACAGTGTAAATTGTCGGCTAAATCAGGCCCAATCGATCTCCTTTAGCACCTTTACATGTTCTAAGATTACAGGACCAGACGCATAATGACGGATAATTGAAAGCCCAGAAAGAAACCCTAGAAAGAAACCCTATTCTACAATGGGAAAAAAAAATCCAGACTGGTCTAAGTAAAAAATAATAATAATAATAATAATAATAAATTACTGTCCCAGCTAAGATATAGCCATGAATTCATTAATATTTTTAAAAAAAAAGTTTTTTTAAATAATTATTATATAAAAAGTTTTGCTATTAATACAGGAGTAACTCTGTAATTATTTTTCATACCATGTTATTAAAGGAAAATTTCATGTTTTGTTTTTCAAATTATTATAAATTCGATTCTTCTTTATAACAGCATATGTGGATAGCCATTTTATTAAAAAATAAAAACAAATATACATCTATATATATATAATAATAATAATAATAATAATTGTTTCTCAAATTAATAGTTTTATACACATGGAGGTGTCAATTAATATCTCATTATTAATAGGAGAAAAAGGGGAAAAGAAATCATGATCGCAGAGTTGCCTAATCTCTAACATATCTCTTGGAATCCAAAGTCAATATATGCTTGCTTGGAGCAAGATAGATTTTTTCCTGTACGGTGATATGACTGATCTCCAACCCATAATTATGGATTGCTATTCAAAGAAGATGGAGATACACAGCCAGATCATCAACCCATTTCATGCCCCCACCTGAACTTTTGGAACACTATATGAAATAACAAAAGATCTTCCATGGCACTATTTTTAACTTTTTATTATCATTTTTTTATTTAATTATTGTTTTATGTATTAATTAAAAACATTTTTATTTTTTTATCACCGGTAACATTTATATTTAAAAAGAATATGTGTTTGATACTGCGTTTCAAAAGTATTTTTAGAAGAAAAAAAATATTTTTTTATTTTTTATTTTAAATTAAAACTTTTGGATGTTTTTTATCATTTTCATGTGCTGATGTCAAAAATATTTTTAAAAATATATATATTATTTTGATGTATTTTTGAATAAAAAACACTTTAAAAAACAAACTTAACCACACTCTCAAATAGTCAATTAATTTTATATTCCATTGTGGTGAAAGATAATATTAGACCGACTAAATTTCGAAAGCTATTTGATTTTTATTGTTTAGATCTATTTTTATCGCAAATTATAATAAAAAACCTGGGTATGAGAAAATCTATCATATATTGTTTTTTTTTAAATCTATTTTTTAATAACATTATGACAACATCAAACACATATTAAAAGCAATTTTTATCCATAAAAATTGTTTTCCAAAGTGTTTTCAGGTTGTAATGTAGAAAATATTTATATTAATATTAACAAATTAAAACAATTTAAAAATATTCTTTAAAAAAAACAGCTAGAATACAATATGTCGAGCAAGCCTCGATCAATTTACCAGCTCTTTTCCAAGTTTGTATATTTTGAAAACATGCGAGGGTGGATAGATGGCTAAGCCATGCTCGTGACCATGTTGCTTAAATGCGCACAGAGTCACGAACATGTTCCTCCGCCGACAACAAGCCATTCGCACCTAAAGAGAACTATCTTCGATTTACATGGCAGGGAACTCCTTCATGGGCACCAAATGGACCCCTGTTGCCTTAGCTTTGCGCCCCAGCTCGGCAGGCAAACTCGGTCTCTCAACTGTTTTTGTCCCTAGCTAGCCCCCAACCACCGAGTCAAATCCAGACCCTCTTCCGAACCCTCCAAATGCTCATGTGGGTCCGTTAATGGAGTTTCCGGGAAAGTCACCATTGCTGGGGCTGACATAGAACTTCCACCTTATCCCTACTTTTTAAACGCAAGCGATGATGCTTCTAGCTCTACCCCAGCAGGTATTGATTGGAGCAAGAATTCAAGTGGGGGTCGGCTAGATCAAGCTAGGGAAAGGCTAGCTCCTGCTTTATTATTTTACTGGCTAGTTTGACGCCTCCTCTCTTTTCCCCCTCAAAAACAGATCAAACTAGCCAGGGTGATTGTGTAGTTTTACTTTCGAACCAAACTCTCTCTCTCCAAATGACTAACGATTCTTCTCTGTTAAGTAAATATCTCACATAAAATTTAAATGGTTAGTTAACATCTAAAAATATAATTTATATTATTTTTTAATATATTATTTTAAGTAAAAATATTTTGAGTTTGAAATTTATGCGAATCCATATTATATTGTGCTTGATTTTTATCAATAAAATAAGGATGGTGAGATTCAAACTCGAGACCATTAGGTTAATAAGGTTCTAATACCATATAAATAAATCATCTCACCTAAAAACTTAAGAGATTAAATAAAATTTTATAATATAATTTATATTATTTTATAACAATAATTTTTTAATATAATATGAGAGTTCGGTTTAGTTTATAAAAAGGGTAGCTTATTCATGCACCTTCTTTTTTCTTTTTCCTGTGGTTATAAACTGCTTATGCATGCAGTTTTAGTTTATCCAGCAACGAGCCCACCATATTCCCTTGCCAAGACGGCAATGCCCCCCTCCATATATATATTTTATAGTTTAAGATATCTAAAAGGGATCGCGAATTTATTGATAACTCGTACAGATCATAGTGGATTCGTACATGGATTTGTTTTTCTGATTTTTTTTTATCATTTGATTATCAAAGTTTAGTTTTATTGCCTGAAAACAATTAAAACTCACAGATCCAAATTGACACGTATGATGGAATGCATGGTTTTTGTTTTTTACCATTACTCGCCAACCTCCATTTTTATTTTCCCTTCATAATTCTTTTATGAAGATTTTTGGATTGGTAGATTGATTTTTGGAGGTTTTAAAGATTTTTATTAGGTATTTTTACGTAAAATTCGATTGAAAAATGAATTTCTAAATAATAAAAAAACACCCCTTAAAATAAAAAAAGGTAGAAAAGCAAATAAATTGTTTTAAATCATGAATGCAATCTTCAAAATATTATAAAAACACCATTTAAAATAAATATAAATAAATCCGATACGTGTTCTTCCAGAAATCCATCATGTGAGTACAAGAATAATAATTTTCTAAAATTCTCAATGACTAGCACGAAAGGTTTCACAAAACCTTATCCTAAGAAAATTCTCTCCGCCATCTTTGCCAACTTCTACGCTCCATAACCATCAAACCCCCACAGAATCAAATGCTCATCATCCCAAATCATTGGTGGGCTCAGTTTGTCTACCCACTCTATGCACAATTTACTCTTTTCACTGTCGTGTTTTGTTCAGAAATGGAGAAAGCAGCAAGAAAAGCACCACTAGTTTATTCCTCATTTATATTACTTAATATTTTCTTCAAGTAAAAATTTTTTAAGTTTTAAACTTGTACATGTATATATTAATTTGTGCTTAATTTTTATCAAATAGAATAGGAATGGCGAGATTCAAATTCATGACTATTTGGTCAATAAAACTTTAATACTAAGTCAAGAAATTATCTTATTTAAAATTTTAAATTATTAGATAACATTTTAAAATATAATTTATATTATTTTATAACATAAAAGTTGAGATTTGGGGTGCATGGCATACATTCTGCTCACACACTAGCTAGCTACTTCTCTCTGTATTGTGTCAACTGTTTCAAAGTCAATGTATATCCACTTGTGTCCAAAGTAGTGCCTTATCTACTTGCTTTCTGGTACTTAAAGACAAAAGCTTCGGATAGTTCATGTCTTTAAAATGCTTTTCCAACACTTCAATGCTTTGTGATATTAACATGTTCTGTTCGCACGAGATAGGAATATATATATATAGTTCCCTTTCTTTATTTTCTATATATATTTAAACTAAGATTATCATTTATCCTTTTTTCTAATAGACAATGTTAAGTAAAGATTTAATCTCGGTTAATGTACAAGCTGACATAAAAATATTCAATGATTTAAAAACAAACAAAAATACATCACAAACGAATAGTTTCTAATTAATCCAACAAGACTTCTAAACGAATTAATAATTGATGTGTTTCGTCCCTGTATTTTTTTTAAATTACGGATTGTGTTATTAAATAAAACATTTATGGACATTACCCTTTAACTATAAATTCTATTATAGTTTTTCCTTTTAACAAGGTTTTGCTAGAGTAGGTTTCCATGTGTTAATTATTCGTCATCCATTGGTCGAGGCTTAAAAAATTATTCTTTAAAAAAAAAAGAGTATACAAAACAGAAAAAGAAAAGCTTATAGAAATTAAGAATAAAAACATTGGAATATGAAATTATGGCTTAAGTAATTTTGAAGCAAAATAAAAAGATTTTGGAATTTAATTCATGTAATTTGTTTGTTCTCAGAAAAAAAATCCATAACCTAGATTTTTATTAGTTACTATTCGATGCAAGATATCATGAAAATGATTTTTTAATTTAAAAAATACATATAATGATTGGTTTTGATTTTTTTATTTCTCAAAAATAATTTCCAACTCATTGAAACGTATGTTCTATTCTTCAATGACATTTAACTGTTATTTTCAGACAACACATGGTTGAGAAACAGGAGCTAATTTGACACGTCCCCATGAACTTTTGATTGGATGTTGTTGTTGTTTCAAAGTTACGAAGATGTCATTTTTTTTATTTTTCTTGCTTTACGGTTTGATCCATAGAATTTCCAGCCTTTTTTTGCCTTTTATTCCTAACTTTTCCAGTATTACTGATTTTTGGCACGTGGTTATACCACTATTTTATAATTTTATTTTTGACAATCTTTTAAGATTATTTACTAGTAAATAAATTTTAATATTTGTTAAATTATATTCCCAATATCTCTTTCTTATCTTTTACTGTACACAATTTAGTTATATTATTAGTTAATCGTGTATAATTATTTATTTAAATTAATTGCAATTTTTATGGAACATCTAATTCACACCCTTCAAGCATATTGTTGCCGTGATTATAATAAACAAGTAGACGTCGGCAAATATGTGCGATAAGAAATTTTTAAAAAAAAAATCAAGAAAACTTTGCTCACACATATGTTTATAAATATAGTAGAAATCAAAATCATATTTATGGTATCACATTCTTAGCATAAAGTTCTATTATTTCCGAGAAATTAAAAGGCAAAATCTTATTTTTTATCATCTCTAATTCGTAATCCTTTTCATGAGCTCGAGAGATCCATTACAAAAGGAGAAAAAAGCGAAGGAAAGTCTTCTTATTATAGCACAAAACCATTGGGTGCCATCAGCCAAAAAGGGTCACAAAGCACTGGAAATATCCTGATGAGTCACAACGCATTTCACGATTTAAAAACTGCATAGACGACAGAAAATGATCACCCACTGCTGATCATTAGGCAGCATTCCTTTTCTGAAACCAATGTGTTCCAGTTTCAAACTTGAACGGCTCCTAAATTTATATTATGTCTAGCAACCGTACGTGGCCATTATGATTTGTGGAAACGGATGCACCACACCTCCCTGAAAGATGACTGGTCCAAGGGATCATCCATAAAATATTATGAGGAACAATTTATGAATAATTAAACCAGCCAAAGCTTATTTTATAGCTATTGTTGTTTTTAATTCTTATCATCCATAGAATATAGATTGTTTCTGTATAAATTTCTCATCTTATATTGTTTGGCCATGCTCGTTAGATGTTTTTGATGGACATTGTTTTAGCAGGGTTTTAAGATCTTGTAATATAATTTATGATCATATTTCCTTTTCAAGTATAATAAACTTCAGATCGTGTCTCGTTGTTAGCAGAGATTTAGTCTGACCACAAAGTAGCGTCGACCATCAATCTAATTGGTATCCGGGTTATTCACATTTCGAGTCAACCCATCCAAAAACCTTCAAATTATGTGAGATTAGGATAATATCCAGGTATGAGTTAAAAATACTAAATCCAAAATCTTATTTTTATAAACAGATTTGTATCTTGCTGGCAGGTAAAGTTCGAATTTGCTATCTATCAATCAGTCAACTTTTAGTGATCCTATTTCTAAATTATTTCCATTCTTCATATATATATATATATATATTATTACAATTGTTATTTAAGATTTATCATGTCTTGTGGGTGACCTAACTTCACATCAGAGTAGCCGACAATGCATTATTGGGAGTGCGTGTACATGTATACATAGCAAGTAGGTCCCAAAAACGCACATCAACTTTCTAGTTAAGCAAAGATCCGGATTCTTGTTGATGAA
The DNA here is from genome assembly GCA_025169955.1 of Salix arbutifolia. Classification (NCBI taxonomy): domain Eukaryota; kingdom Viridiplantae; phylum Streptophyta; class Magnoliopsida; order Malpighiales; family Salicaceae; genus Salix; species Salix arbutifolia. The sequence goes on from CM045908.1 coordinate 565,887, forward strand.
TCATATTCTGCCTCCATTATAACTCTATGAAGCTCCAATTATGTGCCTAAGCACCTACTCTTTTTTTATCTTTTTTTATCTTTTTTTCACAGGACACAGCAAACCAAGAAACCAACACCCGGCTCGTGAATTTCGACGGACAATAGAGATAGTGCACATCCTTATCTACCTTCACAATTAGCAACTAGGTAACCACCCACCATCCCCATTAATTAAAATTAAAAAGAAAGCCATTCTTGCAAGCAACATTTCATGCATGATGCCCATCCCCAGCTAGTTCAAAACAGGCTTGGAGTGGGAGACATTTCATGTGGTGTGTTTAAAAAAGGAGATCATTAATGGCCCGTGATGGGCTCCCGATCATAATATCTAATTAGAAAGATTTAACCTCATTCATCGATTTAGATCATGAACAGATCAATTATATCATTTTCTTATGTAATTGTATAAGGAAACGTAACACCAAAAAACAATAATGATTAATTATATGTTTTTAGATAAAAATAAATTGAAACCCATTTTTTAGCCACCTGTTTGATGAATGGATTATAAAAAAGAAAGACGAGGCCCCACCTTAAATTATATATGGGATAGCCCTCCCTCCATTATCCAACTCTATTTTTCTCAAGTTAATTTGAACATGACTATTGACCTTTCCCTTGGACACATTATGCAGCATTTCTTTTTTAACCCTCGTAATTTTAAAAGCAATCTTCGAATGAGTGCAGACATGGCTTTGTTTGTTAGTGAAGAAAGGAACAGAAAAGCAGTAAAGTAAAGAAAAATAGCAAGGCTGCCGGACAAATAATAGGATATATAGGCGTAAACAAAGCATATAACTTGGCAAATAATTGATAAATGTAAACTACATATGCCAAAAAATCATTGGAAAACCAAGTGGTAATAGTTAATCTTGGTACGTTAATGGGTGGCGAAGGTCCAAGCGAATCATTCTCTTGATGTGTCGCCCACCAGCATGTGAGCCGCTGCATACTGCTCTAGAGAGAGAGGGGGGTCTAGAGAGAGAGAGAGAGAGAGAGAGAGAGAGAGAGAAGTAGTTTCTTAGCTACGATAATGTGAAAGATAATGGTAGTGGGGTTCGTCCAAATGGTCAACCTTTGTATAGAGAGGGAGAGATATGGTGTTGCATAATTTCCATGCCCTCAGATTCGTTTCTCTACTCAATTCATTCCTTTGATTAATTATCATAGCCACCTACCTACCCACCCAACCCTCCCAACCCTAAACACAGATAAAAAGTCTTCCTCATTCTCTCCCTTTTATTAAGACCCTTTGTCTCCCCATTTCTCTCAAACCTGCTCTCCCCCAGTTTATCATTTCCTCTTCCTTTTGTATTCCCTTTGTTTTAGACGAGTAGTGTGCTAGCTCTTGTTCATAACTAATGGGGTGGCTTGACGATGGGTGCAACACCGGCCTTGTTCTTGGATTAGGCTTCACAACAACAAACCTCGAGAATACATCTAACCCAGCTGATCATAACAACAAGCGACTTATAAAGCCTCAGATTAAGCCGTTAATGACAAGTTTTGAGCCTTCACTTAGTTTGGGTCTTTCTTCTGATCAAATTTATAGCCAAAAGACTGCCATGGATGGAAAGAGATCAGGCTGTGAGGAGCCTGTCGTCCGTGCTCATGATCAGTTGTATCGTCAGGCTTCTCCTCATAGTGCTGTTTCTTCTTTCTCTAGTGGTAGGGTTAAGAGGGAAAGAGACCTTAGCAGTGAAGATATAGAGGTAGAGAGGGTTTCTTCAAGAGTAAGCGACGAAGATGAAGATGGTACGAATGCGAGAAAGAAACTTAGACTCACCAAAGAGCAATCTGCGCTTTTGGAGGAAAGCTTCAAACAACACAGCACCCTCAATCCTGTAAGTGATTAATCAGTCTCTTAATCACTTCTTTAATTTGATATCTAATTCTGTATTTATGTCTCTACTCTAGTGATTAGAGTTTGATCTTTCCTTGACTAATGAACAGAAGCAAAAGCAAGCTTTGGCAAGGCAGTTGAATCTACGGCCGAGACAAGTTGAAGTATGGTTCCAAAACAGGAGAGCCAGGTAATCTAGATAATCTTTAACCGTGTAAGACTTGTATAACCCATCAAAATCATCACCACAAAACGACACCATGATATCCGTAAAAATCCCAAAGCCCCACAGGAGAATTTCCCATCCCTGAAAAGATTATTTTTTTAAAATTACAGATCAAATTATACACAAGGGGCCTTAGTTAATGATGGCTAGTGATCATGTGCAGGACAAAACTGAAGCAAACTGAAATGGACTGTGAAATCTTGAAGAAGTGCTGTGAATCACTAACAGATGAGAATAGGAGGCTGCAGAAGGAGCTACAAGAACTTAAATCACTGAAAATGGCGCAGCCCTTTTACATGCACATGCCGGCAGCCACTCTTACCATGTGTCCATCTTGTGAAAGAATTGGCGGGGTTGGTGAAGGTGCTTCAAAGATCCCATTTTCAATGACTGCAAAGCCTCACTTCTATAATTCCTTCACTAATCCTTCAGCAGCATGTTAATGAAGGGGCAGGATTTTTAGAAGATAATAAATAGAATATATATATATAGACCAACCCAGCAATCCCTCTAATTTTTTGGTTAAGGGCTTGTTGTGAAAGATTAATTAGTGTAATTAATTATTTTGTAGAAAATAGTAGTTACCGACCAGTTCTCTTTTTACCTTTTTCCTTTTTTCTTTTTTAATTCATTACATGTTTGTATATTGTTAAGCAAATTATATATATAAAAAAAAATCTATGAAGGGATGGCTATTGTTTATTGATATTATGAGTCTCTTGCAATATATTCCTCCCCTGTTCACCGTCAATTTCGCCAGGTTCGATTACAGGACGGGCAGTGATCATGGTAAAACCATCAAATTTCTGCATGCTAGATCCATTGAATCGTTTTTTTTTCTGTTTTTTTTACAATGAAGAATCCAGCAGATATCTTTTGGTGCAGCCTATATGAATTTCGAGCAAAAACATGATCATCTCAGCCTAATTATTAGTTGAAACAAGATTAACCGGGAGAAATAGAATTATTATATACTAATAAATTAGAATTGGATTTATAATCTCACAAGTTTCTATTCTGCTCTCAAAGTAATATTTTATGATTTAAAAAAAAAAATTGGATGATTAAAAAGAGAACGAAACACCATAAAATTGAGTCCAAATTGAGCTTTTCCACACAAACTCTCCCTAAATTATAAAAGTAGACAGATTAATTCTATATCAATCCTTTTCAACTAGTCTAATAATTGAATGACTTGATAATAGCAACAACAAATTGCTAGGGAAGGCGACAACTCAGGCCACAGTAACGAGGAATACATGCCCCGTAACCATACTTCTTTTCTTAATATAAAAACCCTTTGATTTGGCAGTTTTTCGGGCCATCTATGATGTGTCTCAAAGAAATAAATATTAAATGAGGATAATGAAAAATCATTTGATTAATCATATATTAATTATATAATAGATGGTCCAGTGATAAGAATTTAAAACTAAAAATTTTTTTCTTCTTGTAATTTCAAGTATGAGGCTTGTGATTGATAATATGATTATCACTATAAATTTATATGATTGTTAATTTTAAAATTTATAAAATTAATCGAAATACATGTAAGTTGTTCTGAATAAATATCCACGTTAATAAAAATATCATTTGATGATCAGAATTATTATTGATTGTGTGTGAGAGAGAGGCAGAGGAAGATAAGAGAAGTGGGGGCATGGGCGGTTAGCTCACGTGTACCTGTCTCTAATATATTCAGTTGTGTTAGAAAGTGAGAGAAAGGAGTCGTCAAGAAATGGGTGGTGGCGAGAGGCGTGTGGACAAAGAAAGGAATGGATGATTCACTCGGAGAAACTCAAGAAATAAAAACATTTTAAAAACATCTGTTAAAAGAATAATTAGTGGTATTTTATTAATTATTCTTTAGATATACTTTTTAAAAAATAGTTATATAATTTTTAATTCGAGATGTTTTCATTATATTCGATATTGCTATGTGTTTTATGTTTTACAATTATTTAAAAACAAAATCATTTAAAAATACTAAAAAAAACAAGTGTTCTCCTCCAAGGGTGGCTACATCTTTGCGGATACATCCCAATGGGACCCTATACCACGTGATGTACCACTGGCACCTTTTATCTACCATTTTCATCATGGGATTTTGCCATGAATCTCGTATTATTAGACTCTTCTACTATGTAGGGTCCCTTTTGACGGTTCAAATTCCAAACCCAATCCAAAAAGGTAGATATTCCACTTTACATTAATAGAGCATATCTTAGACCAGGCTTACTAATTGGACGGCCCAGATTAACGGGGGGGAAATATCATGATTGGTATGGACATTGCTCATTGAATTGATGAGAAGGTTCTCTTTGATAATAGATGCCTGAAATTATGGTGCGGTGTCGACCAATAAATGATGAGGTGACTTTCCCGTATAAGAGGAGGCTTTCCAGGAAACTCCCTCCCTCCCTCGTCACCACTCTCACCACCCATCTGTTTCATTATCAATGAGTTGCCGACCGGCGTTTGGCGAATTACCGGTGACATCATTTCCCCCCCATCTCACGCTTGACTCTTAAGTCATAGACATTAGACAGCATCAATTTACACTTTAACGAGTATTAATAGCGTGTAATTAAAAGGTTTGTTTCTTGTGTAATGCTCTATAGTTGCTAGTGTAATAATTATTGAAAATTTACATTATTATTAATTTTAAAATACATAAAATTAATTGAGATACATATAAGTTGGTTCAAATATTTATATTAATAAAAAAAACATTCAATTTCTCTCTTCAAGCAATCTTAAGAATAATCTATTTTTTTATATATGGATACGATCTATTTGAATAAATAATTTTCTCCCTTTATTACAGAAGCTGAGCAATTAGTAATGATATCTTTCAAGATGATAAGGGTGGTTTAGTTTTTAGCGTTTAGTCACTTGGAAATTGAGCTTTGATTACGACTCGTGCAGAAGATGACGAGGCTGTATTGGTTTTGTATGAACCAAGACGTTCCATGCTTCAGGAGGGTGTGTAGCCGACAACATCGTTGTAAAGTCAGTCACGATTTAATTAAAGAGTTAGAAAAGATATTGACTTTTGGTCACAATATATCACATTTTTTATATAAAATAAATTAACAAATTAAATAATAAACTTGTCAAGCCACTTTTCTCTTTCTATGTGTGTATGCACGCATGCAGAAATACGTGTGTTATACTGATAAATGAAAGCAATTCCATTGTTTTATTTATTTATTTATTTATTTTCTAATTGAATGAACAAGATATCTTGTTAACCAAGAGTCAAGTAAAGTGATTTATCTTATACTCTAATTACATGTTTATCGAGAGGTTGAATGGACTATTGAGCTATATAATTAATTGACGGAATTTGTTGAGAGAAAGAAGCTACTAGATATGTAAAATGCAACCATGTTCATTGATAGATTAAAACACTTTATATAGAAATAATTCAAAATAATTATTTTATCAACCAATCAAAGCAAGGGAAACGCAATAAAGTAATTATATACATAGCAATTAAAGCAATATCATCTCCAAATCTAGGAAGATAAAATATATATTTCATCTTAGAATAGAGAATAATGGAAATTGGAAATCTTAATAAGAGAAAACAAATAAATAAAAACACTTTAATAATTCATAATGAAACGCGCAAAACTAGGGATAGAAAGGTCAACAAGCTGCTTTGAATTCTTTAAGGAAAAAAAAACAACATTCTTTTGAAAAAGTCACGAATAAGCTTAGACAAAAATCCCCTCCTTTTAAAATATCACAGATTTAGTTTACGTGTGCACTCACGTAATAATATTGAAATAAAAGAAGACATATGTCTTCTGTTGGCTAAATTGTCGGCCTGTCGAGTTGTGTACCATAATAATCATAAATTTGGTTTGTACTATTCAGTTATAAAGGGTGTTTCTTATTATGTTTCAAAAAAAAAATTATTTTTTATTTTATTTTTTTAATTTAAATGAAATATTTTTATATTATTTTTATATGCTGATATAAAAAAAATTAAAAAATATATTATTTTAATATATTTTTAAATAAAAAACAATTTCAATCATAGTCTTTAACATACAATTAGACAGTATTGCTTATTATTTTATAAAAATAGTGAAAATATAACGGATATATTTCTTTGTGTTTTTTGTTTTTAAAAAATAAAAACTCATTTCAAAAATAAATTTGTATCATGTATTCGTCTCTGTCTTTTCAAACCAGAATTATATATTTTTTTAATATATTTTCTTGAATATCAATTTAAAATTTTTAATTTAAAAAATAAAAAACTAATCCCTTCATTTTTAACGTATAAGTTTCTTTCAACTACCCTCCAACATAAAAGCTAGAGGAATTACAGCTCCCCACTTTCTCTATTTAAAAGTGCAATGATTATATGGATGATTGAGAAGATTGAGAGTGAACCTAAAGATTAAATCTGTTTTTTTATTAAAATTTAAACTTTTTATTTTAAATTATTTTTTATATTTTTAATATGTCAACATCAAAAATAAATTTTACAAAAAAATAAAGTTTTTTAAACAAATGCTATCACATTTAAATATGTTGAATCCTATATTTTTATATTAAGGGATTTTTATATACTAATTAAAATGTAATTTATGTTTTTAGATGATATCCAAGGTGCATCCCTCATGTCGGTACGTTGTATTTAGAAGAAGAAAAAAATATTTTTTCAAAATATTGATTTATAAATCTAAACCTGAGAAATAAAATAAAAAATTAACTATTACCAGAAAAAAAAGTCTTGCCGAAAGTAAATAAAAAGGGTAGAAGGTCCATGTTGCTTCAACCATGACGCCTACAAATCAAAAATATAGGATGGGCAGAGGAAAATGGAATACAAACACGTGATCCTGTAGGCTTTCTTTCGGACAGGATAAGTTTTCCTTTATCACCACATCTGATCTGATAAATACGACAAGTTGTCGGCGAACTTTATCGCTAAATTAGTAGCTGGGAGTGCGCTATATATAATTGAGTAGACTATACATTTAGAAACTCGGTGAGAAAGATCTTCCGAATATTATAACATTTGATTTGTTGATTCTATGCATCATTTATATAGTAGACTAGGCATATTGCAGGATTATTTTTTTTATTAGTAGTATCATTAAATATAATCAACGTTTTGATTTTGAAATCCTTCGGCCCGCTTTCATGCGTGGCTCGAAGTTTTTAATTAAACCATGTGAAGATTGATCCATAGTAATTCATTTAATTTAATAGGATAAAAAATAATTTGGATAACCGATAAAAAAATAACATGTTTTTTTTAAAAAAACATGTTATGTTTTATGAGTAAACCTATGAACCATGTAAAAATTTTAAACTGTGAACTGAGCAATGGACTCCAATGGAATTAATATTTTTTCTTCTTCTAAATTATTGTTTATTTAACTATACGATAACAAAAATGGATTATCAGTTATTAAAAAAAACATAAAAGATAAATCAAAACCAAGATAAAAAAAATAAAATCATACATTTTATTTCTCAACAAATATAAAGGTCAGATTAAAATAAATTATAAATATCAATAAACACATAATATAAGAACCAAATAAAAAAACAATAAGCAAAAAAAAAAGACAAGGGTAAAAATGAAGAAAAAATTATGGGTTGCTATTGTAACTCACAACGCTAACGAGTGTGACGAAACAATGCCTGATTCTTTTAACTTTAAATATAAAATATATTTTTCAAATAATTTCTAAAGAACCATCTATGTTATCTAGGTTTTTCATTTTAGTCCTTTTTTTCAATTCAATTTCCCTAAAAAAATAAAATTAGATGTTTAAAAGGGTTTGACTGCGCAAAAGGTTTGAGGAACAAAATAAAAATATGTAAGAAAAATACTATTATAATCTATAATTAATAGTGCGAGGGTAAACAATATGACAATTTATAATGAAAAAGTCACGTGGTTTGTATTATAGGCATATTACTATGCTTTGTTTATTATTTTTTTACTCGAACAAACAAAAAAACATTCAATTAATTGAATAAAATAAAATAAAAATAAAAACATGATGCATGACTGGACATCTCAAAAACATTATCTAAAAATTAAAAAAATACATATTTTAAAAAATACAGTTTATCTACATAAAACATTAAAAAAATACAAATAAATCAGAAAAAAACTATTTGAAAATTAAATGCATAACCAAAAAATTATCATTATTCATAAAATGCTCTCTAAAACAAAGAGAAGGGGTATTGATATAAATATATATTCTATATGAAAACATTAATTAAAAAAAAAAGAAAAAAAGAATTAGACATTGTCAGAGGCCTGGCCCATTTACATTGGGACCACGTGTAGGGTGTTAGGCATGCCTAGATGATTGAGCTTTTTTTCCATCATATTTTTTTGGAAAATAAATTACTAGATGACGTGTGGCCTGATCTTGCCCAGATTTTGGTCACCACAATAATCAGAAAAACAAGGCTTGATAGTTTTTGACCTAAAAATCCTTTCTCAATCCATTTCTGACCAATAACACCTATAAAATATTTTATAAAAATATAAATACAGTCAAAGAACTCTAAAAACTACTTTAAAAAACAAAATCAACTTGAGCTCAGATGTATATTTTTTATGAAATGAAAAGGTAAATAAACACATAATATAAATTCCTCTCATCAAATGGAACAATCCGACATAAATTTTATTTGTTTTCATGATTTAAATCGATACAAATGATATATTTCTCTTTCTATTATCAAAATCAAGTGACTTTAAGTATCCTGTCTCAACTTGTGTTGAAATGATTGTACGAAATGCCTGATATACTGGTTAGAGTTGCTAGTTTGTATAACAATCTTCGGAAAGATCGTGACTTAAAAATCCAACTGCCTCTCCTACCGTCAATGATCAAATGAGTGTCATCGAATGATTTTCTTTTGCCTAAATGCGTATGTGGGCCATTCTGTATCTTATTTCTTGCACATCATAATTTATTTTTGGAAAATTCTTGCACATCATAATTAAAACCATTTTTTATATATATAATTAAGCCACCTTTGAATTCAAATTGTTCTGTTGGGCATCCATGAAAGGTCAATACTAGCTACTATGATGGTGGCTACTGGTTAGTGTAGCCTGTATACCACTTCTTTTCACACTTGTCTTTTATTATTATTTGTTTTGGTGCAAAACCTTCTTTGACTATGTTTAGACTTTAGACTAAGAGCATTGTAAATGGGAGGTGCTACGTGGCTAAATTGGTAATATAACTTTTTAAATAAGATTATTTTTTAAGAGAATTGTATTTTAATATATTTTGTACATAATTATTTTAATAACTTAATAAGAACTGGTTGATTTAAAAAATCTAAAAAAAACTCTGATGATTTTTAGTTAACTTATTACTAAAAAGGTCAATTAAAAAAATATATAGTAAACTTAATTAATCTATTAAATTCATGACATGTATCATGATACTAAAAAAATATCATAAAAAATAAACCGAAAAACATTGATTCAACAAAAATCAAAGAGAAAAAAACAGTAAAAAATTATCATTATGATGAATATACTTTTACCGATAACTTATAGGTAGAAATAACACTTTTATAAAGAGAAATGGTACTAGCTCGGAGATCATCGCTTCTTTCGAGCTTATACTTTATAGTTTGTTTTGATTTATTTTATTTAAAGTTATTATGGTCTTATAATACAAGTTATATATTTGAAAAATTAATCTAAGTTAACCTGAGTTGATCAAATATATTGTTGTTTTAATATTGTTTCTAAGATTTTAACTTGATTTTTTTAGTCAAACTATATTTTATCAATTTTTCATATTATTAAGTTGATCGAGTTATATCAGTTCAACTCTCATTTTTTTACTTATATTTGAAATTTAAATTTCACAGTTCTAAATAATTTTATTTATGGATCTGAACTATTTTTTTTGTTGAATTAATATATATAAATCTAAATAGTGCAATCCCGAAAACAGAATATCAAAATATTTCAAAATCAAAATATTTTATTTTAATTAAAAAACAAAACACTAACCTAGAATGGACAACCTTGATATGAACAACCGACTGTGGATTACATATGCTCTGAGATGGGCCTTGCTTTCGGTCCGAAAACATGGTTTTCAGTATGTCTCCAGATAGGGCCCTACTAGTTCGGCTAGTAGTAGTACATTTCATTCTTTTATCAATATGATTCTTTCATCCATTTAAATGCTCAGAAACCTAAGTTCAGCTATTCAATCAACCTTATTTTAAGCCAAAATTATATATGAGTGGCCGAGTTAATCAGGGGCAATTTGAAATATTTTCAGCTTGAAGTGAGTCGAAGTCATTGCCCACAAAAAAAGACTCCGTATCCCGGAATAGATTCCGTGTTTATTTGGAGTGTAGTTAAGCCCTGTTTGTTTGCTGGAAAGTGGTTTTATTTTGGAAAGTGAATTTTAGAGAAAGTGAATTCTGATGTTTAGTTGTGTTATGGAAAATGAATTGGAAAATAATTTATTAATAATTTTTTTTTCAAGTTTATTAAAATAATGAGGAACAAATCTTACAAATTAAAAAGTTGAATGAGAATGAAATTGAAAAAAAATATAATTTCATAAATCATATCAAATAAAATAAATAATAATCAAAATAATAGAGATCAAATCTAAAAATTTAAAAAAAATGAAAGGTGAATAAATTAAAATAATAATAATTAACATTTCATAAATTATTTCAAATAAAATAAGTAACAATAAAAAAAATGAGGACCAAATTTGATAGATAAAAAATTTCAATAAAAAAATGATAATAAAAAAGCAAATAGCAATTATAAAAATAAGGACCAAAATTAATATAAAAATTAAATTTTAAGAGATGGAATTGAAAAATAAATATCCAAAACAAATTATATATAGCAATCAAAAGTTTGAGGATCAAATTTGATATAATCAGTAAATAATGACATTTCTAAATTTTTCACAACTTCCGGAAAGTTTTTTCCGCCCAAATTTTCCGGAAACACTTTCCTGAAAACCAAGCCAAATTTTTCTTTGACTGAAAAGTGTTTTCCGTTGACCAACTTTCCGGAAGGCAAACAAACATAGAAAAGTTTGGAAAGTGGTTTCCCGGAAAGTGAATTCCGGGAAAAAAACACAGCGTAAGTTATTTTTGAAATGTTTTTTTTGTTTAAAAATATATTAAAATAATTTTTTTTTATAATTTTTAAAAATTAATTTTGATATTACTTTTTTAATTTAAAATATATATTTTTTAATTTTTTCAAAACGCTCTCACACGTATTTCAAACACCCCATCTACGGCCCGAGCTAGTTAATATATATATATATATATATATATTAAAAAAAAAACAAGAATATAAGCTTTTTCCTGTTCACCTTCTCCTGCTTGGTAATCCCTGTCAATGACCAATGTTTCTAGCGGCTCCAGAACCTACAAATGAACAAATAAAACACCTTCTCAACTAAACGAATAAATAAGATATAAGTACCTTTGTCAAAATTAGGAGCCATTCACTTGATTAGTACAAATCTGGAGCAGCAACAAATGCAGCAGAGTCGGAACCAGACAGCCAGTGTGAAGGGACGTCGCCCGAGAGTATATAGCCCGCTTGTTCCATTTTAGGCAAACTGATTCCAGGAGCTCACAATAAGATCGAAAACATTATATTTTATAGGTGTGAGCAAATAAATCGGAAAACCGATTAAACCCCAAAAATAACCGAATAAGTCAGTTAGAATTTTCTGAAAAATTTCTGGTACAATTAAACAATGTTCTAGAAAACTTTCCTAATTCTTTCCTGAAGTCCTAAACCTAGCCGCTGCCCCCGTCACCCCCTCCCTCTACAATTCGTTTTGACAAAGGTACTTGAAAACTGTAACATCCATTTCATTCGTTTATTTATCCTCTACTCAAGCTTTGACGTTTTGGAGACGAGATGGCGCTAAAGTTATCAAGGACGTTGACATAAATGTGATTGGTTCTATATAGCTAAAATTGAAAAGAGCGAGGATCATGCTTGGGGCTCGGTGAGATTTTGGTCTAGGCGTTGAGGTTTTGGGATCGGACATTTTTCTAGGAATTTTGAAAAGATGGCGCTGGTTTTTGAAACGAGTTAATTCAGAACAGTATGATTAATGCTTTTGATATTTGAAATAATTTTGTTATCTGCTCATTATTGAGTAAGAATGATTTTATGTTTGTGGTTGACTTTGACAAGTTTGACGAGTTAAGAAACAGAGATAGAGCCTTAGAAGTGCATTTCAAAAGCGAGGTTGAAAATGAGTTTGCATTTGCGATCCCACTGGTTTTTGGCCGAAATTTGAAAAAAAAATTCATTTTAAATGAATATATTTTGATGTTTTTAGATCATTTTGATATGCTGATTTCAAAAATGATTTTTAAAAAATAAAAAAATATCATTTTGATATATTTCAGCACGATAAGCATTTTAAAAAGCTACCGCAACCACACTCCCAAACAGACAATCTTCTGATAAGAATGATAAGAAGCGATAGAGATGGGAAACTACAATTATCTATACAGCTAAAGGAGGACGTGCTTTCACTGTGCAAATTACACTGTTCATCCACTCTGCTTTCACTGTGGATTTGAACAGTGATTCTTTTTTTTTTTTTTTTTTTAGAAACTGATTTTTTTAAAAACGTTTTTTTACTTTTTTTTTTTTACGTTTGTTTAATTTTAAAAAAAAAAAAAGTTTGTTTATTTTCTTAAAAAAAAAATGATTTCTTTTTAAAAAAAAAATTGTTTTTTTTTAAAACGTTTTTTTACCTTTTTTTTTTAAAAAAAAATTAAAACGTTTTTTTTCTTTTTTTTTTTAAACGTTTTTTTACCTTTTTTTTAAAAAAAAATTAATTCTTTTTTTGTTAAAAAAAAAAACTGATTTTTTTTTTAAAAACGTTTTTTACCTTTTTTTTTTACGTTTTTTTACCTTCTTAAATGTTTTTTTCTTCTTAAACGTTTTTTCCTTTCTAAATATTTTTTTCTAACCGTAGTGTCCATGGCAGCTTATGCGTACCATGATTAATTTCTCGGTCCACTTTTTATTAACATTTTTTATTGTTTCTTTTCCTCCACTTATACAATTTTTTTTAATTTATTTTTTGATAACCGGGTTGTCTGTGTTGGCTTACGCACATCACTTTTTATTCCCCAAAATTAACGGTGATTTTCATTTTTTATTACTGTTTGAAAATGTGCTTTCCCCTGACTTCTTTTTTTTGTTTGTTTTTTTCTTAATTATTTTTTTGTTAATATTGTTAGGTGTTGAAATTTCTAATTATTATAGATAAGACATTCAAAATAATGATTATGATTATTTTTAAGTTTTATTTTATTTGGAATATGTCAGACTAATTATATATTTTAATAAATTACACTGTTCATCCACTCTGCTTTCACTGTGGATTTGAACAGTGATTCTTTTTTTTTTTTTTTTAGAAACTGATTTTTTTAAAAACGTTTTTTTAGTTTTTTTTTTTAGTTTGTTTATTTTTTTTTAAAAAAATGATTTCTTTTTAAAAAAAAATTGTTTTTTTTTAAATGTTTTTTTACCTTTTTTAAAAAAAAAAATTTAAAACGTTTTTTTACTTTTTTTAAAAAAAAAAAATTCTTTTTTTTTTAAAAAAAAATTGATTTTTTTTAAACGTTTTTTTACCCTTTTTTTTTAAAAAAAAATGATTTCTTTTTTTGTTAAAAAAAAAAACTGATTTTTTTTTTTAAAACGTTTTTTACCTTTTTTTTTTACGTTTTTTTACCTTCTTAAATGTTTTTTTTCTTCTTAAACGTTTTTTCCTTTCTAAATATTTTTTTCTAACCGTAGTGTCCGGGGCAGCTTATGCGTACCATGATTAATTTCTCGGTCCACTTTTTTTTAACATTTTTTATTGTTTCTTTTCCTCCACTTATACAATGTTTTTTTAGTTTATTTTTTGATAACCGGGTTGTCTGTGTTGGCTTACGTACATCACTTTTTATTCCCCAAAATTAACGGTGATTTTCATTTTTTATTACTGTTTGAAAATGCGCTTTCCCCTGACTTCTTTTTTTTGTTTGTTTTTTTCTTAATTATTTTTTTGTTAATATTGTTAGGTGTTGAAATTTCTAATTATTATAGATAAGACATTCAAAATAATGATTATGATTATTTTTAAGTTTTATTTTATTTGGAATATGTCAGACTAATTATATATTTTAATATTTATTTAATAATATATATATATATATATATATATTTACTAAATGATTTTGATTATTATTATATTATATTATATTATATTTTATTACTAAATGATTTTGATTATTATTATATTATAGTATATTATATTATATTATTATATTATATTTTAAAAGCTTAAAGATATTGGAAATTAAACAGTCATATTATATTATTATTATCTAAAAGCTAAAAAAGGTCACGGTTTTTTAACAGTGTTTTGGCACTGTTCATCTAGACTCAATCACTGACGACAGGAACAGTCAGGTTACTTTATAATATTATTATTAGTTGTAGACTACACCTGTATAAAAAAGTTGCTTGGCGTGGTGGTTAGAGAGCGCCCAAGCGAGTCATGTCGCGAGAGTTTGAATCTCTGTAACAATGAATTTTTGAAATAATTAAAAAATAAATTGATATTATTATTATTTCTATCCGACAACTATCCAAAGAAGTCGCTTGGGCGAGTGGTAAGACCGCGCCCCGCGTTTGAATTTCCCCACCCAATTTCTCTCTCCTGCCTGCGCAATATGACGTCAGCTAAGCTGTTTTTTGTCAAAGTTCATTTCAGTCCCTGAACATTTTAATTTGTTTTTCTTGCCCTTATTTTTATTAAATGGGTTTTGATTTGTTTCAATTTCGTCCTTCAATTGAAATTGATTACGTTTTGAAGTTCCAGTTCGGTCCTCATTCTTTTAATTTTGCGGGGTGGGCTGAAATTCTAAATATTTTTGGTATCAAAGTTTTGATTGATTTCAATTTCATCCTTCCATGCAAATTTATTATAAATCCTTAATATTTTAGGTACCAAAAGTTTGATTTTTTTCAATTATATCCTTCTATGCAAGTTAATTATGAATTTCAGTTTAATTTCAGTCCCAGTTCTTTTAATTTCCGGTTTTGTTTTGAATTATTTGATTTCAATGTTTGGGTTTACTTCAATTCTGTTTTTTAAATTAAATATATTATTGCAAGTATATCAAATTCATTATATATTTGTATAATTATGTCAAATTAAAGTATGTAAAACTAATATTATGTTCAAATATTTATTGAATATTATCGCCTTAAAATATATATAGGGAGAGGAAAAATGACCTAGGATTTTTTTAATGACAGAAATTCATATCAGTATTCTTAAATAAATTTAATATAATAATATAATAAATAAATCTTTTAAAAAAATTATATTAGCTTCAAGAGTAATTTTTGTGCTCTTTTGTTTAAGTTTATTTCTTGAAATAATTTTTCAGTGTTTTGACTTTTTAATTATATATTTGTGTATTTATATCAAATTAAAATATGTTAAACCAATTATATGTTCTAATATTTATTGAATATCATCACCTAAGAATATATAGAGAGAGAGAACAAAATAGCCTAAGATTATCCTTTAAATTAAATATATTATTGAAATTATGTCAAATTAATTATATTTTGTATATTTATGTCAAATTAAAATATGTAAAACTAATTATATGTTTGAATATTTATTGAATATTATCGCCTAAAAATATATTGACAGAGAAGAAAAATGACCTAGGATTTTTCGAAGGGCACAAATTCATATCATGTTTTCTTAAATATATTTAATATAATAATATGATTAATAAATCTTATATAAAAAAAAATTTGGCTTCAAAAATTAATTTTGTGCTCTTTTATTTAAGTTTATTTCTTTACAAGGATTTCCAATTTTTTCATTTTTAATATTTTAAACATAATATTACTGCAAAAAAAAACTCAAAAAAAAAATGTTGACAAATTTACCTGCATTATCTACAAGTCAAATTAAAAAATATACAAGTCACTTCCCGTTTCCATTAGACTGTTCTTTTTAGACGGCAAATAAATAATTATAACACAAAAAAAAATTAAGTTTATGTTTGAAAAACAAATTATAATATTTTTATTTCTAATATGTCTGATATTTATTGAATATTATCGCCTAAAAATATATTAAGAGAGAGGGAAAATAACTTTGGATTTTTTTAAGGACAAAAATTCATATCAGTATTCTTAAATATAATTACACTAACTAAATATTGAAATAATATAATACAATACATATACAAGCAATTAATTTTCTACATAGAGAAAAAAACCCGTCGCATCGCCAATTATTTAGTTAATTATAGATAATAAGAGTTAATATTTTTTCTCAGGTTGCTGGAGTTCGAGTCCCCCTGCCACCGAAAATGATTTTTGAGTAAAGAACAATGTTTTCTATTGTTCATAAGTATTTCACATGTTTTTTTTCAATCATTTCTTCGATAACTGGGGTGTCCGAGTCAGCTTATGCGCATCACAATAAATCTCTGAAATTAATTTTTTTTAACAATTTTCACTGTTTATTAATATTTGAAAAAGTTTTTTCCTCTTCTTTTTTTCAGGCTTCTTTTTTTTATATATATACTCGCGGTGTCCGGGTCAGTTTACACGCACCACAATTTTTTCCTCACATATATATATTTTTTAGAACCGGGGTAGGTTACACGTGTCACGGATAATCCTTTGACATTGTTTTTTATTTTTTTTCAACTTATTAATATTTTTTATAACTAGAATGTCCAAGCTAGCTTACGTGCACCATGCCTATTATTTTGTACATAGCCAAAGGAGATGACTATTTCAAACAGTGATAAACAGTGATTTTCGTTTTTCATTACTATTTAAAAAAAATGATTGAACTATGATTCTGGTGAGATATGACATGAGTGTTTGGTGATGCGTTTGAAAATCGCTTTTGAAGAAATTTTAATTTTTTCCAATTTTAAATTAAAAAAAATATTTCTACATGATTTTGATGTGCTAATGTCAAAAATAATTTTCTAAGAATTAAAAAAAAAGTTAAAAATCAATTATTTTTCTACATATAAAAAAGCCCAGCGCAACGCGCGGGCAAATCAACTCGTCACTATCTATATTCAGTTTCGGCGGATGGTCCTAATAATCTGCTAGCTATTTGAATTCTTTCATTTCAAGGCTGAAACTTTCTTTTAAACTATTCCAGGAGGTAACCATATAAATTCAATGTTAAATGGTCAGTAAAATCAAGATTAAAAGCTTTCATTCTTGCAATCACAGCTTACCCTAATTTATATTCTAAATATATAGTTTTTGTACTGTCAAAATATGTATCTTTTGACACTACAAGGACTACTTCATTAATATTGTTAAACTACAAGGACTAGATAAATAGTTTATCTCAGAAATGATAGAACCACCACCGGATACGAGGATCGTGAGATTTATTGAGGATACGAGGGCTGTTTATTGCTTCCCCGTAAAACAAATAGCACACCAGCTGTTTGATAAATTGATTTTGTAGAGTTCTCTATCAACCCTTTTAGAATGGTACGTCCTTTTTTCTTCTAGTGACCAGTTTTTATCACCGTAAACAAAATAAAGCAAGCCCACCAGCTGTTTGATAAAATCCCCAAACGAATATTTTGTTTTGGCTTACAGGATTTTATTGAGCAGAAAAGACTCAAAGAGCTAGCCAATCTGTCTTCATTTTACCGCTTGGTCTACTCAGAGGTTGACATCAACGTCAATGAATTATTTCCTGATTGTGTTTTTTCTTTGCTTTGCTTTCAGGTTGCGTTATGCTGATAATGTTTTCGTTGTTCTAATAAGACAGATAGAAGAAGTTGGATGGGAGCATCTGGTTCGTTTCGGTGGAGATTTAGAGTTCCTTAGTTTTCGCATTACGTAAGTATAGAATAAGTTCTTAATATCCAATCACTATCTATATCCTTTTGCATTATAATTTATGTCGGTTCTCCTTCAAGTTTATTTCAGCATGTAGTGGACTAACCTGTTGTGTAATTGAGTATCAGAGATAAGAAGGGAAGAGTACATGTCATGGAAATTCAGTTGGATAAAACCTATCCGCAAAAACCACCTTCAGTTTCGGCGGTTGGTCCTAATAATCTGTTTGCTATTTGAATTCTTTCATTTCAAGGCTGAAACTTTCTTCATTTTTAAACTATTCCAGGAGGTACCATATATATTCAATGTTAAATGGTCAGTAAAATCAAGATTAAAAGATTTGGTGCAACAGTTCCGAGAGGTATGCTTTCAAATGTTCTTTTCTTGTGTTTTCAATTACGAAAATTTTAGTTTTCATGTGACTTATGTGGGACATGATCTTTGTAATAACTCTGTAATGTTCCATCTAAAAAGGGTGTCAAACGATATTGTTCTTTCTGAATATAACAGCATTTAGAAAAGCTCCAGGAGTTTTGGTCTACAATGGAGGATATTGATAATTCTCTTTGTGTCACTAACAAGAAAGAGTTGTCTCGCGCCACAACCTGTTGCCAAATTGATATAGGTATTTATTTGGTCACACATTTTTGCCTTCTGTTGTTGATCAACTGAAATACATGTGCTTTACTAGCTGAGGTTAGCTGTATGATTATATTTTTTGTCCATTCAAAGTTTATCGAACAATTTGTGAAATAATGTAACACAGAATCCTGTTTTCTGTAATTAAAACCTCCTCCCTTTTTCCTGACCTTTTCCCCAGGAAATGATTGTTTGATAATGCTGTCTATAAATGTCAAAGATCCTAGTTCTTTGCCAGAGTAAGTTTTCTTGTCAAATCGATGTTATTGTCATAGCTAGTCTTGGATTTCCATTCTCTAATGAGTTTCTTGAGTTTGATTAGGTGTCGCTTTATGGGCTCTGGTCCAGTGGTGAACCCTGTTAGAAAGTTATGGCTAAGAAATAACAAACGATGGTATGATCTTGAGACTGCTTAGTTTATCATTAGCATTTTGATCTCAATTACCTGTTACTATTATAACAAGGGTGCAATTGTTGAGGTTTTCTTTTGTGTTTTTCAAACAAGTAAATTGCATTCCAATGAGAAAAAGGGAAGGAGGGGTAGCCTGTTCGATAGTTTTCCTAAGTTTTCCATCCAATGTTCGAAGTAGTGATAGTATTATCATTCATTTTGGAAAAAGAGTTGCTTCATTGTCAACTGTACCAATCAGTGAATACTCCATACATATGCACTTGGATTACTTTTTTACAGGATGAAGGATAAAACATTTCCTGAAAATCTTGCATTTGTTTTGGAGACTGAACTACCAAGACCATCACATGTCCTGGAGAATGATCAGCAAGTTGAATGTGGAATCTGTTATGCTCAATACCTTCCCATGGGTAATGCTATACCAAGTAGAAACGTTTATATTTTTGAATTAGTTCATTTATCATTGACCTGTAAATGTTCATGTAGATGAGGAGCTTGGATCTAGGAGTGGTGCTGGAACCGACCATACATGTGATAATACCAGTTGCGGTAGGGCTTTCCATACTGTTTGTCTGGTGGACTGGCTGCGCTCTATCACCACAACTAGGCAGTACGTTGACTTTTTAGTATCTCTGGCTTTTATTTGGCTCACATAAGATAAGTATGGTTTAACTTGAGATTTTGCATAGTGGTTTTAGTTGAGATTGCTTTGCTGCGCTTTTTGCTCATGTTCCATAGCTAACACTTCTCCACCAAATGTCCATGTCTTAGCTGGTTGCTCTATATCACCACAACTAGGCAGTACGTTGACTTTTTAGTATCTCTGGCTTTTATCTGGGTCACATAAGATAATTATGGTTTTAGTCCTCATTCACTGCATTTTGAAGAGTGATTTTAAGTTGAGATTGCTTTTCTGCACTTTTTGCCCTTTTCCCATAGCTAACACTTCACCAAATGTTCATATCTTAACCATCTACCTTGATTTTTAAAAGAAAAAAGAAACACCCAGCTTTGGCTCACTCTATCATGGTTTGTTTCCATATCTCTCGGTACCTTTTCTAGTGCATTTGCACATGTAAATGGGTAGGTCAATAGGTAGGACCATCTATCCAGGTTTCCGAACCCTTGAAATCACACAATCAAAGCAACTTTTAAAATATGATGATGCCAAAAGCTTCAGTGAGAAGTTTGAGGTCTATTTTAGAGGTTTAAAGGGAGGTGTGGATGATGGAACTTGTGGGCGTCCTTTCAAATATAGATCCTCCAATCTTCTTGTACTTTATGATGAAGAATGAAGGATAACAAGAAGAGTTGGTATTTGTTTATTTAGAAATTTCAAAATCATATGATTATTCTATATCTTATTATTATTTATTGTTTAGTAGTTAAATGAAGATTTTAGTTTTCTTATGGAATTAAAACTTATTAGGTTTTCATATTATATTTTATTTAGCTTGGTACATATAAATAAGCTTCTAAACATCAGTTACAAAATGGTTGGGTTATGGAAATTATTGAATGTATCTATTTGTGGTGATCTTCTTGGTGATTCCACATGAGTCTGGTATTGTAACTATTCCACTATAATTTGCTGTCTTTCTTGATCTCGAAACTTTTTCTTCATATATTTTCATCCTACAACTGTTTTTTTCTTGTTCTATCATAATTTCATTTCATCTCCTTAAAATATATGGGGGTTCTATCAATTTCTTTCTAAAATTTTGTTCTTTATCAATTATCTCCAGTGACATTTCATTCTTTTATCAATATGATTCTTTCATCCATCTAAGAATTATAGAAAATTCCTTCAAATTTTATGAACTTCAAATTTCCTTTAAAAGTGCTGTTAGATTATCAATCAATTATCTGAAAAAAGTTCTCTTAGATTCATTTGAAATATTTATATATAATTTGACTTTGAAAGGAAATTTGCTTCAAATAAACATAAAAAAAATACAATAATTTATAAAAAATTAATAATAATACAAAGCCAAATTCATTACAATATTCTTTAAAAAATCACAACCAATAAGAGCATTAAATAGTTAAATATACAAAAGCCAAATTCACTTAAAAGTCGAATATAGAAAATGTATACATAGAGCTCATTAAATTGTGTTTTAGAAAAGTAATATAGAAGTTCAACTTGTTAACCATGCAAAAAAATTTACATTGAAGAAAAGTAAAAATGAATTTAATAGAAAATCAAATTTACATGTAATTTTCATTTTCCATTCTTTTGCTTTCTCCATTTCTTGATTTCAATCAATTTTTATTTTTTAATGTTGTCATCATATGAGAGTCATCACAATTATTTTTATTAATTGAAAACAATTGATAGCAATCTTCATTTGTGGATACAATTTACAATTTTTTTTTCATTTAGAAAAATAATCTAAACTATATAGGGATTGATCCATTGCTCGGTCGACTTGATGAATTTTTAAAACAACAAAGATGATCGATAAAAATATAGTTTAACTTAAAATAAATATTCAAGATAACATATTTTTTATAAATATTGATATGGAAACATATTTTTGGATCGATTTGGGTCAACTTATGTTTACCTGTCAATCCACATGTCAAGTCATGAAACTATGATAATCATATATAAAATAAATAAATAAAAATTATAAAGTATAATTTTCAATAAACCCAATATTGAAGGATGAAATTGAAGAAAAAAATATCAATTAAAAAAAAAAATAATAATAATAATCTGAATCAACCTAGGTTAATCTTCCAAACCCTCGACTCGAGTCATAAATATTGATTAAAAACATGTTGAAAAATAAAATTGAAAAAAATATTGATTAAAAAAAGAAAAAAACAACTTGAGTTAATCTAGATTAATTTGCCAAACACATTATCTGAGTCATGAAACAAAGATAATCTCATAGAAAGTAAACCAAAATAAATTACAAAGTTTAATTTTCAATTAACCTAACATTGAAGGATGAATTGAGAAAAAAAACAAAGTTAATTAAAAAGAAAGTCAATCGGGTTAACTTGTCAAACTCGAGATCTAGGTCATGATATTGAGATAAATTCATAAAAAGTTATTATAAAACTCGATCTCCAGTAAATCTTATGTAAAAATGAAATTGAAATTGAGAAACCTACTAATAAAAAGACAAAAAAGGACTTGGGTCGACCTGTCAACCTCATGATGCGAGTCATTAGATGAAGATAATTTATAGAAAGTAAATTAAAGCAAATCATAAAACCTAATTACCAGTCAACCCAATGTTGAAAGAAATTAAAAAAATCATTTAAAAACAAAGCCAACTAACTCTTAAAATTTGCGGTCCGGGTCACAAGGCTAGGATTATATAATTTTTTTTTGTAAAACGATTATAAAGTTCAATACTTAATAAACCAAAAGAAGAAAATGAATTTGTTTTTAAAAAAAGCTATAAGAATGAAAACAAATCGATTCTAGTAAAAACCAATGTTGTGTGAAGAGAGTTGCAGTAAAATCTTCTTCTTCTTTTTTTGTTAATAATCAATTTGATTTGGGTGGATCAGCCTTCCTATTGCCATCCTCATAACCAATATAATTATGATTGGAGAAGTAGACTTCTTCAGGAACAAAGCGGAGCCAAGTTTAATGTTTTTGGTTAGATTTTCACATATTCTTTATCCTATCAAAGTGATTGTATCACGTGAAATATTTTATGAATATGGTTACTTGGAGAGTATATTTATGTTCGAGGAGTTGGCTTTCATTCAATTTCAATGTGTTAGACATGCTATTCCAGCTTTATTTAAGCTTAATGACATTTGTTTTTATTAAAATTGTTTGTAAGATGGATATCTCAGTCACAGATATAGGAAAGTTAGAAATGTGTTATGATAATGTGAGCCTATTGATATCATCGATCATTCAAAGCGAAAAGTTTAATTGCCGCAACTTTTGGTTAGCTCTATTGATTGTAAACACATAGATCTCCAAAATGATTGAAGTTGTCATTATTTTTATTTTACAACTCAAGTCTAAACTATGCAAACCAACTACATTAAATTTAAGGCAGAAGTTGGGCACAGAAATGATAAATTTAACTAGTTCACAGTTGATGTTGGGCATCTTATGAGGTCAGCAGAATTTGTAAAAGAAGTAGATGGATGCATCGGAGAGAAGTTGTTGAGATTAAGATCATTTAGATTAATGATATGTAAGACTTTGAGGTTGAAGAAATCAAAGCAATGGATCTTGTAGAAGAAAGGTTTGAAGCCCCACAAATTGAAAATTCTATCCTTGAAGAGTTCATAGAAAAGGTTAATACATTGACCTTTTTCTTCCTTTTGTATTGTTGTTAAGAAGCCTATCTTATTTCCAATCGAGGGGAAATGATGAGGATGAAGCGCAAGTGATTAACGAATGGAATTGGTATTTGTTTATTGGAAGTTTTAATATGATATAATCATTCTAGATTTTATTCTTATTTAGAAATATTCTTAACTATAATTTAGTAGTTAAATTTAAGGGTCAGTGTCATTATACTTCCTGAAATATATGAGCAATATCAATTTCTTCTCAAAAGTTTATTCCCAATCGATCACGCTCCTAAGTTGTTTAATTGATTACTCTTCATAGATGAAAGGACCTTGTCGATAAATGGATGGACTGTCATAAGATAATTTGATAAAGATCAAACTGCTGGGAAGAAGTTGATAGAATCCATGTGCTTTAGGGGATGAAATTAAATTAAATCTTAAAAACTAGGATTCCAATTTCCTTATGGAATTAGTATTTATCAGGTTTTTTGTTCGGTATGTATAAACAAGCACTTACACATAGTTATTGAATGGTTGATTTTTTCAATAAAATAAATGGAGTTTTCTTTAAGATCGAGTATTTTTTTTTGTTACTTTCTTCAAGATCGAGTCTCTCTCTTATTGGTAATCTTCTTGACATTTCTGCATAACTTTATTATCTGTGTTTCTTCAATAACGTACTATGAAATAATTGACCTATCACCACGGTTGATGGTAAAGAGTAAATATTAGATTCAGTGACAAGGTACAGCATAATTTTTTGCCGACACTGGTGATGATGGGGTCACTACTTCCAATTTGTGGTGGCCTCATTTAAGGTTGATCTCAACTTTTTTTTTTTTGATAACCGGGGTGTCCGGGTCAGCTTGCGCGCACAACAATTAAATCCCCGGGTCCACTGAACATCCTGCAAGCTCATTGAGCATGTAAGGCACCGCGGGGGTGACAGGCGTGCCTAGCAAAGCTTGAACCTGGGGTGGGAGGAAGTCAAGTCCTCTCTCTGACCACCAGACCAAGACCTTGTTGGCGGTTGCTCAACCTTAATTGCTCTACTGGGGGATATTTAACAGAAAATCTGCACCGCATGAAATGATTAGGCACTGGTAATTAGTTTTAGTTTTTTCTCCTCAATGAAGTTGCGTAGGGAAGACCCCCACTGGCCTATTATTTTCTCTGTTTGTTTTAAATACTGGGGCTCAAATGATTTGTGAATTCTTGCATCTTTTTCATTGCAGATCGTTTGATGTCTTGTTTGGTAATTGCCCGTACTGTTCCGAGCCTGTTGCAGTCAAACTGAACGATAAAAGGAAGCATTCTTTTTAAACATCGTCTCGCTGCTTTGTTAGACAACGAATTCCTCAACTGAAGTTGAAGCCGAACACGCCATTCCTGAAAGTCCAAGTAAATTTGCCAATTCTTGAAAAATCAACTCTTTAAGTGAGAAATTTCAGGGACCACTTTTGCTAATCATTTATGTATTCCACAATATCATTAATGTGACCTGCAATACAGCAATGATATGCAACTTTCGATCCATTATCTCCTGTCCTTGACCTTATCTTCTAGCTTGTTGATTATTGATTACAAGTTTTCACTACTTGATTGAAAGCTGCCAAAGGATTCAATCATCTCTAAACTTAGTATATTGTTAATTTCTTGTCGATGATTGATCTGCCAATTTCGATATATACCCCTTGCTTCTTGCTGCAGTCTATTGACACTGAAAGGTAGATTTTTTTTTTTTGGCTGAACCATTGAGTGAAGGAACCAGCCATATTCGTACATCGGCAGTAGACTGACACCTAGCAATGCTTACAGTTTGTAGATATGCATGAACTAGTTTACACTAGGCTTTTTGAGTGGAGGGGCACATATTTCACATCTGAGGCCAATTTCTAACTCCATCAAAATAATGTGGGTTTAGCATTGAGATCTTGATAAAAAAAAAAAAGAGAGAGAGAAAATTAGAGGGGACAAAAGCAATAGACCTCAATCCATGAATCGATTCTTTTGAGTAGTTCCAAAATACTCTTACTTAAGAGGATGCATTCCAGGCCTCCTGCTTGGGTGCAGTAGTTAGTGTTCATTCTAAGAACAGTGCCCCATCTACTCTTTGGGTTACTCACGGACCATGTAAATCATGATGTTGTGGATCATAGAAGAGGGGAAATGATTTTCTCAAAAGATGGGGACCAACTCATATACGAGTGTAGAACCAGTAACAATTCAAAAAAATTGCTGGACTCCACCTTCAGCCATTTTTTTCCGTTCTTCCTTTGTCGGCTTGTATCATGATTGCCCATTAATGAACCTTCCATGTCCTCTGATTTTACACCAAATAGTACGTAGTGGCAAGATTTTTCTTGCTTCACCTTTGAAAATCAAAACCCTTATGCAATAATAGACGAGCTTTTTATTTGGCACAAAATAATGTGCATCATATACAGACACGTATGATTACAAGGTAGATATTGACTTTTATTTATTTATTTGTTTTTTTGCCACTTTCCAAGAATAAACTTAGAAGTGGTCCACATATGCACACGGGAATGATTTATTTTACCCCTTTTACTTGCATGGCTCTTGTCGCACGACATAGGAGACGACCAGGACATGGACTTGTACGTAAATGGTGTAGGAAAGACATTCAAGTTAATGATATCATTGTCTTTGTGCTGGTTTGCTCGATGGACTGGTTGATTGTTGCAAACTAGATTCCGGCAGTACACTCCGGTGGTGTAGTCGGATAACGGGATTTGTCGGCACAGTAATCATAAATCATGTGGTTCATACGGACCCATCTATATTTTCTAGCTTCCAGGGCATTGAGGGCTTGGTACGTAGCACCTTCCCACCAGTTTCCACGATTAGAAGAACAGGTTGCTGGTCCTGGAACCGGGCATCCCTCGATGTCGAAGTCCTTGTAGTATGCATAGAAAGGGGCTTTGCTCCAATTAATTTTCTCCAGGCCACCTCTTGTTGCCCAATCATCGGCCTCCCACAATGTTGAATACACCCCCATAGGCTGGAGCTTTGGAAATGGAATTCCTCTCGCTTCATTGTTCTTGTAAACCCTGATTGGCACATCATCTACGTAGAACCTGAAATCCCCACCAAAAATGATTGAAAAGTTCAATACTTGACATAAAAATCCGCCGCCCTCTTTCCCTGTCATTGGTAAAAAGTTCAGAGTGGGTATTTTGGTGGGAACTTACACAATATGTTGATGGTTCCAGAAAATTGTGTAGAGGTGGTAGTCTGCAGAAGGATCAAACCAAAGGTTAACTCTTTGTTCTCTATCACCCTTTCCATGGGCGAACACATTTGTTTGGACCGTGTAAGGCTGTCCTGTCCTATTCCCCAGAAACTCAAAATCAAGCTCGTCTCGAACAGCGTCGGTGTCCGAATTCATCTACAGAATAAAAAATCAAATGAAATAATGAAACTTCGACGTTTGAATGAACACGTAAGTGTAGATTATGAGATCATGAGTTCAGAAAATAAACTACACACATAAAAGGCAGTGACAGTCCCAGCAGAGTCTCCAGGGATGAGCTTGATCCTCATGCTAACACGGCCGAACAAGTACTTGGCCTTGGAGGCAAACCCACATCCTGAAATATTGTAATAAGTCTTAGTTAGTCAAACATCAGCAACTTCTCCGACATCTATTTTTTCTTTTTTTTTACTTTAAATTAGATCATTTGTCAAATTCCCAGTTACTGTAACTAGCCAGTCACCCCACGAAAAGTGTAACCTGAATACTGGTCTAGAACGAGTTGGATAGACCTCCCTCCATCGATTTTCCTGATATGGGAATCAGACCAGGTGACTCTGAAGTCTTGCAGAAAAGTCGCCGGCCGAGCCGAAACGTGGAGAGAAAATGCAAGAAAGGAAAAGAAAAGAAAGACACCGGCCTTTCTCAGGGAAAGAGATTGGAGAAACATGGTCGTGATCATTAGAGTTTCGAGTCAGCAGAAATTGATAAGAAGAGAATTGCTTGGCAGTTTGATTTACAGAGGTGAAGGGCTCTTACTATTTATACACGCAGACACCAGTTGTAAGAAATATGATGGTGATTGCTGCATCGAAGTGAAAAGCAACATTGCAGTTTTGCTTTCAAATCTAGCTAATGGCAAGCCGTCAATAGGCCCCACTCCCACCTCTCTGTGCGTGCGTGCTTATTTTGCTTGGAGCTTCGACTTGGGAATGTAGTTGAATTATTTTTTAAAATATTTTTTTATTTATAATAAAAAAAAATTAAGAATTATTTTTGATATATAACATAAAATGATTTAGAAATACATAAAGAAATTAAAAATTAAAAATTATTTTTTTAAAATACTTTTAAAAACATCATGTCAAAAGTGACTTAATTTCCCAAAAGTAATGCATAGAAATACCATTCTACATTTTGAAACTATATTGTTGCCCGACATTTCAAGGAATTATACTCCATTTCTTTCTCATTTATTATAACAAGATTTTCTCTGAATTTTCATCATTTTTTATTAAAAATTTATGCGTTTAAACACAATAAGTAGTCTTTTCAAACACAAACTTATACTTCATTTCATCTGGGTTTTCTCTCTCTCTAATTAACCAAGGATCTTCACTACCAAACACACACAAAAAATCTCTTAAAGCACGTTTATTATTTATTGGTCAGGATTTATGAGGCTGATATTTGAAGTATTATTTTGTTTCATTCAAGATTTAATTTATAACATTTTTAAAGTTTTAATTTCATTTTAAATTCAATTCTTGACGCTTATTAAATATGAGCTTTCATTAAAATATATGAACTGATTTCGTTGTTGAATTCAATTTAGAGAGTTCCAAACATGTTATTGTTTTTTAATTAAACTATTTTCTAACTAAATTATGAAATCACTTAAATTTTTTAGATTTGAAATGGTCAAGCACTCAATAAAAGATATCAAGAACAAAAAATAAAAAATAAAATAAAAATCCAGCACAACAAGGTGGTCAAATACCAAGCAGCCCTAAATTGTGGTCAAATAGCCCCAAGTTAAAAGGCTGTTTTAATTTCTTGGAATAATAACAATTTATTTATTCTTGTATCTGTGGCCAGCCCATAGACAGAGATTGATTTAGATCTGCTGATTGACAGATACCCCTAGAGTGGAACCCTTTCTGGATGTATCGACTAGGCTTTGGACTTCTCGGGCCCATTTCAAGTTCTCCAAGCTTCGTAGTTATCTGTGGAGTAAATTGTAATTAAGTCTTTTATTTTTTATAATTTACAAGTAGATCCTTATAGTTTTGAAAATAACAAGTCAGTCCCGTTATTATGTTATAGTGCTAGTTCTCTTTTAAATA
Organism: Salix arbutifolia; assembly: GCA_025169955.1. Taxonomy (NCBI): domain Eukaryota; kingdom Viridiplantae; phylum Streptophyta; class Magnoliopsida; order Malpighiales; family Salicaceae; genus Salix; species Salix arbutifolia. The sequence goes on from CM045908.1 coordinate 594,624, forward strand.
TCTTAGCCACCACTTTTAGTTTTGTTTTTAGTATGTAATATTGCATAAATTATTAATTTTATAAAACATTAATGTCATGAGACGTATACAGTGGTGCATTGGGCAACGATTAGACCTGGCCAGCTTGGATAGTGATTGAAGGACTGATGCAGTCAGCTTGGATAGTGATTAGAATAATCATACACCTCACCTTTTATATATATACTAACCATTTATCAACAATTTGGCTGCACCCGTATTTTTTTCAATATAAAAAAATATTAAATTTAAGCAAAACAAAAAATTTGTATAGAATTATTGTGAAACGTAATTTTTTAATAAAATATCAGAATTTTAAATTGATATAAATGTATTTATTTAACAGGTTTCAACAAAATCACCAGCATAAAATTATCATCATCATTAAAACAGTAAGAATATTCAAATACCTAAATCATTGATTTCACCGTGTTATGATTAATTTATTTTATAATTTAATTTAAATTAAATGCAATAATAAAATATAAATTCTGAAAACACTTATAATAACTAAACAATAAAGATAAATTGTGATTTACTACCTATAAAAAATTGAAAACATCATTAAAAATTTATTGTTATGTGATCATCATTATCATGACTATAACAATTAAAATTATCATCACTATTACTATCTAAATAATAAAAATCATTAAATTTTCCTAGAAAAAAAATAGCAAAATATTTTTAAATAAAAACAAGCAAGAAAACAAATATCACTAAAATTATCATTATTATTGTTTAAATAATAAAAAAAACATAAAGTTATCTCGAAGAATAAAAAAAATAACAAAGAGCAAAAAAAAACAAAAAAAAAAGACAAAACCAAAATAAATATTATGAGCAAAAAAATCATATGATTTGAAAAAACAAATAAAAAAACAGAAAACACTAAAAAAAAGACCAAAAGGAAAAAAAAAAGAAATATCAATTTTAAAATGATCACCAACATAAATAAAAAATTTAAAATTGAATTGAATAAAAATAAAACCCCAACAAAAATTAAAAATTAAAACTAAAAGCATAGATGGATAAATATGGACAAAAAATAAATATTAACCAATAAGGATAGAAAAAACCAAATGAATTAATACCAACTAAAAAATTGAAAGAATAAGGGCCAAAATGAAAGAAAAAAAAACATATAATGAATTCCAATTAAGAGACAAAAAAGCAACAAATCAAAACCTTGAGACAGAAAAAATTAAAGGGATTTAAAAAAATCAAAAGAATAAAGACATAAATGAAAAGTAACATAAATGACCAATTTCAATTGGAGGACAAAAATGAAACAAATTAAAACCTACAGACCGAAAAAATTAAAGGAACAAAAAACCAAAAGAATAAGGGCTTAAATGAAAATAACATATATAATCAATTTCAATTGAATGACACAAGTAAAAAAATCAAAACTTTTCTATTTAAGAAATTAGGAAGAAAAAAGAAATCAAAAGACTAGGAAATAAAATGAAACACCCATAAACATAGAGGATCGACATGCATTTTGTCGCCGCGAGAGAGAGAAAAAGAGGAAAAAAAGAAAAATTGACCGCCGATGATCCTCCGATTGTTGTACAATGACACGCACACCACTAAGCAAAAAAGGACATGGCGGCGCACCCGAAGACACAACAACCAAACATTTTCAACCATCTACAAACACCGTGTGTGTGCCTGAAAGGCATATACAACTGAAAACTAACGATGCGGTTGAAAGACGCGAATACAATAACCTTGAGAAAAAATAATTCAAAATACAGAATTATCTAAACACTCTGGAACCAAGATAACCATGAAAAAATTGGCGTGAAAGTACTGTCATGCCCCCAGCACCAAACCTTCATTTTTGTTGTTTTTAATTGTATTTAAATAGTTTTACTGTGCACAAAATATGAAAAACAAAACTACCCTCGCCTTTAGTGCCATGTTTGTGCCCCACCCGATAACAAAGTCATTATTTAATTGTTCAAGGTCAGACAACAAACTAAAAATATTGTCAACTAACCTTTGTCTTCTTTTCAGCAGTCATGGGTAAATATGTAGTTGCAGTGTGCAAATAAAAATGGAAAAGACCATAACATTTCCAAAGAATTTGCAAATGGCACATAGATCCCCTAGAAATGTTCAAAATTGCCCCGATACCAAGAGTTAAATTTTGCAATCTGAGGAACAAAATAATAATTTCACTATTAAATATATAATGATATGTGTTTAGGGATATAGTGAAACATCAACACCTTTTATTTTTGGTTAAATGTGTGAGTGATGAAGCATTTATTACAATACATGAATTAAATTGGATTTTTATTTACATCATTATAACCTTTTAATTGAGTTATTTCTTGATAAAAATATGAAAATAGATTGTTAATGGTAATACAATATTACTAGAAAAGACAATGAATGCAATTTTGATCCAATGATGTTTTGTCGAAACAAAAATAAGAGTGATAGCTATATAATATTACTTTTCAAAAACAATTTTTTTAACATCAAAAACATTAAAAACAAATTTTAATAAAAAAATATATATTTAAATTTACTCCTAAACTCCCCCTGTTCTCATCACTAAATTTTCATCACCATGACCAACTATCCACCCCCACCCTCGTACCCAATCTTTTTTTTTTTATCACCATTACAATAACTACAATTAGTATTTTATCTTCTAAATTTATTATTATCATCCGATTTTTTATATGATTAAAAATTATATAAAAACTTCTATGAATTGCAGAAAAAAATATTTAACATTTAAATATTTTAAACATATCAAACGTTATTTAGTGGTATGCATCGTAAATATAAAATAAATACACATCAAGCTAAACGACAAAGAGATCACTTTTTTATTTACATAATTGAAACGGAAAGAATCCTCCGTGCAGCAAATTAGAGAAAGCCACGTAGTCATATGGAAACTTGCCCACGTGTTGCTTGGATTATTGCTACCCAACAACTGAGCTGAAACTTAAATCCCATCTTTCGTGGCATAATATTATTGGAAGAAAGGTGAGCTGGATAGAGAATAATACTGTGTCATAAAGCAGTAGGCCAGATTTTTTATTGTACTTGTCAGACCACCAAGAGCGATGTATACGTGCTAGCTACTTGACACGTGGTTAGAAACGATTGGTCTGGGAGAAATAGACCCATAACTTGAAAGAGATGGGCCACCGTTAAACTAGATTAGTATGTCCTTGGTTTAAAAAAAATATCAAATCGATATTTTTCTAGATTTTTATTTTTAATATTTAAATATATAAAATATTAAAGTATAAGTTGAAGTATTAATTTATTTTTTGTTATTTGAATAGCAATTTGAATCGTATTACCAAATGCAATCTTGGTTCAAAAAAAATCTTATAAAAGTTGTGTTTTGTTAAAAACAATTATATAGAAAAATTCGATATAGAAAAATCAAGTATATATTTAATGGAAAAGATAAAAATAAAATAAAAAAGATAATTTTAAAATAAATTGGGAGTAAGTTCGGTACTCTTAAGATAGAAAATATAATAAAATATATTTTATTTATACTGTAAAAAATATTATTTTTCATAAGTATTTTCAAATAGCAACAAACCAATAATTCAAATTTTTTGTTTTTTAATCATTATTCGGTATAAAAAGAGTATTTGTTTTTACTAATACAATTATGGAAGAAATATTTCAGTGTATATACTAAAAAGTTATTGAAGGTCCGTATATTGAATTTCTTTTGTCTATTAACTCAAAGTTATCGAAGGATAAACAAAGTATTTTTATAATCTAATAAAAAAGAAAGAGCTTATTAAGTAATTAAACATTATTTTCTGTTACTAGGTCAAATCTAACCAACCCAATTTCCGACATGAAATGCAATGTATTAATATGATGTCCACCCACCATATTAATAATAATAACCTTCTAATCTTTATTGAACTTTAATTTATAGAATTAATTGAGATACTCGCAAACTGATTTGGATATTCATATTATTATTAATAATAATAATAATAAACCTCCTAATCTTTAACAGTCAAGAAAAATGCCAAGATTAGTTTAATCCTATAGCCTTTTTGTGTTTCTATTTCTCTCATACATATTTCTAATCATTTTAATTCCAACCAATGAATTGTAACCAATTGATATTACTTTTTTTTTTTTTAAGTATAGAACTCGAACTATTTATTTAGCACCTGTTTGGGAGTGCGTTGCAACCGGCGATTTCAAAAAATTTGATTTTTTTTTCATTTTAAAAACCAGTGGTTTAGTGTTTTTAGATCATTTTGATGTGCTGATGTCAAAAATGATTTTTAAAAAATAAAAAAAATATTATTTTAATATATTTCGGCACGAAAAACACTTTGAAAAGCTACCACAATCACACTCCCAAACAGATTCTTGCAGCCAGAAACTCAAGAAATCCGGATTTAATAATATATAGATATTCATGCCTGTCGGTCATGCTATTCTAACAAATGTGAAATAGTCTCTTTTTGTATGAATTTTGAGGATAGCGATATGGACGAAGCTCGTCAGCATAGACAGATATGTGGCAGGATAAGTTTCAAGGAAGACTTGGTTTGATGGGAGTGGAGGTAGTCTCCAATGGTGGTAGGACTCGTGATAGATAGGTTCTTAGGCCATTTGAAAACTTGGTTTGATGGGATGGAAGTAGTCTCCATCACGATTGATCCAACCTTTTATATATATACTAGTATATTCAATGGTGTTTAAATTGATTTTTAAAGTGTGTATATTAAAAGTATAGAAAATTTCGTGACAATTTTATTAAAATTGATATATATATATATATATATATTAAAAGCATATTGGTTTTTCCTTACCATTGTCTTTCAATTTCATTTCAATTCTTCAATATTAAGTTTATTGTGATTAATTTTCATTTAGATTTTTTGTTGACCTCCAAATTGTTTCAAATCATTTTTCTTTAACTCAAATCTTTTTTTTTATTTTTATCCTTCAATATTGATTTTATTAAAAAAAAATAAGTTTTATAATTTGTTTTGACTTGTTCTTATGAAGTTGTCATAGTTTCATGATGATGCATATGCATTGACTGGGTAACCTAGATTAACCTAAATTAATACAATAAGCTATCATCTTGATATTTATAAAAATAATCATCTTAAATATTTTTCTCGAGTCAATTTTAAGTTTTTAGTGGTCATTTAGGTATCATTTGAACCCACCAAATTGATCATGTCACTTCAAATCAATCCCACATAGTTTAATTTTTTTTCTACAAGAAAAAACATTAGCAACTCCTATATATCTTTTATGTTAATTTTTTTTATTTGATCCACAACATAATGTACACTAATGATCATAATTAACTGAAATAGTATCTCGACAAATTTGCCCATGACTTAAAAAACCCATTGAGTTGAGGTTTGGAGATAAGATATATTAAATTTGAGTTTAAAGATTTTTAGGAGTAAATTAGTCTTTTTTATTCTTAGAGTAGCTAAATTACTTAAATACCCCCAATAGCAAAATAAACAATGGCTTAAACACAAGGGTTTTAAACACAAGAAAAAACATTAGCAACTCCTATATATCTTTTATATAAGTTTTGTTATTGAACTTAAACTACTTAATTACCCTCGGGTTGAAAATTAGCAAAATCATCTTTTATTAGGGCATTTCGCATGAGCACAGTAAATGGACAATATGTGTGGAGTTATCCGACCACCAAACATCATCTTTCCTATGATGTTTGAAAGGTCTTGGTCTCTCTCATTTTCTTATTTTTCTCTCTATCTACCTTTAGTTATACGTCATTCCCTCAACAATTTCATACTAGACCGTTCAATTTATTTTTCTTAACATTTGGTTAATGCCTTTTTTTATTACCATTTCTTTTATTTTTGAATATTTTTTTTAAAAAAGTTCAATTTTACATGCTTTTATTTTCTATCTTCTAGATCTTGTTTTTATTTTTTATTGTTATTTATTTTGTTTGGGATTCTTTTTATAATTTTTTATATATATTATTTCATCCTCCTCGTATTTTTTATACCTATCAAATTTTTTCCATGTCTTTTAATTGTTATTTTTTTTTACTTTGAAAACTTTTTTAAATCAATATTTGTTTCATGATTTTATCTTTTGACATTAAATTGATTGAGAATTAAACTTCTGAATTGAATTTAAGCACAAGACTGCGAGTTGTGAGTTTTAGATATTGAACAAGGCTACATCTTCAAAAGGCAAAATAATGTTTTTAGTTCAGAAAGATATTTGTTTCTTCATTTAAGCTGAGGTGGTATCTTACAATTTATACCTTTACTACTAGTAAAAATACCATCATATTAACTTTTATGCATCTAAAACGACTTAATGACAATTTTTTTACCTCAAAACTATTAGGATTGTGAAACATTAAGTTTTATGCTATTAATTGTGAACTTATCCCTACAATATCATGTTTTGAGAAAATATTGCTCTTATTTGTCTATTATTATAATTGAAAAAATACCTCTAAAAGAATTTAAATATTGGTATTTTGGGATGGAAGTTCTCACATATGATAATAAAAATTAAATTAATTTTCAAAAACAATCTTACAAATTTGTGAGGTCAAGAATTTTTTTTACAAAATAAAAATTAAATAAAAACTAGAATTAATTAATTTGTAATGATCACAAAATTTGTTATGGGGCTAAAAACAAATCATATAAAAGTTATATACTTAATTTTAGTATGATTCTAAAAATACTTACATGATTGAATCGGGACACCTAACTAGACTTAAAATAGGTTAATTTTAAGAACCATGAATGCAAAACTTTTGAGAGCCACACTAAAATTATCTAATGTAAATTCATATGACATTTTCAGTACTTTCAAGAAAATTGAGATAATTTTATCTTATTTTTTTATTAATCTATTGAATTTTTATTGTTTGGAAAATAAAAGAAATACTCCCTGACTTCAATAACTTTTAAAACTAGTTGTGAAAGTGAATTAATTCTTATTGCATCTATAAAAAAAATCAATTAAAATGCCAATTTTTTAAAGGGTTTTGATCGATGCTAACAATAAAATTAAATAGATAGATAAATTTGGTCCAAAATATAACGATTCAAGAAAAAATGATCAAAATGATAATACAAGTCTCAATGTGTCACAACTCATAACCCTAATAGTTAATGAATTAAAATACCTTTAAACCTATCTAAAATGTTATTTAATAGTCAAACGATAGATAGTAATGGAAACCCACTTACTAACCCTCTAAAAGATAATCACAAAAATCAGAACTTTATTTAAAAATATTATAATCATCCCCCATAATCCATATTTAAGATGTGGCCGGAGAAGTTTTATTTTTTTTAAAAAAAAATTGTTTTTCCTTGAACCATAAAAAGAGAATGTTTTGATGGCTTTTCTTTGCAATGGTAGGATGCCATATAAATTTTTTCCCCAATCCTTCCAACTTAATTAGCAATAGGAAACACAAACTTGAGAATAAATTATTATTATAGTATGTAGTTTTCACTTGTTAAATGGCCATTCCTATATTTTTGATGTCTTGGTTTTGCTATTAAATAGCATGTGAAGCTTAGTTAGGTCGAGACCTAATCAAGTTCCATAAAGCTTAGTTAGATCAAGGCCTAGTCAATCCTCACCAGGTCTGGTTCGGTCAAGACCCGACCAAGCCTCACAAGCTTGCTTTTTGTTTTTTCAAACTATAGGTCTGTTCAGGACAGTTGTTGCTGTAGCTTTTTAAAGTGCTTTTCATGCTGAAATATATCAAAATGATATTTTTTTTATTTTTAAAAAATCATTTTTGACATCAGCATATCAAAATGATCTAAAAACACCAAAATATATTCATTTAAAATAAAATAAAAATTAAATTTTTTGGAAACAGCGTTTCAAAAGCTGTCCCAAACAGATTCAATATTCCTCTTTATCTAATTTTATTTTAGTGTAGCGTTACTCGGATAGACATACGTTTTTAAAATTTAAATTTGAAATTTTAAAATATTAAACAATTCCATCAAAATTTCATTTGCCACCAATTTTTGAAGAGTAATTGTGAAGTATGTGGCACACAAAGTTCAAGTAAGATAAAAACAATATGGCTTTTTAGTTCTAAATTGCTATAAATAGCAACTAGTATAGTAAAAACTATTTTTGGCTATTCAAATAATTTTCCCAATGAAAAAAAAAAACTACTATAAAATGCTAAAAATATATTATTTTATTTTTTATTCTTTTTATAGCACTAGCGTTGGAGATGCTCTACCAAGGAAGACTCTAACGTGGTTTCGTAAGTTACTCTCTCTCTTCACGTCTTACCTGTCCTTGATTTAGATCCAAGTGACACGAAAAGCCACTGAAACTTTTTGTCTTTCAAGCATTCGAACTCAAGAAAAAAAAAAAAATCAAATCTTGCATATACATAACGCATTTAATTTCTCCAGTCTCCTGCTGGGTATTTGCGAAAAAGGCTACTACACTTTTAATCGCCATTGTAGAACCTAAGGGCTTTGTTTTGCTGGTAAGTTTCCTTTTTCCCTCATCTCTTTTTATGAAAGTGGTTTTTTTTTAGACCATCAAAATGCTCTGCTTTTACATTTTCTGCTTCTTCTTTTTTTGGAATTGGTTGGTTTTGGATTGATTTTATTATAAGGGAACTTGGTTGCTTCATGTTTCCGATATGGAAATGTTGTAGATCGTTTCCCATTACTTGATGCAATGGGATCACTGTCATGTGTACACTAGAGCTTTGATCCGTTTCTTAATTTGTTGCTTGCGAGTGATCATTTGTGTCTCTGTAGATCAGATCTTGTATTTTCAGGGAGAGTGATACAATTTCAGTTTCATGACAATGCCATGCGTGTTGGGGTTGCATTTATTTTTTATTGATGAGATTTGGGTTTGGATTCTTAGTTAGCAGATTGATTAGGACAAATTGGTAGTGCTGACAGTAATGAAAATTTCTAACCATGAGGCACAAATTTTTAATTTGTTAATTGCCAATCATCTCAGTAGCTGAATGTTTTGGGCTTGATGAATTTGATAGCTGAGGTCTTTTTTTGTATCCCCTTTTGTTTTATTATACATTTTGGATTAGTTTGATATCTCTTAGCAGGAGTATGGAAATGATACGAGTTTAACTTTTTAGTAGATTTCAAAAGAAGTATTTGCTGTGGCTGTGTATTCAACATGTCCCGGTTATCACCTCGTAGGAACCAGAGATCAAAAGGTTTTAAGGTCAAGCATGCCCTGCAAATATGTCTTCTGATCGGTGTTTGTGTCTGGCTACTTTACCAAGTCAGGCACTCTCATTATAAGAAAGCAGCGTATGAGAAAAGTGTGAAAACTGAGAATGATGTTGTAAAATTAGGGAGAAAGGACGTCCAGCCTGAAGTTAAAAAAAATGTCATCGGTGATGAGAGGCACAAGGAGGAGGAGGAGGAGAGCAAGAGTGAAGAAGAAAGCAAACCTGGTGATAATACAGGAACAGAGGGCGGTGATGATGAGATTCATGTTCGTTTTCATGATAAGACAGAAGAAGGAGCTGAGCGTAGAGAAGATTCTATAGATGGGGAGAAGGAAGCAGAGGATAAGACTGAAGAGGGAGCTGAGCATCGAGAGGATTCTGTGGATGGAGAGAAGGAAAAGGAAGTGAGAAATGGGAATGCTAGTGAGGATAAGGAGACTGAAGAGAGCAAAAGGAGCAATGGTGAAGATACGGAGAACGTAAAGGAAAAGGAGATGGAAAATGAAGAGAGCAAAGAAAGTGAAAGCATAAACGGAGAGACCGAAAAAAGCAAGGTGAATGAAGAGAGCGAAGAAAGTGAAAGCGACCACCGAGAGACAGAAGACAGCAAAGAGACCGCAAATGAGAATAAAGAAAATGCAAGTGAAGAAAAGGAAAGGGCGGAAGAGAGTCAGCAGAAGCAAATAAAAGAGGTTGTGGAACAAAGCAACGAGGCAGAAAATAAAGAAAAAGAGTTAGAGAGTAAAGTTACAATGGAGGATCAAGTTAATGATGGAAATGATTCACACAGTGAAGAGGCAAGAGGGGAACAGTACAAGGGGGATAATGCATCCAGCGAAGTTGACCATCAAACTCAGAATGATACGCCTGAAGAGGAGGGACAAGGTGATTTGAAGAAATCTGGTGAGGTAGAGCCAGTGGAAAACAAAGAGAAGACTCAGGAAAATGAGGTTCCAAAAGTGAAAGAATCTGACTCGGGAGAAAATGATGATTCCACAAATGTAAAAACCAGTGAAGAGGGTACTAATGAAAATAGTAAGCAAGACTCAGAGGATGTTTCCCATGATACTTCCACAGTAGCAACAGTGAATGAACAGCAGCATGAAGATTCTAACTCCAATCCAGTTACTGCAGATAATGTAGTCTCAAAAGAAGAGGAGTCAGCCATGAATAATGTTGTGCTAGAGCAAACTGAGAAACCTGAATCAGTCGCTAGCAACCAGCAATCAGATCCAAACTCAACACATTCCAGTACAACCAATAATGGAGATTCAACAAATGTAGAATCAATGGATACTAGCAATTCCGGGTCTGTTGCATCAAATGGACAGACCAACTCAAATACACCTTTGTCGACGAGCCAAAACGGTGACGCAGCACAGATTGACGACTCCAACAGCAGCTCTAGTGTTGAAGGGAGTCCGGAAATTGTTCTGCCATCAAACGCAAATGAAAGTGATGACCAAACTGGACATGGTGATTCTCTGCCCTCTGAACAGAAAGACAAAACCTCAAACACAAATAACGATGCTAGTACTGGCCAAGAGCAACAAGGTAACAACAACTGGAGCTCTCAAGAGAAAGATAAGTTATCAATCACTAGTAACGGTGATGGTGCTGACCAGAGTTCTGTTAACAACAACGGAAACAACGACAGTGAAAATGTCAACACTGCTGCAAGCCAAAAAGAACAGGTTGATCCTAATGAAGGCAACGCTGACCAGAACAGCCACTCAAACTACAATGGCAATGCAAATGAAAACACAGGTGCAGACCAAAACAAACAAGTTGAACCCTTTGATTCTTCAACGCCTCAAGAAGAGGGAGATGTACCCACAAACACTAGTAACAGCATCAATGCGAAGCAGAATGATTCTGTTGATTCTTCAATTTCTCAAGCAGTAGAGGCTCAAACGGACTTGGGAACTTTGCCAGATTCTGGAACCAAAGGAGCCAATGGTGGAGATGCAGCTGCAGAGTGAAGTTTCTATTAGGTTACAGTGTTTACTTGAACCACTATTCTTGTCATTAAGATTTTGGATCCCCCACCCCCATTGCAATTATACTATCTAAAGAATAATATGTTGATTTTCTACGTGAACAAGTTGATAAGAGTATCGAGGTTTGTCAGAGGCTTTAATAAGGTTAAAGCAGAATCCATTTGTTTGTTGTGATTAGTGCTTCAACAAAGTTAAAAAGTTTAGACACCATATGAGCTAACACTTTCCTAGTAGCAAGTGTTCCTTGTAGTTCCCTCGTGACTCGGAGATGAGCATTCGGATATTCACGGATGTAAAAATTTGTTCTTTCAGATAATTACCTTGGATTTCTTCTTCTTTTAGTTGATCAAACAAACAATTTGGGATTATTTACCCATTAACTACTCTGAATTACTTGTTTTTTGAATTTTTTCTAAAAAAGTTTATCCGGATCAATTCAGAATTTTTTTAATAGTGCTCGCCCCTAGCCCTACTCTTGTAGTTGAAACGTTTTTCCACTGCGTGAGTATCCTTTCAATTTGAAAGAGAAATGTATCCTATCCTGCATGATGCTTTAGTTAGGCAAGCACTTTTTTCAGGGTGTTGTCGGGTCAAAAACCTCCCCACCAGAATCCCAAACTGGCTCACTCTTTTGGTGATAAAACTACGAGGGTGGCTCATTGGTTTAGGGGCGGGATAAAAACTTGTAAGGTCATGGTTAGGTTCCACCTCTTACCCATCTTTGTGAGCCACTAGCGGAGTCACTTAGAGCTAGTTAGATGCTTATCTAGAGTTCATCGAACCCGAGTTTCTCTGAATGAACGAAAAAGGCTCAGCAAATGATGATAAATAACATGGTTATTGTCTAGGTGAAATACCGATTGTAAGCCCATTTTGAATGTTGGTGAAGCCAGGGGTAAATCAATGTAATCTTCTCTCAATCCTCAAATATCAATAAGAAACGAAATGGCAAAGTCGCTTGGATAATGGCTGGTAATTCATGAGGCTGATTGAAATGCTGGTTGATTTTGAAATGAGATAATGTCCAACGGATTTGAATTCAGCAATTGAAGATTTTGAAACCATGATGGGATCACCACTACCATTCGTCCTTGTCCATTTCCTGCCCACTTAATCGGATCACTATACCGTAAAAAGGTTCAGCACATACGCTTGCTTATGTGCATTAGCAAGGGTAAATTAGGAGTAACCCGCGGTATAGCTGTCCTCCAAAACACTATCCATTCCGTGCTGGGAAAGATTGACTATACAAATTGCAAATTATTAATGATAGAAGGATAAAATTTGAAATCATTCATTGATTTTATTTTGCTGAGCACTTAACAGGTAACAGACAATGGGACAGAAGAAATTCCAACATGCAAAGCCATAAAAATGAAGTGCTAACATCAAGTTCAAAGATCCAAGGTTGTCTCGTCATCCTTCTGACAAAATGGTAGGAATGTCATAATAAACAAAAGTACTTTCGGATATTTCCATCCAATACCAAATTCTCAGTGATGGTCCTCCTTAACCTCAAAGAGTCCATTTGGTCCTGCATGTCACAAAAAAAAAGATAGAAGGCTTTATCAGATTCAAACAATCACGAATACTGCTAGATATTACTCTTGAAAACTTGAAAAAGCACTTTCACTGAATTTGGCATAAGATGGGTGCATTGTTTCAGCACGGTTAGGGGCTAATCTTGTTTGTGGCATATATAATACAACATTACAAACTAAATAATCCGACCACCTAATGCCCGTGGATTGCTGCATTTTCACGTTGGAATCTGCATTATGCTGAACTTGAGACTAAACGTGTAGCATATTGCATCCAAAAGCAAGACAATTGCAATTTGCATACCGCTAAGCGCAACCCTAACTTGCTCTTTGTTACAACCTCAACACTACATGTCGTTATATCATAACAACTATTAGCATCATATCATAAACATGTTAGGCAGCTATAATCTTATAACTTTCATCATTTCCGGTTTGTTAATTGCATCTACAAACTAACCATCACTGGAAATGCCATTAAAGTTTCAGTGCACGGAATCACTGGGCACACCATATATTAACCACAATGGCATGAGTGCCAGAAAAATTGAAAGACTATCCATCAAAGACTTCAATATACAACATGAATTGCACCAGGCACAGTCCACAATGTAGTTTAACCTTGGTGATGCAGGAGCAGCAAGTTGGGCCATGAGTGATATCTACCAGGATACTTACGGCAACATTTCCCATATTAATAGAAGCACCGTATGATGCAGCAAAAGAAAGTAGACAAGGGTATTTCTGTAACTTTCAGATTTCTGGAAAACCTAAAAATCATCCCAAGTATTGATTTTGTTTTCTATTCAGTATTAGTTCTAAAGTAATTAGCTTTATTAGGTCTTTCCTATTCTAAATAGAACTATTAGCATTTTCTTATATTGGAAGATGAGCCCTAGAAACTCTACATAAAGGTTTTGTAATAGTTCCATACAAAAAAGAATTCAGTTTAATAATAAAATTTCAAAAACTTTGCTTTTCATTGTGTGGCGCAATCTTCCCTTAGGTGTTGACTCTTATGAACCCTTGGTGTGAAAATTAGGTTTTTCTATCTTCTAGGTGTGAATCCTAGAAACCCAACTAATGCAACTTAGTAGTTTTACATTCATCCCCAGTCCCTTTAAATAATCTCCATTCAAACTAATGCAACTTGGTAGTTTTACATTCATCCTCAGTCCCTTTAAATGATCTCCATTCCAACTAAAGCAACTTAGTAGTTTTACATCCATCCCCAGTCCCTTTAAACAATCTCCATTAGCCCCTTAACACCCCCTACCTTCATAGCCAACCGATCTTAAAGCCATTAACAACCAAAACTCAACCCATTACCCCCCTTTTCAGGACAGTACCACTGGGTCAAACACTTTTGTTTTGAAAAACGCACTCTACCTTTACTTGGATAAACCTCTATAAAAAGAAAAAAAAATGCAATAAGCAGGATTAAAAGAAGAAGAAGAAGCTATGGCACCAATTACTCATGTTTTCAGTTTAAAGTTGATTGACAAATGGACAATTCTCTAGGAATATCAAATATTGACTAGACTGAATGTGTGAAATACAAACACATATGGCCAAATTGATAGGTGGCAAGTTTCTCAATGTTTAGGCATAATGCAGGCATGGGTTCCATTAAAAATTACATGACATAAAAACATCCCCAGATCTGATAGCTTTCAACCAATCATACAGCCTTATTGCTAATGATGCCGAATCAAAAAGCTTATCACGACACTACAACATATAAATGTGTGTGTGTGTGTGTGTGTGAATATGCATGTACACATAGAAAGGATATTGGAGGTAGTGACAGCAGTAGTGGTGTTGGTGAGTAGAATTTAATGATGAACTACACATTCGCAATTATCCAATACAATTTGTGAGCAGCATCTACAAAGTATCCTTTGGAAAAGCATGAAAAGGAACTACCACAACATCCACAAAATATGTAAACAGAAAAAACTAGTCATCAAAGACTTCAACATATGAACTGAAACAAGAACATGTTTGAAGTATTGAAACTAACTAAGGCTATTAATTCCACACACACTATGGGGGAAAAAAGACATGCAACTTCGGGCAATATTTGATATGGGCATCATATATTCACCAGTCAATTCTGATAGCAGGAGCACAATGACCTATAAACCACCATTTTCTATGGACAAGCTAAAAACCTTGATTCAAATTATCAAAATATCTCCAGATCCACATCCAAGTCTACCAGAAAACACAAATTCAACAAAATGCAAAATCACAAAAACAACCACTATGATAATTTCAACATAATTGGCCAAAACAAACCATGTATGCTCAATAACAAACCAGCAAGATTTTCCCAGTTATGGAAACTTGAAATCCAACAAAAAAAATAAAAAATACCCCATGGAAACTCCTTGTTGCGAATGTGCAAATACGGGTACTCCTGCACATCGAATTGAAACACAAATCTTAAGCATAAATCAATCAGATGGAAACACTGAAAATGTATTGAAGAAATGGATCAAAAGAAAAGGAAAGCTCACAGGAGGGGTTTCAAAGTGAGGATGACCCCTTGATAAGTTATAAATGGCCAAAATAGTGCAGGACGCAGCACCCAAGTACGTTATCTTCTCCCACTTCGCAGCCTCGTCTAATTAAGATCGATAAAAAAAACCCATAAAAAGAATCGAAATCAAGATCCTGATTGTAATAAATAGATTGAAAAACAGAGAACAATACATACAAGCATCGTCGTGATTTGCAGAGGATGAAAAGCCTCGTCTGGTAGGAGCAGAGGGTTTGGAGGCGCTGCGAAGAGAGTTTCGAAGTAGAGCAGATCGCATCATAGACATCGCCATTTCTTCTTCTCTTTCGTTTTCTTGCTTTAAGTTTTGAGCAATCCTGCCCCTGGTTGGCTGGCTCTCTCTAATAGTTAATAGTTAATAGCTAGGGCTTTGATAAGATAAATTATTAGTTATTTTTTTAATTTTATAAAATAATTTTTTTTAATTTCAAATTTATTTAATTAATTATTCTTTTGATTACATTTAATTTAATATTATTTTATTTAAATATATTTTATTTGTTAATCGAACCTTTTATATTATCTACCTTTTCTATTTCTAAAAAAACAAAATGAAATGGATGAAAATTATAGGGACTAATTAATTATTTTAAAAAAATAAAAGGACTTCTTAAATTTATTTTGCAAGCCTAGAAGGACAAATTTATAATTTCCTCCGGGATGAAAGACTGTAAGCAACAATGATGGGGCAAAACGACCTCGATGATAATTTTTATAAAAGAGAGTAATTTGGAGTTTTTTCAAAGAAAAAAATCCTAATTATTTTTTTATTTTAGAAATTTTATTTTTTTAGTTTAGAAGTTTTATTATTTTATTTTTTATATTATATTTTTAATTTTTTACTTGAATTGAATTATTTTTTATTTGAATGAATTATTCTATATTAATATGGGTTTATAGTTTTTTTCAATATAAAAATTGTAATAGCCTTTTTAACAAGAGAAACTTTAATGAATAAAAAAGAGAGCATTAAGGTCAATACCATAAACACGTGTGTGCGTGTGCTGATTAAGAAACTAAGTGATCTGATGATGACTCTTGTAGATTATAGTTGAAGTGAAAGTTAACAATTGATAAGGGGGGATGATCTAGTTTTATATATGTGATTGTTAAGTTGAGATCAGTGATAGTGTATTTATGTTTGATAATAAAATGGAAGCATATTATTCAAAATACCAAGAAAATAAATGAGTAATGTGAGATGGATATAAGAAAAATTAAAGGATAAACTCATGTGTATCTTAAAAAAAAAAGTTGGATTAAACTAGTATGGATATGAATGAAATTATTATTTTAAAATTATATATCACGAGATTAATGGTTCAATATGCAATTAAATTTCATATAGATTGAAGAATTAAGTGAATAAATCCTTAAAGATAACCATGGTTATGAAAAATACACGAGTGTAGGAATTTTTAAGATTTCTTTGTTATTAAAGGGAAATTTTTGGATTTAATGAGAAATGGAAAGGAATTTAAATGATAATGGTGTTTCCAATTGGAACATGACAGATTGACGATCTAGAAAAACAACAAGGGATAACACTACGAGCACGACCCCCAAACAAGTTTTTAATACCTTCATACTTTTATATATTGAATTAAGTAACTATGTTTTTATTAAATATGGTATGTTTATTCTTTAATATTGATGTGAATTGAGCTAGTTACCCAGTACGAAGTTAGTGTCTGGTTCTAGATGAAGGAACTAGTTATCTAGTAAAGAGCAATAAAACAAGGTATCCTATAATGGAGTTAATGCGTGATAATGGGTAATAGAACTAGTTATCTTGTAAACGAGCTAGTGTTCGATAATAGGTAGTAGTACTAGTCATCTTGTGATGGAGTTAGTACCCGGTAATGGACGGTAAAATTAATTAACTAGTAATTGTGATATAAATTAATATAATGATGTGAAATAAAGTTTAGGATGGTTAGACTATGATTATAATATAAATTGTGATATGAAAGAAGTTGTCGGTAACTTGGTATAATCTAAAAATAAAAGAAATTTTACTAAAACTCATGAGAAATTTGTCAATTCATGTGAAGTCATTATTGCACTAAAAGTTAATAAATGAATAAAAACAACAACAACAATATCGTATGATTGTTCTCTAATCAATCGACTAATTAGGTTTTCAATCAATTGATGGAGCTGGTTGATTGTTGATCATCAGGTAAAAGAGATCCGAGAACTGTTAGAGGTGTTAAGGAACCATCTCACCTAAAAGCTCAAGCTTATAGGTGAGGTCCCAAAATATGATTTATATTATTCTTTAACAATCAAGTTTATAGGTGAGGCCCCATAATATGATTTATATTATTCTCTAATAGGAGGAACCTGTCAACCAAATAGTTGAATCTAATCAATCCAGTTGACCATTAAATTAAGAGTAAACTATCATTAAAAAAATATTCCGAATGTGATTCCTAATTAATATGGTTAACCGCTTGATGAAATTAATAGATAAAATTATTATTATCTTAATTGCTCGATGAAACTATCTAGTTTACTGTTTAATTATCTGGTAAAAAACAATCTCAGAACTATAGAAGTGCTAGTTCGAGTGCAGGAAAGTTCCAGACCATCATTTTGAAAGAACAAGTCAAGATGTGAATAGCTCGATGTCTTTGGACAGTAACCTATTTTAAGACCATATGGATGGTGATGTTCGCAGGAAAGTCTTGTTTGTTGAAATTTTTGCAGCACTTTTTGAAAGGTTGGATCTCTTACAATAATCTCTCGTGATCTTATTATTATTGGACAATTGATTAAAGTAATCCAATTTTTAATCACCAATAGTAACCTGCAACCAAAAGGATTTTGAACTGATAGATGATTGAAATAGCTCTAAAATAAAATATATATTAAGATAAGTTTTTTATGTATTTGTTTTTAAATTTATTTAATATCAATACATTAAAATTATTAATTTGATATTTTTTAATCTAGATCTATTTTTATAATGCAGTTTTAACACAAAAACCATCGTATCTTGACTTTCATCAACTATAGCTAGCTACAATACACTTAAGATATGGCATTGTAAATATCTTATTTGTCGCAAGCATTTTTTTCAGGGAGGTTTTGTTTTTATCGTGGAAATTGTTTTTTAAATTATATTTTTATATACAATTTTAATATATTTACATAATTTCTTTTTAATACTTTTTAAAATCACTTTATACTAGTTTAAAATTTAAGATTCTACTACACCAACAACAAACATAAACACTAGGTGATTTTCGATGTTTAATACCCATAACAGGAAAAAAATAATTTAACTATCATAATAAATATATGAGATTAATTTTTACTGTCTTTTATATAAAATATAAATAAATTTTAATATCTGTTGAGAATTGAACTTAGTAGATATCAAAAATCACTATCATTCGTGGAATATCCAGGCAGAAATTAGAGAGGATTTTCATTAAGATCAATTCAATGTTTATAGGCTCAATTATTCAGCAAATTGATGCATATATACCTGTGATAATCACGGCCGTCTATTCGGTCAACTAACTCGAAGTCATTTGACCGGTCTCCAACTTCGCCTTTAAAGATCATAGAAATAGAAGAATAAACTGAATCCAGTCAAGAACACCTAATTTTATTTTGTTGTTAATTATGAAATTCTAAAAAAACTTAGGACGCAATATTCGAAGGGTATGTAACTTTACAGTACATGAAAATCTTAATTTGAGAGTAAGGGGGAAAATCAATATAAGCAATTGTATGTTAAAATATAAATAAAAAATAAAGATCATATTATTCTGTATAATTATAGCTAAATTTGGATCCCTGAAAATTATATTATCTAAAAAATAATTATAATAATTATGAAAAGATGATCATAATTTCATTCACGAAATAAATAAATAAATAAATAAATAAATAAATAATATATCCGTTAATTATAAAATTTATGATTTATCCAAAAAAAACAATCAAAATATTTTTACATCTGTACAACTTTAAAGCAAAAATCGATACATTAAAACTCAGAATCTAACTATCACTTAGCATCATTAATTCATTTAAATTCTCTTTTAAATCTAAAAAAAAACATTTTAGTATCAAGAATGAATTAGCAACAAATAATTACATGATTCAAGAGGGCATAGTGTGAGTGGTTCGGCACTCTCATCTCTTAAACAAGGTCATGGGTTCAACCCCTCCTTGTGTATAAAGACAATCTTTTGGGGAGCACTTTACCCCTATATGGACCGACCCGGTATGAGTGTAGATTAGTCTGAATCAGCATCCTCGGCATCCAGAAAACCGCGTGATTTATATAAATAAAAAAAACAAATAATTACATGGAGGACTTCGAACTCTTGCCACGAGCTACCAGGGGGGGAACATGGAAGAAAAACTATCAGAATTGCCGGCGTCCAGGGAAAGTGGGACCGGCGTAATCATGATTAAACTTCAAGAGACCTCAGCCTCATTAGTTGCTTGAGTCTGCTCTTTTTATGATCATCATCCACTCTGGAACAGCTGTTTGGAAGTTGAAATTCTTCAAGATCAAGCAAGCGCACAACATCTTCCATGCTCCGTCCCGCACGCAGCAACACAATTGACCACATCCTACCGTGCCAGAACACATCCTCTTCATCAAACTTGGTGGCCTCACAACCACCACCATTCTCTCCGATCCCTTGATCACAGCCGTCCATCATCTCCCTCACCTCCTCTTCTCTCCACCCTCCATCTCTCAACCTCCGAAACACCTCTTCCAAACATTTTCTTAACTCCAAATGATCTAACTCCCCGCCATCGTTCCACCACCCAGGAGTCTCTCCACGCGCCACCACTCTCCTCCCTCTCTCCGCCACCTCCGTCCAAAACTCTATCCTCCGGGCCTCTGTCGCTGCCCACGCAGGCACATTCATGGACACATTTTCTGTTCTTGACAAGCGTGCAGGAGACCCCATTTGCAAGAAATCAACTTGTTGAAAAAATCTAGTAACATCAAAGCTCAAAACACACACTTGTTCATCATCAACGTGAAAGACGGGGTTACCGGACATGTTAGGGGAAGAAGGAATATAACAGTTTCTATAAATGGGCACAAGAACCGGTGCTTTATCCAAGAACTGCTTCGCAGAATCTAGGGCTTTGTTAGTATCTTGAGGTTTATGACCCCAAGAATCAACCCAGAAGTTGTTTAGAGAGATATTCTTAGAGAGGTTTAAGGAAGGAAGGTTTAAGAGGATTTGTAGCTGCTGTAAAGAGGAGGAACGCCAGTTAGGGAAGTGAGGTCCAATGGGGAGTCCTTCTTGGAGAATGGAGCGAAGGTCAGGTGGAAAAGTGAAGTGGAAGGTGGATTCGATAGAGCTGAATTCAGAGTCCGTGAGGCCAGGGAGGATTGGGATGTTGAGCGATTTGAGGTGGTCTAATAACGTCTTGGCATAGGCAGCGAAGGAGAAACATACGAGCACTGTGTTCTGCGCCGCCGCCGCCATATATATATATATAGAAATGAATGGTGAAGAAGACTAGATTGAAATATAGAGAGAGATATGAGGTGAGAAGAAGTAACAAAATATTGAAGATATATAATAGTAACAATTAGGGTTTGTGTTTGTGCAGGACTGGCTGATCATATATATATATATATGTATTATTGTGGTTTAATCTGTTACGAGAAAGAGCGAGTTTAGAGGAGGAGGAGGAGGAGGAGGAGGAGGAGAGGGTATTGTTTGTGGAGGGATAAGCCAGGATGCGAAGAAGTCTCCAAGGAGTTAAGATCCGTATGGGTTTGAGAGAACACGAGTTTGACTTGGACTACTATACGATGAGAAGGAGAAGGAGAAAAGCTAACGTAACAACTCATGACTGCCAGGTGCCAGAACGATTTACATTCGAAGGGGTTGGGTTGCCTTGCGCTATAAAAAAAAATGGAAGGCGATTGAAATATCACCGTCATACTCGTTAAATAGTGTAAATTAATTTAATATATGATAAAATAATAATTGCTTGACTTTCTTGTTTTATTTCTTTTGCCTGGACGTCAGTATTGTATTCCAAATTCAATAATAGATTTAAAACATGATCGGTCATGTTAAGGATTCAAATTTATTAATTTTATCAATTTTATAGTGCAATATTGTTAAGGATTTTACTAATTTTGTTTTTTCTTTAATGTTAATTAATTAATTAAGGGTGTTTCAATACACACACACCATGGATACATTTTTGGATGTGATATTTTAAAGAGCTAAATCATTAATAAAAAGCTAGCTAACTTGAGATTTTTTATAGATTATATACTTATATATAAATTAAAAAATATAAATAGTGAAATTTGAACCAATAATATATTTTTTTCTATTTAACTCCTTACCTTTTATTATGGTCTGTTGAACTATTAGTGCTAGTATATAGAAGTAGAATAAATGAAATGGAATCCATCTTTACATAACAAAAATTAAAATATAAATGTGATTAAATTATCCCATCACATAATAATAATTATAATGATATATAATAATCTACTAAAAAGGTTTATCTAGTAGTTACGGGGTCTAGCGCTTTTATTAATTTTGAATGTAAATCTCAGGAGACTTACAATTATAAGGATTTTTCGAGTTTTTTAAATACATCAAATTGATTTAGACAATACATTTTAATAAAATAATAATAATAATAATAATAATATATTGATTGATGTACAAGCAATCTTAAAAATATCTTGTCATTGAATAATAAAAAAATACAATTAATTACGACCTTGGATCCTTGCAGCTAGCCTCTGCTTTGTTTAATTAAAAATATGAATCGTGCCTCGTCTAATCTAATAATCTAAGGGCTGCATATCGATCAGAAGGACATGAAATGGTCTCTATGGAAAGTGACGCCCCTTATTCATTTTATTTCTGTTGATGAAGATGACATTAACTATATATGGGAAGAAAACACATTTTATTATCCTGAAATCATGCTGGAAAAATACCCATTAATTAATGATCAATCTCTGTGAATATTCGAAGGTTTCTGGTGTCGTGGAATGTATTGTGCGGCGACGTTTTAGCATATGCACTCGCCATGTGGCGTGAAGATTTGGTGATTAGAACCTGATTAGGCTGTGACGAAAACTGGGTGACCTCATTTGAATCTGTAGTGTTTTTGCCTCTGATTGACAGATACTGTCAAACTAATGGCTTCCCGTGATGCAGCAATATTCCAGTCCAGAGCTTGAAGGTGATCATACTGTCCTGAGTGCAAAATTTTAAAACATGTCTGGGAGTTTATTATTTATATTTTTCTTCTTAGAAAATACTTTGCAGTAAGTTGACATTTCTTATATAATCTCTTATTAAAAAAATAAAATTTCGGTTAATGTGTAACTTCATTCTTGTTAACTGCTTTAATTCTTAGAAAATATCCAGATCACTTCATCACGATAACCAATCACATTTTTTTTTTAAATAATATTTTTAAATATGAAGAATTATATTTTCTACCTTTTATTATTACAGTTTGATTTGAATACAATCAAGGTTTATAATATGGTAATAAAAAAACAAATTGCAAATATAAACTAGTTCACAAGTAGTGAGAATATCTCGACAAAGAAAACCTAAAAAATAAAAATCAATTAATTGGTGATTTTTAAGTATATGAAAAGGGAATATATTATAGATAGCACAATTAAATATGATTTTCTTGAAGAAAAGAAATAAACTCCGTCTTAAGAAATTAGCATAGACCTTGTTAGTAATTTGTCTTTTGAAATTTAACGTATATGCACTTTCCAATAAGAAATTTTACAAATATTGGATAAATTTAACATACTTTTATTTTCAAAGGAGATTGACGTGAACATCAACATACTGGTTAAATTGGAGGGTTTTTTTTAATTAATTATATTTTGTTAGACAAAGTGAGAACCTTGTTCGAATCAAATTATAGAAGAATAACTTGGTACTTCAATGCACACAAGCACAAACATTCACGCGCGCGCGCGCACAAGCTGTTGTCCTGAAATCCCTAGCAGCACTTGAACACATTCTTAAACGTACTTGAATGTCCAGAATATAACTGGAATCTGCTCTCCTGCAAAATTCTGGACAAACGTTTATCACGTGCACAAAACGTTGGGGCCCAGTTGAGCAGAGTTCTCATCATCGGCTTCATCTACTGTTGATCCAAAAAGCAAAATACTTGATTTATTGTCAAGAGGGAAGTGCAGTTGCCCAGATGAAAAATCCATCACCAGTTCATTTCTTCCTCGTTTTCATCCTTGGATAATGCCACTAAACCATCTACAAACTCATTGGAGGCATCCTCTCCGTTCATTAAACTCCATCCTGGAATGAAATTTCCAACTTGTTGGATAACACTAATTCCATTATTGTAAAAGGCTTCCGAATTCATATTCAGCACATCTTTTCCACTGTCTTCAGAGGAGATTATGCAGGGCCAAGCAAGGTTCCTCTTGTTCATTTCTCCTAAATAAGAAGCCAAAGCACCTTTATTGTTAGCTTCTTTAGAAATGACTTCTGAAGCAATGCTTGGGTCTCCAGCCATGTAATCATTACTTTTCATGTCTAGTGAGGAAGCAACGCCAGCCGCACACATTTTTACTCCCAGATTTTGTTGGTGAACTTGACAGTGAAATGGAGGAAGAATCAGTCCCCCTCCATCAACTCCCATGTTAATTTGAATTCTTCTTATTCTCTTGATCGGCAGTGACGATGGCATTTGATTGCTCTTCTTTGATTTCTACCTTGTTTAGGACAACTTCCTCAAAAATGTGTGCTCTGGCTTCAGGTTGAACCTTGCATGGTTCCGATTTTCTAGCTTGAGCTTGGATTTGATCAGGCTTGTCAAGTGAAGGTAGAGCATCGACTGGAGCAGCTAATTTCTTTGGTCTTCCTCTCTTTGATGCTTTTCTAGATACAGCACTTCCAACAACATCAGCAATATTGGGATCTTCCACTGCTTGTTTCACAGGTGGGATTTCTGCTTCAAGCTTCATTATACGGCTTTTGTAATCAGTTATTTCTGATTGCAACTGACCAAGTACAGACCAAAGCTGAGCATTCTCTGCTGACTTCATCCTCGCACAAAACCAACGACGTAAACAAAAATTCACTTATATTGACTGACGATCATAACATAATAAGATCACAGTAAACGATAACAGAAGAGTTAAAGAACACGTACTTGAGCATCCCATAGTTGCTGGTGCTTTTGAGAAAGTTTTCCTGGTGTCCTGGTGATGCCTTTTTGAAAAGATTGTAGAAGAGATGTTGCGGAACCTGGCATATTTGAAGGTTGTGATGAGAAGACATAGCCGTATGATCCTGGAACAGTATAGGTGCAGGGAGAGCATAATTGCCAACGAGATGAGGCATCCCAAGGCCCTGCTAACAAGAAAAGCTTCAGGTCATATTGCCCAGAAAAAAAGGCACTTGAGATTTCCATCATTATACTACTATTAATCCTGCCAACAGAGTACACATTTTATCCATAGAGGCAACAATCAAAATAGTTCAAGATATATATACAAAATATATATATTGCAGCACATTGCATCCTGATTTGCATGACAAGTAGCCTTCGTAACCTGGAAAGCATGGATATGGGGAGACAGTTTGGTAGCCCGGGTTGGAAACCTGAGGATGGTTTTTCAAAGAATTTCCACCTCCTCCAGCCATGGGAAAATGCCAGCTACCATCAATTGTTCCAATGGGAATGAACGGTCGAGGAACACCAGGTGCATTCACTCCTGGTACCTGGTAACCAAAGAGATGGGGTAGCCCAAGGGGCATGGCTGATTGTGATAGTAGATGGCCCTCCTGGACATGATGGTGAAGCAATCGCAGGTTCAGTAATTGTTCCCATTGGCTGATCATGGCAACAGGTAGTGTTAAGGAACCATCTCACCTAAAAACTCAAGCTTATAAGTGAGGCCCCAGAATATGATTTATATTATTCTCTAACATCCCTCTCAAGTGAAATCTCTTTGAGCTTGAAACTTGCACAGACCCACATCATCTTGTGCTTGGTTTTTATCAAATAGAATGGGGGTGGTGAGATTCGAACTCGTGACCGCTGGGTCAACAAGGCTCTGATATCATGTTAATAAACCATCTCACCTAAAAGCTTAAGCTTATAAGTGAGGCCCCATAATATTATTTATATTATTCTCTAACAGGTAGTGGCGATTGTGTCAGTGCATGTCTCTTTGAGCTTGAGGAAGGCTGTTCCACAATATTTCGAGGATTTGAATGGTATTGCCGATCGCAAAAAGTTGCAGTGTCGCGTAATGGACTATGATCATCCCTGCTAGCCAATGCCGAACTGGATTGGTTTCGTTGTCTGCTCTGCTCATAATCAGGTATACATATTACACAATCGCAGCCAGTTTCAAGATTATATCAGCAAAAAAAACACGAGATTTTGATTTCTTGTTTTTTCTTCTATAGAATCATTACTCATATAAAGAACTATCATTTCGTATAACACAAATTAGAAACCCTTGCGCTGCATGTTATTATCAGATGGAGAGAGAGAGAGAGAATACACAAAATACACAGAGAAAAAAAAGTAGAAAAGAAAACCTTTCGAGGAAAATAGAAAAGATTCATACCAGATGGTCATTACTATCGAGTTCTTGATCAGTGGGCGAGGCCATCCTGCGATTCTTTCTCTTCGTCTTCATGAGGCAGAAAAAAGAGGCTTCAAAGTCTTTCCTGCAACTGCTTTAAATCTATCGAGGCAGACAGTGACAGAGAAAGTGGCAAAGCAAATGTCTTGTTTCTTCGGAAAAAGAACGGGATGGAGTTATATGGCTTCTCCACTGTTCCTAGTTCTACTCGCAGACTTGTCCACCTCCTCTTTATTTCAAGCCAACTAGCTAGTCCGTGTCACTCAAAAACAAACATAACTTAGTCCCCATAGTTATAGATACATTTGATTATCATCCAGAGATATAGGAATATAAAAATTTAAATTGTGATTGGTTGAAAAAAAGGAGATGAAAAGCTATGTGTTTTCAATAAATTGTTTTTATCTATTCTATCTCTTAATCAGACACTGCCTATAATATATCAAATTTAATTAAATATTCCATTAGCAATGTAGTTTTTAATTTCAAAAATACTTTCTTCTGGGTATATTTTGAGGGTGTTTGGGAGAGCTGTTGCTGTAGCTTTTCATAGCTTTTCAAAAAGCTTTTCGTGCCGAAATACATCTAAATGATGTTTTTTTATTTTTTAAAAATCATTTTTGATATCAGCACATCAAAATGATCTAAAAACACCAAAACATATTTATTTAAAATAAAATAAAAAAATAAAATAAAAATCAAAAGCTGCGGCACGGCTTGAAAAAGCCGTGCCAAACAGCTTCTTTATCAATTTAATAGTATCCAATTGACGAGACGACATGGTTATGGATGAATTGGAGAATATATGGATTAAGTTTATAGTTTTTAAAATTAGAAGGGCTGTTAGCTACTTTTATCAAATTATAGGGGCTATGATATAAAATTCAAAATAGTATGAGTCTAGTGACTCGTGTCGTGAGTGGTGATTTACACAGTTCAAGATAATAAACTAGACTGTTTATTGATGACACGTGCACGACGTCGGATATCGCCATGTTGCCATGAGAATTTTGTTGTTTGGCTTGTAGGGGTAAGTTAAATGGCAAGAGCTATTTTGGAGAGATAAATTTTTAAAATAATTTTTTAAATAGTATATATGATTTTTTTTATTGATGCATGCTTCAATGATAAAAATTATTTTGGAGAGCTATTTTTTATATTATTTAAATATAATACAATTATTTTATATGTAGTTTAACTATACAATTAATTAATTAATAGAAGTAAGTTATATAATTAAATAATTACTTTTAAAAAACTTTCTGACAATAAAATTATTTTTATCATAAAAAAGGAACTACAAACACCAAAATCATTGTTTTTGGTGATCAAAATTGGTTTAAGTTATGATTTTCTCTCTTTAGTGATAAGATCAATGTAAATAAATATAAAGCTCGAGACCCAAATTAACTTTGCTCGTAACTTTTGAAAATAAAAAAGAACCGTATATCTATAATTAGGGAAATTCAATGCTACAATAAATATTTTGCATAAACTTTACTAAGGTCACTCATCTTGTTTGTTTTTTTACCTTGATTTATTATCTTTAAATCTCATAATTTCTTAGCAAATTAACATAAATAGACCATCTATTTAATAATTTAAGAGAGAATTTAAAAAAAAAACATGTTAAATTGCCCATTCCAATTTTAATGAAATAGCCCATTCCAATTTAAAACACAAATAATTAATCAATGTATTGTCACAAATAATTAAATAGCTACTCGATCAAAATCAACTACATATGCATGCATACATACATACATATAAATATTTTTTTTCTATTTAAAATTTCTCACATCAGCTATTTTTTAGTATATTTTCAAGAAAAAAATCAGAAAAAAAAGAAAAAAAAGAAAAGGGACTAAAAAGGATGACTTCTAAAACTAGGAGGACTAATTAATTTCATGATAATAGATTGTAATTGATTGATCGGTGATGCACGATGCCACCAAAAGTAAAGATATCATCCAACGACCTCGATTTTGGACACAACTGAAATCCGGATACGATGCTTCTCGCTCTATTTTTGGTGCATATTTTCAATTTATAAATCATTCTACCAACCAAACCAAAACAATTTGAGTTAATTAGTTTTGGCTAATTGGTTAAATGATCCATCGAGTAATTAAATTCAATTTAATTTCTAGCCTTTTCATACATCTCATGTTCCTGTAAGAAGTCGTCTTCTACCTTCTTCTTCTATTGTACAACAAGTGTAAACGTAGAGTAGATATCAACAACGCAACTCTCTTTCTCTCTCCCTCCACCTTCTCCTTTTCCTTTCAAGAAACGAAACAAAACAAAACGATGCAGCAATCCAATCAACGCATCGCAAGAATTGCAGCCCATATTAATCCTCCAAATCTACAGGTTTCTCTATCTTTGTTATTTATTTATTTTTTTAATTAATTGATACAAGGGAAATGATAAAAAAATATTTTGTTACTGTAACAAAGATGGTGGAGGAGGATTTGGGTCTGGAGCGGGTGAATTGCCGAGCCAAAGGAGCATCATCCGGGTTCAAGGTTGCTATACTGGGAGCTGCAGGAGGCATAGGGCAGCCACTGGCTATGTTAATGAAGATGAACCCATTGGTTTCTCTTCTTCATCTGTATGATGTCGTCAATGCTCCTGGTGTCACTGCTGATATTAGTCACATGGACACTTCTGCTGTGGTAATTACTTCCTTCCTTTTCTCTCTCTCTTTTTATTTTTTTTTATTTTTGGGGTTCAATTTATTTCTCATGATGTTTTGTTTTATTCCCCTTTTGGTTTAATATCTCTTTCATGGTAATTTGGAATCTGAGTTTGGCTGGCTATGTTGTGATGTGTTTTTCGGCGTTTGGGATTTCAAAATTTGGAGCTATTAATATGATTTGATGATTGGATGAAGTTTTTTTTTTTTTTAGATTAGTGATTTGTCAACTCATTTGAGACTTAGTTCGTCCTTAACCTTTTGTGGTTGACAGCTTGAAGCTTCAAATAAGCAAGCAGTTTTCTGAATCTGTGCAAAAGAACTCATGATATTTTGTGGTTTGTAGGTTCGTGGGTTCTTGGGGCAGCAGCAATTAGAGGATGCCCTTATAGGGATGGATCTTGTAATCATTCCCGCTGGTGTTCCTAGAAAACCAGGGATGACAAGGGATGACCTCTTCAACATCAATGCTGGAATTGTTAAGACTATTTGTGAAGCAATTGCTAAATGTTGCCCAAAAGCTATTGTCAACATAATTAGTAATCCTGTTAACTCCACAGTTCCAATTGCAGCTGAAGTTTTCAAGAAAGCTGGTGTCTTTGATCCAAAGCGAGTTTTGGGAGTCACGATGCTTGATGTTGTCAGAGCCAATACTTTTGTGGTAAGAAATACAAACCACTGTTGACTCATTTGGGATAATCTTTGTTTTGTTTTTACTGCTGATATATCAATGAGTTGCTGATGGCTATCTGCTGTTAAATGACCAAATTGCTTGCGTCTTTCCCCCACCTCTATAACTTTATTATATGCTTGAAGTCAATAGTGATGGATCAATGCTTTGGTCGTGGCAATGTACAGGTGAAAGATATGATCTCCTTGCTGGAAGTTTGAGTCTTTGTTAATTGTTGGAACCTGTTTCCCTCATTTTCATTCATGATAGAAAGAAAAAATCAAATTCATCCCGCACTCGGCACTGACTGAAACCATTTTTAGTAAAGTTGAGAGGCTGATGGCTTCTATGGCAATAAATAGAGCCTGGAAATTTATATGATACAAGGAAGATGTTGCTAGTTTTATGAATTTTCGAGACAAGCAATATGATTCAATAATTGATATTACATAAACTATGATGCCAGTATTTATAGACTGTTAATTGCTCATGTTGCTTTCAATCCACCATGGCATAGAGAATTTAAAATAGTATAGCTCCTTGTTTTATACAATTGTTTGCTTCTTGTAACTTCTTGTTCAGTTGTATTGTTTTTACTATCGTTCACTTCCATTCTGGAATTAATGTATGTGTTATTTTCCTTCTGTTTACACCACAGGCAGAAATCATGGGTCTTGATCCTAGGGAGGTAGATGTTCCAGTTGTTGGGGGTCATGCTGGGGTTACTATATTACCTCTTCTATCACAGGTTTAACTTCATTTAAACTTGGGAACTGTATGTATGTTGTAGTGCAGTTCTTGTATTTCTTATTCTGTCCTTTGTTCCCCGTTGTGCAGGTAAAACCTTCATGCTCATTCACGCAGAAAGAAATAGACCACTTGACAGATCGTATTCAAAATGGTGGAACAGAAGTTGTTGAGGTAAGAGATACTTGTACCATGATTTTTCATGTTAATTTCGAATAAAAGCAACTGTTGTTTTGGAGGGGTTAATTGGGATCGTTTCAAACTTCATGCTTGTGGTATCCTGTAGCTTCAACACTGTTGGAGTTTTGCTTAAGTTGATGTCAATCTTTTTGGTTCTCTTAATAAATGCTTTCTGATGGTGCATATACTTAATTTGTTGCACGGGGATCATTGTAGTAAAGATGTGACTGGCAATTGAATGCGGCAAAGCCCATCCAGAATTGCATGTTTAGAACACACCCAAGATTGCTATTAATAACAAACGATACATAATGATAAAATCTTTTTTTGTAACATCGAGGGATGCAGGGTTTTAAAATTTTTAATACTTGTTATTTGCATGACGTTGCTTGTAGAAGATATCATAAATCTACCTTTATATAATGTATCCCGAAAGAATGATGTCAAGATATGGTTTTTGTCTTCCAAGGATCAGAATAATTATCTTCCATGTCAACAGTTTCCCTTTATAAAAAATCGAATACATCAGAATCATATATGTAGACTGATTGAAAGAAAAAACAAAGAAAGAGAGAAAAACAGAGTTGTGTGAGTTTTTCTAACAACTGTTACAAATGGCAGAAGACCAAGCTGCTTCAGCTGATGTAGTGTGTGGTAGTAAGTATGCAGGAGGGACATAAGGAAAATTTCTTACCTTGAGAAAACAAGTTCTCCTTGGACGGAATGTGTTACTTTAGTAGATAGCTTCCTGAACCCTCAAGGACTTTACAATGTCTGTATGATTCCTAGATTTATGTTCTGCTGCTGTTATGATTTTCTGATATTTGGCTGGGTTCACAGTAAAACTTTAGACCAGCTTTTTGATGAAGGAATTGTCCTCTTCATTGTACTACCCAACTGCCACTTCATAAGCTGTAGATATTATTGACAAGTAATTGCCAATTTGTTGCAGCCATTGGCTCGAATTTTACGTATTGATTATTTTGCTGACATCACCCAATAGATGTAGTGCCATTCTATTGCCATGGTGTTGTGTTCTTCAATTATGTTTGAGCCGGCATTTGGATGCATTTTGCAGGCAAAAGCTGGAGCTGGTTCTGCCACACTATCAATGGTTGGTTTTACAATTCTTTTAATCCTTACCATTCTACTTATCAGTTTGAACTGGTTGAAGTAATGTGACTAAAGATGCAAAACAATATTTGCAGGCATATGCTGCTGTTAAATTTGCAGATGCTTGCCTCCGGGCCCTGAGAGGAGACGCTGCTGTTGTCCATTGTGCGTATGTGGCTTCTGAGGTACTCGCCCGGTGTCTATTTTTATCGAATCATCTTTTAAATCATTTGTTTTTCTACACTTGAGCAATTATTGAGTTTAGGGGGGGGCTTGTATGAACTCACATGCTACATTTTATAGGTGACCGAACTACCTTTCTTTGCGTCCAAGGTACGGCTCGGCCGTAATGGAGTAGAGGAAATTTACCCTCTTGGACCCCTCAACGAGTATGAAAGGTCTATAACTATTCTCTCTACTCTCTTGCTGAAAAATCTGGTTAAATTCATTACAAGTTTAGGAGAAAAAAATCATATCTGTTTATCAACAGGGCTGGTTTGGAGAAAGCAAAGAAAGAGCTAGCAGGAAGCATTCAGAAGGGGGTTTCCTTTGTAAGGAAATAAGTTCTGCCAATGATATATTTCGGTGATAAGTGTTCCTTGAAGAAATAAGTTTAAATTCTTTGTTGTAGCTGAGAGTAACAGAGTTTGGATCTTATAATAAAAATGAGGTTTCTTGAACAGGGCTCTGGTGAGATTCATGTAGCGAGCAGATAGAAAAACAATATTTATTATTATAACCCCTGAACTATTCCAGAGAATACTTGCTTGCCAGTGCAAAGGATTGACATCTTTTTTCCTTCTGAAGACGCTGAACTCAGCCCAGCTCAGTTCATGGCCCGATCCAAGACTTGGATAAAGGGCTGGGCGTTGACGGAAGCAAGGTAGTCAAAATCGCGAGTCAACTCGCAAACTCGTACGAGTTTGCGAGTTGGCTCAGCAAACCTGGTTGGACCGGAAGAAAAACCGAAACCGGTCAAACTCGGTCAAAATCGGGTTGACTCGTGAAATCGGACCGGATCGGTCTGATTTCACGATCCCAGCTGCTTGGCCTTCGCAGCTTCACTTCAGGCTTGAAAAACAAAAAATCATGTTCATTCTTTCATTTCACAGACCCGTTCTCTTCCCCAAACGAAAAATAAATAACCCCTCTTTGTCTTACTGTGCCCGAGGAAGGGAAGAAAGAAGATGACAGAGAAAGCACAACGGAGGAATGAACTTCAAGCATGGAGGGGGAAAGTAACGACACTCAAAGCTGGCTTCCTCTTCCATCAACCAAGCATGAAAGTTGAAACTTGAAAGTTGAAAGTTTTTCTCATCTTTATTTTTCTCTGCGAAATGATCTTTCAGCTCGGTCTCCTGTTAGGGGAACTCAAGCCCCGTTCATGTTCCAGCCAGCCCTTTCACCCCGTCCCCGTTCATGTCACTTGAAAGTTGAAAGTTGAAACAGAAGGGTGGGTGGCGTCGTGAGAGAAGAGAGTGAGGGATTTAGGCATTTAGGGATTTAGGCATTTAATAATAATAAGTTATAATAATAATAAAAAAAGGAGGTTTCTAACTTTCTACTTTCTATCGGGGGGGTTGTTATAAATTAATAATAATAATAATAATAATAATAATAATACAGGGGGAGGGGTTATGAACTTATAATAATAATAATAATAATAATAATAATCTGGAGGTTTATAATAATAATAATAATAATTAGCATAAAAAATAGTTAGCATAAAAAATAATTTTAAAAAAATTCTATTAATTTAAGATAATAAATAACATTAATTAATTTCAAATACAACAATCATAAAAAAATATACAATTACTTGTACGCCAGCTGAAGATTTGTTTTAAATTTGTTAGTTTTTAACTTATGAACTTTTAGGGACATAATTATTTTGTAATGTGTTTTGAAGTTATTTTACATCATGTATGAACCTAAACTAATTAAGTTTTATGTCCATAATTATGCTATTTTGTATTCAGAAATATTTTACATACGATTTTACGATTTTTCTTCTCACACGATTTTAGCTGTGATTTTACGATTTTTGTATGGACAGATTCAGGTACGATCTTATGATTTTACGATCCGATCTTACGATCCGATTTTTCGGAGCCCTTTCCGATTCGTGTCAAAATCTCGATTTTGACTACCTTGGACGGAAGTCGATTAAAAGTTATCGTTGGATAAACTTTTATTTGTTTCTGGTTTTAACCTAACATGGGACAAGTTTCGGATTGATCCGGTTTAATAACACGGTTCATGCTTGAACTTGAGAGAATATCGGGTTGATTCCCGAAATTGGAATATATATATTTTTTCACCATGGAAGTGGTCTGGCAGTGACTGTCTGATGGGGTGCAAAGATAATTGAAGGAAAAAACGTAGAGAGAGATGGGATAGACATGGACAGGACTATACAGAGTAGTCTGTCAGATATCGAAGGGCGTGCCAGCGAGTGCGCACTGAAAAGTGAAAACCCCCCTCGATAGTTCCTATTTTTTCTGGATGACAGAAAACTTTACCCGAAAAAGATTGAGTACAGTTAGCGACTGTGATTATGCTAAATTTATAAAAATATATATATTTTGATTTGAATTCAAAAATTATTTTTTATATTTTTTAAATGGTTTCAGTATTATTAAATAGGTTTTAAAGACTATTATTTTATTATATTTTCAAATAAAAAAACTATTTTTTTAAAATAACGTGGTTTAAACCAAGATTATTAATACCGTTCTGGTTTTTTAATTGGAACGGAACGTTCCGGTTTCGGAGTGTTTCGGCGTGCCGTTTCGGGGTTGTACTGTTCATATGTAATTAATTATATATATATAATTAAAATATTAATTTAACAAGCATAATTAAAATTCAAGATAAATTAACTTTAAATTATATAATATAAACACAAAATCAAACAAACATAATCTCAAAATTAGAAAAAAAAATCACAAGTTAATCAAAATAAAAAGGATTTTAAGGCCGGAACGGCACACCCAGAACGGTACCGAGACGTTCCGGCTGGAATTTGACCGGAATTTCCGAAACGGACCAAAATTAAAACTGAGACAAAAACAACGTCGTTTCGTCTCGGTTTTTGTAACGGCACGGAACGGCCGGAACAGAACGAAATTGACAACTTTGATTCAAATTTTGTTTGGTAAGATTTTATTTATTATAAGAACTATTTTGTCTTAGATTATTTGGTAAGTTGATATACTAATGATTTTACAAAATTCATTTGTAGAAAATATATAGATTATATAGCAGGTATATCTTGCATTAAATAAATAAATGGATTTCATTAATGAATCTTATAAACAAATGGATGATTTTTTTTACATATATATTTTTTAAAAAAAAGATTTTCACTTTTCATACAAGATGTAGATAGATTTTTACTTGCAACTCATCATATTCACAGGCAATAACACTCCAGAGAATCATGCAAAGGTTAAATGGGTTGAACAATGATGAAGAGTGGGAGAGCCTGTGAAGCATTTCATAATTAAAGAAGCTGCATTTTCTTATCCTCCCCCCATTTCCTTGGCCAGGCCTTTCTCTTGAGGCTCCACAAGCTCTGTGTTTTTCACATAATATTTTAAACTATGATATTGATTAATATTGTTTTTTATTTATAAATATATTTTTTAACCAATTTTTTTTTTCCCTAGCAGACTTGATTTTCACTTTTGTTTTTACCTATTTTACCGTTGAGTTTTTACTTTTAATGTTTGGTATAGATAAAATAGGACGATAAACTTGTTAGAATTATATAATCTTTTTGATAAAGATTAAATTGTTGCTTTCCCTAATCAATCATAAAGGTAACAGTTCATTGAAATCTTTTAATTTAATTTTGGTCTATTTTACAAGCTTTTACCACGACCGACTCACGGAGACTCGTGAGTGACCAGTTGCATGGTTAAAATCGTGTTCCGAGTATTTATTATTTTTATATTAATACAGTAGAATTATTAATTTATTTTTTATGTTTCTTCCTAGAAAACCTTGTGGTTCAGCTAGAAAATTGTTGCTGGCCTCACGTCGTGCTTGCTTGATTGAGAAGTAGTTGTCTTCCCCCCCACAGTTCTTCCATAAACTTCACTTTCAATTACTAAGAAAATAAGATTCTAGTGGCAACACAGCAATAAAATCTTTATTTATTTATTTGTCTGTAAAGTATCATTCTTGTATATTAATTTGACGCCATCGATCGCCATAGTATTCTGACGAGAAAAGGGCAGAATTTACTATCACGAGCTAGCAGCCAGCCCTCATCTCCTTCACAAATTCTAGACGTTGATGTATATTATAAAGATACATGGGAGTGGAGGGGGATGATATAAAAACAAAAATGAGGACGTGGGGGGGGGAGTGGAATTAGGTTAAAGGTAGCTTTAATGGAAGATGATTGTAGGCGTCCAAATTATGATTTATGTATGGGATAAAATTGCTTTATCCCCACATTTCCTTCTCATTACACATGCTCTACTTTATGTTAAAGATTAACAGACAACTAAGGGCCAAAAGTCCAAATCAAACCACAAAAAAAAAAAAAAAAATTGCCTTCTTTTCCAGATCCTTTTTCTCAGCTGGGTCCTACCACCTTGTTGCATTGAATTTTCAAAAGAGATGAACATGAAAGCCATTGTCATGTCTCCTTCTGCTTTTCCAGCACCCTCCTCCCACCTGCCCCCCCCACCTCCCTTCTCCGCTGCATTAACACTGCTTTAATCAATCACTTTTAAAAGTATGATCAAATTAATAATTAATAATTTGATCCTCCATGAATTGCATGCACCCCGCTTTATTTTCAACGAGCTTTTGGAAGAGGAAGCCTCGCAGGATTAAGATCTTTTCAGGGATTGGACTCAAAGGTTGAAGATGGACGGCGCGCCGGCCGGGAAAATCTCCGGCGACCACAAAATAAGTTCTTCCCTTCCATGCTCAAGTTAGTCGCAGATCTATTTACTAGTTGATCTTTAGCCTGGAAGTGCAGGTTGCACCCCATATAAAACACGGCATCTACCATTCAAAACCTATCTTCAGGTGTTTAAATGAAGCCACCAGCGATGATAATTGACTCCTTTTGTGATTAACCTGAATATTCAGGTTAATTTATGTGATTCTTAACTAATTTTATTGGTTTTAAAATTAATAATCATATAAATTTTTAATAATTATCATATTATAAAACTATTGAGAAATGATGATATGTCTTATGGCAGGAGGGAATTAGTGCCCGTGCATCCCCAACCTTACCGCGCATGGCTTTGGAGCTCACTCTTTTTATATATATATATATATATAAATTTCCTCTTAATTTATGCCCAGTCCCTCAGTTTAATTTCCTAGGATTTAAAAAACATAAGACTTTTGAGATTAAAATAATTAAAATGGTATAAAAGAGCCTAGCCAGGGCAATTCTACAACGGAAAACCCTAGAAAATAAATTAAATTTTAGCATAACAATACATTATTATGTACATGTTAATTAAATTATGAAAAATAAAATAAAAATCATCACGGAACTTTTCAATAAACCACTCACTGAAAAGTATCCTATTAAATATTGTCTGCTCAGGTATAAATATATATATTTCATGGAGGTGACGTGTAATAAAAGGGTGACGTTAATTAACACCAGCATGCTTCCCATCTTTATGTGGATGGTACTGTGACATATACTATTTTTTATAAAACAATTATTGTTACATTAGCAAATTAAAATTAAAAAAAAAAAGAAGAACTTCCAAACTCCCAGGCACTCCATCAAGTGGGCTCCACCGCAAATAATTTCGAGAGATGGATGGCTGTAAATAGATCCATCAATCAATCAAACGCCTTGCACGGCAAAAAAAAAGGGGAAAGAAATGCAACCTGAAACAGTGAAATTCAGAGACGGGACAATGCTGCAGTGATGAACAAAACCTCTGGTCTCCGGGTTGTCAGATCAGACACCAACTTGGCATTTAAGCTGATGTTGCTGACTGTATTTTAAAAAAATTATTTTGATTTTTTGTTAATAAAAAAAAATCCAAATAAAATACGATTCTAAAAACAATTTCTACATCCTCATAAATAGGCTCCAAGCTATACACACAACTATGTGTATGTACATGTACGTCTATCATTGCTGCGTGGATTTGTTATTCTAAAAATTGTTTTTTTTTATTATTTATTTTACTACATTGATACAAAAAATACTATGACAAGATAATAATATTATTTTGATGTATAATAACTTTAATTTTTAGGTGCTTTTAAAAAATATATTTGTATTAAAAAAACATCAAATTATTTTTTAGTTTATTTTATCATTTTAATATGTTAATGTATATATAAAGTTTTTTTTAATATATTTTCCAATGAAAATCACATTGCACCACAATATTAAACATGTACGTGACTGTTTAGAAATATAGTCGAGATTGCTTTTAAAAATATATTTTTGTTAAAAAACACGGTGTCAATTTGCGTTAGCTTCTATTGTTGGGGTTTTAAAATAATAAATTCAAAAACAATATTTTGAGGGATTTAAAAAAAAAGATTTTTTTTAAAAAAAATAAAAGGTAAAAAAAACAGATTTTGATCTGACAGCTTAAAGCTGATGTTTTTTTTTGGTGTTTTTATTGAATTATCGAATCTCAAATATTAGTTTTCAACATATAAATGTTTGACCACGACCCACTAGGATTGACAGAAGAAAAAACAAGAAAGGTAAACTACATTAGACGTGGCCATTTTGTCGTAGCATCCTCTCTTTTCCTTCTTTCCAAGACCTTAAAGCGATTGCTCATCCATCAATGGCGCCCAACTTGCTCAAAAGTTTACATTATCTGTTCTTTGTTTCTAGGTGTAGAGTGGTTATCGTTTCTTATTTATTTTAAAAATATATTTTATATATTAATACGTTAAAGTTTTAATAAAAAGATTATATCCCTTGGTTTTTTTAAAAAAAATTAAGTCTTTAAGGCCACCATCCTAAACTTATTAAATTTCTTAAGGGGGAAATCTTTTTAAAATTGCTAGATAAAAAAAATAATCTTGATTTACATACAACTAAATTAAAAAAAAAAAAGATTTGAAATGTGATACGATAGAGGGACGTCCTTTTCTGCGTACTTAACACTCACCAACCGAAAGATCATCATTACAGAATGATTTCCGAATAAGACGAAAATGCCCGTTTTTTAACCAAGGAACGATATTTATGGCATGGGTATTCCTGGCATTATAGCTCAAGAAGCTCTTGGTACTTGGATTCTAGGTTCAACCATCCACAGGACAATCTCACTAACTCTATCTTTAAAGATAGATTGCGATAACAGCTCCCTCCCTTGTTTTTCTTTATTTTTTAAATAAATAATTACCTTATATCTGCCGCTTGAAATCAAAATAATATCTTACTTTTTACCCAAAACAATAATAAAAATAAAATGAAATGACGATTATACCACTGAGTATAGACTCTCGAGCTCTCAAATTCAATTCCGCTGCGGGTGCCTGGCCAAGAGGCCAGAGAAACCCCGCAATCTCGGTAACAGACAGGCACCGTCTCTGCTATCTCTGGGAGCTAATAATATAATATTTTTTTATGAACTGCATCGACAATGGCGTCTCTTTCAATCTTTCCCTCTCGCAGAAGTCATAACATCCCAGAGTTATAAGGAAAACGACCCCGCTTTACTGCTTTTACCTACAGGCTACAACAGTGTTGTTGAACACTGAACAGCTGTGCCAGAGCCCAGCAAGTCAGGAACAGCAGGCAGAGGGTACTACTACAAGATGAGGACAAGTTTTTATAATTTAAGAAAATAAAATACCTCCCTTCCCACAAAACCTACTGTACATCAGAAAAGAAAAAGAAAATACTTGAAAACATTAGAGAAAATCCCCCACCCCCACCCCCAGAAAATTGAAAAGGAACACAAAGACGGACAGAAACTAACATAATTCCTGGAATTTTAGAGAACAAACAGGAACCCCCCCCTTCAAAATGCCTCAGATGCTAAGAAGATCAGTAGGCGGTGGCTGCTGCTGATCTTTCGGGGCGTCTTTAGCTGTTGAACTCGGAGAGTCGTGCGCTGCCGTGGCGGCCTGCGAGGGCTCGGTGATTATTGAGTCTCCTTGTTTTGAGCTTGGTGACTTCGGAAGCTCTGTTAGAATCTGAACTACTTCTCGCATTGTTGGGCGCTCAACAGCCTGTTCTTCCACGCAAAGCATCGCAACATAGAACACATGCATCACCTCGTGAAGTGGAACGGATGGGAGTCTCGGGTCCAGGACTTTCAAAACTCCTTCCTTGATCGAGTCTGTCATTTTTCGAACCCATTGAACTATATCCACACCATCACCGAATTCTCCAACCGGTTTTCTACCGGTAACGAGTTCCAAGAGAACCACACCAAAGCTGTATACATCACTCTTTTCATCGACCTTCAGTGTGTAGGCGTATTCTGCAACAGATCATTGGATGTTTTATCAAATCAATCAAAAGCCTTACCAGGAGAATTGCATTGCGTAAAAAAATTGATGCTTTAACTTTTGCCAAGGTCTAAATCCCTGAAATAAGGCCACATGTCAAACAAGCTAAAGATACTACGAACTACTGAGGGACTTGCTCTCTTGAGCTTGTCAAGGCGGCTCATCATGATCAGATAGAGTTTCATCGTTAAGAGGGGTAACAGTGAAAAAATCATTAGATTCATGTACTTTCAAACCCAACTAACATTTAATTTTCCATGACCAAACTCGAGTTGACTACACAATAAGTTGAGTAAAACAAAATTCTTCCAAAAACAAACTAAAGATTAAATTGCACATGTCATGTTCCTAGAACAACTCTGAAATCAGAATAGACCCATGGACAGAAAATTCGGATATGAATTGATGCATAATCCGAACCCATCTCATAGAACACGAGTCGAAGTTCATTTGGCAAAATCAAGACTAAAAAATAAAACTTGAAATGAGTATATCAATTAGAACCTGATGTAGAGAACAGAAGCAAACCAAATTCCATGATCCAAACTTACCAGGAGCTATATATCCATAAGATCCAGCAATTGCAGACATGCACTCTGATGTGCCAGAATCTTGCAAGAACTTGGCAAGGCCAAAGTCTGCAACATGAGCTTCAAAACTGGTGTCAAGAAGGATGTTGTTCGATTTCACATCGCGGTGAACAATCAAGGGGGAGCAATCATGATGAAGGTAGCAAAGGCCCTTCGCAGCCTCAACAGCTATCTTATACCTGGTATCCCAGTGCAAATGACCTCCTTTCTTGCCATGAAGAACCTCTCCTAAGCTCCCATTGGGCATGTACTCATAGACCAATAGATTGGTCTCGTGGTTAGAACAGAACCCCAACAGTCTAACAATGTGTCGGTGCCTAATCCTCCCCAGGGTCTGGATCTCAGCATTGAATCCATGATCATGAGAAGATCCACGGCTCATTGCCGGTAGTTTTTTCACAGCAACATGATCGCCAATTGGCATTGCACCCTTGTAAACAATCCCTGCACCCCCTTTACCAATAATATTGTCTTCTTTCAAGCAATCCAAAACATCATCAACAGTAAAGTCCAAGCGCTGGAAAGCAGTCAATTTCCATGCACGAGCCTCACTGGCCTTTTTCAACGACCGAGCCTTAATTATAGCCGCGACCGCAAAAGCAATGGAGCAAACAAGCAAGCCAATAACAAGCAAGAGCTTCAGGGAAGAAGAGAGCGGGCCCTTGACTCGCGGTTGATGAGTTCCATTTACATCCCCATCTTTGCAGGGGCCCAAATAGGGACCGCAAAGACTAGGATTACCCAAAAACGAAGTGTAATTGAAATAACTAAACTGACCAGTACCAGGGACCAAACCACTAAGATTGTTGTAAGAAAAATCAACAGACGTTAAGCTCTGCATAGTGGCTATAGGAGCAGGAATGCTACCCACAAGATGATTTTTTGAGAGATTCAGGTAATTCAAGATCCTCATACCTGTAATCTCAGTAGGGATCTCACCCGAAAGCTCGTTTCTACTGAGATCAACAAACGTTAGCAGCTTGCATTGACTAATCTCCGGGGCAATGGGACCTGAAAACTTGTTGTGGCTAAAATCCATCTTGGTAAGTTGCTGCAACCTTCCAATCTCAGGTGGGATTGAGCCACTGAACTTGTTCCCATCAAGGAGCAACTTTTGAACACCAGAAAAGTTACCAATACTAGGAGGCAAAGAGCCTGTGAGGCGATTATTCGAGAGACTAAGCTGGCCAAGATTCACAGCCAATGTACCAATCACAGGAAACTCCCCGGCTAGAAGATTATCTTGCAACTCAACTTGACTCAAGTTTGGCAAATCAAAAAGGCCTTTAGGTATTGAGCCATTGAGAAAATTTTCTCCCATTCGAATTCTACTCAAGGACTGACACTGTCCAAGCGATTCAGGAATAGGACCGAACAAGAAATTGCTAAGAGTGATCAAAGTTTGCAGATTATTACCCAAACACATATTAGGAGGCAAAGTACCAGTAAGCTTATTGGATGAAAGATCTAAAATCTCAAGCTTCCCATTTTGACCCAAAGCCTGTGGAATAGTTGAAGTGAAATTATTCTCCCACAACTGCAACACCTCAAGGTCCGGCAACTCGGCGATGAACTCCGGGATTGCTCCGTAGAGCTTGTTTCTAAAGAGATTCAGAAGGGTCAAGTTCTTTAACTCTGCAAAACTAGTAGGAATCTCCCCGGTGAACATATTATTTGACAAATCCATGGATTTTAAGCTCTTCAAGCTCCCAAGCTCTCGAGTTAACGACCCCGAGAGCCCGTTAACCTGAAGAAACAATGTGTCCAGCTTCTGTAACCTGCCAATTTCCGGCGGTATTTGGCCAGACAACCCACAATTTGCAGCGTCAAAACGAACCAACGAGGATAAATTACCGATCTCAGGCGGTAAACCACCTTCATAAGTATTAAAATACCCGATGTAAAGTTCGCGCAACTTAGTCAAGTTACCTAACTCAACAGGAATGCTACCTTCAAGCTCGTTTCCGGAGATGGCAAGATATTCAAGAAACTCCCATTTTCCATAATCTGGTGGGATTTTCCCGGAGTAATAATTACCGCCGAGGTGTAAATGCTTGAGATTTGGCATTTCCACTACGGTTAGCGGCAACCCACCTGTCATGTTGTTGTTGTAAAGGTCAAGAACTTCAAGGCTCTTGAGGGAAGAGAGCTGTGTAGGGAATGAGGAGTTGAAGATGTTGTTGGAGAGGTTAAGGGAACGAAGGGAAGTGACGGCGGAGAGTGAGGCAGGGATTGGGCCGGAAAACTGGTTGGCAGCCAGGGAGAGGTTTTGAAGGTAACGAAGGTGGGCTATGTCAGGGGAGAGAGTGCCAGAAAGGTTGAGACCGGAGAGGTCTAAGGAAGTCACTCGACGGCCAGTGTGGTCACAGGTGATGCCAGTCCAGGAGCAAAGTGAGGTTGTTGAGTTCCATGCGGAGAGAAATGATTGAGGGTCGTCAGTGATGGAGGATTTTATGGAGAGGAGAGCTTCATATTCTGATACGGTGCGTGCAGTGGTGGTGGGTGCATAGATTTGGAGGTGGAGAAGGAGTAGGAGAAGGAGAAGTCTCATTTTCTTCACTTGGGTTTTCTGTGCTGAAGTTTAGAAAGAGAGAGAGGGACGGGGGGGGGGGGGGGGGACTGGTGGTGGTGGATGGAGGTTGAGGAGGGGGAGTAGTGATGAAGAAAGATGAGAGGGTGTGGTTTTTGAGACTCGATTTTAAAATAATAATAATAATACCACAACTGCTCCTAAGGCAGTGATTGCATGGTTTCTTTTTTCCTTTTTCTTTTTTATTTCATGGGACGGCGATAAGGAAAATTTTGTATCTGGAGGGTCTGTAATGGTAGCTTAGATTACTTTTTTTATTTTTAAATATATAGAATAATAGTTTTTTTAAGGAAATGTTTTTTATATTAAAATAACACGGAAATAAATAAATCAATCAAAAATCAAACTTTTTAAAAGCACAGTCCACCGAAACACCCTTCTGGTTAGAGAGAAACATTTCAAATCTGTTAAGCTAGAGACTTGTTTTTATTTATTTATTTTACATGTAAGAGTTATTTTATAATAATTTAATTAA
Source organism: Salix arbutifolia (assembly GCA_025169955.1). Classification (NCBI taxonomy): domain Eukaryota; kingdom Viridiplantae; phylum Streptophyta; class Magnoliopsida; order Malpighiales; family Salicaceae; genus Salix; species Salix arbutifolia. The sequence goes on from CM045908.1 coordinate 638,170, forward strand.
ATATATATCTTTCAAAATTTTAACTAAAAATATTTTTCGTAAAATTTATTTTTTTAGAAATGCTATCACATTGTGGGGGTAAAAGTGCTTTTTAATTAAAAATATATTAAAATAATAATTTCTTAAATTTTGTATATAATCACATTGAAATATATATATATATTAAAACATTAATTTGATATTTTCTTAAACAAAAAATAATAATCTTGAAAGTATTTTAAAAAATATGTTAAATCGCATTATATAGGGCTAAATATATATTATGAAAAAAACATCAAACATAAATGTAATATTTTTTAAATGATTTTTAATAACATATGTTGATTTTTTTATTACTTTTGTGTGCTGTTGTTACTCCAAACCAGGCTCTAAATAAATATTTGGGATCATAATAATTACTTAAAAGGTTCATTTATTTTTGTTTTGGACTAAATAAATATTTCAGATCATAATAATTGCTTAAAAGGTTCATTTATTTTTGTTTTGGACTCTTATTGTTTGGTGAATGGGAAACAATTTAATGTTGGAAGTAGCAGGCTGGCAGTGGTTGTGGTAAAGAGTGAACCGATATTTATGCTTGTCCTTTTGTTTTGTTTTTGGAGTTTATTGTCTTTAACATTGTGTTGGATATTTATTTTTCTAGTACTTTCTATTTTAAAATAATATTTTTTTAAAAATAAAGTTTGTTTTTAATATTGGTATGTTAAAATGACATTAATTGCCTGTTTGACTGGGTGAGTGGTTGCGGTTGCTTTTGAAAGTGTTTTTCATTTAAAAATACATTAAAATTATATTTTTTTATTTTTTAAAAATTATTTTTGACATCAGTACATCAAAATGATTTAAAAACATCAAAAAAATTTTATTTTAAATGGAGAAAAAAATTAAATTTTGGGCAAACAATAGTACAACCACATAAACAAAGAGCTTCTAAAAATACTGTAATAATTAATTTTTTACAAAAACACTTTATCGCCTTGAAAACAAACAAACAAACAGACATCTTGGTTAGTCAAATTGGTTCTTCATGCAAATGTTTTTTTAATAATCATGGAGCTATACGTTCAAAAATTATTAATTTTATTGGTATGTTAATCAAATTGGTTCTCCATGTAAATGTAAATTTAATAATTTTATTTACGACCTCACTTCAGAAATTAAATCTAGGAAATATCAACAGAATGGAGAAAATAATCTCACCAGTCATCAAAAACATAATGGATAGGTCGATCCTGTAATTTCATCAAAATAAATAAAAACAAATGTATTCTTAAATAAATAAATAAATAGTAATAAAGACTAATCAAAATAGTAAAATAATATTATTCCTCTCTTGGAGTCTTGGATGTGGACATGCTTGATACTATGAAGTTAATTGCCGAGGAGATAAGATAATGATAATGGAAGCTACCATTAATGGTTCGTAAATTAGGTTAATTTTGCTCCTCCAGCACCTGCGTTCTGCTATAAATGCGAGTGCACTTGAAAGTCCTTTTTTGTTTTCTTTTTAAAGAATATCCTTCATATTTCAAATGAGTGTGCTAGGGGATCTTTTTATTTCTTTTAAAAAATGTTAAATTTATTTAAAAAAATGTTAAATTTATTTTTAATATGTAATTTTTAAATATTAAAAATAATATTATACACCTCACAATATGAAATTAAAATTTACTTATAAACCATTTGGTAATAGGTAATCCAGCGATAAAAGCTTGGAACTAAAAAATTTATTTTCCTGTAATTTCAAGTTCGAGTCATATGGTTGTTAATATGATGGTTGCTAAAAGCTTGCATGGTCGTTAATTTTAGGACTCGTGAGATTAGTAGAGATGCACGCAACCTGACACGAACACCAATATTAATAAATATATATATATATATATATACTTATAGAATTCAGGATCTAGGAGTTTTTCTGTATACCATTTAAAGCCAGTGAGAATATTAAAATTAAGGATGGTTCAGGTTAGGATTGAATAATAATAATAATAATAACAATAATAATAATAACAACCAATTAATTGAAAATTGAAAAGGCTGTCATCACTTCTTTTATTATTACCATGGCAGCCAAATGCATGTACCAGTCAATGGTGGCCCAGAATCCTTGGATTCTTTCAGAGCTCAAAAGAAGGAGAGCCTTTTTTTCTATTTTATGCAGGGAAAGGTTTTGTTTTTTCAAAGCAACGAGAGAAAGAGAGAGTCGGTAGGTTTCGGTGCCGCGGTCAAAGAGACTATTCGGCGTGTTACCGGTGACTCGGAACGGTATCTTTGTATACTTACACCTCAAACCCACAACTCACCTATAAATCCTAAGGGTCATACCATCACTTCACATGATTATTATTATTATTATTATTAAGAAAATAAAAAACATTTTAATATATTTAAGAATAATCTACACCAAATTACAAGAAACAACAACAGTACACACAAAAATGGATGGCTGGGACAGTGTGGGGTCCGTATAGTCCGCGTTTGAGTGATGACCGTAATAGGGAAAAGAAAGAAAGCATCATCATCCTTACCACTCCAGATCCTCTCTCCGATAATATAAGATATTATTCACCTTTCAATTTTTATATTATTCATATCCCTGCTCCGATTTAAACCCGCTTTATTTTCTATTCTCAATTTCTTTTTTCTTTTTTTAATATAAGCTTTGAACGCCTAAACTTGTCTAGTTCCATTTCCAAATATCTATTTTATATTAATATCTATTTATATGAATATTACATTGTATCAAAAAAATACTTATCCTATAAATATATCTATTTATATAATATAAATATACAATTTTGAGTTAAATATCCATCTTATTCATTATTAAAAATATATATCTAGATATTATAATTCAATTGTATTTTAAAAAAAAATGAGTGTTTTTTATTTAATTTGATGTGTTGGTGTTAAAATTATATTTTAAAAAAATATATAATTTTAATAATTTTTCAAGCAAGGAAATCATTTATTTTTCTTCACACGTGTAAGTATATCATATCCGTTTATCACATGTATATATCATTTCAACACTAATATTTTATTTTTTAATTGATTTTTTTATTGGTTGTCCCGAAGTATCTGAGATGGAAATACGTGAAAAATATAAATAAAAGGAGGTAAGAAAAAAGGGGAGAAAGGAGATGAATGATTTACAATGATTAAACGGTAATAATTTTGCTGGAGAGGGTAAAATATTTTTGTACAAAAAAAGAGGGTCAAATCTTGTTGACTGACATGGAGAGACACGAGAAGTGATGTGTTGTTTTCATAATCTCTCCTCAGTCATCTCTGTGCAAAATAGCATAATTATTCGATGTTCCTTTAGGTTGATTTACTAGTCTACCCTCGAAGATGGTCCAATCAGGACGAGCCCAGACAAAGCGACAGTGAGTCGGAGGGCCCACAGAGGGATGGTCCCAAAGACCGCCACAAAAGGAAGGGCATGAGGCTAGCTAGCAGCGCCTCAGTTGCTTCTGTAATGTGAAATGACGAAACGGTCATTTCACCCCCCCCACGACAAATCGTCTCGGTTGTTCACATTTATTTACTTGTAAATTAGTACATCTAATTTTAAGAATGAGTTAATCTCCTCAGTTCATTTCATCTTCAATTTATTTTTTCTTTTATTCTAAGAAATAAAAAAAAGTTAATAAAACCCGAAACGTTGATGAAATAAAATAATATTTTTTGAAACAAAATAATGTTAGATTAAAAGAAATACGGGCACACTAGACATGGAGGTATAATTGTATTTAAAAATAATAATAATTATTTATAATTATTATATTTTTAGATTATTTTGATACCTCAGAAATAAATTCAAAAATTAAGATGAGATATTTTAGTATATTTTTTAAAATAAAAAATGTCTTAAGAAGAATCTCTACCATGTTTGAAACAGCTTTGATGACCTGACAGGTGTGCTTCAAGGTTATTACCGTGATTGGGAAAAATACAGCTATCAAGGCGGTGTTATCTGGAACGCATCGTGGTTTTTGGCGCCAGTTTGTGTGATTTCCTGAGGTTGATCAAATATTCAGAACCACTGATTTAACGTTGTTATTTGTCCGGATTCTCCTGCATATATTGAGGTTGAATAGTATTTTTTAAGTTTTTAATTATTTTTTATATTTTTAAATTATTTTAATGTATTTTCAAGTAGATAATATTTTAAAAATAATATACGACATGCTTATAAAAAAACTCTTAGTTTTTAATTTCGGATTGTTTTTCAAAAGAGTATTTTAAAAAAATTAATTTTTTTTTGTGTTTATAGATATTTTCATGTGTTAATGTTAAAAATAATTTTAAAAAATAAATAAAAAATATAATTTTAATATATTTTCAAATGATAAATATTTTCAAAAACAACTTCAATCACACTTTTAAACAGTCACTAAAACTAGTTAAATGGTTCCTACTGCATCATTGGCCTAGTTATATTTTTTTAAATAATATTTTATATTTATTAAATTATAACCATCCCCTAGTCTATTTGACTAAGGCCAAAAAAAATCCCGATAACACAATTTCGTAATTTTTGCTTTTAAAAATAATTTACTCGATTGAAAATTTTGAAAAAGAATAAAAATGCCGAAAACACAAATTATTATTTTTTGATGGAAAAAACAACATGAGAAGACCAATTTACCCCAGCAATATTTAATTACCAATGAGTATTACAAAAACTACAATCTTATCCGTTAGTTATTTCTGTTTGTCAAGGGCGAACTGGTTATTTCATTCTTCCAATTCACGATAACAAGTGTCGCTGCTGCGATGAATAATTAATGACTTTTTTTGTTTTTTTCTTGATTTTTATTTTAATCATCGTCATTTTTTTTATTTTTTCCCCCTTAATTTTTGTCCTCAACTCGGTCTTTTCCCTATATTTGAATATTTTTTAGTTCAAACTAGCACGTGCTGATGTGTTTGGTATCTCGTGACACGTAAAAAGTGGATCCCATGTAACAAGTTGCAAAAAATTAGAAAAAAAAGGGGGTGAAATGACTGTGAATTTATTGAGAGAATAAATGAACAAATAATAAATATCTACATCTTTAAAATCAAATCAAATATATATCAGGAGTGTCTGGTACAGTTTTTTTAAAGTTTTTTTTTTTTCAAATTATCTTTTACTCGAAAAAATATAAAATTTATGATAGTTTAAAAAAAAACATTTTAAAATAAAAACAGACATTAAAATCACAATTCCAATCACCAATTTATTGTCATATCACATCTAATACAACGACCCTCTTCCGACAACCGCGATGAACCTCGGAGACATTGCTATACGGTAAACGTGAAACTATGGAGTTTTTTTTACTTTATATATTTAGTACATTCGGACCGTATTATAATTAATTATCAAATTTATTGAATATCTTGCAAGCTAGATAATGCATCACAGGAATGACAAATATACGTAATGAAGCTTGAACCATGACGAAGAGAACCTGCAACTATGGAGTTTCTCTGTGGGAACGCTTGAAAAATTCTGTATTTTTTTATAACATTGCTATGCGTTAATATTGAAATGATTTCCAAATCTGAAGCTTAGATCATCCCCCATATGGATCGATCGACCAAATTGATGACACACATGGGTGCGTTCTTTAATGTCATGAAGCCTGCTTTTTATGATTAAAATGTGTAGTGTCAAGAACATACGAATTCTCTAAAGCAGCAACTAGTGGAGGAGGGTCTCTGGTCCTTGATTGTCGAGACATGGTTGTTCTCTGTCTATCGGGAACACAAATCTAGACCTAGAGAGATTCGATGGTTTTTTTTTCTATTTTTCAAACCCTTTCGCTCGGAACTAGAAAACTTTTCTGGGCTGTGTTAAAAATATATGATTTTTTTTACAGAAAACCCTAAGCCCAAAGCGTTTCCATCCCAGAAAACACGTTGTGTGAGTGACTCCTAAATTGAAGTCTTGGACGGTGTTCCTCCTGTCCCCTCGCCTTTGGACTCCACTCACCCGCTATTCTCCCACATCCACTGCGACGGCCTCAGCTGTGTATTCACTTACTCGGTCTGGCGGGATACAAACTCGGTGCATCCTTGCTTTCTAATCCAGGAAAAAAACAAAAAATATCCTGGTACAGATTAGTGTATTAATTTTTAACATGTGAAAGCTTGACAAAAATTTATCCTGCTTTCTATGAACATGTGACACATGTACAACATTAATGTCATAAAAGGAAACACTTGCATTGACATCTCTTAACTTCGATGAAAAAAAAAAAAAAAACTTATGAACCCAGTAGATTCTACCATATTAGATCCCGAAACATCATCATTATCTTTATATATACAATGATACTCATACAACTTATTTATAATAACCCATAGAAGGGTAGCTTAGCTAATAGCTCATTAGCTAGGAGATGGGACGAAGACTTGTGAGACTATGGTTCAAGTTCCAAATCCTCTTACAAGCGTGCAAAAATCTCCTTTCCCTGTCTGTTTGGGCTACTAGCCAGGATCACATATGAAACCTATTGTAAATTATTATGTAGGAAAAATATAATTATTTTCTTTAATGCATTGCGAGGATTTTGTTGGAAGATTTAAGAATTCACGAAGTTATTACAGAACTTTCAAAATAGAAAATGAACTAGGTATTTTTTTTGGACAACTTATAATATTTAAGGATTATTTGAGAACTATAAATTAGATCAAGATTTGTTTGTGATGGATAAAACTTTAGGATGTATTTTAAATTGACATTAGGGTCTCATACTAAAGTTACAAAGGATTAAAGTGATACTTGAACAAAACCAAAAACAAAATCTAAGTCATATATATGGCTGAAATTGAGGATGACATAAGATGGAGATAGGGTAGTGTCTTGTATATGCTGTCATCCTCTTAAAATTAAACTTTATGTTTTATCACAAAGAGAAATTGATTGTGGTTAGCAACACAAATGCCTTTACTCCTATCCCCCACAAATTCCATCCCTCTAATTTTGAATGCCAAATCATGATGTTTGATTTGATGGATAAAAAACCGAAATGGGTTAAATGTTTTTATTTTTATTTTTTTACCTTTTCTTTTATAGTAATTCCTTTTTCATTGCTTTTTTCTAAACATAAAAGACACTCAATTATTTTCATATATTCTTTCGAATTTTTTAAAATCATTTAAATCACACCAGCTTTAATGTGATTGTCAATTAACATGTTTAAGTGCATGTACGTTAGTGGGGTTACATTTATTTTTTAAAATGTTTTTTATTAAAAAATATATTAAAATAATATATTTTTTATTTTTTTAAAATTATTTTTATACCATATGAAAATATCTAAAAACACGATTTTTTTAATTTAAAATAAAAATATTTTTTAATTTTTTTAAATAATTTTGAAACGAATGATAAATAAGGAGTAAGCGAATAAAACACAGAGAGAAGTGAATACTCCTAAAATACTATTGTTATTTACTATTTAAGAGTGTGATTAATGTTGTTTTTAAAAGTATTTCTTGTTCATAAATGTATCAAAATAATATTTTTTATTTTTTAAAATTATTTTTGACATTAACATATGAAAATGATTTAAAAAAATATTATTTTTTAATTTAAAATAAAACATAAAAATACAAATTTTAATTTTTTTGTAAAATATTTTAAAAAGACTGTCAAAAACACTCCGAAAGTAAGAAGCGCACGTGATCTGTTCCTCGAAACAAGGCTGGGGTAATGACATGACGCCAATGTCGAGAAGGGGGACAAGGAGACGCAAGCTAGGGAGGCGATAATGGTGGTCCAACGGGTAGAGAGGTGGCTTATGGCCCTACACGACGGAGATTATCCTTTCCCGTCTCAGGGCCGACGAGGATGGAGAAGCTGCCACGGAAAGAAGTATATGCAATTTAAAGGGGTGCAGTGAAAGGCTGCACTGCGAAGTATATTTGCCATTCCTAGACAAGGGTGAGTATTCGGATAACAAATCACCATCTCAATCAATTTTCTTTAATTATTATATTACATTTCTTCACTAGAAGTAATTTTTTATAATCTAAATTATATTTTACACGAAATATAACAATGTATTTAACTCTAATTACCTGGATTTTACACCCCATATATATCAAATTAATTCTTTCTTGAGAAATTTACTTAACTAGATAAAATAAATAAGAAATTAGTTTTAAAAACTATGAATAAAATAAATAAGAAATTAGTCGTTTTTTCTAAATATTTTGATAATATTCTAAAATTTAATATAGTTTCAAACATTCCTCTCTTCATCTGCAGCTGGTGGTTTTTTGGGAGCACTTGCCATCTAGTATAAAAAGAATTTGTTTGGACCAGCAATTAAGATACTCTTAGTTATATAAAAAAAATAATTGAAGAAAAACATTTTTAATATATTCTGATTCTAAGAAAAGGCTCTGAAGTGAGGATACTGGACAAGGAAAAAGACAGCGCTCGTCATGTTTTTTTTTTGTTTTGTCTCCATCCAGCTCAAGTAATTTTCAACTTGCCCTGTCCCAGTCTGTCCACATGAAGAAATCTCGACACGTTCCCTTCATGAATTTGACATGTCACACCCCCTCCTTACATAACACACATGTATTGATTTCGCTACTTGTGCATGTTAGGTATTTCTTATTCAGAATTTATTTATTTTCAATTATTAATATATAAATAACATTAAAATTATATTTTAACAGCATATAGTTTTTTTTTTTTAATATTTTGACAAATCAACATACCCTTATCGTATTTCATATTCTTATACGTGATTCTTACTATGCCACCAGGCTGAGAATCAATGGCAAAAATGAAGGAACTTGCTAGACCGACCATATTAGAACTAAATTTCACAAGTATAGATGGAAAATGATGGATTCAAATATATAATAAACTTAATTGGAAATTATAAAAACTGAAAGTACGCGCGTTCAATCCAGTAATTTCCTAAATCCAGGCATGATGAGGTAGGAATCAAGAAGATTTTGGGTTTTGGCAAGCAGCCAAGAAGACAGCTCCGGCTCCAGAACCACCGTGAGAATGTTCAATCACCACATTATCTGAATGGTCACTGCCCAGCAGCTCCCAGACACTTCTATGGAGATAGTTTCTAAAGACTCTATAATGCTCATAAAGTCCACCTTCCACAGCCACTACACTTTTTCTGCTTTCAATTCTCCCGAGCTTTTCTATGATCCCCACAATGCCGGCTCCGGCAAGACAGGCACCGCGTTCCGCGACGATGTCACAAACCTCAACCACCACCTCCCTTGCCATCGGACTAGAATTAGTGATCTGCTATCAAGAAAACCAATGATTAAATGGTTAGCTGGTGAGATATTATTGGTCAAGTAAACTTCCAAAGGCAGGACTTTGATTTTGAATTCATGCTCCAAAGTTCTGCAGGAAGAATTGCAACGGGCTTAAGCTTTGTTTCATTGTTTGATGTTAGCTGGACGTGTTACAGGAAACTTACCCCAAAAATTTCCTTCAGCTTCTCACCAACCACATCGTGATCCTCTGATGTATCTTGATGCATGGCAGCCATGTCAGGTGACCTGTTTAATATAATGTCAAATAGAAATTTTTATTATATACCTAAACCATGCAGCCATGAAAGGATTGAAACCAAGCTGCCCGCCCGCCCCGGAATCTCAATTTTAAAGGGGCTATATATATATATAACTTTACCTAGATTCTTATCATTGTTCTTAGAGCTCGTTTGGGACGGCGTTTCAAACGCCGTTTCCAAAAAATTCATTTTTTATTTTATTTTAAATGAATATGTTTTGGAGTTTTTAGATCATTTTGATGTGCTGATGTCAAAAATAATTTTAAAAAAATAAAAAAACATCATTTTGATGTATTTCAGCACGAAAAACACTTTGAAAAGCTACCGCAACAGCTCTCCCAAACAGGCCCTTAGACTGACAAGAGGAAGCGAAGTTCAATAAAACAACAATTTGACTTAGTTAATTGCTTACAAACCTACCTTAGTTGGTATGGAGTAGCTAGTTCTGGAGGGACGACGTCTCCGAAGAGAGCTGTTTCCTGGGCCATCTTCAGCAGGACTCTTCTGACAATTTCTCCAAGGTACATGGCTGAAGTAAGCTTTTCGAAGATCTGGGACATGAGAAGACTTGGAAAAAATGTTAGCTGCCTTATCTTAATTATTTACTGTTATATGGAGACATGAAACACATGATTTGCCATACCCTGCTACCAGGGTTCGAGCTTTCTGCATCTAAACTAGAATCAAATTCTGTTATTGGAAGGTTTGAGCAATTGAAGTTTCCCCATTCCGTGTTGATAATCTGTGAAAATTAAGCACACTCACCTTAAGTTTGCATTTTACTTTCATAAATTAGTATCAGTAATCTTAATTCAACACTTGCCAGCTCGCCCAGATTGGATGATGGCATTGTCCCTTGCCATTTAGGAACTGCTTCTTCTGGTTCAACATAAGCAGCATTTGACCCCATAGCTAGAGTAACTGAAGCCACATTGCCGTTGTTATAGTATCTACCAACAGCCAGATTTCCTACAGTATCATCAACCTGCTCAAGAAGAGATGAGAAATATCTTTAATTTTGCACAGTTATTCTTAATTTGAACTGATAAAGCGACGTAAATAGCAGCATACCAGTGAAAAAACACGAAACTTGAGGCCATGTTCCTCCAAAGCTCGATTGATATCGTTGACCAAAGCTTTCTCAACCTAAGCACATGCATAAATCCGCGATATTGATAAAATTAGCAAAAAGACCACTAGCATAACATCCCTTGAACTGGAAAATTAGTTAAAAATCCCTCTTAATAAGCTGACATGATGTGGACTTTATCAATCCTTAGATAGTTTAGTTATGGCATAAAATTGTATTCACAGTCTCCAGAAGAAAATAAACCCGACATAGTATAGAGACAGAGAGAATATCTTCTTTATCTCCAAAATTGTTACCGACATATATATTAATATAAAATATGTTTGTCATTTTTTTGTTCGGATTTTCTAATATGAAATACTAACGAAATTTAATCTAGTAGTAGATACTCATGGTCTCTAAATTGTTGAAATATCACAACTTATTCCCTTCCTTCAAATGATCCCCAAAATAGAAAAGTTCATCATCACGAACTGGCTGTTAAAATTTCAGATGTTACATTTCAGACGGAGAAAAGAAAACAAAGTGTTGCATCAGGCTTATCAAATGAAATTACTTGGCGAAAAAGGGATAGGCAAACACAACTGTGTCATTAGCTGAGAAGCTCTTCCATTTAATAGCAGAGCCAGAGGTAGCTGCAGCTTGATCCACCGGATATGACACAGTGAAGCCCAGTTTCCTTTCCTCTTCTGACGCATCAGGAGTATCATCCGGGGGGTGTTCTGAAACGAACTTTGCTAGCTCCGCAGCAATGTAGTCGAATAACTCCTAAACGACAAGATATTTCAGATGCAATTTCACACTACATGACCATAACAAAGAAACTCGTATCTCAACAGGTTTCAAGATTGAGGAAGCAGCTACAAAAGATTGTTCTACTGTTTTTCATCTACAAAAGACAAGCTCCTCAAATTCTTCGGATACAAACTATATATTGATCAATTCTAACAATCCAGCTTTGAAATGTGCACGTTGCTTGGACTCAGATCTTATATCTGTAATGTCTTGTGAATATATTATCTAATGAACTAAATCAAGCATGAATTCATATATCATTTCAAAGCTTAATTTAAAATTATAAGCATACCTGAGAGGTACCAATCAACACATTGGGCGGGATGGAAATTTCCTTCCTATGCAAATCAGAAATAGGCTCATTTCTCCCTCCAAGTCGAGCACACAAAATTAAAAAATTGGTTCCTCGCAAATTCACCCCATAATACAGTCCCCTCTCATCCCTTATCACAGAATTTCATCAAAACAATTTTAACAACGTCAACAGTATATTTTACAACAAGATCGAGCAAGTAAACCCAGAAGAAGAAGAAGAAGATTAGGAGGAGAAGATTGCTTGTACCCTTTAGGTAGCGAGGCAGCACATGAAACAAGCATGCTGAGGGTACTGGTTTCCTCCTGAGAAGCAAGAGATGCTTGCATGTCAGAAACCATGGCATTAGCCACTTCCCAAAGTTTGGGCACAGGAGTGGCAGATTCCCTCGCAAATTTACGCAAAATGCGTTGTGTTTGCCTCCACTGTCGTGCTTTTTTTCTTGAATGCTGCCTTACCAGTACAGCGACGACTGCCACTGCTGTCACTGCCGCCGCCGCCGCCACCTCCTTCCTCATTTCTCCTCAATTGTCTTTCAAAAACGTTTTATTTTCGTTGCACCCAGCAGATTGAATCCAATCCACAAGGCTGGCTTTGTGACAGCTTCGTTTCATGAGGATAGGAATGGCATCGTGAATTAACCGCAACCCGTTTTTCGTGCAGGGAGGAACGAGTAACGTGGATGATTACAGCGACTGATCAGTGATTTTGCTGTTGTGGCTGCTACATACATTCTTACGGCTGAAGCCCAAGTTCACTGCATGTGATTTCTTGTCAGAGTCTAATCCATATTTCCCTGGCGCACGCCAAGTGTGATGGATTTGGGCCATTCTTCATGAATCAACCAAAAAAGTTCAGTCATTTTACAATCCTTGAAAGGAGAGGAAGAAAACTGGAGAAATTGTTTATAATTTCGTGCGTTGCATTCAATTTTTTACGAGATTATGATTAAACTAGTGGTCAACATGATTAAAGTATGGATTACTTTTTTGAGCTGTTAGTTATGTATATAGATGAGAAAATGCTTTTTTTTTTATTATTATTATTATTTTAACTCGAAAAGTTATAAATACAATAAGAAAAAATAAATGATGTTACACCAAAACTAATAATAAAATAGTTATCTTCCAAAATTGAAAATAAAAAAGATTTAAAATAAAATTGATAATAAGATACAATTAAATTAAGGTTTCCAAAACATAACAACAATCACATAAACTAATTTTCTCGGCAGGATACAGAGAGGTGGAAGTGATTACATAAACCATTTGGCATAGCAGCATTTTGATTCACAATACAAATTCATCTCTTGAAGGGGATGGGAGATTTGGGGGTTAGTGCTTCTCTGAGAAGATCTGGAGAGAAAAAATGGAGGATCAGGGCGAATCTTCAGGTTTGAGTCCACGAGCTTGGTAGAGCTTCAAACAAGCCGATCTTAGGTTTTTGACAACATCTTTCATTGTCAAGGAGAACTCGTCGTCCATCTGCACAAAATCGATCTGGACGGTAAGGAGTATTCTTTTATAATTCAAAACAATTTAAAATCATAGAAAATAAATAAATAAATACTCAGAAATATTTTTTTAAGCACAGGAAGAACCAAATGCAAGGCATGTAACTATTACTGGTTTGGTTTTGCAAGTAGATTGTGTGAATCAGAGGGAAATGTTATATATTTTAAAATTACCTGAGCAATTACTGTTATGTCAAGAGTGGAATTCCCAAATACCAATACACTGCTATTGACTACTGATAGATGAAGATTCTCTATCTCGCTTAGTATTTTCATCCCGACTCCTTGTTGGTTCTTGCAATGGATTCGAATCAGCACGTCCTTATCAGTTGTTCTTGCCTCGATTTCTGGGAGTAGTGAACTAGAGCACTCGTCGAAGTTCTCATCCGACGAAGAACATTCGCCATCAACAGAGAGCTTAGACTTCTTCAGCAGAACCACTGATTCCATGGTTTTTGTCTTAGTCTGATCCTGGAGTTCTTTCAGTTGTTTCTGGAGTTGTTTCATGTACTTCATAGCATCTTCAAGGACAGAAGCCTTGTCCATCTAAAATATTGGAAATATATCAGTCGTTAAAGATTGACCATCAAGGCTGGAGATTTATGATATTTCACAATTAATGCATCCCAGATTTTCCCTTCGAAGAAATAAAGGCATGCATTTGTGGTGCTATCTATTAATTTGAAACTCTCGTTCACCTTTTTAAGACCTGGAACAATGGCTGAAAGAGCTATGAACTGCTGGCCAAGCTTTTCTCTGCGCTTTCTCTCAGCCATTATGTGATCTTGAACACGCAAATCAGTTCTAGTCATGGAGTAAGGCCTCTTGATCCCTTGCTTAGCCTCTGGGGCAAAACTTTCTGATCTCTCACAAGAAGCTTTAGAAATTGAAGTTTGAAAGTGCATGTTTATTGGAGATGCAGCCTCATCCTGAGGCTTGACCAAGTGGTCAAGATTTCTGTGAAACTGCAGGGAACTGGTCGTAGGTGGTGGAGCTGGGGTGTTAAAAGAAAAACTTTCAGAAATTGGAGAAGGTGGTTTTGGCGATTGGTGCAGGGTGGCGATGCTAGAGTTCCAGCTGTTAGTTTGCTGCTGTTTTCCAGGTGTTTCAATGCTGGCTTGGGACGTTTCAGAGGAGGAGCCATTTGAAGTTCCGGTGATGGTGGTGTTTCTGGCCATCATTAAACTGGGTTTCGAGGAGAAACTCTCGGAAGAGAAAGATCGTTGGAGGTTTTCTCCCGGTAGAGTAGTTGCCACGTTCTGTGTGGTGAACTCGGCAAGAGAGTTGATATGGCATTGATGGATGAATCTGTAATCATCCATACCCTATAAGATGTAGACAAACTCAATTAAACAAAAGAAAATGAAAGATTTTCAGATCAATGAAATACTAATCCGCAATTCTATCATTAATTAATAGAAAATTCAAACACTAACACTATTAGAATTAATGATTTCTCTAGGTTTTAGCAGTAGCTAGCTAGCAAGCAAGCCAGGTGTGTATATCCTGGCGTTGACAATGATCTTGACATACCATCTCACCAAGCCATTTCAATGCTGCAATATCCATAAGGGTAGCTTCTTACTCCACAAAAATGTACAGAGCTGCAAGAAACACAAGCTCGTCAGGGCCTTTATAGTCCAAGGATTTGAACTGCTATAAAATCATTTAAGAAAGAGTGGTATACAGATCAATTTGAGGAGTGGAAAACAAAGATGATAATGTTTCAAAACAAGAAAAATCTGATGTGGGTTAGTGACCTAATCTAGGCCTATTCCGGAAGGCTTGAAAAAGCTGAGAAATGAACCTAATCTGCACGATTCCACTAGAAAGAAGGAGGGTATTAGAAGAAGAATCCGAGGCCAGAAAATCTTGTCCTTATTTGCTTTCTCAGAGCAAAATGAAGCCTACACAGTTTTCTGCTAATCTTGTTGAAGGGGGAGGCGCTTAAATTATATTAAGAAAAACCAAGTTGATCATTGGTTGAGATATCGTATCTACAGGAATTAGAAAAGAAAGATTATATTTCCTGTCCGACTCTGCCAACCCAAAGCTGTGTACTTAATTTATTGAATTAGACATCCAATCCATCTATTGAAAATTTTCAATTCGTTTTGACATAGTTTTTTGCTGACATATATATATATATATATATATAGAGAGAGAGAGAGAGAGAGAGAGAGAGTATTATTACAAATACCCCAAAAGACAGGGAAAAGTATTGTGCCCATGTCATTATCATTGTAGTTTGCCACATTGGTTCTTCTAATTGTACCCTTTGCAGGACCTAAATTGATGTTCAATTAAAATACATTTATTAAGGAAGAGAAGTATTCAAATACTAAATTTCATTTTTTTCTATTTTTTGATTCCCGGTTTTAGTGAGAACAGAGAGAGTGGTCAAATCTTGGTAATTGAGACCAATTTCAGCCAGGTAAAGGGGTTATTTCGGTATTAATGAGCTCTTCTGTGTATGTAGAGTTTATTCTAAATGTTGTTTTAATATATTTTTAAATTAAAAAAAACAACCTCCACCGCCATGTTAGCTTGATCCTACTTCACATATTAAGTTTTCATGCTCTGGATCCGAATCTTTAGGGTCTAATATATACAGAGTTAAATACCAAGTTTTGGTTACATGGGCTTTTCGGGTCTGTTTTTGCTGGGCAATACAAACAGTGTTTTGATAAATTTTAATTTCTTAGATGTTTTAAAATTATTTTGATGCATAAATATCAAAATTATTTAAAAAAAACTATATTTTTATTGTTATATTTATAAATAATATTTATTGATCACCGGCTCCTCTGATGATGTAAAACACTTTCTCTTCCTTGATAATAAAATACTAATAAGCATGTGCGTGTTTAACAACTCTGATGTCCAAAGGATTATCGGAGCATATCCCATCTCCTGTTGGCTCCTCATGAAAGAAATGATTACTACCGGAAACGAAGTCATCCGACCCTGTCCATTAACACTGACCCTGCCCGGGCAATCCCCGGGTCAGCGGGTCATCAAGTTGACCTGCTGGGCAGGTGTTATAGCTAGGCTTATATCTTGCAAGTGGTAACAGTCGAGGGAGTTAAACAATAATTACATAAATAACAAGTTTTAACAACTGAGTTCCATTAAACACTCGGAGAGCACAAACAGCAGTTAAACGAATCCAAACTACAAGCAGATCAAAAGGATAAGGATCTGGGAAAATGCAGAAGCTTCAGCCATCGAGCAAAACATTTCCCTCGACTGCTAGCGGAGGAAAAATAAATCCTCATTTTTCCTGAGTCCAGATCTTCACAGTCTTGTCACTGCCTATTGCGCCAGATGCGATCATATTCTGGGTGGGATGACAAGCTACTGATATAACTGTATCGGTGTGACCTTCCAGTTTCTGTACTACTTTCCGGCTTTGAAGCTCCCACAGGTAAATACAATTATCCTCAGAACCTCCAACAATGTACATTCCATTTGTTATGGAAAAGGCGGACGAAATACAGTATTTTGTGTTGGCATGCCCGATGTATGTCTTCAGAAATTTCCCGGTCGAAAAATTCCAAAGCCTCTGCAAGTGTATCATGTAGCAAATCCAGGTGAGAAGGCCAGACCACCTCAAAGAAATGAAAACCACCACATATAAAAAGACTGGACCCTCGAAAATAAAATTACAATGATGAATTCTCTAAAACAACAAGCCATCAAATGAAAGTTTTATGTGCTAACTATTCTCCCTTCTATGTAAAACAATAAATGTACACGAGATATATGTGCAAATACGCATTCAACGAAGAATGGGAATCATCAGTGAGCTTTTTTAAATAAAAAAACACTGAGCCCAGAATGTGATTTTTACTCAGCATATTTTCCATATAAAATTATATACAAAGCCTCCAGAAGCTAGAACCTATCCCGAGATGTGGACAACTTAATCACATAAAAAAATTCCATATAAATGCACAGAACATGGAAATACAGCGAGAAAGTGAGGTGGAAAGTTAAGGATGACAATGCTATATATTATCTGCACCCTGTTATTCAAGATAGCAGAACTGCGACCATACAAAAGAATAAATAAAACAATGCTTACAACAATATCAACTGCATTTGCATGGAGTTATATGAAAACCGGCGTAATGTTCCACCATGAGAAATCATTTAGACAGAAACTCATGAATTCATCAATATGGATTGATAAAACATAAAATAGAAGTAGCCTCTAAATCGTAAAATGAAAGCGTGCTAATTAGCAGAAAATTCTAGTGTAAGCTCATGACATTGACATATCATTCGGAAGAAAACATTACAGCTACCACTAATCAAATGTTTGAAATTTCCAAGACAAAAACTAATATAGACAAAAACTAATATTCCAAATTCCAAAGCAACAACTATTAGATTAGAGCAACGAAAAAGGAAGAATCTTGGCATACCAAATTGTTGTCCAAAGTGCCAACAAGAATAAACTTTCCATTGGGCGAAAACTTGACAAAGGAAACGGGCGGATTTTCATCATCAATCAAAGTCTTGATACAATGACCGGTCCCAGCATCCCAAATCCTACACAAGCCATCATAACTGCTGGATACAATAAGCGAGCCATCTCTATTAAAATCAACACATGTAACTGGATCCGAATGGGCAGGCAACACCTTCAAACACTTTCCACTCTTCACATCCCAAATTCTAACAGTCTCATCAAAAGAACCCGAAACAATCATACTGGAATTTGGGTTAAAGCTGACGCAAAACACATAATTGGTGTGCCCGTGAAGGGTTTTGATGATGGACCCAGTTGTGACGTCCCAGAGGCGGAGGGTTTTGTCGTCGGAGGCAGAGACAATGAAGCGTGAATCAGAGGAAAAGGCAAGGTCGGAGACGCCTTGTTCGTGGCCGTGGAAGTCATGGAGAGGAGTGATTGGGGAACTGGGAGGATTAGATGGGGAGAGCGAATAGGTTTTGATGGTTTTGTCAGCGGAGGAAGAACCGAGAAGACGGCCATCGGAGGAGAATTTGACGGAGGAGATGGAGGATTTGTGGCCTTGTAGGGTTTGGGTTAGGGTGTAGGGTTTGGGGGACTCGATTGGGTCTGGCATTTTGTTCTTATTGTGTTGGGAGGGTTTTTGTCTTGAAAGGTTTTAGGGCTTTACCTGGTTTTAAGGGAAGAGAGGGAGGGACAGGCGTGTACGACAGAGACGAAGGATGATTTAGGAAGTGGGTTTTATGCCTAACCAACCGGTTTTGACTTTTGACAGTGTCAGAGCTTCTTCTTTTTTTAAAAAAAAAAAAGTGTTTTTGAGAAACTAATTTTTTTTTTATATATATTTTTATATCAAAAATAAATTTTAAAAAATAAAAATATATATTATTTTAAAATAAAAAACTTTAAAAAACAATCACTTCCAATCCAATGATATCAAACAAATTTAAATTTAAAATATGTATTATTTTTACAATTTATGATTTATCCGGAAAAAAAGTATGGACTATTAATATTATTATTAGTAAACTTTAATTAATTATTTTTTTTATTAAAATGATAATGTTTTGTTTTTCTTTCTTGTTATTGACTTCAACAAGTTTAACTAGGGAGAATCATAAAATATAGTTAAATGAGTTTGGTTAGGTTAATAACTTGGTTGATTCCTTATATGTTTGTTATGTAATATAAATTATCCTCACTTCAGCACATCAAAATATTTTTTAAAAAATCTAATATGAGATAATTAAAAAAACACTAAAATAAAATATAACACATTAATATTTTTAATTAAAAAGTATTTTAAAAATAATATATAACACATTACCAAACAAATACTGTTTGTCTTTGTCTATAGTTGTCTTATCATTTTCTTTTCTTTTCTAGATTCTCCTTTCTTTTATTTTTTTAGATTATAATTATTATCTTCATTGTTTTCTTTTCTAGATGCTACGTGTGATACTTTTTAATTATTGTGATGTGAAGGCAAATATTAAATTAAATTTATCATTTTTATTGTTTTCTTTAGTTAAAAAACACTTTTTTTCTAGTAATTGTTCATCACTTTCATTGTTTGCAAAGTGTTTTATATTAACCACATCAAAATCATTTTGAAATATTTTAAAAAAATATTAATTTGATTGTTTTTTAGATAAAAAATGCTTTAAAAAATAAAAGTTGCACAATATCAAATAACACTAAATCTGACTAGCTACTGCTTTTGAAATTTAAAAACCTAAAACATACATACAATTTAATTAAAGAGATTATATTGAAAAGATAAAATAAAAGACAAAAAACTCAACTTGAGTCCACTCAAGCTATTTTGTCAAATATGTAATATGATCATGAAATCAAGATAATCTCGTAAAAGACTATTTGAATAAAACATTGAAGCTCACATTTTAAACAACTCAATGTTTAATGACAACAAAAACAATCAATTTAAAAAAAAAACACAAAAAAGGACTCATGTTAATTTGGGTTAACCTACTAATCTTGCAATGCAGGAAACGAGATTGAGATAACTCGATAAAAAAGTGAACAAAAGGATCATGAAACCCAATCCACAACCAACTTAGTGTTAAATGATAGAATTGAAAATAAATAAATAAAAAAACCAAAGACAACTCAAGCTAATTTTCAAAACCCGCGACATAGATCACAAGCCCGAGACTAAACTTACAGAAGACAAACTCGAAAAAATCACGAAGTAAAATCCTCAATTAACAAAATACCAAGGGATGAAATTGAAAAACAAATTCAATAAAAAAGCATACAAAAATTAGCAACCAAAACAATAAGGATTAATTTGACATAGAAATAAAATGAAACAAAATACTTAGTGATAAAATTGAAAAAAAAATTAAGAAAAGAATAAAAACAAAACAAATAGTTATCAAAAGAATGATTGGAAAGCTCCCAATTTTAGTAGGTAATTAATAAAAGAAGAGAGAAAAGTGAAGGGAGAAGAAGAAAGCACGTAAGAGCTCAACTACCACGACTCCATTGTCATCGGTCGTACCATCAAGAGGCAAGATTGTTAATTATGTTCCATTTGATGTGTTTATATATATATATATATATAAATTTCAAAATATTAATTCAACAAATATAATTTTAATTCAAATCCGAATATAAACTAATTTGAAATTATACAATTCAAATTTCAAACCCAAGTAAAAAAATAACGGTTAAACTAATATAACTCGATCGACTCAATGAGTCCAAATATAACATGGACGACTGATAAAAATATAGTTTAACTAAAAAAATTAAGACGATATTTTCTTAAAAAAAATATTGAGATGACAATATATTAAATCAACTCTAGTCAACATGGATTAACTTTTCAAATATATGACTTGATTCATGAGACCATAATAATTCTAAATGCAAATCAAAGAAAATTATAAAGCTTAATTCCTAATAAATTCATTGTTAAATAATGAAAATGAAAAAAAAAACTTAATATGAAAAAAAAACACCATACAAGAACTTTTATGAACAAAATTACAAGAATTCCACTAGCAATCTTACAAGATTTTTCTAATATCTGATTGCTCTACAATTAGACTTTTCTAATTTTAAAATATATAAATATATCAAGAGACATTTCGTAAAATTTTAGTTCAATCAAACAATGAGATTAATGGATATAATTAATACTATAAAACTAGACATTACTTAAAATACTATATGGATGGAAAAGAACCAAAATGTTTTAGCTGGAATTTGGACAGAATTTCAAAAATAAGTTAAGATTCTGATTAAGATGAAATCTAATGTGACTTGAGATGAAATCTAATCTGACTTGTCTTGTATTTTAAATTGAAACAATATATATTGACCATTCCATATGGAATAGAACAAAACAAACAACTTTGTCATGAAAAACTTTGTTCGACCAAGAACCTGATATTGACCTTGCAAATTAGGACGTGTTTGATATTGCTTTTGTTTTTGTGGTTGAGGTTTTTAAAAAATAATTTTATGAAAAATACTTTTAGTTGCGGTTCATAATTGAAATTAAAGTGTTTGGTTAAAACTATGGTTGAGTTTGAGGATGATAAAAAACAATTTCATGTGGAGAGAGAGACCGTCGATTGCTTCACGCTTCAAGCTGTTAAAAAAATGAATCGCGATCACAGGTAAAAACATCATTTTTCAACTTCTTCTAAATCACAGTTTCAGTTGATTTTTTTATGAGTTCCATAGCAATTTAATCTGTGTTTTTGCATTACCAAACGCCACAAAACTACTTTTTGATCGAATCTCGGTTTCGATTGTAATACCAAACAACCACTTAATCCTTGATGAAGTACCGAGAATGGACTTCTCTATTGACCTTGCAAATTAATCCTTGATTTCGACCAAAAAAAGAACTTGATATTTCTTTAACCTTCAAATTCAGTTGAAGCTCTAAGTATTTTAAATTAATTAAATTGAATTTTATTTTATAAAATCAAGAATTAACCAGCCGATAAAACATTTCCTTGTAAATATACAGGATCCTCGTATGCTGGAATAAAAAATAAATTAATAAGAACAATTGCATTTTTTTTTTGGTAATAAGAACAATTACATATTAAAACAACGTAAAAGGACCAAATAAGAAAGAAAAAAAAACTAAGAAAACAAAGCATAAAAAACCCCGGGAACGAGAAGAAAAAAAAAAGGATCCATAAATGAAACCATGAATCTCTTCTCATGCCACAGCGTTTAACCATTATAATAGCGGTCATGTACAAGCCAGAGCGATCAAGCCTTTAACAATCTAGATCATAAAGTTTTTTAATTTAATTGTTTTTTAATAATAATAATTAAGAGCATTAGGAGTAAGAGACGGGGTTCTCTCATATCTTCAACCCCCCCTTCTTAATACAATATATGTTCAATAATAATTAAATTTATTTCATTAAATTAATTATAAATTCATCTCTTAGATTAAGCTTTTTTGGGATTTGTTTGCATAAATTTGATTTGTTCGGGGGAAATTACAGGTATAGGAGATTATTCATATTCACAGTAGTATACATACAAAACCTCCATCGATGGACATGGAGATGTGTGAAGCAGATGATGATCTGAGCCCCCTTGATACTCAAGCCTCAACACTTCAAGTTCTAGCAAAGCTGGAAAAATTGTTTTCCAGACTCCAAATCATGACCTACAGACGACTGGGCAATAGAAGTGTACACCCAGAAGCACAAGAGTGTACGGTCCAACTAACCTCACAAACTTTTCATGGCTGTGTATGCAGAAACATGAATGTCGTAGCACTCTGCATTCCATGAGAAGTCCTTAACCATGGCATCTACTATCTTCTGCTTCCATTTTGATGGGTTGTTCTTCTGCAGAAAAGCATGGCACCATTAAAATAAATTAAAGACAAATAAAAAGAGAAGAATAATCCCGTGACCATTCAAGTACTTACAATTTCATCTACAGCCTGGCTCAGAGACAAATATCCAAAGGCAGAGCTAATGAACTGTGAAAATCTAGTGGTCTCTTGTTCATGAGCTACAAAATGTCTGTAAAAGAGCTAAAGAGAGTCATTCTTGCTTTTAAAAGGGAGAACAAAACGTACAGCTGTGAAATTGCTTAAAATTTTATTTACCTGAATTTGTTCTCATTGGATGTTACTGCAACCGGAGCTGCTCCATATTTCAACGCTTTCAGCTACAAATTTCATATTACAAAGATAATGTGAAGTCAATGAAACAGCTTTTGAAACAGACAAGCGTATCACACACACGCATATATATATATATTGAGCAGTAACATGAGGAAAGAAACTGAAGTGGAACTTAAGAGATGGTGCAAAATTGATGAAATGAACAAAGATGACCAAGACATTTTAGCCCGTACCCCCGAAGCCCATATGAAGTTAGGGGCACTGAAAGGAAAAGGATCGGTAAAAGAACATGAGTGCAAATCAGTATAAAGAAAAGAACTTTTTATTCAATTATAAGCACCATGGACCCTCAGGAATACAAAGCTAAAAAGGATGGACTAGCAAATTCCAGCAGCGCAATACAGGGTAGGAAGCAGTTTACACAATTCAACACTTGTTATACACGGGTGGGCTTGTATGGAGTGTTTCTTTCTTCAAAGAAATGTATGTGTGATTGATCTCTTTAGGCCTTCCCAAGTTTTATTTCATGCAGGTGATAACTTGGATTTCATGGATCTTCCAGACAAGAAGCAGATGCAATGGAGATTGTGTTTTGATGAAAATAATTATCAACTTACTGGCACTTGGGGTAGAGGATCATGAAAAGATTGGCACAAGATTATGTCTGAACCTGCAAAGATCAGATGCAATAGAGCCTCATCATATTTGTTTACGAATCTCATAGTTTCATCCTGTGGACATTGGAGAACAGAACCAAAGATTAGAGCCTGGGTAGATAACAATGAGGGTAGTTGGGGATAGGGTACAAAGTAGAGTGATAGAAACTTCTTCAGAGACAAAAATTTAGAGTGAAGGAGCATGCAGAGAAAGATGGCATGAGATTATAGAATATCCCAAAGCATTACCACAATATATACCTTGCTGGAGTTATGTACATTTGAACTGTAAAAGCATCATTTGATGGGGTGGGGTGGGGTGGGGGGGGTGTTTAGATGCTTTAGGATGATTTTGATATGCTGATGCTGGAAAAAAAACTGAGACCAACAATTTAATGTTTTTTCTGTCCAAACGCACTTTTGCAAAAGCACTTGCATCACATTACCAAACACACACAGAATAGCTATGATTGTACCCTCTACCTTTAGTTCTTTCTGAAGATATTCCAGTGCTCCGTTTACACTTGTCACTTTGCTTCCCACGAAGATGAACTGAGCAGGAAACAACTAGACAAATCAAATTCATGTATATTTCTGTACAAAACTAAAAATTAAAAATGACAACAGCAGTTTTAACTGATTCATTCTGCCGCCAAGGAAAACTGAGAATCACTATTCTCATCACTTTCTTAAGTACCCTCATTTATCACCTAGTAAGTAGTTTCTCCATTATTCAGCCCTAAGCCCTGTATTATCTTCCAAGAAATAAAGATCCCAAAAACAAGTACAAACCTGGACATTATTTTGTGTAGCATTCCAAACTACCTTCTGTATATTCGGATCAAAATCCAATAATTCTGTGGATATGCATCCCACCTGATAAAAAGCATTTGAACTTTTCAGTTTGATGGTCTAACTGATATCCTGAGAAGTTTATTATGTTTCATACACCTTAGAATCACTTATTCTGAAAATTAATGCACTGGATCCAGGATATTTTAATTGCTATTATACATATGCTGTAGATGCTGAAGTTAAGAGAAAAAATGTGTAGAATAATTTTAAGCCAAGGAACAAGAAGCTTAAAAGCTACCACATGCCCCTAGGTAGAAAATATTGACCAAGGAACCATCTGTGGTACCTGTACTGTGTAACAACACCAAGCTACCACATTTTGAAAAACGTAGCTGTTAGCCTTTTTTTCTGTAAGGATCCTTGAAAGCATTAGGCTTTTTTATTTTTCACATCAAAATGAATAGAAAAGGGTGCATTTTGGCACTACACACTGGCAAGTCCAAGTAGATTCTAACTAGGATTTTATTCAGTAGATTTATTTTCTTTGCTAGTATAAAAGATTCTAATTAGGATTTTCTATGTTTAGATTGGTCCTACAGGCAACAACCCCCACCAAACACATGTACACCCTTCTAGGCAGAACACACAGGCTCCCCAACGAGTAATGATACAATAAAAAGGCTCACTTTGATAGCTAGGTCTATGACGGTGATGTAAGTTTAGGTTCCACCACTATTATTCATCCTTGGGTTACACATCCACACAACCATTGCGCCTGATCTCT
The DNA here is from genome assembly GCA_025169955.1 of Salix arbutifolia. Lineage (NCBI taxonomy): Eukaryota > Viridiplantae > Streptophyta > Magnoliopsida > Malpighiales > Salicaceae > Salix > Salix arbutifolia. Next base: position 663,290 of record CM045908.1, read on the forward strand.
GTTGCTCACTTCATCTAGTTCCTAATGCCTTGGCTTTCCCTAAGGTCTTTGTTTTGACTGCTCCCATTCATCGGTACACATAATATGCTTCATCTCACAAATCAAACATATCCAGCATTCTACCAATAATGTAAGCCAGCACAACAAATAAAAAAAGAATTGAATAATATATTCAAGTATTCCATCAATATTGTAAGAGAGTACACCACATGATAAGGTTAGAAATTCAGATTCTCTTGACAGTACCTTTCCCAACACAGTCAGATAACATAATTAAAAACTTAGATTCATTTGATATGTCATAACATGAAGCACAAATCGAAATCATTATTTCAAGATCCTATATGCAACACTTACAAGAACAGTAGATGAATTTCTGGATAACCCCAGCTGCTGCTGCAATGCAACTTTACAAATGGATTTCCCCTTTAGGTCATCTGCACTATAATTTTTTGGAAGAAATTTGTCCTTTGAAGGATCCCAGGTGGAGTTGTCAAACCCACAAGGAGAAACAAGCAACTTGTCCCTAAAACCAAGAATACCAGGAAATTTATTTTACCACAAAAAAAAGGCAAAACAAAAACATGTCCAATTATGGGAAGATTCTGAAAAAGGCCATCCAGTGTGGTATTAAAATAACAACATTACCAACAAATTAATGAGATGAGGCAAGAATGGAATCTAAAAGCTGGACATGCCATGTAACTCACTTGTGAATGGCTAAGGTAGGTTCTAATCCGTGACTGAAACTACTAATGATCCTTTCTTTTGAATACATTGATGACACTATAACAACTTTATTAGAGTACACAAGTCCACCCTGCATATTAGTAACAAATAAAATATTCAGGTAATGGAAGATGGAAAAGGAAGCTAGAACTTCAATACATGACAGTTCACATGTTTTAGATTATATGGTATTTATCAAGTGTCTAAAATTTTGCAACTTGACCTTCCCTAACATTAGATTAATCATGTGAAATCATAGTATAATGAAAGTTCTGTTTTTTTTATTTACAATTTTTTTTCTCAGTTTCTAAATATCCACGGAATTTGACAAAGGAAGAGCTTGGTCAATTTCACCACTTCAGAATCATACTAATTAGTTGACATGACAATAAAAAGTTCTTGCAACTGAAGGAGAAAATTTGCATTCCGGGATTGACCATTGAACAAAAATGGTTCACAATGCAACTAAAAGACTACAAATAAATCCAAATCCATATTCAGTATCCACAGTGTTAGAGCATCCAACCCAAAGCTTAAGTTCATAACTGGCGAGGCCACTATACCTTATAAAACATGAGAAGGTCCAAACTTCCCTGAAGTGGGATTTACTCACTCTAGGATCCCCTCTCATTTCTAGGCCCAAAAGGTAAATAATGCAAATCACTGAATCAGTTTTAGTCCAGCTATCAAGAACAACAGAGAGATAACTCCTCTCTGAGACAACAATAGCTGGCTTTGATATAAATACACCAAACAGTGGCAAGCTTTGGTACTGTGTATAAAAGCATCCGATCCAGATGTTTAAGCTGATTATGAGATAATCATGGGTTGCTTTTTTTCCAAGCACAACAAGGTCAGAACAAGCTAAGTATCACTCATATACTGCATATCAACCATCATATATAATCAATATGGAGGTTATTCGACACAGGAATCTACTACAATTAATCAGATTGATTATCATGTGACCTGGTACGTTCTCATTCACTGACATATAGCAAACACACAACAACTTTCAATGGTTTCTTTGATGCAAAAAGTTAATAATAAAGATGACACAAAATTAATCCTTGCAAGGTAGCCAACTACCATGCGAATTTGACTTGCAGATCTAATGATTCTTTTTGTGGCTAATTTCTGAAAGTGTAGATCCAAGAAGATAACTTACCAAACATGTAGAAGAAAAGGAGCAAGAGATAGTACAAGACTACAAGTAACTATAGAAAAACATTTTAGCTACATAGAGGACTATTGAAGAATTTTTTTACTAAAAAGAGATAAATTCAGAAGGGAAAAAAATGATAGGCAAAAATATTTACCTTCAGAACATTGACAAGATGTGTCATAGTGTGATCTTGTAAACGGTCAGGGCGGTGAAGACTAGCAGGATCAAGTCCACATAGTGCTAGCTTATCAGGTTGCTCAAGGCACTAAGACATTATAACAGTGACATTATATTATGTTCAGAGCAAAAGGTCCCAGCCAGAACCAGTAAAGCCGGAATGGAAGAGATGTGAGAACAAACTTGTGAGTCAAAGTCATGGCATGTCAACAATACTCTGGTTCCTCCAAGCCCCTGTGGATATGACTAACAAAAGCTATGATGACACAGATTTTAACAGAGTATTGTTTATGTTCCTTCTTCAACAGCAATAAGTACTAGAAAAAGGGATAAAGTAAAACAGGAATTCAAAATGACATTTAAAAATTCCAGGTAATAATAAGAATGCTTACAGCCAAGTCTGGCCTTTCACATCCTGAAGAAACAGAAAAGGTGTCACAGAAATAATGTATAGAGTAATGAAATCAAGGCTCCATGATCTGAACGCTGGGGTTGTTTGATGCAAAATCCAACACTACACTCAGTTCTACCTTTAGTTCTTCCATAAGTCCACTGGATCTCTCAGGCTTAACAATGAAGTCAATGCTCAGCAAAAAAATTCAACAATAGAAAAGGATATGGCCAAATCTCATCTCTTTCTCGTTCATGCTCCAAGTTGCTTGATGGTTAATTAGAACAAGATGTCCAATACCATGTCTTGAATATTAACAATTGCAAATTACTGTTTTAAGATGCAAGAACCTTAGTTTCTAGGCTAGTACACTCACGCACACAAAAGAGATTGAGCCAAACACCTCGCCCTCCACTTCAATTCTTATATGGAAAGGATATACCATCTGACTCAAAGACCATTATAAACTTGAATTTTCAACATGTTTTGCTTCTTTTCATGAATATACACATAGAAAGAGAGATGGAGAAATGATAAGTCACGAGGCAAACATCTGCACACCAAATCAAATAATTCATTAAGCCGAAAAGAAAGCAGATCAAGTTGCACCTGTTTAACGAAAATATCCCAAAAGAGTGGCCCAACAATAGCAGTTTCCCAATTGTGTATGTGTAATACATCAGGCTGCTTTCCAGATTTTGCTATATAATCCAATGAAGCACGAGAGAAATAGGTAAATCTGAAAGCATCAAACAAAAAAACACCCAACAAAACAAATTGTTATATACAGATTGTAGCAAACAAGCAAGGAATAAGTTGAAAGAAATTGCATAAGGAAACTAAAGTTATGTCAGTTCACTTGTGCACAGTTCAAAATAAAATCATATGAGAAAAGGTCTCATACAAAGTTCTGACATGTAAAATAATTCAAACTGCCCACTGCTTACTCTCTCATTACTGATTTGAAAATATCTGTTTATATATGTTTTATTCCCTCAGAAAAAGATGTCCAAGCCAGTCTTTCTGTCTTCATAAAAAAATATATATATCTTTGGGTTGGAAAGGTTCCACATGAGTACTAGAGTAATAGTAAACTTGTTTTTCTACTATTGAAATCAACTTAATAAATATACGAAAGTTATATTTGGGTGCTTACAAAGTCATTTTCATTAGTCACTTTCTTTACACCATCCATTACTCATGTCGAACATGGGGATTTCCTACAACCCTATAGGATCTACATATTATCACAAGTGAGAGAATTTGAAAACAGTGTTAAATAAGTAATTTGTAAAATAAGCAGTAACAGGAATAGTTTTTACCAACCGTTCAAAGTCATCTGAGTATCCATATACCCTTTCACGATCAAAAAAGGATGAATAGTACAAAGGTTGAATGAGAGTGACACCAATGCCATGGACAATGCTGAACAAACAGCATTAGCAATAAGATCAAGGTAAAGAGCTTAAACAATGAAGGCAATGCATGGCAATATCTCACTTGTTTGTTGATAAAATTTCTCCTGTGTAACAATCGACTGAAATGGAGGTTAATCATTTAATAACAGCATCCTGTATCAGGAAACAACCGCAACTCACCCAGTCCAAATTCTGTTTCCATGCAATTGACCATTAAAATATGAATACAACTCTGCCTCAATTTCTCGCAGTCCTTGCATTTCAGTGAGGTCCAGACACGCATACCTTTAGGGAGATGACATAAAATTTCAGGCTTCCAATCTAGATTCTGGTGTATAATAATAATAAATACCTAGCACAGCAAATATTCAATGAATTTTTCATGCTGCGGTCTGTTATAAATTGACAAAACTTCCTACTACAGGTAAATTCATCTGTTTTCTTAATTCAGTAACTAAGTAAAGTTCAAATGGGGGGGGGGGGGGGGGGGTTACTACCGTAGCCCAGTACATTTTCTACTAATATTTGGTATTTGGCAGCAGAATTTGATTGTTCGAAAGAAGTCCTGTGTTCCCTTACAATGCCAAGGGTAATTTTTCCCCAGTGCAGCTCAACTAAGATTGATAATGTCCTACAAACTTGGAAGATGCATGGTGAGCTTCTCATTTTCTGGTTTAGAAATTCCAAAATCAATGATATATAATAATAGCATGCTCAAAAGAGGTGTTGACACCTTGCTGTGCAGAACCGAAATTGGGAAGATATAGAACCCAATGTGAGGAATTTGATTACCATACTCTGATAGAAACATTTAGCATACTTGGCTGTGACACGCTTGGCCTAACTGTAAGTTAAACAGTTCTAGTGAATACACATCTTTATAGAAACACTAATAGCGCTCAATACTGTTTTATGGATTGTAAAACTACACCGAACCATTATCTATAAACAAAATTTTGAGAAGAAAAGGATATCTTTAAACATGCAGGATACAGTCTCATGGAGCTTAACCAACAGAGTATAGGCATGCTTGTGAAAAGAATCCGTACCACTTCTTGACAGAGAAAAATAGGATAGCATTGACAAAGTTCTACAAAAAAGTCCCTGACAAGAGATTGAAATAAATATAAAACACAAAAGATGAGGTACATCAATTACTTTGGCAAAATAACCTCCACCATGTGTCCTTTTTTCTGCAGTGCCTTTGATAAGCCTGTCACATATGATGACAAGGACCCAACCGATACCAGTGGTTCCATTTCAGTGCAAATTTGGATAATGTGAAAAACATTCCTGAATTTAAATTAGAATAATTAGCATCAAAATAATTTACAGTGTGAATGTGATAAAAAGCATCAAGATGTGGTACACCACCCCATGTAAGTTTATACATTGAGACTATAATATATATATAGATATAGATATAGATATAGATATAGATATAGATATAGATTTAGTAGCAAGTCAACACACACACATGCATTTGAAAGTGCTTTTCAAAATGCATTTGGGCTGAAAAAAGCATCAAAATAATTTTTTTCTGTGTTTCTAGATAGTATTGATATACCGATGCTAAGAAAATAAAAAAGCACCTACCAGTGCGCTTTTTCAATAAAGCATTTGCACCACATTACCAAACACATGCGCACATGTGCGTTTGAAATGTGTAAGATTGAAAGTGCTTTTCAAATTGCCTTTGGATTGAAAAACATCAAAAGAATTCATCTTTTTTTTTGGTTTTGATATAATGATGCTAAGAGTATCGCAAAACACCAACTGATGTTTTTTTCAGTTCAAAGGGCACTTTTGCAAAAGCACATACGCGTTCGAAAGTGTTTTTCAGTGTGCGTTAAAAAAAGAATTAGTAGCAAGTCAATTCACACATACGTTTGAAAGTTGCTTTTAAAAGTGCGTTTGGACTGAAAAGGCATCAAAATAACTGATGATGCTGAAAACAACAAAAAACACCTATAGAGTTTTTTCAGTCCAAAAAACACTTTTGGATGAAGTAATCTTTACTTATCGGAGAAGTGACGGAGTTTTGCCAGAAGCTCAGCGTCAGTTTTCTGCTGGATGTCGAAGAAAACAAGAGCTACACTAAACTTGTTACCCATGACTGTTTTTCTCAAACCAGAAGCCTCAGCAGAATCAATCAAGCCAGTTAGGACCATTGAGTCAATCCGAAGCAGCAATTCCCACCACAATGATTGCTCATTTCCTTCAGAAAGCGTAGTCATTAATATAAAAAAATTTGTAATCAAATATTTATTAAAAAATTTAACCAAAAAGAATAAATTCAATCACCAAACCTAATTTGTTGACAGCCTCCGATTGCTGGATTTTATCAAGCAACAACTGCTTCTCTCTGTTTGCTTTATTGAGCTCTTCAACAGCCACAAGGCGTTGTTTGTTTAAGTAAAGAATATCTAAAGCGAGAACCATTAATCACTCCTTTATTTATAAAAAGAAAAAAGAAAAAAGAAAAAGAATATCTAAAACGGATACCATAAATTATCCTTTATTTATAAAAAGAAGAAAAAAAAGACAATTACTTACTCTGCTGAGCTTCTTTAAAAAGCTCCCAAATGTCATTATATTTCTCTTCCTCCTCTTCTTTAAGTAAGCCATTAGCGTCTCCTCCATTGTTACTATTCTTGCTGCTGCTGTTGCAGACGAGACAAGATGATCACTCATTTGAAATTCGAAAACAGAACTAGCATTGACTAATTAATTACCTGAGGGAGCAGCAAACTGTTCGTCGAGCTTTGACTGCTTTTTGGTGATGGATAGGTGGATTGGATTTTGGGAAGGCAGTGAGTGAGAGGATGGCAGAGTTTATTACAGTCTCCATTTTTGTTTACTATTTATTTATTTTATTTCGTTTGAGTAACTAACCCCGATGTTCCGCCCAAGGCAAGGGCCATTTTATGAGGTCAAAGGAAAAGGAGGTGGCGGGCATGACACATGTGACCACAGCAGCAAATGAGCCCCTGCTTTCATCACCGGCCTCAACTCAGTTCTAGCTTGTTTATTATGAATTTTTTTTAAGATTATATTGATATAAAAATAAATTGTAAAAAATAAAAAAATATTTTAAATAATAATAATATCAAATAAACTCAAAACATAATTACGAAATTCAGCTCAATGTAATACGAACTAAAAACTTGGCCAAAGTCGAAGAATCAATTTACAATTGAGTGGTTGACATGATAAATTCAACTTATTACTTAATTGATTTTGTTTGAATTCTCGATTTTAAAAAAAAGAAAACTACATTGAGTTAACTTTTTATATAAAAGATATTAAAATAAACTTACTTTAACAACCTACTCCATCTACAAAAGGGGTTTTGAACATTTGTAAAAAAAAACCAGCAAATTGGGAATTTTGAAGCATAAATTTACGAGCAAATTACTTTATTGGAGAGAAAAGTTGAGATGAGAGCTAATTACCATCATCCCATCTAAATAAATGATGTATTTACACAGAGTTTGAACGATTAATTAAATCCCGTAGCTAAAATGGGTATTGAATGGAACTTTTTAAAATATTGAAAAAGAAAAGACTTCTTTGTAATTAAAATAAAATCTTCTGGTTTATAAAATCGAGGACTAATAGATAAAACAAATACAAGAGGATGAGAGCGAGAGGTTGGGAAAAAATTGGAAATCAACATGGTTTCAGGAACCCTGTCTTCAAAAATTAGTTGTAAGAAACAAGGAAATGCAAACAAAAGCAGGCACGAACAAGATTTAATTTTTGTACTCCAAACATTTTGCTGATCTCTCTTATTCTTCATCTCTTTTTTTCCTAGACTTTTAATTATTCTCCACTACTATTAATAAATAATACATCAAACACTGAACACGTTAAGAAACAATAAGAATCCAAACGAGTCTCGAGGACATCATCATCTCATCGATGACTTAGCTTGCGCTTCTTTGCCAGCTTTCTCTCCCGTTCTTGCCGCTCCTCCTCTTCTATCAACCGGAGTTGCTCTTCATCTTCCTCCCGTGCGATTCGAGCACTGCATCACCATGCACATGCATGAATCAATCAAATAACTACAGGCTGGATGTGATTCAAAACATTATCCCTGAGCTTGATAGGATGGCTATTCTTCTTTGTGATTTCCTCACCAGCCACTCAAATCAAAGCATATTTACTTGTGAAATATGTTTTGCCACAGCATGCTCAAGGAAAAGGAAAAGTAAAGATCTTGATTGATAAATAGGACGGGGATGTTAAAAAAAGAAACGCAAGTTGAGAGCAAAATCAAGAGTCAGGATACAGGAGACAGTGGATAACAAAATTCAGTAGCATTCTCGTCTAAGATTTACTTTATGATACTAACCTTCTCCTCTCTTCCTTCATGATGTCATCGAAATTTGCCTCCATGTCACTATCATCACCATCATCGTCATACTTACCCCGATTTTTATTTCTGCAAGGAAATAGCAGTGACTTGTATAAATGAAATTACCTCAAACCATCTATAAAGACCACATAAAAGCATCAACAACAACCCAGGCACATAAGTTGACCAATCAAATCCAATTCAGTTGTGAATCCAAAAGTAAATCACCCAAAACCATATCTCAGCTTGACAACCTCAAATCACTCTTACAACACACCATGAAAAATTAGAGGGAGTGAAATTGACTGAGAAGCTCTCTAAGTCATGAGATCATTACTTGAGAAAAATATGTATTAGGCAGATTGATTATTCAGCAAATTAACAGCAAGAAAGGTTTGGAAGGGAAATGAAATAAAGTGGAAGGGCAGAAGCAGCAGCTTTACCCTATTAATTTTCTGAGCATACTGAAAGCATCCTCGTCATCGGAGCACGCATTAGGGAATGGTCTGACAGGCTTTTTCTTGGGGCGGTTATCTCGTAATGATGCATGAGATGAAACTTGCTTGATTGGCTTGTTTATCTGTTAATATTCCAGGCAGGAAGTGAGAGATAAAGAAACATTTAACAAAGATTATGTTGTTGTAACTGTTAAAATATAAAGAATGGGCTCAAACCTGAGATTTTACAGTTGACAATGGTTGTTTCGGTATCGGTCTAGCCTTACTGTGTTCTTGTAATCCTTTTCTCTGTTCCCAGTGTTGCTTTGGAACAGATGGCTTTGAAAGGTTTGAAGGGAGAGGTTTGCGCATAGCAGGCAGGATTTTCTTAGCACTTGGTGCTGAGGCCTTCTTCTGCATGATGGAAACAGGTGTCTTTGAAGGCAAGCATTTTGGCCCGGCAGGCCGGCCAGGCCCAGTCCCATTATTGCTACCTAACTGCCTTTTGGAGTATATCGATGCTGCATCAAGTTTATTAGCAGAAGTTGGCTTTTGTGACCCTACTTTAGAATGCATTTTGGCATTCCTGAAAACTGGCTTCCCTTCTTCACGAACGCCATGAATATTTCTGCCACTATTGCTGGAAGCTTGTTTGATCTTTTGTGGAACTTGAGCAGATCTCGCCTCTTGAACATCAGCAAAAAACCTGTATAAGTTTCCTCAATAAAAATAGCATTAAACTAACCCTGAATAATCAGATCATGAACAAAAGCAATTACCAGAATTTGGAGCAAAGACATTTCGGGGGGCAGGCTCTTTTGTAGGAGCTGGGAGCTCTGCATCATCCGTTAACAAGAAAGAATAATCTCTTGTATCCTTGAGTTTTTGGGCTTTTGTTTTTACCTGCACATTAAGAGAAAATCAATGTCATTGATCACTACAAAAGAAAGGAAGAAGAAATGTAAGGAGCTGCTCAGAATACCTCATTCTTTACTTTTGGTACAAGTCCATGCGCTCTGTTTTTTAAACCTGTAGCTGTTGAGGAGGAGCTCTTTTTGTTCTGCAAAAGCAAACAAGATTGTGAAGGTAAGATCTCCATCTGAAATATACTAGCAGCTGTTTGCAAAAAACTTCTTTCCAACATGGCAACAAGTCAAATTCATAACAGCACTTGCAGTTGCAGATCACTGAAGGAAAGCAGTCCAGAAATCAACAAAACCCACAATGAAGAAACTATAGAACAAACCAATACAGAGTACAAAATCAGATCACACCTATACTACCAAGCCTACAGGTTTTAGTCAAAATATTGATTTCACTCGATACAAAGGCCCATTTCAAGTTGCAAGTACGAAATTTCATTTACACAAAAAAAAAAGGTAAAATGTTTTTTTACACCCCTAGAAAACTTATGGAATTATAGTAACTGACTGGTTTAGGAAACTACAATATAGTGATATACTAAATTTCAAGTATCAGACCAGCTGTTTTCACATCAAAATAGTTCCATATGGCTCCCTTTGGGACTAGCATCCTCCACCAGTCGGAAAATTATCTATTTATAAATTGCAAACACCAAAGCAACCTAGATAAGAATTTGCAATACAAGGCACCTAAATTTCACCAATTTTAAAACATATGTAACAATGCTCTACAAGAAAGCATTTGCATAAATGCTTTGTAAAAAGATAATCTGCAGCATGCATGTCACATGATTTGGAAAAAACAAGAGGTTTATGATACATACAGTATGCTGGGCGTTTGAAACACTGAGAGCCAAATGTTGGTTTTCTATTATTGACTTGCTTTCTTGAATTACTCTTTGAGAAATAACTGGCTGAGAAGGGCCAAAGAATGAACCATAACTGCAGAAAAATAAAGTTGGTGATGTGAAAAAAAACATTAAGAAAAATAAGCACGAGCAAACATGCATGAATTCTACAATTCCTACACAATTTCAGACTATTGAAGTTAGTCTCACAGAATGAACTTAAATGAAGAGACAAAAAATAAAACTTGCATGGTCAATTTTTTAGTGTGATATTCCAAAGGTGAGGCCACACTTGAGTAGCTTTAGACCCTGAATTAGTGGTCTATGTCTTTTACAAAATTTATAAGAAACCAATCATACCATCACCCTAACTATACTCAAAAAGACATGTTTGGCTGATCTTTTGGCTCCAATGTCACATTATTCATGTTAGATTAGGTTTTGATGACTTGAAGTTGGAATAGATTAGTGAAGTTATCAACATGATAATACTGTAGAATAGGCAAGGCTCATTCATATCAATCACTTAAATTCTCTGACGCTTGTGATGCATATGATACGTGATTCTCGCATGTAATTATGACTGAAAGATACACAAATAATTACAAACTGGACTATAAACATCCAACTGTCTCACTTAAAGAAAAAGCATTCTGTAAGGTTGTCTCAAACACTAATGTGTTCAAGTGTGGGCATGCATGTCTATGTTCACCAGAGGTTTGGCATTTACAAAAGGTCTACAACATTCAGTGTCAACATTCATCTTCAACATGAAAAAGCACCTCATTTCACCATGATGTCAAAAAGAACCAAGTTTGAATACATTAAGAAAAATGAACAAGTCACTCACTTATCTGATGGGAGTTTTTTCTTCTCATGGGATTTAGAAAGAGTAGAACCACTTTCCTTCCGCATCTTCTTTCTAATTTGTTCTTTAATCCGCTCCCTTAATTCAAGATATTCCACTTCCTCTACAGTGGGTTTTCGTTCTTCCTCTTCATATTCCTCCTCCACTTGCTCTTCACCTTCCTCCTCGTATTCATCATAATATTCATCTTCCTACATGAACATAGAACTGATTAATGAATGAAGAAGAAAAACCTTTATATATTCAAAAATAATTTTTTTGATATTAAACCTAGAAACAACAGTTTACCTCTCTATCATATCCTCTCATTGCGATTTCAAATCTTCAATTCGATCAACAGAAAGTTGCTGAAAATACACGAAAACTGGAAAAAATACAAAAATTACAGGCTCAATAAGAAGTAAAATTCTCCCATAACCCAAGGCACGGCAACTCGTTACATTGTCTAACAACTTTTACAAAGTAAAAAAAAAATCATAGAATCAAAGTTTAACAATCTAAATTTACAAAAACCAGAGCACCTATATCAGCTCCAAAAACAAACAAAATTTAACACGCATAAATAATTACCTCCAAAACCACTAGATTTGACAAATACTTGCGAAATATTGAACCACAAAACATGAAAGATAGATCAGATCTATACCCATCATTAACTGGGTTTTTTATAATCGCTAATTTAACACAAAAAATCATTACACTGAAACACAATTGACAATATATATATAAAAAAGCGAGAGTCGATGAAATTGGAGCCAAATTCATGCAAAAAAGAGACCGGTCTTAAGAACACATAAGAAAATAAACTGAAATCGACAAAAAAAAATAACAACAGGAATTACCTTAAATTTTCACGAGAAAAGGGTCGAAACAGCGAGCAACAGAGAGCGGGACAAATCCGATTGAAAGAAGAGAGTCTAAAGACCTCTTAATCTATATGTCGCACACAAGCGATCGAGAGAAAAAGAGACGGCTTGTGGGTACATTAGGTTTTCGGGGATAAAGAAAAGGAAACGGGAGGAGCCTAACATGCGCCGAGCGGTGTTATGCGCACCCCATCCCAATTTACCGGCTTTTCTTTCTTTTTGGGCCTAGCGTTTACTTTTGTGGTCTCTTGGTACTCGATGATAGGTTCTACTGTGGAGTACTTGATTATGAACCAATCAAAATAAAAATTTATAACATTTTATTCACTCATATTTTATTTTTTTGACGGCTTAGAGATTTTTTTCGGATCAATTTGCGTGCAAATTCATATTTTCTTTATCTTATGGCTGAAGATATTTTCGAATCAATTTATCTACAAATCCTTGTTGTGATGTGATAATAGTATTTAATAATTTATTATTGTATATTGAGCGCATTAATATGTAAAGCGTAATATATTAAAAATACTTCAACAAGTATATTTCACTAGCTATATTGCCCGCGTTGCCGCGGGCATTTTTGTGTATATAATTTAACATAATTAAATCAAAAACGATAAATTTATTATTGTATATTGAGCGCATTAATATTTAAAGCGTTATATATTAAAAATACTTCAACAAGTATATTTCACTAGCTATATTGCCCGCATTGCCGCGGGCATTTTTGTGTATATAATTTAACATAATTAAATCAAAAATGATAAATTTATATGATATAATTAAAAAACATTATAGATTATGAGATAAAATGTGAAAATTTTTAAGTACAGTTTGTTGCGCAAGCATAAATAACATTTTTTAGAATAAAGGTACAGAGTTATAAAAGATCATAAAAGAGCGCGAACTATATAACATGCGGATCATTGAAAAAACAGACGTATGTTTACATGAAGCACGAAGCCAAAACCTTTATTTAAAATGTGACATTTAATTTCCCTGCTAATTAAATCAAAGACTTAAAAACAGTAGAAAAAATTTAATAAAAGAGAAAATTAAAAATTATAATAGATGATAAAACGAAAATAAAAATTATTAGCTGATTATTATCATTTAACTTGAAAATTAAACAAATTATTTGCTCTACGCTGCGGGCTCAGCAAATAATTTTTATAAGATTTGCTGGATCGATATTAAAATATAACATTTATATATGCAAATTTTAATATAATGAAATAGATTAACAGGCCCTATTATAATAATAGCAATATCGAAGTCATAACATCTAAAATTATCATTGTTATTACTATCAAAACAATAAAAATTATAAAATTATTCAGAGGGAATTTTTTTAAGAAAATAGGAAGCAAGAAAAACAATTAAATTATTATTATTATTATTAGGATTATTATTATTGTTATTAAATTTGTGCTAATAATGAAAAGAAAAAAACCAAAGACTAAAAAAATCATAAAAACTTTACCAAAAGATAAAAATAGAAAATTAAAATAAAATAAAATATATCATTATTATTACTGCCACAACAATAAAAATTATCAAATTATTCTGATAGGAAAAAAACTAAAAAACTAATAACAAAAGAGCAAGCAAGAAAAGCAATTAAATTATTATTATTATTATTATTATTATTATTATTATTATTATGTTAATAATGTAAAAAATAACATAAATGAAAGACTATAAAAATCTTCAAAATTTTAACAAAAGATGAAACAAAAAAATAAAATAAAAATTATTTGGTAAGAAAAAGTCAATTGACTTGACAATAAAAATACAGAAACAAATAAAAAAACTAAAAGAAAGAAGAAAGGGATTAAAAAAAAATGAAATATTAATTTGGAAATCATAAAAACAAAATAAAATTTAAGAGCCAAATTCTCTCGAAAAAATATAAACTAAAAAAATAAGAAAATTAAAAAAAAATAGAAATCAAGGCTAAGAGCACACTTATATATACATGGACAAAAGTTAGGATCATTTTAGAACTATAAAGAAATCAAGAGATTAAAATAATAAATTAAAAATATAAGGGCCCAAATAAAAATCAAATATAAAGGGATTAAAATCAAAAATTAAAAATATAAGGGCTTAAATAAAAATCAAATATAGAGGGATTAAAACGAAAAATCAAAAGTATAAGGGCTGAAATGAAAATTAAATATATTATCAATTTCAATCAAAGGACAAAATTAAAAAAAATGAAACTGCTGTACCAAATAAATTAAAGGAACCAAAAAGAAACCGAAAATCAAAAGTATAGGGACCGAATGAAAATTGCTTTATATAATTAGTTTTAATTGAAGGGCACAATTGAAAACAATCAAACTTTCAATTAAAGAAATCAGGAATAAAATCGAAATCCAAACCTCAGGGACCAAAATGAATTTTGTATATACATGAGGGACCGGACCTGACATTGGGCCCAAAGGAGAGAGAAAACGTACAACCGCCACAAAACCGGCCACCGCCGTTTACCCTGACATCTAGGACGCACACGCGCCGTGACGGGAGACAGAGGACCAGGAGGAGCACCGTACTCACCGGCGTCCGGGAAATTTTGGCCGCCGCATGGACCCGCACGTGCCGCTTCCATGGCGCGTTGGCGCTGCGCGACGCTGTCGCGTCCTGACGACGCACCAGCCGTGCAGAGGGAATAATAATAAAATATAGGCTAATTACCATGACACCCCTGACGTAACCCAGATCTACGAAAAAACCGGGGGGGAAAAGACGCCCGGGTCCCCGTTTATTGTGCAGTGTTTTGTCGTTTTTGAGGGCTTTTTTCGTCTGTGCACTGAAGGTGTGAAAAACAGACGGAGCCCCTCGTCCCTATGCACTATTTTGTCGTTTTCGAGGGGTTGATTCGTGAATACACTGTGCACATTGCGGCTCAATAAAAAAAAAGCCAAAAACCGAAAACACCCCCATAAAATAAACAACACACGCCTGATAATGAAGCCCATTTTCGTCACGACACTGCCACAATCCACAGTGAATTGTGAGAGGATGCACAATGCAACAGACCACGCGGTTTAGTTGTTTTGTAATTTGTACGAAATTGTATATAATTTTTAAAACGTACATGCTATTCATGCTATTTAATATTATTTATTTATATTTTCTCTTGCTAAGATATTATTACAATTCTCTATATATGCGTGTAATAAAATTGAAAAGAAAAAAATCATTTTTCATAGAAAAAAACTGAAAAACATCTGCAAAATTAAAATAAACTCCAAAAATATTTATTTCTCGAAAACATTCTTACATCAATCTTATTTTAAAACTCAAATTGTTTTAACAAGTTAACCGGGTAATAGAACAATTCCATTAAAAAAAAAAAGAAATTTAATTGGTTTGATCAAAAACCTGTGTTCTCAATGATCTAGCCGGCTTGGTCATGATTTAATCAAAACTCGCCCATCTTCTTCGAGTAAAATTATAGTTTAAAAATTATAATTTTTAAAATTATAGTTCACATAAACAATTATTGAACATTTTATGATTTGCATCTTCTTCGAGTAATGGCTGTTCAAAACAAGCAACAACTAAACACTAAAATTTATTGAACACCGATACAAATCCTCTACAATCTCTAACAAAAACCACCATAAATATCATACAAACCTAAACAAATGGGAGTCGGGTTAATTACAGGTCAAAAACCAAAGAGATTGAAAGCACCATTGCTACAAGAAAGGCTCTTGAAATATTTATTTTTATTCATTTATATCCCCATTAGCCACATACTGCCTCTAAATATATAGAAAAACTAGAAAATCTTTTGGACCTAGAAAAGCTGTTCTTATATAGAAATATTTATAATTATTCATTTACACCTCTTCAGGGAAAACACTTTATATAGAAAAACTAGAAAATCTTAACAATACTAAATAGAAGAAATAAAATAAGAAAACTATTGCCTCTAAATGGAAAAAAAATATATAGAAAAACATAAT
Source organism: Salix arbutifolia (assembly GCA_025169955.1). Lineage (NCBI taxonomy): Eukaryota > Viridiplantae > Streptophyta > Magnoliopsida > Malpighiales > Salicaceae > Salix > Salix arbutifolia. Next base: position 679,452 of record CM045908.1, read on the forward strand.
AATAAATAATAAAAACAAATAACTAAAAAATATTTATTTTCCAAAAAAGAAATATATTGTATCAAGGTGTATATGTTTTTTATGGGAATTATTCTCAAGTTTAAAAAACTAAAAGTGGTAATATATATAAACATCATTTCATTAAAGATCAATACTATATAACAAATCAAGATATCAAAATGAAATTACTAAACGCTGGCATCTTTGGAATGTAGGATATAAAAATAAAAACAACGGAGAAGTTATTTTAATATAAAAAAATATGTGCCTTTGGCTAAAAGCAGGGTTTCTTATTTTATTTAAAAGTAAAAATATGATTTAAAAGATGATATTTTTTAATTTAAAAGTACATAACAAAACACTATTTTTAGGGCTGGTTTGTATTTTTTGGGTATAGCTACCATGTTGTACCATTATTCGTAGTATATGATGAAACAAATGTGTTTATAAATGATCAAATTAGATAAATAGTATTTTTGAATTATAAACTGTTCAACGAGGATTATAACATTCTAAAAATAATTTAATAAATATATTTATTAATATTAAATAAAACTTACTTTGTCAAAAAAACAATTATTATTATAGCCCATTAAAAATGACAACTATATTTCCACCTAATATTTCTCCCTAACTTTTAAAGTGAGCCAAATATAATCAATAGATGTCACCTAAGCGCCATAAAATTTCTCAGGCATATGCATCATTTCCGCATTCCATCAACATTCGATAGCGAAACTTCAGATGCATATCGAATCAATTTTGCCTTTCGGAAGAAAACTTATGAAGACAGACATGTGTGCTTTGTATACAAAAAAAATGAGGGTGCATAAATTATCATCCCAGGAAAGAAGAATATTAAGACAACTATGCTGAATTCTGTTACAAGAATCCTGACCTGACTCTTCAAGCTCCGTTTTGGAATCTTGCTTCGTATTCATGGGTTGGCTGCAGAAGAGTACAAATTCTTGAGAAAATGGATAGACACGAAATAAAGCGAGGGCAAGCGGGCAAAGATGAAAAGAAAACAGTTGCTTTGGTGGTTTCTGCAATTTCTTAGTGCAGCAAACCCCTTCCTACACGGCGGAAGAAGGCGAACTTCCTTTCTTTTTCCAAGAACAGGAATAGAATATGTTGCTGCAAACCAAAAGGTAAAGGGGGCCAGCAGAAAAAAACAATGAAAAGCCAACTCGTTCTAATTGCTCTGCGATTTCTCTGATCACAGCCTACAGTGAAGTTATTCCTGACGAAAGAAAACCACTTCTCACTCCGGAGAAATGAAGGATCTTCCTTGAAACTAAATGAAACAGTTTAGAATTCCAGTTGTCTATCAGAGTTGCCTGTGCCTCTTGCTATGGAAATGCACATGACAAAACAAGTTGAAAACAACATTTGACCAGTCCAGAAGTTGAAGCCTGCAGAGCTCGAAGATAAAATCTCAGTGCTCAGTACAGGGGTATGAGCTGGGAAACTCGAAGTTCTGTTCTGAGCAGGTTTTTCAAAACCTCTCGCCCTAGGCTGATTTCCCATATGAATATGATGTACTTTCAAAATCTTTTATCTTGATTAAAGTGTCACTAGAATACAGAGACAATCAGGAGATTTGTGCAAAGTTGAAAATTCATACCATGAAAATTGCTAAAATTGACCTGCTTGCAAACCATCTCATGTGCATTGCACGCTGAGCTTTTGCTGCTGCTTCCATGCTGTCAAATCGTAGATACACATAGCCAGCACTATTCCTGCAGGTCAAAAAAACAGTTAGGAATGGAAATGTACGACCATCTCAACTCAAACCAGCACCCCTGCAGTTGCAAGCCTAAAACTGTGAACAAGGATTGCAGACAAAGACACATGGTTGAATTTAAAATAGAAATTCGCATGAATATGGCATTCTAAAACGGTAGTGGATTGGTACATGTGGAGATAACAGTTTAATCCAAATCTGATAGATGCCGATTCAAATGGATAAGAATTTTTTTGACCCATTGGATAATGGATAGGTATGCATACTGTCAAACTTGATCCGAAACTCACTCGAATCTAAGCCGAAATATATATTTATATTATATAGATATATTTGTAGAATATTTAGATTTTTTGTAATACAGTATGATATACACATACCTTAATATTGATATAATACACACACACATATAATACTTATTATTTTATTATTAAATATACATATACATACTTCAAATATATATATATATATATATTAATTTTTTTTATGTTTTATTGATTAATAAATAATAGTAGATGATGGATACTCGATGGCAGTATCGATATCAAAAAATCCTATTCACAGGTACCCATTGTCATCCCCGGGATTCACGGGTACCCATTGTCATCCCCGGGTACATGTCGACAACACAGCAATATCATACCCATTGAAAGCCCAATATTCTTTTTTCTTATAAATAGCTTCAGATGAAGTGACGTTCAGAAACCTCACTTGGAACTACACTCTATTGGTAGTGCCTGCAATTAGAGTTCTGATGGGGGGGGGTTCTCAATGAAAGTTCCATGTCACCAGAATTTGACAAGAAGTCAAAGAGAGTAATCAGGCGTAAGACAATAATCATTCAATAAGTTTGTTGGCACTCTCATATAGGCACCAAAACTCTAATGAAACCCTAAAACAAAGAAGCAAAAAGAATATGATTCTAAACAAAATATGATTCCTAATTAAACTAATCTGACAGGTCATAATAACCTAAAATAACAAGACTTTCTGCATGAAAAGCAAAAGCAAATAAGACAATATCTAATTTTCCTAAAACATATATGTTGAAATCTTCCATTCAATCTCCATCAGAGCACCTATAAAAAACAATAATGTGAAATGAGTTGTACACTTACTTGTCCACACAAACATGTTCCACCCGACCGTATCTTGAACACTCTTCTTCCACATCCTCTTTGATATCCAAATCAAAATCTGGTTCTGTCTGCAATATTTTTATGAGAATCAGTACTGCTCAATGGAGAGCTGAAAAACAAAAAAAATACCTCGGTGGCTCGATCAAACATATTCTTCAACAATAGACACTCGCTGGGTTGCCCAATAGATTCATAGGCAGGAGAAGGTAAAACTAGTGCTGGAAATGCTGCTGCTCCAGGATTAGTTTGCCCATTGACAAGCAAGCTAATGGCTTGTTGATTTGGAGCTGTTCCATTTAGCAAAGGTACTCCAAGAGAGCCTGCAATACTGGAAACAGAACAAGATTTAAGGCTAATGGAATTGATATTTAAAAAAAAAAAAAAACAAGATAGACAACCTTGTGGCAATGCCAGTCCGATCCAGCTTCTGCATAAGCAATGCTCTCGAATGAGCATTCAAGGCCTGAATGGGAAAAGTTAATTCATTACATCAGCTGGATTTTGGAGAAATTAAAAATGCCAGAAAAAGAAACAGTGCAACAATTGAAACTCTTTCCAATGCAAGTTAGTCCTCATACCCTCAAATCATAACGTCAAGAACTTTGACCTCAGCGAAACAATAACTAAATCATCAAACTTTGTTGCAGGCAAAATAATATTTCCAGCAAGCAAGATTTTCAAATTGGCATCAGCATAGTTGATTAACCTTAATGTCTTACGACCCTTGTACAAACTCGAGTCTCCATTTACTAATATGAGTTCTCTTATTCTGTCAAAACAGGATTCATTTTTGACAGTTTCAAATGGGAACCTGGGGTAAAAGCAGCAACTCAGGGGGCATTTGTTTTGCATAAATTTTTTTACTGTAAAACCCTTTACACAACAAATTTATGATGTAAGAAAATTGCAGTGGAATAGTGATGTTGATGAAAGTGATGGGCTGGGGTGTCGATGGTGACTAAAACAATTGAATAATATCATATGTTGTTTATTGTCCTTCAATTATTTTAAGGAATTTCATGAGCGAACAAATAAACCAAGTTTACAGGTTGACTTTAGAATATTTTATGAAAACACAAAAAAATGACATAGTGTAAGCGTAGTTAAAGCTAGGGTTCTCAAGCCCTATCCTAAGGTTACAAACCTAAATTGTAGAGAAAACTCTTTAGTGTTTTATTAAAAAATTTAATAATAATCTTCATCTCAAAATAAACTAGACTTCACTATTTGTAAGATTTTCATGCCCTCCATGTCATTGTTTGTAAGATTTTCATCCATGACTAAAAAATCATTGCTTGACACTAGCTTCTCCAGCTTAAGGTTATGAGACTGAAATTGTTTGTTAGTAACCTCTTTGATCAAGTTATCTACAACATGATTAGATAACTTTTGAAATTTTGCTTTCTTCAAACTCCTCCACCATGATTTTCATCCTTGCCTTTTGAGAATGTTGAACATAAGACAAATAATAATAATCTATTTGCTTATATACTCAATATAAAAATCTCTTTATAATCCTTGTATAAACTCCAAAATTAATGATTGTCTCAAATATTGCCAGGATGAAATTAAAGACATACCAATACGAGTTTTAAAGTCTAGAAATTCAAACCACCATATTCTCCAGCACCACATGAAAGTTTGCGTATGATAAGTCCTACATTTTGATGATAAGGAGCCTTGTTGAAATAAAATTCAGCTTCCAGCTTTTCCAAGCACTTAACTAACAGTACATATATATTCAAACCACCATTCTAACCTGCTCTTTCCCATTTATCTTACACATCTTCAATATATGCAAAACCCGCAAAGGGTTACAGAAAACATCCTGATGCAGGACAGCTTAGGAACTGTTCTGGATCTGACTTTTGGAGGCAGTTTGGAGATATATTAAACTGGATTTCTGCTGGGAATTGTAGAAACTATTAGAATGACACTAATAGGGTCTCTAAAGTTACACCTAGAGGATAGAGAAACCAAGCTTCACACCAAAAGGAGACTGAGTCACCCAATAGATGGAAATGATTATGCAAGTTCAAGTTCACTCATACAATAGATGGCAACATTTAACTCACCAATCCACCCCCATCATCATCATCGAAGTCAGCAGATTTTGCTCCACTTTCTTGTTGTCCCCCATGTTCTGTAACAGATGAAACCTGTATGTACACTAACAATTCATCAGACCCCAACATTGTCAAACTCATTTAAGGTTAAGACAGCAAGTACAAATAGTTGGCTGACAACAACCACTGCTATATTTAAAACATATGAAGAGAAACCTAGTCTGAGCTACAAAAACTTGAGTATACCTTAATAGTTCGACCTGCAATCTCCAATTTTCCATTCAAAGCACTTTGTGCAGCCTTGGCATTTTCAAGTTGAGTAAACTGTAGAAAAATGGATGAATTAATCAATCAACAAATGCAAATTATTAAATAGTACAAATATATTGCAATCAACAAGAGATTTTCACCGACTTGAACAAATCCGAAACCTTTGCATTGTCCTGTCTCAGGGTCAAGAGGCAGTTGCACAAGCTCCACAATACCAAATGATTCAAAAAGCTGGGTAACACAAAGATAAGACATTATGTATTATGTTATGTAGCTGGATCGAATTAGTGAAAGAAAGAAGATGGTTTCATAATTGGAAGTACTAATCATCTAACAACTACCAAAAAACTCAATCAGTCCAGGAAATTTAATAAGGCATAATACAAGACTTGTGTACTTCAAAATTCATGCAAACCATAAAGGCTAAGGGAGTCATTAAATGTTAATTCAACATCAAGGGCTGATAATAAGTAACACTTCCTTCAGCAGCATCAGTAGTAAGGTGAAAATGTCCCTCCTAGAGTTCATGAATCTGTAGTGAGCCTAAATCAACACAGCAAGGGGTCATTGACCAAAAGCTTCTCAAATTTCTTCCATTAGCATCCTATACTTCCTTTTCCAATTCAGCACAAGCTTAGCAAAAGCCTCGCAATAACCAATGATGCAATTGAGATCGGGTCTTTAAGAACAGTGGAAAGATAAAGCTCAATGTACCCAAATTTTAGTGGTTAATTTGAAGGGAAACTATGAAAGTTGCTTCTGGTCTTAAATGATTACTTGGTGGTTCAAAGAAAGTGATGGCACAAAATTAATTTTCATTTAAATAGTTGTGGTTGAAATGGCAATTTCTCTGATTTGTTGGTATGGACACCTCTGTGCATAATTATTATGTTACAGCTTATCCTAGCTAATAAAGAAAATTGATTATTACAAAAACAAAAGGTGAACTTGTTTGTCTTAATGAATGATAAACCAAATGAACTCTCAAATCATATTACCTGTCTAAGCTGCATTTCTGTCATGTTAAAATGCAAGTTCCCAACATATAATTTCCTGTCAACTGCTCCGAATGGTCCAGTAACACCACCTGTGCCACCACCAGAAGCAGTAGGCTGAACGAGGTTCTTTTCAGCCTCAGAAGGCTTAACCATTACAGGTTGTCCAAGAAGCAGTTGACCTGAAAGAGTTATTGCCATCGGCACAGACATTGAATCATAGAATTCAACATACCTGCAGTTATGCCAGTGCAGAAAATTAACTAGTCAGAACAAAAGAAAAGGAAGAAGAAATCAAACTAACAAAGCATATAGTAAATAGATGTAGGGAAACAAAAAATGTGTGCAGATAGCAGTAGTCTCCACTTTGATTTGTGCTTGAGCACAAAAAGCCCTCAAATCATAAACAAACAAGCATCAATCAATGCACAAACCAATGGCTCAATTAATACAATTTAAATGTTTTTTTAAAAAAGAACTAAGTTTCTGTTAACATAATTTCTTAAGAAAGATGGCTGCCAAAAGCAAACTATCCAGACAAAGGATTGACATTAAACCAAAATGGTAGCACCAATATTGAACTCCAGGACTTCTCATTCATTGCTCAAAATCTGGTCGCTTTACTTACAGAATACTCAGAAGAAGAAAATGGTAAGAGTATAAAACAAAATTAGGTTTATGTCATCTACCTTGAGTGCGCTGAGTGAATTGATTAAACATGAGTGCAAGGTATTCCCATCATCCCTCATCATTATCGCATTGCTATTGCATTTAAGAATACAGTTAAACTTGATTCTTGTAGTAAATATGCTAACAAGTAATTTAAAAGAATACATGTGCATAAGCATCTTGATGTTTAAACAAAAAGGCACACATACCCAACTCCTTTTGATCGCCTTGAATTTCTGTCCATTATCACACGAACATCCCTGACCTGAAAAAATCAAGGAAAACTAATTTCAAATCAACTTTTTGCTTCAAAGAAATTTCAGAAATTCAAACTATATAACAAAACACCTATCAGAAGGCAATTGCATAACTAAGATTAGTCTCATCATGTATATTATTAATTTTGTATCCTACAAGGTAATCAAGTTGTTGGTGTTTGAGTTTGATAGAGAAAGGATGGTGGCTAAGAAATCAAGGGTCCAGCAACTGAGGAAGAAGTTGCTGGGATGAAAGAGGAATAAGTTGAATGTGGAGTTCTGCATCCATTTGAGTTATGAATCCCTTGCGGAAAAATATAGTTCTATCATTATGATGGTGTTTGGAGCATCTTGTTCGAATTTCAAAAAATACAAAAGCATATGGGACGACACTGCTCCTTAATACCAAGATAATTCATTTAATGCATGTGCACCTTTTAACTCATCCCACATCTAAGATGAGACAAGAACGTCATTACAATACTTGTAACAGAAGCTGAACAACCCATATCCATTTCATTAACATACATTACCATTCTTCTCAGCAGTTTATCAGGCAACAAATCCTAATAATTCTCATACAAAGGAAGAAACAAAAAGGAGTAAATTTCACAAATAATCCTGTGTTTTGAAGGACGTTTCACCATACAACCTGCTATTTAGGAGCTTTAAATTTCTCATCCAGTAATTTCAATTTAATTGCACTTTGTATCTATCATCCAAGAGCTGTTAGTCAAATGTTAAAAAGTTTACTTTTCAGCATATTATATTAAATTAACCAGGATACCCTTATTTAGTAGAAAACAGTAACTGTAGTATTTTGTGTTATCACCAGCAAAAGCAGAAGTTATCAGGGTTTGGGTACTCATAATATAGTTTGGGAAAATATATCTTCTGGTTTTTTTTTTCTGGAATTGCTATGGACAGTATATTAATTTGGAGCATTTTCTCATGCTACTCTCTAATGAGCAAGCTCATTGCATTGATGAGAGTATACAAGGCACCTACGGATGCAAATGTGCTTAAATCTTAATGCGCTGAATCATTGAAGATTTTGTTTAAGTTGGCCTTCCAAGTACTGCTATATCACAACTAGTTCAAGATTAATCTATGGTTGGATTTTAAAACTCAAATCATTGTGTTGCTAGATAACTCGTTCATGTTATGATCCATTTGTACAAAAATATACTGCTTCTGTTTTGTTAAATCGATAAAGAAAAAAAGGCGAGATAGAAATATCAACAGTCAACCACCAAACCAAATAGAATCCAATTTCATGACTATAAGTGGAAAGGGAGAAAGGACTTAACAAGGATAATCAACTTGCACACTAAAATCGGGCTTACTGTTTTTGTGTCTGTCCCTACAAAAGGAATATTGTTTAATGGTAATCAACAAAAGAATTTGTGCTTTTTTAAATTGAAGAAAGAGAAATGAGAAATAGAAATATGTTCATTAGGACATATAGATAGATAGGTAGGTAGATAGATAGGTGGAGAGAGAGTCCTGATAAAAAGCTTAGCTGTTATAAACAAAGGGGCAATCAGAGTATTTAGAGAAAAAAACAACAGACTAGCTAACAGAGTCAAGGATAGAATGTAAAATTAAGTATATGAGGCAAAAGAGAAATTAGATCCAAAACATAGGATGAGTTGTGAGATTTAATCCAAAAAAAGTCAATAACAAAACTCGGAAAGACCAGAATGAGGTTACGTACAAATTTTATAAAATCCAGAAATATACAACTATTTTTGCTTTATATATATATATATATATATATATATATATATATATATTAAAGGTCACTAACCTTGCCTGCTTTCGAGAAGAATTCATACACGTCCCTCTCTGCCGCCTTCAAAGGCATCTGTCATTACAGAAATCCATAAGAACAGAGCAGCAACAATGTGAGAAAACAATGGAACCACAATATATCTATGATTCCATGATTTGCAATCATAAAAAAGAAGTGCAAACCATAAACCTGGTACACAAAAACAGTTCTTTGGTCCCTTTCTGGATCAGCTTCAGCCTCCACCACTTCTTTCTTTTCTTTAAATCTCCTGGCACCCAAAACACTTTCAAAATTTCCATTTTCATAAAAGATGAAAATTCAAGAGATTAATAAACAGGCATTGACGTTCTTATAAAAAAACAGCATTATGATGGCAGAAAAATACGAATGTCTAGCCAATTGCATAGTAATTTCATGGTGGACGAGCTACAGTGACACCACTATGCCAGTCTTTTTTCCATATAATTTCTAACAAGGATAGTTATATACTTAGATGCGCACAGCAAGATTATTTCATTCAGCACGGAGCAACAAACAATCTCCATGCAAACAAAATCAAACAAAACTTTCTTGAAATTCAGAACAAAGCCCCAGTTCTTATTTCATTCGATACAGCATGTGTATTTCAACTTTTTGTAAAAGTCACCAGATTAAACATCTTACTCTCTTTAGAGGTTACCAAAGCAAACTTACAGCCAAACAACAAGGTCATTCAACTCATAGTAACAATTAACCTCCATGCAAACAAAATCTGCCCAAATTTGGAACAAAACTTCAATGGAAATTTTAAAACCCCAGTTCTTACTTCACTGATAAAATGTTCCAAATTCAATTCACACCCCCTTCACATGGTATGCAAAGGAGGAGGAAGAAAAGAAATCTCATAGGAAGAATTTTAATCAAAAACCTCGTAAGAGTATCCATCCAGACTTGGGTTTACAGGGGACAGTGACATTAATTAACAATCCTTCTCGTAAACTATTTTCTTCTCCCATTGGACTTCAAAATTCAGTTTCTAGAGGATATTAGCATTGATTAACGCTTAGAACCATACGATAAAAAAAAATAACAGCATTGAATCCCATAATCTACACTAAAAAATTAAAAAAGAAAAAGAAAAAAATCATCACCTGCTATCTCTCGTATCAATCTCTCTCTCTCTTTCCCTCCCACGAGAATCGCTTTCATACCTCCTCGACCTGCTCCTGCTCCGTTCTCTCCGCTCTCCCTCCTCTCTCTCCCTCTCTCTCTCCTTCTCCTTCTCCTTCTCTCTCTTCTCCTTCTCCTTCTCCTTCTCCTTCTCTCTCTTCTCCTTCTCTCTCCTCTCTCTCTCTCTATCTTTCTGTCTGCTACTTCTATCTCTATCTAAATCTCGGTCTCTCCGGTGGTGGCGATCGCGTCCATTCTCATCCTCAGCTTTCAATCTCTTCACCTTTCGATCCTCGTCATTGTCGATATCTTCATCATCGACCTCTCGCTTCCTGTAACTTCTCTCGATTCCATTTCTCTTTTTGCTACTACTGCTGTTCTTCTTCCTCGAACCATCTCGATCTTCCGCTTCCTCGACGGTTTTCTCCAGATACTCAATCTCGTCAAATTCCATTGATTAGGTTTTGGCTGTCAAGGTTTTGCAGAGGAAGTAGTAAGGGGTTTTGCAGGGGAAGTAGTAAAGGGGTTTTGCTTTTTGTTAGTGTAAATTTGGCTTCGAGTTCGGCAGGGAGTTGATTTTGATTTTGATTTTGATTTTTAAATTATTTTTTTTATAAATATATTAAAAAAATATTTTAAAAAAATACTATTGATATTAATATCAAAAAATAATAATTAAAATAAAACAATTTCAATTATTTTTTAAAAAAAAACTGTTTTGAAAGGGTGTTAAACCGTCACTATATCTCTTATTCTCTTTAATTAAGTAAGTAATAAATAGCAGGACTTGGATGTCATTTTCTACAATGTTTTAGGTTTCGCGGTAAGATTATTCGAGGATTGGTGTTAATTAATTCGATGGCGTGCTGTAATTTCTAGTTTACGAAGCAGTAAAATAATATTAGTGATATAATAAATGTAAATGTTTAATAGTTTATAATCATTTAGTTTTTTATAATTTAAATAATTTTTTTTATTGAAATTATTCTTAATTATTAGTAATTACTGGATTACAAACATGTGCATATAAAAAAAATTGTACAGAACAAATATTTGAACATTGCTGATATATTTTCTAGTGAAATAAATAAAATCATGTGAATTTGATTAGATGTAATGTGGTTGAATTTATAAATTTAAAAATATTATGTATGACTAATAAAAGCATAGTTTAACTCAAAAAAATCAAACATAATATTTTCTTAATAAATATTGAAATGACAACATATTATATTGATATAAATTAGTCCATAATAATTTGTTAAAATAAATAAGTTAAATCAAAGATAATATTTTCTTAATAAATATTGAATTAACAACATAGTATATTGATATGAATAGGTCCACGATAACATATCAAAATCATGATTATAGTCATGGGATTTAGGTTGCCCTGTAGAAAATAAATTAAATCATATTACGATTCCCAACTCCCTGTCAATTCAATATTACATTATAAAAAATTAAAAAGTGAAATTAAAAAATCTTGAATAAATGTAGGTTAACCAATCAAGCTCATGATCCAAATCATTAGACCAGGATCCTCATAAAAATAAATTATATAACATATAATTACCTTAATATCAAATTATTAAATTAAAAAATAACCTAGATGAATCGAGTTAACCTGGATGATCCAAGTCATTAAACCAAAATAATTATATAGAAAACAAATCAAGATAAATTATAAAGTTTCATTCTTAATCAATTTTAAATAATGAATTGAAAAAACAATCTATTCAAGTTAATCAAACAAACTCATGAATAGTAACAGTATTTAGATTGATTATTAAAAAAATAAAATAAATTAACTTAATTTTCAGTCGAACAAAAAATATATTGATATGTGAGTTGAAAATAGTGTTTTATTTCTCAGTTAGTTCTTCGTGGATAATTAGTTAAATCATAAAAGGCGAGGTTTTTTTATTGAATGAAACAATTAATTACCTGTTAATAATTACTTTTTTTTCAAGTAACGTTGCAATTTTTAAATAGTAGTTGTGCATAACTAAGTAGCGGCTAGTATAACCACGATATAATAAATTAAGGTCTGATTGGGACAACTGTTGTTGTAACTTTTCAAAGTGTTTTTCGTGTTGAAATATATCAAAATGATATTTTTTTTATTTTTTAAAAATTATTTTTGACATCAGCACATCAAAATGATCTAAAAACACCAAAACATATTCATTTAAAATGATTTTTTTTTGGAAATACAGTTTCAAAAGTTGTCCCAAACAACTTCTAAGTTGCGAAAACCTGGTGTAATATAATAAATACAGATTTAATAGTTATTGAAATTACAGTGCCTTAAAGTAGCCATAGAAATTGCCTTGTAATCTGCAATCCTCCGAAAAATCTAGGAGCTCAGTTATCTGGGATTACGACCCACGATATTTTTTAAATTAACTTTTTGTTTGAAAATTATATATTTTTTATTTTTAACATTAAAATATCAAAATCATAAAATAAATAATATAATATTTTTCAAGATAAAAACATTTTTTAAAAAACATAGAAAAGCACGAGCAACAAATATTTCAAACACCCTTTAAATCTACAATGTCTCTCCATCAACATTAACAAAATTCAGAAACAATATAACTATCAAGTTGGTTTTTCGGTAATAAGAGTTTAAAATTAAAAAATTTATTCTTTATGATTTTAGGTTTGAAGTTTTTGATTATTAATATAATAATCACTAGAGAATTATATGATTATTAATTTTAAAATTTATAAAATTAATCAAAATACTCGTAAATTAATCCAGAAACCACTTTAATCAAGAAAGGGAAAAAAAAGGAGAAAAAATCATAAACGACGTCGAAGAAATACAGTAGAAAACAACGTGTGCATGTTCTAAATTTTTTATTCGTCTATGCCTTCGAAGAAAAAATAAAAGGCTTGTTGGCTATCAATATTTCTTATTTTTGACCCCTCGAATCAATTTTATCTCAGCTTTTAGGTAACGATGTTCATGTCTTTTATGGTTAGAAATACATATTTGCCCTTGGAACCAGAAAATTAAAGCATGGGTCCATTATCCTTTTGGTATTTCTAGTTAGTTTTTTTATATATAATTCCATAGTTATCAAGGTAGTTTGCTTTTTTTAACATAATTAATTAATTTTAAAATTTGTGTCGGCAGTCGGACGCCCTCGTGCCCTTTGAAAGAGTGGTCGTGTCCCTTTCCTTCTAGTGTGATGCGTGCAGGTGATAGCTTGTATTGTTTAATTAAAACAAAACCAACTTGTTAAACCTGATCGGGGCTATAATTCGAGACATTTATTTTTTTCATTTCTTTTAGATGTGCTTGCAACGTCTAGATTATCATTTTGTTTTTGTTATTATTCTAATTTCGGTTTTTATTTGTATTTAAAAAAAATTAAAAAAAAATTATACTCACCGAAATATTCCTCCCATGTGATTTTTTGTTATTTTGTTTGTTTAGCCTTTTTTCAAGAGTCTTTTACTAAATTATTTCATATATGTTTGATTTTTCAAAATATTACTCTTATTCGTCCATTTTTATATATGTTCCGTATATATGATTTTTTTATATAAAAATATTAATTTCATATAAAAATTATTGCATAGTTTTTTTCCTTTTATTTTATTCATTTATTTTTGCATATGAGTCTATTTTTAATATCATATACTTGAATATAAAAAATTATTATAAAAAATCAGAAAACATAATAAAATAAATATCATATATTGTGAGATCTAATATCTTAATGTATATTTATTTCTTGATTTTTTTTTAAATGTATCCTTTTTTTTTTTACTTACTACACGAATGATGTTGACCTTTTTAATCTGTATTTGTATTTTTGTATAAAAAAAATCAGTGAAAAAGCTTCCCTGTTTATTTTTTTGTCAGAAAAAATAATAATTTGCAGCGATTATGACTTGTCACGTGGCATCCATTTGGCAGTGGTTTTTTTTATTGATAACGATTTTGGATGGAGTTACTCTCTCAAATTTTGAATTTAATTAAGGTTATTTTTGAAAATATTTTTATTTAAAAATATATTAAAATAATAATTTTTTATTTCTAAAAATTATAAAATTAATAACTCGATCCGGTCTGGCTAGGTTTTGCATAGAGGTTGTTCTCGTACAAGACATAATTTTTATTATTTTTAAATTATAAATACTATAAGAAGCGGTTTGGGATAATTTTTGAAATTGTGTTTCCAAAAAAATCAATTTTTTTCCATTTTAAATAATATGTTTTGGTGTTTTTAGATCATTTTGATGTGCTGATGTCAAAAATAATTTTTAAAAAATAAAAAAAATTATTTTGATATATTTCGGCACAAAAAGCATTTTGAAAAACTACAGCAACAGCTGTCCCAAACAGACACTAAATATTATATAAGATTTTTAAAAATCCGTACTGATATTCATGTTTTATTAGTCTAGTCTTTAAAATTTGTCTCTTCAATGACATCATTTTCAGGATTGTAAGGGAGGAACAAATTTTATACAAATTGGACCAAGGCATATAACAAGAAGCAGATGGGTGACTATTTTTAAAATGTTGTGAGAATTTTACCTTGATCTTCTTGCTTTCTAAATAATAATTTTTTGGTGGTTTGACATTTAAATTTTTTAATTGTGGTACAAAACTTTATTTTTTTTATAATCGACTTTACCCGTTTTCTTTCCTGTGGCCACTCCCTTAGCATCATCACCAATAAACAAAGTGTACACATTGAATTGAATCTCCATGTTCCTCTCTCTTCTTTTCCACCGGCACGCATCCCTTTTTGTTGTTTGAGATCCAGAATCGTTTTTTTTTCTTAACGAATTTTGAAAGATAATGAAAAGGGAAAACCTATTATGTCCACGATGCTTGCTTACAAGTTTGAATTTGGTATCAACTTAGTGATAAGGAAGGGATAGCTAAGATTCTCTTAAGTGGTTCATTCCTTTCCAGGTTCCAGACCAGATGGACACTATATTGTGGCCTTGTTGATTCTGGCATGGACCTACATTCCATTCTTTGATGGAACTTGGTTTTAGCAAATGGGTTCTTGCGTTTGCGCTTTCTTCTTGGCTGCTGTTTTCAAGAGCACACTCAGGTGAGCTTGTTTTGTTACTTGAGCTTGCTAATCGTTGAATCACTCACTTTTTTATTCATTGCGTGATAAAAGTGGAGGGATTAAGAGGCAATTCTAAAGTTCGAGGAGTGAACTTGGGAGGTTGGCTGGTGATTGAAGGTTGGATTAAGCCATCACTCTTTGATGCCATTCCCAACGGAGACATGCTTGTGAGTGTTTTTTCTAAGTTTTGGATTTGTATATATATACACCTATTTTTATTTCCTGGACTGCTTGTCAATGCATCTCTTTGCCAATGTGTTAAATGTAGGATGGTACTGAGATTCGTTTCAAGTCAATGTCGTCGCACAAGTATTTGAGTGCAGAGAATGGAGGTGGTATGGGTGTTACAGTGGACAAGGATGTTGCTTTTTCGTGGGAAACTTTCAAGGTGAAATGCCAAACCAAATTGTTTATGCTTACTTTAATGGATAACTTTGCTCTGTACATCTAGCGAACACCTCTTCATTTTATTTACCACTCCCTTGGATTCCTTCCAATGTCCATTAGCAATGTACACAAAAAATCATTTTTTCCAGGAAATTTTTTAATGTTAAGATCTGCTTTTATGAATCACAAATATAATTTGTGGCTATTTGATTAGGATTTGTAGTCACACTTTGTTAAAGTTTATTCTCAAATATTTAGTGATATATCATAAAACGTGAGCATGCCTTTTTGTTTTTTAACGTTTTATCAAATCCACTGAATGGAAAGTGTTGGTAGGCATTATAACTTTCTACTGGTTTCATGATCTTAAAGCTCTTAAGTTTTATGCCAGCTGTGCACAACTTCTCGTGTTTTCTTGTGCAATCTCACTTTTATCTATCTAGTTTAAGTTCATATTCTGATGTTTGGCTTGTAGATCATTGCTTGATGGTTTTGAAGCATTAACCTTTTCTGATGTGGAGACTATGCCTGCAGTTGTGGAGAGTTTCTGCATCTGAATTTCAGCTTCACACCTCTCAAGGCTATTTTCTAACATGTTATGGTGACGGGTGCTCGGTTTCTGCCACGGCAAACTCACCATCAGAAGGGGAAATGTTTTATATCGAAAGAAATAACAACAATCATGTTCACATAAAACTTATTACTGGGGCTTATCTGCAGGTAAATATATTTGATTTCGGGAAAGAAATTGAAAAACGGAATTCTTGATTTAACAATCATTTGCACTGAAGTCCCCAGGGGGGGAGCCTAGCGGCAAACACCCCGCTCTTGCCAACGCAAGTGTGGGGTTCGAGTCGCAGTCTCCTCTTTAGATGCAAATCCCCTGTAAGAGCCTGGGACAGCCGAGGTTTACTCATCACCTGGGCCCACAAAGTGCGCTTTCCGGGGATGGGGTTTCCCTCCTTTTAAAAAAAAAAAATCATTTGCACTGAAGTGGGTTGTTTTCACTATGCAGTTTTTGTCTCTCTTTGGAGCAGGCCTTTTCATTTGTTCCTGCGCGCACTTGCACATGCATCTGTAGTGTCCAGGGCAGGAGCTGTTGATTTCTTTGTCTATCAGTCATCTGTGCAGTTATAAGAAATGATAAATAATAAGTGAAAACAACTAGAAAAAAACCTCAAGATCAAAGAAGATTGTGAGACATTGCATCGTGATCTTATTGTGGAACCCAATGGTGGTTCCCACTAGTCTAATGGCTAATTTGTAATCTTGAAGTTTTTTTCTTAATGCTTAGCATCACTCCTACAATAAATGACCACCCAATAACCTTATTCATGTATGTTATGCCAATTATGAAAGTGCAAAAGGATGAAGCTAAATGAAATTCTAGATTGCTGTGCACAATTTCCTTGATATATGAATTATTTAATGCTATTTCATGATAGCATATATTTCTGTTTTAGGTTACAGTAGCAAATCTGATGGCAGCAGACTATCCAGGGAAACCAGGATGGGATGATAATGCAGCCACATTCGAAATGATGATAGTGGCAAATGACTTGCATGGAGATTACCAGCTTACAAATGGATATGGACACCATCAGGCCAAAGAGGTTCTTAAGGTGCACTGTTTCTTTTTCTGTCATTGTGTAACTCAATTTTTATTTATTTACTATTCTTATGGTTGATGATAAACAATTATCTATCCAGGAACATTTTATTGTCACACAGTGTCTGTTTTTTTAAAGGGAGTTTTTTGCATTGAAAAAGTAATGGATACTAATTGATGGTGTCATCAGGTTCAATTTTGTTTATGTAATTGGTTTTTCTTTTGGATGCAGAAGCACAGAAATAGTTTTATTACCATGGACGATTTCAAATTTCTATATAGACATGGGATAAATACTGTGAGAATTCCTGTTGGCTGGTGGATTGCTTTCGATCCTGATCCTCCTGCTCCTTTTATTGGGGGATGTTTGAAAGCTCTGGATAATGCATTCTCATGGGCACAGTAGGTGTAGCTTTTCTTTATTTCTGTTTGCAAGATTAGCAACTTGAACACATTTCTGTCTAATATGTGCCTGAAAACTGTGGTGCAGAGCCTATAATATAAAATGTATAATTGACCTTCATGCTGCTCCTGGCTCCCAAAATGGGGCGGAACATAGTGCTAGTAGAGATGGTACAACAGGCTGGCCTACCTCTCCAGAATATGTCTCAAAGACATTGGATGTTATTGACTTTTTAGCTTCCAGGTACTTTTCCAGACATGCTGTTTATTACCACTACCCACCAGGTATTCAATTGTACGAGCTTCAAAAATATTAATAAACTTTTGATGGCTGGTGGTGGATGTCCTTAAATATCTTGTCTTTAAGCGGAACTTAAATTGGCGTGCTTAGTTTGGACAGCTAAGAAACATGATATAATTGGGGTTTGTGCATGCAATATTGAGTTGTACTATTCAATAATTATAGAAGAGTTATTATATCCCACGGAGGGGATATTGCCACAAGCATAGTAAGTTGCAATGCTTGAGATAGAGTGTGAGGTTAGAGAGAGGGCGTGTGAATGTGATGCAGAACCTATTAATGAATACATGGACAAACACTCAAGAGAACCATTTCACTGAAAAAAACTCAATTTACTTTATCAATCAATTTTCATATCATCATAGCATTCTATGTTTAACAGTAAGTAGATAAAATCATTGAATGCTTAACTAAAGTGAATATTTATCAGCACCAAACATTAAGTCTTAATAGAAGTTGGTAAACATGCTAATAAGAATAGGAAAACCTACTAATTAAGTAAAAACTATTTTCCAATTTTAATTATTAAATGGTGAATACTAATATTCCTTAGTAATGCTAAAGATCATGAATAATCATACAATGTTAAAATAATATTCCTTTTATTGCTTTCTTCAATCTCCATCATTCTTCCCTAGGTACCTTGACCGTGAGTTTAGATGTGTTGAGGTAGCTGTAGCAAACACTATGTGAACTTGAATGACATGCACAACTAGAAGTAACATTTATGTGAACTTGAATGACATGCACCACTAGAAGTAACATTTATGTGATCGATACCTTTTTCTCTTTGACAGCAATTCAGGAAATGTGATATCCTCTCAATTATGATACTGAATTTAGAGGGCATGATGAAGTCAATGTAATTGACCTTTTCTTTAGACGCTTGAATGGTGGAATCTTCAATTGTTGAGTGTTTAAGTTTTTTTGAACAAGATCTGTTGTTTCAGCTCCTTTATTCTCAAAACGGTTCTCATGTTGTTCCTTCACAATCTCAATTTTCTCTCTCAGCTATGATGTCATTGTCATTTGCATTCATTAACTCATTTTACATTATGTGTCAGTTTTCCTGATCTTCCACTTTGAGGGTTGCTAGATTTGAAGCTACTTATCGCATTATTCATGCTTTGCTTCACAGGCTTGTTATCTCGTTTACTCTTGCATGCCATAACAGATTTTACCCTTTCTGCTACATCCTTCATTATGTTTAATAAGTCCCCTTCCACCCTTTTTCTGTTACTTCTTCCATCTTTGGTTGGTGTAAGAAAAAATGTCGTTTCATTTGGGTCTATAGTGACTGTAATTTTCAAAGGAGCTTGACTATATTCTATTTGACTTGTTTTGAAGGGTAGATTGTATCAACAAAACACACATTATTGTAGTGCATTTGAACTTAAAAACTTATTAGCGTTGAATATCCATAAACACGGGCACCATGAATCTGATCTATAGCTAGAGCAGTGTATCTTTGAGATTTGAATTGGAAAAAGGCTATTTCTGTGAACTCGAATATCTCATTCACGTATTCCTTGCTACATATTTTGTGCAACACATCATATGAATGAACTCGTCTCACTTCATTCCTGAAGATCTTGCATTCTCCAATTATAACCAATCTTTTCTTTTACATAATATTGATGTTAATTAAGGGAAGATTGAGTAAAAGGAATGGTGATATATGTCCCATGAACGCAGGAATTTATCATGATTCCTTACATTAATCCATAATTAGTCCTATCCATACACGATGATATTACACAGATTGAACTGTTTCATGTCTGTGTATCACGCACATTTGTGTTTTGATTGGTCATCTGAATTCCTCTTTCTCCACTAACTATCTTACATGAGTATGCTATTACGAAGTTCATCTTAATGAAACCCTCACAATGATTGATTTGAATTGCAGATATGCAAGTCATCCTGCTTTGCTGGGAATTGAGCTTTTAAATGAACCATCTGCCTCCTTGGTTCCCATGGAAGTTTTAGTTCCATATTACAAGCAAGGCTATGAAATTGTTCGAAAACATTCCTCTACGGCTTATGTAATAATCTGCCAAAGAATTGGCAATGCAGATTCGATAGAACTTTATCAGGCGAATATAAGCTCTCATAATTTAGTTGTGGATTTGCATTATTACAATCTTTTTGATGCTTACTTTGTTAATATGAACACTATGGATAACATAGATTTTGTACACAAGAGCAGGGGAGCTCAATTACAGGCTCTGGACAGTGCAAATGGCCCGCTTGTTTTTGTTGGTAAGGCAAGATCTCCATCCTATTCCCCTTGTAGAAAGAAAGGAAAGGAAAGAAAAAGAAAAAAGCTTGAATGAGTCAAGTATAAATATCAAAACCTAGCTAAGAATTCTTTATAATGGGTAAACAGCAAATGGATTTATTGAAGACACCTTTTTTTTTATAAAAAAAATACACAATGATGCATTTGAATATTAGAACCTAATTAGGTGATCTTGAACTGTGTTGGTTTCAGGTGAATGGGTGAATGAATGGAACGTGGCAACTGCGTCCCAGACAGATTATCAAGATTTTGGTAGAGCACAACTTGAGGTTTATAATGCAGCTTCCTTTGGATGGTCTTACTGGACTCTCAAAAATGACAGAAAGCACTGGGATTTTGAATGGAACATTAGAAACAATTATCTCCAACTGGGTAAAATTAGTTCATTTTTGTTCTTTTTTCTGTCTCCACCTCAAATTTTTTTCCCTTCTCTTGTTATAGATAGAAGAACGACACACTTCTATCTTGAGTGCAAATCATTCCTGACAGCAACTGAACTATTTGGCGCAGGTAAATCAACTGCCAGGAATATTTATGACAAGTTAGTATTTCTTGGATTGATTTCTGCCTGGATCTTTCTGCTTTGTATACTATAATGGATAACAGAAGTCAAAAGGAAGATCCACGGGCGACCTTTTTTTTCATCATCGAGTTTTTCCCAGATGTTTGCTGTTGTCCAACATTCATTCAATATCCATTCAGAATGTTGCACTCATTCTGAATAATATCACTCTTTTGCTTGTTCTCTAAAGCCATTTTTTGTATATTAAAATATATACTCATTATTTGTATAGTGAATCCCATGATTTCTTCCATCATTGTAAAAGGAACTGCTATTCCGATGGCAGAGATCACAACCGTTGAGCAGATTAAGTTGAAAATTAGGGTTTATAAGAAGGCCTTCATTGAACCAACAAGAACGGAGGAATTCGCCATCCAATGTGGTAATTTCTGTAATAGCACCCGCAGAAAGTGAAGGCACGCCAGATCATAGAGAGTACACGCAGGGCCGTGGGACTGTGATTTGATCCGCACAAAAAGGAGTTTTTGATGTTGCGCTTTTAAAAAATTTAATTTTTTTAAATTTTAATATATATATTTTTAAAAACATTTTCAATAACAATCCCCCTAAATTCCAGCAAGATATTCGCCATGAGGAGTGAGAGAACACTAACTGTGTTGGCAACAACAGACATTTTAATGTAAGATGATGTCTGCCAAGTCTTTTGGAACTGATGCATCCCAGTCAACTGTTGTAATATTTTTTTTTTTAATTTTGGAATTAAGCTATTAATTATGATATGACGTGTATATACGGTGAATGAAGAGCTCTATTCTTAAAGATTTTTACAAAGACTAAGATACTCTTTTGATTTTGATTGTTTTTTTGTTTTGTAATAAATATATTAAAATAATATATATTTTTAAAATCAATACATCAAAACTATATAAAAATATAAAATACATATTTTTTTTAAAAAAAGGCTCGACCGTGTAAAAATATTTGAGAATATAATAGTGATTATTTTTTTTACTTAAAAAATATTAACATAATATAATTTTTATTTTTAAAAAATTATTTTTGATATCAATATATTAAAATAATTTTTAAAAAATAATAAAATATTATTTTAATTTTTTTTTAAATTAAAAAAAAACGGATCAAAACGAATGATGGAAACAAATAATTCCAAAAGAGAGCTGCTGTGGCGTGCAATGACCTAACGTCTGTAAATGATTATGTTTTGAACAATTTAGATCCTCTCTATTGTAGAGAAACCGACTGCCCAGCCCCGCACAGCCCTAAATAAATAAATGCATGCATCAGTCAACCAGAGATTGGGGATAAAGTATTTGCTTTTATATGGTTTGAGATTTTAGACTTGGTCACTGTAGTTTTACTAGTCGTTAATGATAAGATATAAATTAAATTGGATATTCGTATTAATAAAAAATAAAATAAAAATAAATGCATGCATCCATACATTTGTTTGGATGACAATGAGTGGGCTCCCAGGTGTCAGAAGAAGACACCAGTCTTTTCTGTTTTCCATTTTTGTTTTTATTAAAAGCCGTATGTGTTTTTTCCTAATATAAAACATCAGCATTTAATTATCAGAATTTTATTCACATCAAATAGAATTGTTTAAGAAAATTGAGTCTGTTATTCTGTGGTTTTTGTTATTCCTTACGACAATATATATATATATATATATATATATATATATATATATATTGTGAGAGTCTGAGTTGTGTTAGGATGTGTATCTCTTGTAAGAGTCTGAGACAACTGGAGTTTTACTCGCTCGTCTAAACCCACAAAATATGTTTTTCAAGAACTAGGTTTTATGGAATTAAAAAAAAAATATTTTACAAAATCTAACTTTTTACAATTTAAAATATATATTTTTAGTATTTATAATGATATAAAAAATATAATTTTAAAACATAAAAAAATTGTTTTAATATATTTATAAATAAAAAACATTTTGAAAATCACGGCTAACCACTCCAAATTGTTTAAATGCCAGGAAACACTTGTAGCCAGCCAAAGGGATAGGCTTCACTTTCTTACGAGGATCTCTCTCTCGCACAATAATTGCTATCCTAAATCAGCAGAAACATTTCCAAGAAGATAGAAAGAGATGTCTAGTAACGGTGCTGTCCTGGATTATCAGGAAGCAAAGGTTCCCTTGTTGAAGAATTTAGAGGAGAAAAGTAAACGAGATGATGATGATCAAGATGATGATCAAGATCTTCCATGTAGGGTCTGGATTGAATCAAAGAAGCTATGGCAAATAGTGGGTCCAGCAATCTTTAGCCGTCTCACCTCTTACTCCATGTTTGTCATCACCCAAGCTTTTGCTGGTCATTTGGGTGACCTTGAGTTTGCTGGTATCTCCATTGCCAATAATGTAATCGTTGGCTTCGACTTTGGCCTCTTGGTATGCTAGACCAACTCTCTATTTCTCTGAATTTTTTGTTTTACTTTCTTCTGTTGTTGTTTCCTGTTCTTAATTTACCACCAAACAAAATGAATAATATTAATGATGGGTGATTAATTTTGTTTGATTACGATATCACAGCTGGGGATGGCAAGTGCATTAGAGACTCTATGCGGGCAAGCTTTTGGAGCAAAAAAGTACTATATGCTGGGCGTATACATGCAGCGTTCATGGATTGTATTGTTCATTTGCTGTGTTTTGCTTTTGCCCCTCTACCTCTTCGCCTCTCCAGTTTTGAAACTTTTTGGCCAGCCAGATGATATCGCAGAACTTTCAGGAAAAGCTGCTGTTTGGATGATACCGCTTCACTTCAGCTTTGCCTTCCAGTTTCCATTGCAGAGATTCTTGCAGAGCCAGCTCAAGAACATGGTGATCGCCTGGGTTTCTCTGGTGGCTCTGGTGGTTCATATCTTTGTCAGCTGGCTTCTGGTGTACCAGCTCCAGCTCGGAGTCGAGGGGACAGCCATGACCCTCAATTTTTCATGGTGGGTCCTGGTTTTTGGTCTTCTAGGCTACACCGTCTGCGGCGGCTGTCCTCTTACATGGAATGGTTTCTCCACGGAGGCCTTTTCTGGCCTCTGGGAATTCACCACACTCTCTGCTGCTTCAGGGGTCATGCTCTGGTAACTCGCCTCCCTCGCCATGTGTGCCTGTCAGATATATATTTTTCTTGCTGGATCTCACGAATGCCCTTTTGTTTTCGCTGTCAACTAGCTTGGAGAATTGGTATTATAGAATACTCATCTTAATGACTGGGAATCTCAAGAACGCAGAAATTGCACTGGATGCTTTGTCTATATGGTATTCCCATTTATTTTAGTATAATTTTATTTTATATATATATATATATATATTTAAGTGGTATCAAATTTTTTATACTGACATTAATTTTTTATGGCAGCATGACCATAAATGGCTGGGAGCTGATGATTCCTCTAGCTTTCTTTGCAGGAACCGGGTAATTATATTCTTTTCTTCTCTCGTGGCTTCATTTATGTTCAGTTTTCAATCATTTTTTTTTAATTCAAGTATTTTTTAACCCCTTGAAGAAGTTATTATTATTTTTTTCCACGTGTTGATTCCATGATTTAAATTTGAAAAAGATAAGCAAAATCTCTTTAACATAAATGAAAATGAATATTATTATGTTTCGAGCATTTTTTTTATATTATATTTCCACTTATAGGTGGTTTGTGAATGCGTTTAGAAAATGTTTTTGAAAAAAATTAATTTTTTTTATTTTAAATCAAGTTTTTTGGGTGTTTTTATATTATTTTAATATGCTAATATTAAAAGTGATTTTTTAAAATAAAATAAAAATATTATTTTGATGTATTTCTAAACTAGAAATATTTTAAAAAACAACCTCTATCACCCTTCCAAACATGCCAGAAAAAGTATTGATATATATAGAAAAAGTTTATTATAATTTATATAGAAAAAGTTTTTGAAGGGTCCAGCATGTTTAGAGAAGCGTCTTCATTTTTTCTTTGAATTCATTTATTTACTTGTCAGATGTGACATGAAATTAATTATATGGATACGATAAACTCTAATTTTAATCAACTATTTTTCTTTTTAAATTTACAGTCATGACAAAATAAAATGTTCATCGTCGAATGACTTGTGGCCACCTTTCTATTTTTTATATTAAATTAAAGTATTTTTAAGTATATTACTTGATGTGTTGAGTAATTTTAGAAAATAAAATCACGCCCACAAGTAGAAGGGTCCAGATTGATGGCTCGATGCGATGACAATTTTTTCTCTCTGACGTGTCAAATTGTCCTATTTTAGCCGTGTTTCTGTCCACCAATCCCTTGTGGTCTTCATTTATTTTAGCTGAAAAGAATCCAATCATTCCAATTTCAATCATATAAATATTCTCTCTGCAATTATTTTTTATTGTCTAAATCACATAATTACCTTGCTTTGATGTGTCATGGACAAGATCATTACTGTCAAAATGCTAGAAAAAAAATAGCCACGACACAAGACAGGTCATGGAGAAATTGTCTACCTCGAAAAGCACCATTAGGGCTAAGAAATTGACAATGAAATATTTGTCGTGCGACAAGACAAAATACGAGGCTTTCTGCAATTTATTGAAAAAGAATTATTTCAATGTATTGATATAAGAAAAATAAATGTTATTTTAAAATAAAAAATAATATAATCTTAAACATGCTATCATAACAGTGGTAGAGCGGCCGGCTATTAGCTAGCTTTGAATCCTACTCGAGGAGAGCTTACCCCATTAAATTGCAGAGTTAGGGTTGCAAATGAGCTTGGAGCTGGGAATGGGAAGGGTGCCAAGTTTGCGACAATCGTGTCAGTGACAACATCAGCTATGATTGGTTTCGTCTTCTGGCTATTCATAATGTTTTTCCACGACAAGTTAACCTGGATATTCACTTCCAGTGAACCTGTTCTTGAAGCAGTTAACAAGCTCTCAATCCTCTTAGCATTCACAGTTTTGCTCAACAGTGTCCAGCCAGTTCTTTCAGGTTACAATTACAATCTTTTTTGTAATCTATACAGCAAGTCTCGAGTTTAAATTAAAATATATATCTCTTATAAAAATCTGAATCTGTAAAGATTTTACTCGCTTAACTAGATTTATAAAACATATTTTTCGAGAAATAAAATTTCTTGCATAGAAAAAAGTGTTTTAAGTTGCTAATTTCCTGCAGGGGTTGCTGTCGGATCAGGGTGGCAAAAGTATGTGGCATACATAAACTTAGGTTGCTACTATGGCATTGGAGTTCCTCTTGGATTCCTAATGGGATGGATCTTTCACCAAGGAGTTATGGTACGTTGACATTTCTATCATGTCTAGATCTAATCAAGTAATCATCATGGGCATCCGACCAAACGTGATCTTAACTCAACCATTTCTTGCGATCTGAAAATGAATTATGATCAGGGAATCTGGGCTGGAATGATTTTCGGAGGGACAGCAGTTCAAACACTAATCTTGACCATCATTACTATTCGATGCAACTGGGAAAACGAGGTAATGTTTCAACGAAGACTACTTTTTATACTAGAGAATAATATAAATTATATTAAGAAACTTTATTTAATAGCTTAATTTTTTAGATAAGATAGTTTCTTGATATGGTATCAGAGATTTATTGACCGATCGATTACGAGTTTGAATTTCACCACCCTATTCTATTTGATAAAAATCAAGCACAGAGTAATGTAGTCTGTGCAAGTTTAAAGCTCAAATGACTTTTAATTGAGAGAAAGAGTATGTCAAAAAATAATATAAATCATATTCTAAAACCTCACCTAAGAGCTTAAACTTTTAAACGAAATGATTTCTTTATACGTTGTTTTCTCCTACTTTTCTGGATTGTACAGCACTGATGATCTCTCTCGCCATTGTTTAGTAGTCTGATTTGATCTGCCTTGTTGATGCTTGTAGGCAGAGAAAGCAAACTTGCATGTATTGAAGTGGTCGGAAGCAGCAAACTAAACATGGAACTAATTAATTTTGGACGACCAAGTACATCATCAAAATTAATCAAGATGCTTGTTGCAAGCGATCTCGATGGATAGGTCCCGCAGGAGCTCTTGAGTTCAAACCTGGCAGTCAAGATTTCATTTCTTTGGTTATCATGGTGCTCTATGTGTAATTTAAGAGAATAACCAGAAATTTGAAGTATTATTTCTTGTAAAAACAAAAAGAACTTGGCTCATACTTCAGAGCTCAACTCGAAACTATTTGTTTTGTAGTTTTATTGTGTTATAAAAATGTGTTTGATTTAAAAAAAATATATTAAATTAATGGTTTTTTAGTGTTTTTATGATTTTAATATATTATTAAAAAAACTATTTTAATATATTTACAAATAAAAAAATACTTTTAATTATTATTTTATACCATAATATTAAGAATCTAATATCACCTATTTAAGAATGTAATAAAGTTTGAGCTTTAAAATATTTGAATGTACAACTATATTAAAATTATTTTTTAAAAATATATATATATATTATTGATATTAATATATTAAAATAATTTAAAAAAGTTACCGAATCTCAACACCAAGTAGCCCTATTGATATTAATATATTAAAATAATTTAAAAAAGTTACCGAATCTCAACACCAAGTAGCCCTAACTTGCCCTGCAAGTATTCACATCATTATTTCTTCTACAATTTCAATCTAGGGATAGGAGGTTTTCACTTCATGTTTTCACTCTACCCAACGGTCAGAATTTTCAAATCATGTTTTTAATCTACCTAAACCCAAGAGGGGCAAGAAGAAATGCAAGTAGACTGGACCTAACCCATAAAAGATACATAAGCCTTCTTAACACATGCCGACATGATTAAACTCCGGCAAGGGTCCGACCAGCATCAGACTTGTAAGATCATAGATGTTTAGGAACTCACGGTTCACGAGGAAAAGTTACATCACCCCAAGAAAAAATAGAGGAAGTTAGAAGCTGTTTGTTTCGCCGTTTTAACAGCTGTTTGCACCAATTTTTTTTCCATTTTAAATAATTTTTTTGGGTATTTTTAAATTATTTTAATGTACTAATATTAAAAATAATTTTTAAAAAATAAAAAATATCATTTTGATATATTTTTAAATGAAAAACACTTTCAAAAGCAATCACCCTCCCAAACAGGCCAAAAAAATTTGGTTTTCTTGTGATTTTAGATTTGACTTTTATGGTTATTAATATGAAAATTATCAAAAATTTATATAATTATTAATTTCAAAACTCATAAAATTAATTAAAATACACTTAAACAGACCCGAACAACTGTGATAATTAGAAAAAAGGACTGTGCTGACAAAAAAGGGCGCCAAATCAGCGGTGCCTGTAGCATCAACCACGAGCACCATGATGTGGCTGGATTGGTGAGCACCAACCTAATGCTATGACTTTTTACATTTCTTTCTTCTATTTTTGACTTCTCCTGCTTGAAAGTCATGAGTACAGCTGCAAGTTCACATCTCATTTCTCACCGGATGAACCACCCTTCTGTCACTAACCAAAGAGGAGAAGAAGGTGAGAAGAAGGTGAAAAGCAACGAGAGGAAAGCTGAAGCATGAATTTGAATTCAAAATTACCTAAAACAATTTCGTTGGTGTAGTTCTTTAAATTTCTAGTAGCTAGAATTGTAATGGATGCCACGTTGGTATATACACTAATTTCTTTATATTCGTATTGTTAGTAACAGAAGGAACAACAAGAAAAATAAAACAAATTCTGAGATTCTCTCCCCTGCTCTTATTCTGTCTCGTCTCACACAGAGTGCGTGTTTCATCTTATCTTCTTCCTTATCCCCCAAATCTCTCTCTTACCCATCATCTTCTTCCCCAAATCTCTCTCAGTTTCCTTGAAGAAATTCTAACACGCAGCACCTTGTGGCACCTGGCCTCACCCCGGCATGAATTCAAGAATGCTGCCGGGAGGGTTGATGATAATAAGATTTGAGGAAAAAATTACAAGCATACTCATTGGAAGCTATCTAATGCACCAAAAGATTATCGATGTGGTATTATTGCAAAAAGAAATTATTGGAAAAATAAATTTATCCCACCACTTGCAATGCTGGGGGGTAAAATATGGCCGAGTTCAATATACTTGTTATGAACTCCACAAATAATCTATCGCTACAAAAACAAGTTACAGATGCCTCTGGGAAGAAAGCAAGAATTGCTAGGCTGACTCCTTGAAAATTTATTGCAAGCACGCCTTGTGATCATGTGATCTGGCGCAGAAATGCTTTACACCACGTAATTCTCATTTGGAGTTTGTATTATTTTGGTAGATTAAAATGAACATACAAGCTAAACAAGAATCTTTTGTGGCTTGCATTCTGTCCTTTGATGAACTTTGCAAACTTTCAATTTCTCAATTCCGCAGTATGAAGTTGGAGGGCTGACTAGTTTAGACGAAGTCGGGCTGGCCGGTTGACGTTAAGCAACGATGCCACATGCGGCTGTTAGGATCCACAGCCCTGGGATAAGAAATCACTTCCGGGATGGGGAAGTAAACATAATGAGTGTTGCATATTCCTACAGTAATTCCACTATACCCAGCAAATGCACCATGAACCTGCCATAACCATCCATCCAAGTCATGGTAACACGTCAATAAAACAATTTACATGTATATGACATATAGTGGAAAGAATACTCAAGTAATTTTCCTTGGATAATCATATTTTGCCTTAATGCTCCAATAGTATTTTGTGAAAAATAAACTTCCAAAAGTTATAATTAGAAAGAGAAAATATTATGAGAAACAAAGTTGTATTGGTGATGCAAATTCGGTAGAGTTGAAGACATGATTCGATGATTTCAGTAACTGTCTCAACAAGATGCAAAATTGATCAAGTTGATTATTCCACATGCAATGGACAAAGTGGAAAAATGTTTTAGCCTTAATAGCAAGTACATCAAGAAGTTTTTACCATACCACCACAACAACTGAGATTTTTAAGCATCTTTGATAGTGTTCCGAGAATAATCAATCCTAGTTTATTTTATGGAAAATATATATCTATCCTGTCTTATTTATCGATTATGAAATAAAGGAAATGCTCAAACTGAGTGATAGAGGGAGACTCACTGCATTTTGTCCAAGAACAGTACATAAAATTCCATCTGAAGCATTTGCACGGCATGCACGTATCATGTATGTTGGATCAATATACTTTACATCAGCGTGAACACCAATCTCCTTGAAATATTTTTTTGTCTGGAAAAAAAGAGAGCATTGAGTTAGTAACAGCCATACAAGATCGACCCAAAACCTTTTGCAAATGTATAACAACCAAGGTTCCTTTTACAAATGCATAATAATTGAGATCTATGAGGGAAAAAGTCTCCCAAAAAAAACACTATTTGATTAATCGAGATCTATTAAAGTATGGCATTACCTGGCAAAATGAAGATTAGTGATGGGAAATGAAGAAAAACAAAAATGAGAATTATTGTTTGATTAAATAGGAATTATAATTTTTACCATTTCTAATGTACCACTTAATAGTTAAATAGGTTTTAAAAGCAGTCTACTTTATTTCTAATTAGTAAGTTTACTATCTCAGGAACTGGTCTTTCTGTGTTTTGACTTTCATCCATTTGGTTTTCCATTTCTATTTAGCTTGGGTTAAGACTTTCCAGGTTTGCTTTGATTTTTTCAATATGTTTATTTTCTTCAAAATTTCTTCTTTTGGGTTTGTGTTCTTGTTGTTCATCAACTGGTCTGCTTGGATTCGAGCAGCACACCTTGTGGATTTCAAGCATTTGTCCTAGTGGATTCCAGGTAACCTATTGGATTCTAGGTTAATCTATCATTTTTTTCTTTATTCCTTCACTTGTTCTAAATCAATTGGTATTGTTCTACATAATTTGCAATCTGAATCCAAACAGTGACCCAAAACCTTGAAAAACTAGGCTAAGCAAACCCCTAATTTCCCGGTGCCAAGAGCTAAAATGTTCTAGCTTCACCTATTGTGCTTATTATTCTGCTCTCTGCTGGTATAGTTAATGGTTTGATTATCCTTCACTGTTACGTGTCAAGTGTCCATCTATGCTGCATCTATGTTCTCCTTGTTATTGCCTTGCATCATTGAGTTTCTTTGGACCGTCTATGCTACCGATCTCATCTTTGCTATCATCAATTACCTGTTAATTTAAGCTTGAGAAGTTGTGAATAAGGTGAACTAGCTACTTGTTGTGCTGAGGGATTAAGGGAACATAGGCTGCTTAGAGCTGTATTTTTGCTCAGCTGTGGGCCAGTGCCATGGGGGGGGATTAACTTAGAGCTATTTTAATCAAGACTCTCAAGGGATTTTTGGCGTGCCTATGCAAGCACTCTATCTATTCTATGTTTTTGGGGAGTTGTTTAGATTAAATAGGGAATCTTTTGTTCTTGTGAATTTAAGAAGATCCCCTTGTGGATATCATAGATGTATCCCAAGGCAAGATAAAACAATCTCTGATGAAGAGATATCTATTGCTATGTAACAAAACAATCACCAAGTCAAAAGCAGTTTTGATTATTGGATGTCTTCCTTTAATGACCCAAACTGGGATGACAAAACATGCGGCAAAAAATCAAAACCATCAAATATCATGAGAAGGATGAATAACTGCTATTTCCATATTTGGAAAACACCCTTTTAGTGGTTCTTATGAGAAAATGTGTGCTGTTCAAAATCATGTATCTACACTATGTAACGGCATCATTTATAGTTGAAGTAATTCAGTAGATAAAAAGCAATAACTCTGTGAAAACAGTTTGTCCCCAAGTAAAAACCAGAGGTGATCGTATGAGCATTTAAGAGACATAAGCCAGGCCCACATCAAAACTCATCAAGCTTGCAAATAAGTTTCTGGAGCAAAGATATGCAATGAAGTAGTGATAACGCAAGGGGGAGAAAACTCAAGGAAGAGTGTAGAGGCAAGGGGCACGGATTCAGTCACACAAGATATGTCTTACAATGAAACTGATCATGTTCAATGCATAACTTCATATATACATGACTTGGATGCAGTCAAATAGATGGCTATTCCAACTACTAAGCAGTCGGGCACACACAGGGCAGGATGAAGAATTCTCGTAATCAGGCAAGCATTGACTACAACCCTAACAGGCTTGATAATGAACAGCTTCGATTAATAAAAAAAGTAACTCAAATGAAGAGAAATAATGAAACAGTATGAATATTCCATGCAATTCTGCCTATGCTAGCTCAGGTTAGAATAGCAAGTCCCAAGCCCTGTTGGAGGGAGATGGTTGCAGTAGGTTGAGAGCCAGAATTAAACCTTGTCTTTTCTTGCCATGTCCAGCATAGGACATCAGGGCCCCCAGTTCAGATAAGTGATAAGGTGGCAGTAGCAAGGAGGAAAGGTGAAGAAGGAGACCTAAGCTAACATAGACGGAAGTCAAATCAAAGGATCTAAGATCTATTGATGTTGAGGTCGATTTGGCATATGATCACACAGAATGGTGTGAGGATCCATAAAGTTGACCTTAACTAGTTTGGGATTGAGGCTTGGTTATTGTTGTATGCATATTCCATGTACTAAGCAGTAGGGTTCAGTCAAAGAATGCTGAAGAATTCTCATAACCTGGCAAGTGATTATTATAAGTCAAAACAAACTTTAGTCATATTCATGTAACACCACTAAGATGGTTAAAATTTAGATATTCAATTCACGCATTTGTTGTCCTTAAAAAAAATTCATGTATTTGCTGTATGATCCATGTAACTTAATTACTAAGAGTTTCATTCATGAGGAGCCACCATATAAACAATCACTGACCTCCTGTTGAATATGCACACCAAAGTCTCCGAGTACAGTGTTTCCAGATGCATCAGTAGCATTAGTTCTCCCAAGAAAATTCTGCATCATGAACATATTTCTTTCAAGAACAAATCACAATCATTATGTCATAGAAAATAATAAATTAGCCTCTTTCCCCAAATAAATAAAAGATATGATAAAAATTAAATTAAAGAGAAAAATGCTAGTGATGGAATTCCTATTTAATAATTTCCCGGTTCAGAATGAGAAACACAGCCTTCCAGTGCACGTGATTTACCTTTCCGGAACCTCAACACCTGCTCATGGCCTAATGTTGACTTGAAAAGATATGTGTCAAGTGTTGAGGATAGCAACTTGTTTAGTTTTAAAGACTTATTTTGCAGCAAAGTTAGAGATCACAGTCAACAAATCAAAATTAAATCACTCAGGTCTAGGAGCAAAAGCAGTATCCAAATCACCAAGTTCTAATATGAAGAGAGGGTTTGCAGTAAATGAGTAAGAAGAATCAAATTTAGACGATATAAAAGAAACAAAAGTCATAAAAGAATGAAAGAAGTCAAAAGCCAGAATTCCAAAGAATATGTGCAAGAAAAATTAATACTATCAAAGAGACATGGAAATGAAGAAGAAAAAAGAGTAAATACTATCAAAGTGGAGGTCTAATGATGATTGATTCCATAGTGATGGCACCATTGTTGACATGGTTTAGTTATGCATGTCAAGAATGGCTTCTCTGCAATTGTGGTGCTTTTATGATTATACCGATGCAGAATGGGTGAAGGGATTGAGGATAAAGGATAGAAACCATAGAAACTATTAAGCCACTTGGCTAAACCCTTGATTCTACAACGCTCCCTTCCTAAATCCACAATAAACTCCGCTCCCAATTCCACAAGAACAAAGACCTTTTCTTCTCTTTTTTCAACAAAGAACTTTGGAAACTCAACTTCAGTTTCATCGAAAGGCCTTCAAAATCAAAAGAATAGTGTGCTTATATACAGCAAAAAAACCCAACGAGTCTTCGAACTAAAATGAAGAAAAATCCCTATCCAAACAAACTAGTAGATATTCCTAAACCACAAATGTTCCTAAATAATAACAAAATTCTAAAACTAATAATACAACCATTTTTTTTTTTGATTATCAACTTTCTTGATTGCATTGGTACCACAATCTAAAAATCTTCTTAAAAACAAGAACAATGTGCAACCTGTTTCATCAACACAAGGCGCAAAGCTTGCAATTAATCACCCATGCAAAAGCACTGATCATCTCACATGGATTAGCATGCTGTCTAAATCAGGAATTCTATCATGCAGGACAAATGAATAATTCAAAGATGGACATCAGGCTTTTGATATGAAAACATAGTGGTATACCACACCTGTCCAGCTCCTTCTGCTACACATAACACAGCCGATCCCTTTGTCTCAATTAGGAATTTTAGATGCCTCAAAACACCAAGAGGACCATGTAAATGAAAAGGTACCTTTCAAAGTGAAAAAATTAAATTAACAGGGGTTCAAAAGTCAAAACAATACATAAATTGAGTCAAGTATAAATACCTCTGGAATCAAACATATGTCAATTTGTCCACTAGCTAGCGATGCATGCATTGCTATAAATCCGCTGTTACGACCCATCAATTTCACTATGCCAATACCATGATAAGCACTGTGTGCCTGTCATAAAATTGAGGGGAAATACCAGTTAAGCTTGTGTAAATAAGTACCAGGAAAGACATGTAGAAACAAAGGCAAATGGCCACGTTGCCATATATTTGAAGTAATAATATAACTAGTTTTTACCTCAATGTAGGCAGAATTTATTGCTCGCTGTGCTTCTTCAACAGCAGTGTCAAAACCAAAAGTTTTGTCCATCATCAAAATATCATTGTCTATGGTTTTTGGCACACCAACTACAGCCACTCTCATCCTTCGTCTACGGCACTAAAACCAAAATTTACTAAAGAGATAAATACAAGGAAATGACCATGAGAAAGATATGGAGCAACCATGCACAGTTCTAGAGATAGGAAGGTAGACTGCAAGTAGAGTCCTACAAAATCCCTACTTATGTGATATATGGAATTTACTGTCATGCCATTTATAATTTAATGAATATATATATCTATTATAAAGAAAAACATGAGCTACAACTTCAAACTTTGGAGAGTTTGGGAATTAACTTCGTGTGCGTGTGATAAATATTATATTCTGTGTTGCAGATTCTACAAGTAATTTGTTCTTGGAAAAACTTGTTAGAGAATGCTTGGGAAAGTTAAATGAAAAAATATAGCAGAAAACAGTGCAAGGCTACAGGCTTGACAAACCTCATCATGTATTGCATTGGCTCCAGCATGGGTACCATTCCCACCTAGCACAAAGAGCATGTTGATCCCCCTTTCCTGGCGTTGTCATGGAAAAGCATATGAGAACACTACATACCAAACATCACAGGTCTTTTTAATATTAGCATTTTATGCAAGAATATAGAAATTGAAGGCTGATTGAGTACCTCCATGCTGTCCACAATGTCACTAACACTGGGTCCACCACGTGAAACTCCTAACAAGCTCCCACCAGAAAGGTGAACGTTCTGCACCACTTTCCTGGATAGCTGATAATAAAAGCAAAATTCATACAAATTAATTGGAATCTCTAAATTTAGACATAAACGAGAAAAAAAGCTGTTACATTGCTATATTCGATACTTCAGCAGAGAAGAAATGATAATTTACCGGCATTTCACTGAGGCCTTCATCAGAAAATCCTCGATAACCAAAGGGGATCCCAACTATCTTTTTGACGCCATAGATTTCAAGTGTGATGACAATCTGCTAGCAGGTATATAATATAAGAACGTATGGTAGAACTAATCCCGACCATTAAACATAGCATAAAAATTTCCAGAGAAAATATTATTTTAGTCTAGAGGGTTCCAAGAGTAGCAATGGTAACATTCTATGTGTTGGAAAGAAAATTTAAAAACAAAATGTAACTTCCTGGAACTGCAAGTTCTGCCAAACTTCGACAGCAATAGGGTTCTATAGATATATGAAAAGTTTACATCCTTCATGTGGAGCAGGATTATAAGCAGATTGACATGTACATGATACTAACCTGTCGGATGACATCATTGAGACCAGGGCATAAGCCACCACAAGTAACAATTGCTGCCTTTACTTCTTCTGGTTTGAAGTATATTTTTTCCCGAGGCCCAGCTCTATGGACCCTATGAAGATTTCAACATCATATCACCCACATAATATTATAACTTCATAGTGTTGGATGGTATTTCCTATGCTAGGCAGACATGATAATGATCTACAACTACCACAATTATATTGCATAACAAGACAAATGAAATTAGAGATGAAGTGCTAACGTGTATCAAGTTTCGTTAATTTCTTATCCACTGTTCAAAAGAAGTGCAGATAACACAAATCAGACAGTTTGCAAGGAAGTAATATGCTATTTGATGCAAATAGGTTATGTGGACAAAGGAATGCAAAAGCATGACGCCCTCATAAAACACCTAGGTGCCGGAATACATAATCACTTTTGGTAGCTGAAGCAGTAAATAGAAAAATGTCACTCCGCAAATTGCAAAAAATTCAATGTAAACTCATTTAGATGTTCTAAAACCACACTTCATCACCGCGCAAAAATACATTCTAACTTCTCAGGCATGTGTAGAGGGCACTCCGTTGTTCTTTCTTGCTCAGATGTAATTTCTCCTTATAATTCATAACTCTGATACTAAGATCTTATACAGCAACATGTGGATGCTCCATGCATTAAGTAAAATTCGTGTCAACTATACTTGGATGGGATGGAAATAAGCATCAAAATAATTTATCGCATAAAAACCAGAATTTTGTATGGAAAAAGCAGAGGAAAAACCTCTTTCGTTTCTGTAATTTTTGAAGTTCTTGGCAAAAAAATCACGCTTTCCAATTTGCAAAGACATCGTAAAGGAGTTTACCATTGTTCGACCCAAGTACAATTGGGGTCAATGCACTCAGCTCCAGCAGATGTAGGTGATGAGTAATGTATGACCTGAAATAGCACAACAAAAGAAAACATCGTTAGACTTTGGAATCCCATGATGAGTTGACCAAGCTTTTTTTTCATTTACCTTAAGAAGCACCCTATCACTGTTATTTATGTATCCATGCCATTCCTCATCAGATGGATATCCACCAGCAAAATCTTCCATGACCGGAGTCCTCATCTTTAGACAAAACGTAGAGGGAATTGGGTCTGCATCGGGAAAAACATCAGTGATATGAGGAATGTTAAACCGGCTTTCAAAATCTACTTGGTACTTTGTTTTCCAATCTGGATCGCTGAAATCAATCTCTTTGTTGCCAATCTGTGCAGCCAAAACGCCAAGATTTCTTGTTGAGGCTCTCCAGTTTCGCAAAGACACAACACTTGTGCGTAGCTGTGGGTTTTTGTACTTGTTGTACGAGATACGACCACCATAACTGAGTTTAGAGCTGCTGATCATGGCCTCATGCGACACGGAGCCCATCGCCTTTGAAACCGGACGGAAATTTCTATGCTCTGATTTCCTCTGTTCTCGCTGCCCATTACGGATTCCGCACCTTTTTAATGTTTCCTTGCTTTTCTAACAAGTGGTAAATTATAACTTAGTCCTTGTGGTTATTAACCGAGAATAGAAAAATCCATCAAATTAAAAATAATCAATTAGTCCTTGTATCTTTAAATCTATTTGTAACTAGTCCATTTCATGTTCTTTTAATCATTTCTTTTTCTTTATAATTATACAATATGTAAACATTAAAATATAGAAACATTTATTTTGAATAAAATAATTACGATTAACAACGTTTGAGAGGCTAATTAATGGTTTTTGAAATTAGAAGGATTATTTAATAACTTCGGAAGACTAGAGGGACTAATGTACTCTAGCATAGTCTTGAATGAAGAGAGTAGGGACGGGAAGGAGCGACAGAACGACGGCATAGTCTTGAAAAATCAAAGCCATGTAGCTTTTAACTACTTCCTTTGCTTGTGGTTGTTGTAACTTGTGTGTGTTAGGTTGAGTTTTGTCCTAAATCTTTTCAGCGTTGAATGCTGATGGTCGTGGGAATTATTTAATGGAATATACTTGTGCCCGTTTGGCATTGCGATTCCACTGGTTTTTGGCCGAAATTTGAAAAAAAAAATTTAATATTTTAAAAACTGACGGTTTGGTGTTTTTAGATCATTTTGATGTGCTGATTTCAAAAATGATTTTTAAAAAATAAAAAAACATCATTTTTATATATTTCGGCACGATAAACACTTTGAAAAGCTATCGCACATCAAAATGTATTTTGGCTAACATTTTTTTTTATAAGCTGAAATTCATTGATAAAAGCAGTTGTGAAAAGCCCAATGTAAATGTTTTATGAATATTGTACAAATATAAATTTAAAATCTTGAAAAACATGAATCTCTAGTATTGAATTATATTTTTTTTCTTTTATTCCTTTTTTTATGAATATATTATCTTTTAATTATATTACTAAATTAACCAATTTATTAACTCTATCCGGACCAAAATCTTAGATTTTTTTTTAAATTTTTTTATGCATTGTTTGGATATTTTTTCCATGATGAAATATATATATATATGTATGTATGTATATTTCATATCGTGATGCAATTTTTTTTAATATTTTGTTTTATGTCCTAAAATATTTGCTTGGTCTTGGATCTTTTTTTTATAGAAAACACAACATAAATTATTAATTAAAATTATTTTTGTTATTATTTGAAAATATAAAATAATATAGAAAACATAAAATAAAATATTATTCTAAGATATTTAATAAAACATATATTTTTAGAATAAAAAATACGGAGATAACATAAAGGCCCGTTAGAAATGCTGGGCTTCGTGCTGCAGTGGCCATAAAAAAAGCTAAGCGGGGAGACTCGGTGCCTGATGGACATGACAGTGCTACTCCAATGGCAGCAGGATTAGCAAGAGTCCCTAGCTGCTATTATCATCACCTGATTCTGAAGAATAAGAATGGTCTATCTGCCTCCGTAGCAGTCCCCACCAGTCTCAAGAAGATGGTAACCAACGCCGCCGCCGCCGCCGCCGCCAGTAGCAGCATTAATCATGGTGAGTACAGGAGCATTGCGGAGAGAGTGAGTTTGGAAAAAGAAATAAAAAAGAGCAAATTCATAGCCATAGCTGCTCCCATCTCTGATGAAGAATCCGCCTTTTCCTTCCTCTCCGAGGTGAGAGACCCGCGTGCCACCCATAATTGCTGGGCTTTTAAGGTAGGACAGCACAGCCGTTGTAATGATGACGGTGAACCATCTGGGACTGCTGGCAGACCTATTCAATCTGCTATTCTTTCTTCTCATATCGACAGAGTCATGGTCGTTGTCATCCGGTACCATAACACCATCTCTTTCTTTTTCTGTTGATTTCCCTTGAATTGCTACAATCCTTTTCCTATCATAATACAATATGATGATTTTAATGAGTATTATATTCATAAATCCAGCTATTTTGGAGGTATCAAACTAGGAACTGGTGGGCTGGTCAGGGCTTATGGCGGGGTTACATCTGAATGCCTGAGAAATGCCCCTACTTGTCTCGTCAAATCTAAGGTTTCTTTTTTGCATTTCTTAGATTTCCCACTTTAATTTTCAACACCAATCACCATTTCTTAATTTCTTAATTTCTTTCTTCAGGTCCCTATGGCCGTGGAGGTTCCCTTTGATCTCTTAGGACTCGTGCAACATCAGGTAGGCAGGTTATGTATTATTAATTACTACACACACACACATACACACACGTTGATTTCTTTAATTTGATGTATCACCACCACAAGACATCAAAAGATATAAAAGAGATGATGAAATTTAGTATGTTAGCTATAGTGGTTTATTTCGTCAGAGAACATTCGTCATAAATTAGGATTCACTGTATTTTTCCCCTAGTGCCAGATTTTCTTGATATGCCTGCATGTTTATTCTACTGATCGAAATGGGAACGGTCGCTTGTATATTGATTTTGTACTCGGTTGATACAGCTACAACATTTTCAAGTTGAAGACATCGAGCAGGATTACGAGACTGGTAAAGATGGTTTTGCCATGGTCTCTTTCAAAGTTGATTTTGACCAGGTTGAGAAATTGGAGAATGCTGTCAAAGCAAATTGTAGCCGACAACTTGTGTTTTATAAACAGTGACATAGACTTTGCTGATATTCATACATGCGTATGACAATGTCCTATACCAACTCCATCACGAGGAAAATAGTTTCAGCACTAGTAAGTGTATTCTTTCACTATGTAGAGTATAAATCTTCACACATGCAACTCTTGTAGGGTTCGTGCAATTCTTATAATGGGTTCTTGGTGTCTATAAAAATTAAAGATTAAGTTATGCTAAGAAGTTGGTTGTTATTTGACCTGATACGGAAATCTATCCTATAATGTTTGAGCTGGTTGGAATTGAGAAACCCCATCTCATTATTAACCATAATGTATCCTCTTTGAGTTTTTATTTAACTCCATTTAGACATATATATGCTTGCAGTCTAATCTAATCAAGAGGCATAAAAAGCTAGATGAAATTTCTTGTGCTTGAAAAATTATAATTTGGTAGACAGCTGATAGGAGGGATAGAAGATCTCTTCAGAATCAAGTAAAAGGCCTTTCTTCTCAGATTCTTGTTGTCGGGTTTAATACGTAAAAGTAAAACCTTGTGAAACATTACATATACACGAAATAGTTCTCTATTCTAAGTTTACAATCTAAGAGTAGCATGCATAAACCCCGCTGTCTATCTACTATTTATAAAAAAAAAATTACACTAAATAACAGCCTCCATGAAATGTTACACCACAAATTATCACAGAGTAAGCTTTGGCTTGTTAGATGTCCTCGCCATATTTGGCTTCTCAGTGAGAGCATTTAGAACCCTCCTTAGCATCTTTAACTCATCATTCCCGTTTATCCCTTGTACCCACAAAACACACTTGGTCCTTCCACCCATTGTCACCATCTCTGCCCTCACTACCTTCCCTTTCACTGATCTCACTGCCCTTGCAACATCAGACAATAGTTTTCTTTTATCATCACAGCTGAATACTACTTTCACAACCTCCTGACCTTTCCCCTCGCAGGAGCCGATTCTTAACTTATCTTCACCGGCAGGAAATACACATTCCAATCTACCACCACCATATATTTCTTTCAATCCTGACACTGTATTTGTTAGCTCCTTCACACACTGGATTGTCTCTTCAAGCACTGATGCTTTGTTCACCTGTTTATAGCAAGCACAAATGGAATATTGATGCATTAGCATATAATCGGAGGACTTCTGAGTGCGTGGGCGCGTTGCTCACGCATGTGTGTGAATATTTGAATTGAAGCATGTACTATGTGTCACATACTTTTATCAAGTTAGGGAGAATGGTACGAAGGGTAGCGAACTGGCTATTGATTCGACTCCTGCGTTTACATTCAGCCATGCTGTGTTTCTTGGCAGCAATTAGTTTAGATTCCTCCTCTGATATTAATTGTCGTGCCTCTGAATTGTTATATGTTGTTTCATTGATGGAGTTTATTAATGCGTGCCGAAAATCATCTTGATTTGAACATATTGCTGCTGAATTAGTATAACTTGATAGAGGTTGCAAGTCATTCATCTGCTATGCAAAGAAGTAAACTATCTTAAGAAGAGCAAGGACATCAATTACATAGCAAAAACAATGAGAGGTACCTGTTGCGAGGCCATGAAGCTACCACAAGTTGACCTAATGTTGAAGTTATACCTTGGCAAGAGAAGTTGGGACGGGTGGTATTTATTCTGGTGTAAAAAAGAAAAGATGGCAACCCAGATCGGCTTATATAGGCAAGCTTGTAAATGCAAACATGTACGAAATAATTGTTGGTTAATTGCATTTTAAAGCATATCTGAAAGATGAGATATGCATGGCCGTTGCCATGAAAGGAGTTATCAAGACTAATAATCAACACAATCGAAAAATCCTCCCTCAATTTACTGTCTATTTTAATTTCAAGATCTTGTTATCCGATGCCTTTTTCTTTTTTTTAAGTTGTTATCAAATCCCTTTAGTTCTTAGTGATTTTATAAGTTAGACCCTGTGGTTTTGAAAAATCACAAGTTAGTTTATTGACCAAAAGTTGAAGGTAAATTCCTTGAGAAATTTCTTATTTGCAGTTTTTAAATGCATTTTTTTTATATATAAAAAAATGTCTGCAGTGGGGGAGCTTGTAAGGTTTAACTAGAAATGAAGGACATTTTAAGGAGAAGAAAGAATAATTAATTACTTGAAAAACCGGACTAAGCTAATTTTTTTTAATGAAAATATAATGATTTAGCATTGGGATTTATAAACCTAAACGACAAGCTAATAATTTTGCTAATAAATCTGATTTGAGGTTTACTTGGGATAAGATTCAAATTACACGTGGATTAAACCGAGTTAATGAAAAAAAAAATACTGTTAAAATAAATTAATGGATTGGCTGTTGTATGTAGATGGGTTAACTTAGAATTTTTAACGTTTTTCTTTAAAGTTGACACTCTCAATCATTCTTGAAAACTACATAAATATCATCCTCTTCAAATAGAAACTCCAAGTCACCTGAAGAAGGAGACCCCTCCTCATGGCTCATACTCTTACTAGCACTACCAGCTGCACCGCTTGGTTTTCCTCTCCCTGGACCACCATTGCGGCGGAGGGTTGAGGTATGGAAACCCCATGAAAAGCCCTCTTGTACTTTTCATTTGGACACCTCATACGACAAACAATCCTCGTACAGACCCTCATTCTCGTACATGTAGTGACAGTAGGGACACGCGGTCCATAAACTTTCTTGCCTTCAATATGTTGAGAGAGAAGCAGGAGGACCGTGGTCAATAGTAACTAGGAAGGCAAAATGTCATTTTCTGTACGGTAAATCTGGACCCTAGATTGATAGGTTAGAAGTTATGGACATGTTTTACGTGGACGGTAGTTATGATAGGTAGACGTCAGTTACAGCAGGGTAAAACACGACTCACCTTGCTTTTCGGACTCTTGCCTCCAGGCCTCGGGAAAAATAGAAGAGCTAAATAAAAAGTTTTAGTTTTAATTCTTTATTTTATAATTACAAGGAAAAATATATATTGAAAATTTAAAATATTTTTTTTAAAATTAAATTGCTATTATTATATATTAATCAAAAGAGTCAAAAATTTATATAATATATTTCAATGCAAAAAAATAGTTTTGATTGTACTTGTATTAATTAATTATTATTGATAAATAATTATATCAATATTATATATATTAAAATAAAATTAACCTTTTTAAATAGCCTTTTCCATTGAAATGCATAATATTATATTTATGTAATTCAAAAAATCATATTACTAACATGATTTTTTTAAAATAGCCTTTTCCTTTAAAATGGTTTACTCCCTGCTCTATCATAAATAATGCTTCGTATATAGCAGTGATGGTTTAAAATAATAAAAGATTTGTGCTACAATTTACATATATTCATTTGCAACGACACATCAGTTACAAAGCATCATCAAAAGTAAGATCAGCAACTGAGTCGGCTCTCTCTGGGATAATGGAACTGACTGGGTTCAAGAATCAAAGGAAAACAAAATCTCTGGTTCGGAAAAGCAATGCCGAGCCAAAATTTGGTCTTACAGACCACGACGCCGGCCGGCCATCTTGGCATGCAAAGCTCCTATCGGATTGAAATCTGCTTCTTTCTCCGCAGTGCCAGCACCCAACATGTATAGATCTCAGTGGCAGCCACGACAAAGACCCCAGCGTAGATGCAAACAGTTGTAGCACAAACATACAAGTACCTGTAATGAAATACACCGTTAGTCTACGATAAACAACATGAAGCATTGTAGATTGTGTTCTAGCACTCTCTTAAACCACAGATCATTCACCTTTCAGGGATTATAATTTGTTAAGAATTTTCATGTTCTGTAAAGCTACTCGGAGAAAGACTTACTTTGGAGAGAAGACGCTCCAAACAAACAAATGGTTCCTCATTAACACCAAGACAATGGTGTAGGAAGTCAGTAGAATTGAATTCAAGCCCACTGGAACCAGACAAGGAAAGCCAAGAATCATCTTTGCAAGATGCCCCAAATCTACATTTTGATGATTTGCAAGATAGCTTGTGCACTTCACAGAGATGTACATCAGCATGCTAAGAAGAAATAACATTGGGGACGCGTAGGTAATGATGAACATCAAAATGCCAGAAAGAAACATTGAGTGGCTTGACAGGCCCTGACAATTTGTAATACAATGTTTGAGAATACACTGAACGTGGCAAACTATATGTCGTAAAATAGAAACTATATATCAACTGCACAAGCAAGGTAAGAGAAGGTACGATAAAAGCTCCAGCAACATCTATAGTGGCAAGAGTATTGCTGTTCCCGAGAGCAAAATGGCCTGCCATTCCCATATAGTACAACAAAGCAACCTAAGAGAACAAAAAATGGGTGCCCAGTTTTAGCACTAAATGTGGTTAGCCTTGAAGGAAATGAAATTACTAACTCCATTATCAAACGCACATGCACATTTATAACAAGTAACAAGTATTAAATGAAACACACTACGCAAAAAACTCTTTGACTTCCATTGAAAACAAAAATCTTCATTCACCTTTCCAGATTAAGATATCAAAGATAGGTTCTCGTAACTTTATATATTTGCATTTCACTAATTTATAGCTGCCAACCTGTTTCTCATTTCGGTGATCTTTGTTTCGAGGAAAAAA
The DNA here is from genome assembly GCA_025169955.1 of Salix arbutifolia. NCBI lineage: Eukaryota > Viridiplantae > Streptophyta > Magnoliopsida > Malpighiales > Salicaceae > Salix > Salix arbutifolia. The sequence continues at coordinate 723,776 of CM045908.1, forward strand.
AAAATCAGAAATGAATATATATAGTGTGGCAATAAAAAATTAAAACAAATATGCAGAAACTGGAATTTATGACTTGAGTATAGAAAAGCTCAGAACAAGCCTTCTCTCTTTAAATCTAAATTTCCCAGAAAGAAATACACATTATTTGACAACAGAAAATAGTGCATTTAACATGTTCTCAAGAATAGGCACAGCCCTTGGATCCTAACTATAATGGTAAAAAGAATGGAATGAAGCGATCATTGGCCATAGATTCAGAGAAAAGAACAGAAGTTAAACCTAGAAAGACCATAATTAACTAACAGAGCAGTCAAGGTGAAGTCCAAACATAATTTAGACAAGAAACATCTCCCCACTATTCACATGATCATCAGCAGCTATCAGTTTCTTTGAAGTGTGAAGCTCCAGTTCCCAATTAAATTAAATGCATATCAGCTAATAATACAGTGAAATTTTATCGGAAGATTCTCCACAAAAGGAGATTTAAACTGCATGGTATTTTCACTTGCTATTTTGACATGTGAATCACCTATTGCAAGTTAAAAAATTCTCAATTATTTTCTGTGTTAGAGTCAGTAATGCTGAAATTCACATCTGAGCTTCAGGTTGATTAAAAGCATCACCTACCTGGTTCTCAAGATGTTTAACTAAACTATGCGATGTATTTTAATGATAGTCAACCGATTCTTGCACGCTGGAATGTCCAGTTGGTAGTTATAAGAAGAAATGATATAGAACTAACCTCCACTTCAATATGCTGTAGCCCACTACAAGAAAAGTAGAGCATGCTAGAGAAGATCTGCACAAGAAGCAAAAGGATGGGCATTGAATTGATTGGCTGTTGAAGCAACAGCTGCAGAAGACACCAACATATTATATATGCTAACCCAATCAGATATGAAGAGTCTCTGAATTCCACCAATGAAAATATGCATTGACCGTCAAAAGTAACCGAAGTTGATTTCACATTAAGCTCTGAACATGTACCGGGGAACCAAAGGGGTATGAACCATGGTAATGCTACAAAAGTGCCAATTGTGGCAATACCAAGAATTGCATAAATTATCTGTGTCTGTATAGCAGCATCATAACTGGTTGACACAAATGCATTGTTGTGATACAGGTGCCATAGAACCAATAATCCACATATGAGAAAGCAAAGTCCAAATAAACGAGTGATTTTTCTCCTAGATCCAAACAAATACAAAGCACACATGCTTAAACTGATCACTAGCAGACCTGACGCTAGCTGAATTGATCTCACATGGTTAACCCCGGCCTGTTCAAGCCACTTTGAAATGTCTGGAAGATACGTCCAATTTACACCACCCTGGTGCCAGCCTCTCAAAATTCTTCCAGAAATAAGAAGCAAAATGATGGAAGATATGCGGATATCATGTCTTTCTGTCTGTCCCTTCATCAACTTGAAAAGGCTCTTTGCACTTCCTGCTGCAAGAGGCTGAACTGCTTTTCGAAGAAATAGCACATATGATGTTGATAAAACAAAATGCCAAATATATTGCTCTTCCTCTACCATAGAACTCGAAGCCATGCTCATAACAAGAATTAACATCACACCCAATAGAAAGATCTCATTTACAGACCACTTGTGCATACCAGTAATTGAGTTACAAAGGTGTTGGTTCTCTCCAGGTTGATCCTCTGTACTCATGCAAATCATGAGTCCTAATAATGTTAGAGATGATACAGCCATTGTCACAATCCCAAAAGCAAGTAAGCCAACAGGTTTCTGCCAAAAATAAATAAATAAAAGAAAAATGAATACCAAAAAAAGAAAAAGAAACAACTCATATAGTTACACCCTAAATCCAAATCACAGTTTATTTCTACTGAGTAAGATATTTTCCAAAGTGGTAGCTGCTATCAATGAGTATACATACATCAGTCACTCTGCGTGATAACCACTCACTTGCAGTTTTCAGAAACTGATGATATGCTGCAACAGTGCAGCTATAATCATCCCTGCTCTTAGACCTGTTTACAGAAATTACAAAGAAAGCAACACAGGTATTACTATAAGTTATACTGAAAACAACAGAGGTATCAGGAATGGTTCCGATAGAATTTTGTTTCATGGTATAATATCAGACAGTGTCACAAGACCCATGTATAAAACGCACCTGGATAGTGACTTTGACTTCCAGGAACTGTGAAGATTTACAGCGTTCATATATAGGCAACACAACATCTTCTCCATACTACCAGAGCATTCTACAATTGTAGATGCAAGACCATCTGTAAAGCCATTGTGGCTAGGCAAGTTTCGGCATGATAAACCAGGTAATTGTGCTTGGATTAACCGGAGCAGCTGCCAGGAATTCAATTCCAATACTCTCAGTTGTTTATCATCTGAATTAATCAGGCACAAGGAAAATAATAAAATAATCAAACAATATACAAAATATTAAAGGTGTTTTTCTATAAAAAAATCCATGTTCTGGCATAAAAAAAATGAAAAATAACATTTCAATCTATCCACTAATTTCAATTCAAGTCCATATAAATGTTATCTTTTTTTAGAAACAATGAAGTTTTCAATGGTCTAGATTAAGCTACCATGAGCCAAGCACCTTGATACATGATTGGAATTACAAATGTACAAATAAATAAAAACAGGGAATTAAAAATTATTCACACATACAGTAAATACCATATGGCTAAGTCATTGGTCAAGGTGTAGTTAGCATGAAAAATATTCAGGAATGCCAATATTACTATGTTCTAAGGAAATATTTAACAAAAAAATCACATGAAGCATAAAATAAACTAGACCATGCATATGAAACAAGTGAGAAGCCAACAATCTCCCCAGCCATGATGTATCGAAGCACAATTGAGATGGAGAGTTTAATAACAAGTGAAAAAATGCATCCTAAACTACGAGCGGATGGCTAAAGTCTAAAAATGGCCAAAATATTGAATGCATCTTATCCACATGTTCTACATCCAATTCCAAAGGATCCAAGACAGAAAAATGCAGAAAACTCAATAGCAATTTTTTATATAAATAAGCACAGACTTACTCTAGGATGTACACATTTTCAATGAATTTTGCATGTTAAATTCAACAAGGTCTGGATAATATTGCTGGTTCAAACTTTGCGACAAGAAAGTATACTTTCTTATCTAACTTTTTTTCATGCAGCTATCGATTTCCTATAGATTTCTTTCTTATGGATCACTTCATAAAAAGTAAGTATATTGTCAACACTAAGGAATCACCCACTACTCTCCATGGTAGTTTCTTTAGTTGTATGGGTATAATCAGGAGAGTGATATGCACATAATAAACTATAAATTACATGGAAATTCATCAGGTTATAAATGAACATCAGGTTTGTGACACAAATGCCATTTATGAAATTGTATATAAGCATAGGGTTAATATGCATGGAAGGTAAGGAAAGTATTTTAAGCGACGGCTGGGAAAATTCACTGGCTCCAGCAACTAGACACCATCAAGGCCAGGTGCCAAGGCACCACACACAAAGCTCCCATGGTAGGGCCCATGAGCGCAAGGCACCAGCACGCCCCATGGTCAGGCAGGCAGATACCCCCTAAAGACCAACAATTAGATTTTTGGCTCTGACAGGGATAGACATTACTGGGTCCCGGTTGTATAAATTTGTCTTCCTGTTACAGAGAGATGACAATCCATACTATTTCATGGGCCCCAAACCATTCTTGCAGAGAAATGCTTCATCCCTACTAATTTCCATAGAAAAAAACTCATAAACTAGATTCTGATTCATTATCCGAACATTTCTATATTTGTTTGATCTATTTAATTTTATAATATTTCCATCCCATACAAACAGGTACTGGAGCATGCATGCACAAACGATACCAACAAAGACAGAGTGAGAACTGACCTGTCAATAGATCAAATGCTTCTGAAATCACGACACCAACATTGTTCTTAGGAATCGGCACATCAAATAGAAGAGCTAAAGTTGGAGCAATGTCAACCTGGACCATATATAAAATCATTAATGGTCAAGGGATTTTTGAAGCAAAAATTCCTGATAGCTAGGCTATATTTAAAGAGAAATCAAAATAGAACATTGTAGCAGTATCAAATGGGAATGGGTGGAAAGCAGGAATATGCTGCCGTTGTTAGAAGCCAACTAGTTCTTTCGACAGTCTGTTGATTTGTGTCAAGAGACAAACTCACAAAGAGTCGAGTATTTTGATGGGTGGGCATGGAGGAGAAAAGGACTGCCTGTAAAAAAGCTTATAGGTATCCAGAGCTCATATAGGAAAATATATTAGAAAAATATAAAGTCTTGAAGGAAATGGCATCTCTAGATTGTCATCATGCCAGATGCAGATGCAATTACACCAATGAACTAGAAAAAAGTTTTTGGCAGAGTGCAAAGGGATGGAAATTGTATGTTTAATTACCTGGTAAATAGAGTTACAAGGGGACGTTGCATAATCAGAGTGGTCACTTTTGAGGCCAACAAAAAGAGCTAATGAGTCTGTTTCTTCATAAGAAGAGCCCCCATGATTACCATTCTCAGTCATGCCATGATCACTTACTACAACCTACATATGGGAAACAGAGCAAATGACAAATATGCATTCCATCTTGAAAACAATGGTAGTATTATGGATCTAAGAAATTTAGGCATTGATATCACATCAGTGAGCAAAGATAGAGCAGGAGACACCTAGGGCATGGAAATACTTACCATCCATCAAAATTTAGTCAGTGTGCAAATTGTTTATCATAGTCTCTGGGGAAAACATCTAATGGTGGATGTCGTGATATTATATGCCTCAAGTAGCTATCTTAGTACAAACTAAGGATGGAGGTGGTTACAGATGCTAGCATAAAATGGTTGCTTTCCAAATACTTACATAGATATCATTGCCTTGTAAAGGTACTCTACAAGACAGCACATGGTATAATGTAGATGTCCTTGATCAAGGGCATGGACTTCATGAAAAAACAGGCTGGATATTTTCTCCCAGAAACAAGAAAAATAACTTCAATGAATTGTAACTTCTAAAAGCCATTTGCTAATCATTAGGAATCTTCAATGCATGTATAGGACTTAAAAATATGATTCCTGTACCGTGCCAATTAAAGTTGGGCACAGTACATACCAATGACCATTCAAAGGTAAGGTTGCTTGGTGCTCAAGCATGTGTTTTCTTGTCACTATATTTGCAGAAAGTTAATCAAAATTTGGCATGGATTTAGATACTTGAAAGTTTTGTTACTAATAGTTACTGGAATATTGCAGGCGTAACCAAAGTACTAGTGCTAGTAATTACTCTCTTTTGATGAGTCAAAAAAGAGTTTCAGTGATGTCAGATCACATACTGATGGCCTCATTTTCCAAAGCAATATCATACATAATCTCAATCAAAAAGTGTTATGATCTATGAAACTCAGCTCATGTTCCCTTAGTAGAAGGGATCCAATATTCTAAATGGCAGTGTTTATAGACAACACTGCCATTCAGAATTTCAGTTGATTGCTAAAAAGTAGAAATGAGGTAGCACAAACCAGAAGTGTCTTTCCTTGATCATTATCTCGAGTCTGGATAGTGCTCAAATGAATCATCTTCACCACTTCATCCATCTCCTTAAGTTTTGGAGTCATCAAAATACTAAAGTTGAAAAGGATAAGTAAAGGTCCAGAAATAAGAGGGAAAAGATATCTACAGAATTACTGGTGCATCTGAATAAATACCTGTTACGTCCACCAATATGCCCGACATGATCCAAACCCAGATAATGAAGAATCTAAAAAGAACAACAAACATGGAAATCATAACATAATAGAACAACGTTGGATGCAATACTGGATGTCTCTAAAATCCTCAACTTTAAAAACAAACACAGATGTAATCCAAACCCAAAACAGTCCATAAATTCCAGGGTTGTAATGATAAATCAGCTAGTATAAACATTCCAAAGAACAATGTAATAGAATTTCTGGAAACAAAGGAAAACCTGTGCATGAGAACGTAAATTCTAGGGTGATTCTGAGGAGGAGGAAAAAAAGTGAAGCAATTACAAATTTACAACCAGCCACACCCAAACTTGAAGCAAGGAGAATTGAATTATTGACAAGAAATAAAACAACTCACCAGAAGATTCCAGTCATCTCTGTTAAGCTCACTCTCCAAATGTCGAGAAACATTTTGATCTACCTCTACTGTGTCTTTAACCTGTATAAAGAAGGAAGCCTAAATAGAAGAAGAAAGTTGGACTAGAAACCCTTCACAGCTGAATATCCCCCACGCACTGGCTATGAGTGTTTGTGTGATAGACGGGGGATACATAAGGGACGAAAACGGTAGAGAAATATTGAACTATACCGGTCAGGGAAAGAACAAGGTTAACCTACATAGAAACTGCTAACGCCATCATGTCTTGTGAATAATCCCGGAAACAACTTGAGCCAGGTTTCATCACCAAGCATCACCATTTTCCAACCAATCCTAAAAAATTGACCTGCAAACCAAAATTTAGAACAAGCATCCACGAGAAGCAGTAGAGAATTAAAGAATGATTCTCTCTCGCGACTAACCAAGAAGATTATCATCTAACATAGCTTGTGTATTAAAATTGAAAGCCACATCCAAGAAGCCCCCTATCGCACCGGAAACCATAGCCTGCAAGTAACAATAGTGGCATGATAACACAATAAAAAGAAGAGCAAAAAGCATCAAACACAAAATTAATAACCATAATAGATAAACCTTCAAACGAGGCATGGTAACAGTAGGAGGTGCTGCCTTCGCATGGTATCCAATTGCCATTCCATTAGAAAGCAATGACTGAGTATATGGCATAGCTTCCCTGAAATCCTCCCGTGGAGGCAGCCCATCCTTTCCAAGCACAAATTCCGCTGGAAGACCATCAATTACCTAAACTCTCATCACATCACATCACAAGCTTTATCACACCACGTCACAAGCTTTATCACATCACTTCACATGCTTTATCATCATTTACTTACCATCAGAATCAGACGGTCAAAAGAAGGGTGGATTCCGGAGAGCTCCTAGAAATGTATATGTATATATAATCAGAATTATTTGAAATTTGAAACTAGATTTTTATTTATCTATTAAAAAAACCTGATAGAGAGATTTAAGGAGATGAGGAGGCAAAGACGTCTGCGTGTGATTTGCAACGGAATCGCTGCCGCCGCCATCGTCGGAATAAAAACTCTCAGGACCACTGGCATTGTTACTTTAAGGTATCAGTGGTAATTGATTGAGAAAGAAATCGGAAAAGGAGAGAGAGAAGGAGAGAGACCTGACGCCGGAGAGAGCTGGTTTGACGGGGAAGAAGCCGAAGACGAAGAGTGAGAGACCGATAATTTGAAGAATAACTGCGGATATCATTACTGTAACTATGATCAATAATTTCATTTTTATTAGAATAGTTTGGATGGTTAGTTGGATTCATCAACAAAGGGCAGAAGCAAATTCAACTGATTTTGTTATCTGGTTGCGCTCTGCCTCTTTATACATCCTATCAAATTCTCAAGCTGTCCGAGTGGTTTTGGATTCTGTTATACCGTGATTTTTTCTTCTTCTTTTTTCAAAAAAATATAATTTTGATTTTGATTTTTAATACTAAGAACAACTTTGTCAAAAAAAATTTATATATTGATATATTTTAAAGTAAAAATTATATTGAAAATTAAGCATATTTCTTTAAAAAATATATATATATATTCCATTGAACTCCGCCAGTCTAAAAGCTCTAGGTGATTAACTATAGCACGCTAATCTTAATTAGATTCTAAATTAAATTGAATTAATAATCAGGTCTTCATCAGTCTATGTAAGATAGAAACAAAACATGGCTTACCTTTTTCTTAAAAAAACATTATTTTTTTTAATTAATTTTGAAACATATGCTTTTTTAAATTGATTGTAATGTTAATCCATCTAGCTTGAGATTTGAGTTAAATAAAAAATGTATAGCTTGGACATGCCCATCGAAAAAATGTATAGCAAATACTCAGTACGCCTTTTCTCGTGAAAGAGTGGCTTTTTAAATAAAAATCTGGAAAACATGTATTTGTAAACCTTATTTCATTGTTAGAAATCTATTTATATTTAAACAAGCTAAGTAATCTAATATATATATAAATCTAAAAAACATCAAATCAATTAGCTTGCATGCTAAATCTGGGATTATTGAAGAAACACGAACCAAAATTGGTGGGCAATTCAATAGAACTCAAGAAAAATATACGACAACATGTTTCATTGTTGAACTATGATAGAATCATGTTCTTTCACTTAGATTATCCATGTTAGGATGGATAAAGCTATTCACACTCGCAAAAATAACTAAATTGCCCATTAATATATCAACAATAATTTCAGAGGATTATCTGATATAATACGTTATAGCTGCAATACAAGTCTTGAACACAACGTGGCTTTCTCTGGCGAACTAACCAGAGCCAGCTTGTTTCAACAATTCAACCATGCACTCTCCCGGCCAAAAATCGTAAAAATATGAACACCTCGGCGAACACAATCAATCATATCATACAAGGCATGCATTCAGTTCTCGACATTCTTTAAATTCATGACTTCACATCTTTCAGCACTCCACCCTTCTCAAGCTCGCCGACGAGGTCCCTCAACGAGGGAACCTTCATGGCTAAAGTTCTATAAAGTCTAGAATACCTAGCTCGGGTGCCGTCCGCGGTCCTTGCGAGGGCAAGCAAGCTTAAGGCCTCAGGTAGTTGAGAGAATACATTTTTCATTTCATCCAAGCTCATATTTTCTAAGACTGATGGTCTTGGAACGACCCTGATGATTTCACCACCTTTAGGTTCCTGAACTCGGGCATCAGCCTTTATCACCAGTTCCGACTTCGAGTTTGCTCCACACTTTATGATAAACGGGGTGGTAGAGCCTGTATTAAATTGCAAAACGTTCCACTGGGCCACATCAGTTGCGGTACCAGACCCCGAATCAGCAGTAGATTTCCGAGCATGTGCCAACTCATGAAGGGGGTCATCTTCTTCAGGAATTGACTGCGGTAGTTCACATGAGATTGAAACAATTAGGTGAGGGAAGGTTACAAAATTATAATAGATTGCAAAATTGCTCACAATCCACATGCACATGAAGATCCAAGAAATACCAGCAGCTCAATTATTATTAATATTAAAAGGTATGGCATTCCATGGCATCTCATATGTGCTTAAGGATGACCTCATCCAATTCCGCAGCTAACAAGGAATGTTAAAAATTCCAAGGGATAGTGAGCTTGAGTCACTCCCCTCTCCCTCGGATCAGAGAACTACATCCAGTACTATTCCAGGGTCAACCAAGTAGTTTTTCAGAACTTTTAACTCAGAGATCTCAAGTTCTAATCTAAGAGCTGGGCTATGCATATATAATAACTTATCCTCCCTGTTGTGTTTTTCTTGTTCCTTTTCTTCTCTAATTAATGTAATCATCTTTTTAATAAAACCAACCATACACATGGATATAGCAATGCAATAGTATCAGTCTTTTTTCTCTCTTCATATTTCAATATTTTTTCATTGTTTAATTACATTAATGATCCTCTAATTGTTTTTCAATGAATCATGTAATGAGATACAATAATAAAACATTAAAACTACCATGATGGAACAATTTTTTATGATACTAATATAGAATAGTGTTCAATTAATGGAAAAAGGAGAAACTATTCACTTTCACGTTCTCAGGCTTCTGTTGGCACCCTCCATTTTTATGTACAAACTTGGTTTCTAGATTTACTTGCACCTTCAATCATTTACTTGCAATGTGCCTACCTATACCAGCACCACCAATAGTATGACATAGGAGCTTCTAAGTTTGCTAGCTGATTTTGATTTCCTTCTTTTCTTTCTTTTCTCTTTTCTCCTTTTCTTTTTGTTACTTTATTGGGAGTCTTTATTTATCTGGATTTTTTTATCAGTCATATAGATGGCATGTTTATTTCTTTCCTACAAGGGTCAAGCCTTTGAACCAGTATAGATAGGCTAGTAAAGCTATTTTACAACACAAGCTCTGTTTTATTAATAATTTGTTTTAGTTGGCTGCTTCCTACAAACTCTACATCTTATCTCTTGCTCCAGCTTCAATTTTAGCCATAATTGTTTTTACTGTTCTCTCCTCAATTTCTGTTCAGTTTTAGCTACACTTTTACTACTTCTACTTTACCACCACACACACACACACACATGTACATACCTCAACCATGCGACGAGCTTCTGCAATTTGCCTTTGAGCACATGGATGATCGATATTAAGAAGGGAAGGCATCCTTTCCCCAAGTTCATCGAGAGAAACAAGCAGCGTTTTCTTCTTAGATTTACTTAAGGCGTTCACTGAGGATTGTCTCAATATATCCTGTTTAAAATTATCGTGTTAAATGGTCGGAATGGCTTTGTTATGCAAATAAACAATAATTTCATATGAGGAATAAAACCTTGACTTGCTTCAATATGCCATCAAGAGAAATCAGAGATGCTAATCGTGCATCTTCAGTGGCAGTGGAGGGATTTTGAACAGGCAAACCACCATCTTCCAATGTTAATAAGGCTGCATCACTTCTCATTTGTTGCAAAATCTAAGGATAACAAATGATAACATCAAGACATGCAAAGAATGTATTGTTAAACACACAAAAATATGTAGAAAGATAAGATAAGATAAGATAATGTAGCATATTTGTCAAACCATTACTAAAAAGAAAACAAAATACAACTGTCAGGCACAAGTGCACGGCAAGAAATGAATGGACAAAAAAAAATTTAATGCCACTCAACTAAAAACATAAACGAAATAAATAAATAAATAAATAGAAAAGAAAAATCTTTCCTAGTCCAAAGAGCTATACACCATAAAAGACCCAGTAACATTTAATACCAAGGGGTGACAAAAGATTGACAGCAGCACAGATTTCTGAATTCAATAATTGCAGATGAAGATGACTATCCATTGAATGTTTTTAAGAAATAAGAACATCCACAGTTCACTATTGACTAGCAATCATGAAGATGACCCAGGGTGTTCAATTCAAAATCCCCAATAATATTATCCTATTCCAGAAAACAAAACTGATCAATTGTTATCTTAGTTACCTAAGCCTGAAAATTATCTAACCATGCTATACAAATTTTGGGAAAAATACTCAGCAAATGATAAAAATATATGCAATATAATATAGAATTCCCATCTCTAGTTTACTTAGCTTCATGATTATCATAGGTGCTCATATTTTGTTAGTAAACATCAGCAACTAGCCATCACTTTCAGAACCAAAAATTTGAAGTAAAATCTAGCTCCTCTACTTGAGTACTATCATGTATTCATACCAAGTGTTGAGATGTTGAAACTCTTTTTTGTTTCTTTTTCTGGACATGTTTTAAAATTCAAACACCATCTCCACATGATTTCAATGATTGCTTAAAGACATTAACTATTTTTTACTGCTCGATGCTTTTACCCTTCAAGTGATAATGGTTAAAAAAAGGAGGGTTGGAGGTTGCATTTGATGAATCAACTTCTAATAATTTTGACAATGAATACAAATTTATGCTAGCATACACAATTTCCAGTCACATAAAAATCAATCATCAGCATTTAAATGTCTCCACTAAGCATGAAAAGAAACCACTTAAGATGTACACATTTACAGCCTTTGACTTTGCAATGCAGTTTAATAAATCAGTAAGGAAGGTAATTGTAAGATAATTAAGGGTAGAGACAAAACATGCTGGTCAGCTGAAAATAACTACCTTTCTTCTTTTGTGGTCAACAGACTCTAGAGCTGAACGCAGTTTCGCTACTTGTGCTGCATCTTCTGCCTCTTCTGTTGCTAAGGTCCCAGCAATATCCTGGTAAGAAAAAATTGGAGAGATTAAGACAATGTTCGAATGGTGCTCATGGTTGTAAACACATCATCATGAGAAACTAGAACAGGTTCAAAATAAAGAGAAAAGAAGAGAGAGGACAATTTGTTTACTGAAGTAAGATCATATGCACCACAGCAAATATATCCCACAAAATATTTTTCCGGCACTATATGGCTATATGCTGGAAAATACAGAAAAAAAGTACAGTATATAGAGAGTACTATGGACTATTCACACCTTCAATCAAGTTCAATGCCTAGAGTAACAAAAACAAAATCCTTCAGTTTTGCTATTTGAAATTCCAGATTATTTTGAAAAGACTCCAAGAGTTAATGCCTGATATGAGTAATAAATCGAAAAGCTTCAGCATTATGAAGGATGTGCTGGTAGGATAGTTGATTCATGATTTAGATGATTCATTGAGGGTGCTGGTAGGATAGAGCAAGACAAGGACACAAACTCTGGAGCAGAAGGGAGAGATTTTCAAATTCTCTCAAGCATGAAGTGGCAAAGACCTTGTAAATGTGAGGATTAAAAGTCCTGAAAATGAACATGACAGCAAAGCACATCTGTAAGGACTTTGAAACATACACCTCCTGTATGCTCATTGCCGAACAGTTGCTTCAAGTGAACTAAGGAAATAATTTTTTTTTGCTTTTCCAAATAGTTAAGTTTATTCTAATCCCCAATGTTCTTTCAGTAATCACGATGAAATCAACTCTCTTTGAAGACCATAATGACAAATTACTCAGAGGCTACATGCATTTCATCAAAAAAAAAAAGGATCCTTATGGAGATTATGTACTCAAGGGGTGCAGTTACTCAGATATGTGCAACACACTCTTCTTTAGATGGACAGTTCAGCATGAATTCATAGGATGAGGAAACATGAGTCCTAGGAGATTATGCATTTATGACGTGAGAATTAGGATACTGCTCTTCTAGACAGGGTAGAGTATTGGGTTCAAGAACTGATTAGTACAGAAAAGGATGTGCAACAAAAGAAGAGCAACACATGTTTTTCATATCCAAAATTATATCTCTCATCCTAGGGGGCATTTGTTTTTGGAATCTGCATTCAAGAAAATGTTGTACAAGGAAAATAATCTGCATTCAAGGAAAACATTTTCCTGGAAAATGAGTGATTTTCCAATATTTGGGTGTTTTAAATGAAAATTATTTATTAGTTGTCTGTTGTGCATGGAAAAATGAAAATCATTTATGCAAAGAGCCAAAGACTTTTTGCCAGATAGTGTTTCAAAAAAAAGATATTCTTTATTGATGATGGTCCCAATTCAATGTTAGCTTGTGATGGTCATATTTATTTACTGTTTATTGATGCGGGTCCCTTGTAAAATGTTTTCCTTTTTAAAGAACCTAGAGTCATTTTTCAAAACTTTCAAGGGTGTTTTGAGTTTGACTGGAAATTATTTTATTTTATGTTGACCAACTTTTCCACAACTCGCCAAACATGGGAAAATATTTATGAGGGCTATTTTCTAGAAACAACCCCTCCCCCTAATTGTCAAATTTCTGTCTCCATAAACAAAATATTAAATTATGTTGTTAGAAAAAGGTTATGGATGCTAATTAACTTCACAGCTGGAATTTTACTAGAAAGTAACAAAGCATTCATGTTTACTCACGATGGCAGAAAAGTTGAAACTCCATCACAATGAGCATCTTCCACATACCAAAGCCACATTAACTGCACATTGGCCACAAAATGGAACATGACTCTCTCTGGGACCAACATATCCATCTCCAATTTCTCTTGAATAAAATCAGAAATATCGAATTCTTGTTTTGCACAAGGTTTTCTGGATCTCATTTTTTACTTGCCATATTCCACAGCCAACTTTTTATGACAAGTTCCCAAGCATCTCTATCTTCCGGGACAGCATAAATGGTTCAATCCACCCACCACTAATGCCCTGAATCACACTCTCTATCAAACGATGGAGCATGGCTCCTCTCCAACACCAACTAATTCCTCACCGGACCAAAACCCTGAGATAAGTTTAACTAATGATACATTCTCATGTTTAGATCAAAATCATCAGTGCCCTTTCCAAGGAAAAATTTTCTAGAAGGAATAATGCAATAAGATCAAAGCAGTAAGTTTGTTAGGAAAACAAACAGTCACAGGAATCCCATGAAGAACTCAGGTTCTCAAACAGCAACTCTACACAAAAGAGAAACAACTGCACAGTGTATATACTTTGATGTGAGTGACTAAACCATGCAGAGAAGATGACAGCCAGGTCCATGCTTGGGCATCTATGGCACACATTGAAAGTAACAAGGAGCAATAAAAGAGAAAATCTCAGCTAATGAAGAGGCGTACCTTTAAGTGTTGCAATTGAGAAGTAAAAACCCGTTTTGCATACTCGGATAGAAGTTGGCCAAGTGCATCTGTACTGGGAGGCAATGCAGCACCCAATCCAGCCATCCAGCCATCCATAATTGCAGTCGAAAGGAGTTCTAATTGACCAGTGATCCCTCCCAACGCATCATCTCCAGTAACAGAAAGAAACTCAAAATTCTCTGCGAGCCAGGACCTAATTTGCCTCTGCAGCTCGCCAGCTGGAGTATGAACAAAGAGAGCAGCAAGAGCTTTGTTTCCTATTGCAAAACTTTTTGCTTCCTCTTGAATTTCCCTCAGTTTTCCACCAGTTACCTGCTGCCTCCATGCATCCTGCAGGTATGACAAACAAGATTATTGGAGTCAATTAGCAACATGAAAAAAAATATCTAGCAGAATACAATAACCCACACAACGAGATTTGTGAGTGGATAATGATCTTCACAATCACATCAGCAAGTAACTATAAAACAAAACATTTCACAAGACTAGTGACAACATTTCAAGATTCTCAATATTTTTCATTCAAAGAAGTCTCTTCTTGTCCTTTCCTGTTGGGCTAGCTTTGGATTGTTTGTGTTCTTATGCATACTTCATGAAATTACTTTAATTGCACGTTTGGTGGGAAATAGCAGAAAATAGATGGCACAGGACAGAATGTTAACCTAGAAAGTTGGCAGAAGAAAAGGGAAAGGAAAACAAAAGAAAGAGAAAAGGACAGCAAACGGCAGCAACCTGATCAATTCCTCTCATTCTCAAAACAACTGATGACAATTTAGACTTCTTCTCCAGCTTTATGTTCACTTTAAAGCCTTGGATCTGCTCCTCCACAAAGTTAACAGGGGATCTTCCAGGACTATTGCCTCGGCTGGAGCTTCTACTTCGTCCAGTATTAGCCTTTTCCAAAAAGCACTCAACAGGAGGAACCTACAAAATGAAGCAAAAAAAGAGAGTAGACACAGTAATTCAATAAAGAAACAGATGACTTCATGTATGCTCAGCAAGAGAAATGAAGGAAACGAGCATCTAAAACACTGTTACCTTGATGGACTGCAGCTCCGGAGACCTGGCAAGCAAAGATCTTATGTACAAAATCCTGACACGGGAAACAAGCATGGTATCCATTACCCTCTTTGGTTCCATTTTGCGGATGAAAGAGAAAACAGCATCTCTGATTTCAGCAAGTATTTCATGCTCTCTAGAAGCACCTGCTTTAATGACTGCTGCCAGAACCTGCAAAATATTGGAAGTCACCATGCAAATTGCAAGGTATTATTAAGACAAGAATAAAATTCCCAGTGGATGGAAAATAAGAAGCTATGCAATGAATACTTTTCAGCTATAGCAGCAGAAATATTCAATCGTAAGTATTTTTATTTATAAAATATAATTTATTTATCTTGGGAATAACTCAATTTTACTAAAAGATGTATCTAAATGATGTATCAGCTTATAATACATATCAAGTGAATGTGCTAATAGCAACCATGTCACCTTGATTTTAAAAGATTTTCCTATATAATTAAATCCCACATCACTGAGTAAGCAAATATTAACAAAATGGTTGGTGATCGAAGTATTACTAAAATTTAAAATGAAAAGTACTATGCCAAAATAAATCTAGTGAAACAATCTAAGAGCACCATGTCCAAACCTAAGACAAATGCTGGGGAAGTTAAATACATTTTAAGAAAAACTATTCTCTATATCAAATCACAACAAATGCAGATTACCAGAGTACTCAGTTCTGAGAGATAAACACACCTATAAATCATAAAAAAGATGGCTAGAGTTAAACACTTCCTGTCACTTAAGTTTTCTAACAACAATTTTGGATCTAAACCACTGTTCAAAGATGAAACTTAAATACAGGCAGTCAATGATGACAGAACCACTAAGTAGATCTAGTTTCCCTGTGTCAACACTAGAAGGACAATTCTATCCTCATTTCAAATTGGAGAACTGAAGATCAGGCTGATATAAATGTTCACTTGAACAAGATACACATCGAAATTAGACTCTAATTTTTCAGTTCAGATGGAACAGGTGGTCACAAAGCATACCAACATCAAAAGCTTGTTTGCCCCGTCTGAAATGGCAGCAAGGCTGTCAAATTGTTCAGGATCAAAGTCATTCAGTGCAGCTGTAAGGTATTCTCCTGCTGGGGTGGATTTAACTTTCTCAGATCCTGATTTAACCAAAGCAACGGTTCCATCAGTCTTATCTGCACCCAATGGTGATGGAACAACATCCATTGAACGTCCTTTATTGTTCTCATTTCTGTGCAAAGAATTACAAAGAAGTTCACTATAGAGCCATGCACATGTGAAGTAAAAGGACAAAGCAATCACAACTAAAATCAAATCTGAGCAAACACCTTCCCAGCTCCCGAGACTGAACATTCACATTTCCTTTGGACAATGGACTAGACACCTGAAAAGGAATGTAGCAAAGTTAGATATCTGGAAGCATTTGCTTGACAGGCAATAGAAGAATCGCCACCCAAAGTAACATCCATACATTATCACCCTACACAAGGTGCCTGGCAATGCAAGGAAATATTAAATAGATTACAATTTATTTTTTAAAGAAAAAAACAAAGAGAATAGTGGGCATATAGAAATTTCCACAACACCAGAACAGAATATATGCTTTGATAACTTGATTCTTAATAGAGTGACAAGTTTATCTGAATACAAAGAATTGTAAAAGGAAACAAGCTGTTGAAACCAATTATGTGAACATTAAAAATGAAAAAATAATCATTATCAGTTCTACGCAGAGATATTATTCTTTTTTAACTAATGACAATCAATAAGATGTATTTGTGTCATGTCATATGCCAGAGCTCAATTTACAATGTTCTTTGAACTTGCCCTCTATATATGCATGTAGGATTTGATAGGTTGAAGGGAAGAGCACCTATTTCATCATCTTGGAAATAAAGAAGAAAAAATGGAGAACCTTCACATCAAAAACTGACATTTTGATGAATTGAAGTATCTGAAGTGAAGGAAGTCGCCCCATAAACTTCAGATCTTAACATCATAATTATAATAATACTACATGGGGTAGGATGTTTAACTCTGGCAACCAATATACTTTGTTGTCCTTGATCAAATATCACAACTTCACCATTAATTATTTTTACCTAAATTAATATAAGCCTTTTTTTTTTTTTTAAACGAGTCATTTGTAGTTGGCTCGATTTTTGAGTCGTTCAATTGGTTCAATCTTACATTAAAACAGGATGTTTGGGTATTGAGATAGTGCTTGAGGATTTTTTTTATCATGATAGGTGCTTTTAAGCATGAAGGTTGTAAACAATGAAAGCCTGGTTGGTGAAGAATTGGATAGAAAAGGCACAGACCTGCAAAAATGGGTAAGAGTGACAAGGCCTCTATCTCAAGGGTAGATGACATGAAGCCTGTCTCTTGCACACCTCTCTCTCTATTCTATTCATTACATTTTTTGTGACTCATTTTCCTTTTCTAAAATACACAAAACATAATCATAGAGAAATTTAACAAAAAAAAAAAACTCAAACACACCCATAAATTATACCAATACTCTCTATTAGTACACAAAATCACACTAAAAAATATTTAAATTTATTTTATTAGAAAGCTTAAACATATTCTCAGGGTTGTAATTGAAAAAAAGATTGCCTTTCAAAATTTATCAGCAGCATCACATCGGTAGATGGTCTAATAAAATCTAAAACTAGTATCCTTTCACAACAAGGAAAATAATGGAAGCTACAAGTACACGGTTTAACAAGAGAATATAACAATCAGGCAGATTGCAAATTTTGGGAAAATAAACTATATATAAAATTATATATAAAAAAAAAGTGATAACATCATCAGGTGAAATTAAAAAACTACCTGGGGTGATCCAGCTAAAGAAGCTTTTTCTGTTAATCTATCAAACAATTTCTCATTTTCTTCATGCAACCTCTGCATAATCAAACAAATAATCAACTCCTGTAAGACAAACTACACCTGAGGAAGCGAGTCCAAAATTGGTGCACGGAAAAATAGATTCATGAAATAGGAAAGCTATGCCTTCTCCTTTCAAGAAAGACAAATATATCTAACATGCATCTCCGGCTCTTGCATTTTTCTTCCCTAGGTATTTTTTCTTCCTCCCTTTTTTCCGTGCCATATGTATGGTAAACAAATGAAACATATAATTACACCAACCAGAGCTCACTCTTCCATACAGCTCAATGTTATTGATGGTTAGAGGAGAAGTAGAGCAGTTAGAAATCCGTACTTATTCAAATAGTTCTCAATTTCAATACATTTATGGAAATTATTGCAGACCTCAATCAATGCATCACGCTTTTTTAGTTCTTCTTCAAGTTTCTTGGTCACTGCTGAAGAATCCATGCCATCCCCAGTTGCCTTGGAGATTGATGAAATCACAGGCCCTGATTCTGAGTCAAATGTTGACCGAGCTTCACTAGAACGGAGAGCTTCATTGAGCTGTGACTCCATGCTTTTAATTTTGGCCTAAATCCAAATGTGAATTTTCCCATTATGATACAATCATATACAAAATTTCATGTGAGCAGCAGAACAGAAGAAGAGCAACAAGAATTCATTTTTTCTTTCATAAAAGAAGTAATCCTATCAGAAGAAGAGCTACAGCACAAGTACAGAACAGAAGACCATGAGCCATCCTTTAAATGGGAACATGAGCTGAAACAAAAAGAAACTCTATCATACTAAGGATTTTTAGTTTCTTAGAATATCAGCTAAAGAAACACCTCCGATGACCCCATTTTTTGAAGACCATAAAGAAGCAAGAAAAACTATTCTGTCCCTAAAAAATTGCCTTGAGAGATGACAATCACTGAAGATTCCAAAATCTTGCTTCTTCCATATGCACACACAATAGCAAACATAGAACCATTCTAAAAATCTTGTTATCCTTCCTCTTTCAAAAACCATCAGAAAAAATCAAGAAGAGGACCTCCATTGATACCAGAATACCCACTGAGTCCCATAAAAAAATAGATCTATTTCACAGTGCCCGTGCCACATACCGAAACACATAACACAACAGCAGTAGAAAGGGCTTCATGAACCCTTCTAACCTGCAACACGTCATCGAATTCACCTCAAGGAGAACCACTATGCAGATTAAATGTGAAGCCATAGAAGGCACCATATCTTTAGGTTTCTGATTACAATTATCCAAGGAGAACTAAGATCAACATGGAGTCCTAATAGGTGGTGAAAATAAAAGGAGTGATAAATTTACCAAACCTCTCCAAAGTCCACTATCTTTTTTCTTGTCTGATAGAAAAACTAAAGAATTGAGAGGGAACAAATCTTATTTTCCCCTGTCATTAGGATTCATAAAAGGTGCCAATCTGATTAATGACTTCACCCTCCAAAGAAAAACTTAGAATAACACTTCCTTGCCTACAAAAAGACCCAAAACAAAACACAAAAGGAAAAGGTATATATGTTTATCTTGATTGATAATTGTGACCTTTTCTCTTCTGTGATAAGCTAATGTATCATATTTATTTGTTAATAAAAATGCATGGGCTTTATGATCAATGCAAATACAAAATTACTACATAATTGCATGGTGAAAAGATGCTCAGATTACTCGAAGAGAAACTACCAATGACTCGTAGAAAGAGCCATGTAAGAAACAGTTAAGAAATTGTCACAAGCTATCACTGCATATAGGAACATAAACTACATTTAGAACCAGTATATATACAAGGTGTGAAGCCCAAGATGGAGGAAAGAGAAGCAGAATATAAGACAAACCTGGAGTGTATGAATTATAGAATCTTTTTGTTGCATTATCAGTTTTTGATCCTGTTCCATCTGTAGCAGTTGAGCTATTTGATTTCTAAGCTGAGCATTTTGTTCCTTTTCCACCTTATGCTTGTCAGCAATCATAATATTCTCTGACTGCATTAATAAGAGTAATGACAGCTTAATTTCAGGTTTAGAAGCAACAAAACTAAAGTTTGACGAAATACAGTTAAAGAGTACAAAATCCAATGTTAAATACAGAAGCACATGCGTCACTTATTTATACAATCAGACGGCTCAGCAAAGTATAGAAGCATACAATTATTGTTTCTCAAAATTGAATATTTTGCATTCCCATACTAAGTACAAGTTTTTTGGGATAAAAAGGAATTGGCTAATGGCTAAAAACGATTCAAGCAATAAATTGAAAAACCAAAATTATTCTAAACAGTCAGATAGCTTGCAGTCCGTGATAGAATGGGAAAATACCAAGCTCATGAAATTACAAAACCTTTAAATCCGATTGCAGAGTGAAAGAAACTTTCCACGCCTTCTGAACTTCATTGAAGAGCAAGACACACTGGTCATTTGCATCTTTGAGTGCTTGCGTCAATTCCAAAACCTCTTGTTTCAGATCTTGAATTTCCTTTTCCTTTTCATATAACTCCTTTCGCGCATCATTAGCCTATAAAAACATTACAAACTAAAGGATTGGCATGTTCCTAACTGTTTCAGAAAATGAAATAACATCACAGACCTTAACATTTACAACATGCTTATATGATGATGTTATGTGGAAGAGTGAAACATCAAAAATATTCCTAATAAAAGGCACTTCAAACCCATTCCAGCTATATGCTGATGCTGTCTAATTCTTTTATCTCATTATTTTCCATAAAGACCGAATCTAGAAATTTCAACAGTACAAGGTCTTTGCTACTTGTCACAGGCGCACTGAAGCATTTTTGTATCCTGACATTTTATCTTGGTGATCAAATTGGGGTCATCCAAACTTTCTTACCCAGGTACCTTTGTCTAGACTTGCCATTATAGCCAACAAAAAGAAGCGTGTATGTGCTCTTTTGAGCCTTCTAATTAATTGGTCCTTAAATATTTGTGTTTTCTTAGTTAGAGATCAAAGCCATTAACGAATTAGAAGTACTAGTAACTCAGACTGTTGGCCCAACTATACCCTTTTGTGCAGTGTCATGTTGTTGACTGTTTTGTGGTATTGTAAGATGAAATGAAGGAATGTATATGATGTATGGTAATGAATTGTAGTGTTATGTTGTGTTGTGAATAAAATCAATTTATTAATTGGTAATCTATCGTTGTGTTATTTTGAATTTAAACTACTATCAAGGAAACAATTTAAAAACAAGATTTTGATGGCTAGATTAAAACAAGTTGCTTGTATTTATTTTAAAATGAAACTTTAGTCATTAACAAACTAGTAAAGCAAAATGAATAATTTTAATTCACAAGATGTGTGAAAAAATATTGTTCTGAAAACAAGAAAAAGATATAACCTAGCTCTTTTAAGCAAAATACTAAATAATTTTGTCAAGATAAATTTTCCTTTCTGCTACATAAAGATTTCAGCAATCAAGCACCTGAGATTTTGTGATGCCATCAATCTTAGGTATAACTATAAGAACCCTAGCTGTCTATTTTTCTTTTTCTAGGTGCAGTTCCTAGAACCTTTACTCATGATGTTGTGGTGCATTAGTCTTTTTCATGCCCCTGCAATTCAGTTTACAGATCGTGAATCCGTTTTCTTCTTCAATCTACTGAAATTCCCAGTTTTTGAATCCTAGCCCGACATAAAATACATTCAGGAGAAAAGCTCAAACATGTCCTACATCACTTGCCTGGCAAACATGAGGCACCCATTGATGAAAAAGAGCACATTCAAAGAGGAAAGGTTACCAAACAGTAAGGAATCATCATCAAGAAACAAGAACTTACAACATCTCTCCACTTCTTAATTGTATCTCGATTTCCAAGGCTTAGTGTAGCATTTCTAGCCCTAGAACTGAAGCTGAGAGACGATAATGTCTCAGACAAATTTGCAATATTTGGACACACATTGAGTATCATCAAAGTTTTTGATTTCCTCCCTGCAGAAAGAAAATTAGCCTTGGAGAGAAAAAAAGTATTGATTCAAAAATTAATCTCAACATGGAAAGAAACAATCAACCTATTGATATTGGAAGAAAAGTCGAAAAAATAAAAAACAAGAGTATGAAGAAGAAGAACAAAGCAAAGTGAGAGAACTCAATACATTTTTGAGAGAACAGCTACAAATACATCCAAGATTGATACATCAGCAATGTCTAGTGTTACAGAATCAAATTTGGTTGGAGACTAGATAAGATCTAGCATTTAAGCACATCTACCTTTATCATTATTTTTGCACTAAGAACAGCTTCAAGTTTAAATTTATTTAAACCCGAAATGTGTGTAAACCCTATAAGTTTGCTTTCAGCACAATTACCACCACCTCACGACTTTTTTTTATATGGTGCCTAGAACAATTAAGAGGCAGCTATATGCAAATAACACTAGCAAAACAAAATAAAATAACAAGAATCAAATGCATTAACATTAGCACAGAATTAAAAGAAAGTTTTTCTTCTCCAATTGATTTATTTCTTTTCCCTATGTAATTCTCTTCCTTTGAATAAATCATTCTAACATCCAAAAAAAAGAATTTATTCATTCTGTTTACACATAAACTATTTCTCGATGCTCCGATTCTAATCACAACAAAATGTCAAAAATTCTTCACACATTCGAGGTGTAAAATGGTGGTACCTAAGGAGTCAGCAAGAACTGTTGTCAACATTGAATTTTCATAAGGAACAACATCCTTCCTTGAGGTTAAAGAGGACAATACATCCCCCAACCTGCATATACAGCATAAAATACAATAAGATAATGGCACAAAATGACTAGAGTATCCTTCAAAAACATGAGAACCTGTGTGCAAAAATTATTGCTGCCATAATTTCTAATACATTAAATAGACAGAAAATATACTATCCCAGTCCATCAAGTGTCTCGAACTTCTCTACATAAAACATTATGAATGAAATCTATATACCAAGTTTAGGGTATTAGCTTGTAAGAATATCTTATACACTAAATTACAAAGAAAACACAGAACCTCTGTTTCACGACCAAGTCCAAAACCCATTTATTTAACCACAGCAGCGCCAAGAAAAGTAGTTAGCAAAAAGTGTGCTAATGTAACATACGCTGAGAGTGATTTCATCACATGTAGCATGTCTGTCACACGCTCACTGCTATCATCTTCTGCTATTAGACCTTCACTTCCAGCCAGGTCAACAAGAGAAAGCTTGCTATACAAGCTCTCTCCACTGATCACATTATTATAATATATGTGCACTGTTACAATCCTGAAAATAGAAAAAACAAGAAATCACAAATAATTAGAGATCTAAACATAGAAACACAACATTTATGACATACATAAAATTTTCCTTTAGTTCACTTTTTCTTTTACATATGGATACTATTTTATGTTACATATTTCAATCATTATCACTACCATAACTACATGTTTGGTGATAGTAGGACCTTAGACTTAATTTTTTTTCTAAAAGAAAAATGCTTCATTAGAATAGAACGAATGTAGTTAGGAGACTCCAAACAAAAGGGAGGTGCCCTGGTCCATGGGACTGACAGCTAAAGAAACTCCTCTAGAAATCCCCAAGGCCGTTCACAAAATATAAGTCAAAAAATTGTCTTATTCTGCAGCAAGGGCAAATAATTATTGAGATTTTCAAAACTATTCTAAAAGTCTTTGACTGAGTATCAACATTATAGGGAATCTTTCAACATTGAAAATATGGCCTTAATATACTTCTGAAAGCATGATAGCATTTATACAGAATACCATATGAGTGAGAGAAAGAAAGTCTTTGGCTATAAAGTATGTAGGCCATACAAATGAGAAACATTCAACTTTGATATGTCATTTCCCCGCCTCTGAAATGCAGCTTGCAAGATTCTTGAGAAGTCCAATGGGTTATCAAATTTTTCTTGTTGAAGCTCTATAAAAGATTCCAGTGATCCCATGCGGATCTTCTGCAAAGTACTCTCAGACTCTGACAGCAAATCAGTTATCTACAAGAGCATTAAAGGACTCGAGATTAAAGTAGCAAATTATCATTTGCACTACAGCCTAAAAAACCCACCCTCTTCCTGCCTCCTCCAAAGAATATATTGACAAAGAAAAATGCCATGAAGAATACAAAACCTGTTCATTGTATAGCTCAAAAACTGTTACAGAGAAATTGAACCGAGAAGTAGAAGTTGATTCTGAGTTAGCCAAATCAAACAACTCTTCAAAACAACGAGCATATAAACCACGATCATAGCTAGATCCTTCCTGAAAAGTCAAATTATGCCAGCAAAGTAAATACTAGTCCAGAGATTATGGCATTGCATTAGTGTATCCACACACACACATAGCAAGTGGACAATTAAAATGCCAAAGATTTCCTAAAATGCATAAAACTGCCATGATAAGGACCAACATAAGCAGTGCAAAGAGGAAGCAGAGAAACCTCCATCATGCAAAGAAAAACCAGACCACACAGTTAAGGAAATACTAATTTAACCAGTGTAATCATTAAACAAGATAGTTTACCATTCAACCTTCCATAGTATAACTTCTATTTAGTCTATAAAGAAGCAAGCATTGTTCCACGCTTTTATAAGCATGAACAAGATAGATAATCCACGTGTGTAATTAGCATCCACACATAGATAGATAGAGGGAGAGGGAGAGGGAGAGGGAGAGGGGAGAGACCATAGTGTGTGTCTTTCCGGAGCAAGTTTGTCCATAAGCAAATATAGAAACATTATATCCATCCAAAGCAGATTGCACAAATGGTTGAACATCTGTAAACAGCTCAGCTGCACAATGAAGATTAAACATTAAAGCATTGCTTAAACAACAAGCTAACAAAGCACATCATACAAGTATATACATAGATGTATTTGCAGAGGATGTACCCTTTTTTTCAATGGCACTTTTTGGATAATAACAAACAAGTGTATAGCCATTTCAGGTAGAACAAAACAATTGAGAAAAACAACGAAAAAAGGCACTTTTTAATGCGAACCTTGTCCCACATGAGGTCCATAAACTCTGTCAAATTCAAAATCTTTTTTGGGATTCGAGATGGTATCAGAGCTAGTATTGACACGGATTGTGCAATCATCAGGGAATTCAACAACAGAAGGACTTTCATCTTCAAATAATGGTCTTACACGACAAAACACCTTTATGCTTCCTGAAAATAAAAGGAGTTGCCAAACCAAATGAGTGCTCAAGAATTGTTTAAGCTCAGTGAAGAATAATAATCCATAATGAACATAAATGCCAATGTGAACGCATGAGAGAGAAAGAGAGAGCAAACCAAGGTTCAGGAAGATAAGTTAGTACCTTTGGCCGTTAACAAGTCATTGAACAATCTTTTCTTCTCATTGATGAGTGGAGATATTCTAGCCTCGGTTTCAAGGGCAGCTTGATCTGGCATTTATATTTATATAAAGTTCAAATCCGTCAACAGAACCCACCAACAACAAAACCTTGAGGAAAAGAAGCAAAGCCGATATGAAGAATATAAAAATTGAATAAATCACTAATTCAATATCCAGGAAAAATACTCGACCAATGTACTGCTAGTATTATTTAATATTATCATTTTTATTCTATTTCCAATTATTCAACATTAATTCTTAAACTACACCACAACTCTTGAACTATACCACAAGTATTGTCTCTCCATCCGCATCTTCTAGAGTGAAAAACGCATAACAAATATCTTCTTAAGTGAAAAATGAATCAAAAATAAAAATTATCTTATAAAGTGATAAATGCATGAAAAATTAAAGGTTGAACATGATAGAAGTAATACCTAGCTTACGAGTTTTTTCAGCAAGGGCTCCAAAATAACGAGTAACTCGATCAAGTTTTGCATTGGAATATTCCTGTAAATCACTTGCTTCTTGTCTCAGCTCCAAGCAATCCTCTTTTGCAAGCTGTTTAGTTCGTTTAAAAAATAATAATAATAATAAATTTACTTAAAAATCCAGTGCTTGTTTGTGATCTTTTGTGTTATTATTCAAAAAATAAAATAAAAATTTAGAACCTTGATTTTATCTTTCAATCGGTGGACTTTGGAAGCGAGAGCCTGCTTCGAATACTCCGAGTTCTCTCGCATCGTCGAGATCGAGTAACGCCGTACCAGCGGCTGCTCCGCCTCCAGCGTCCTTGGCTCGAAGCCAGACACCTCCCAGTTCCACATATTCCTCTGCTCCGCCATTGATCACTCAACAACCAATTTTGTTCTCAACCTTTTCTTCTTCGCATTACCACTCTTTCTTTCTGCTTGTGGTTTTCATCTCATTTCTATTTTCGATTTCCTTTCCCTCTAATAATCTAATCCACTCTAATTCGTGAAACGATATCGTTTAATAAATGTATGTTTGCTCTACTAAATTATAAATTAGTCCCTTGAGTTGCTAACATAAATTAAACAATCCCTGTAGTCTTAAGAACTAGTTTATCAGTCTTTTTTGTCTGGGATAGAAATGTCACCAAATATATTAAGCACCTCAGTTGGAATTGGATTCTTGTAATTAGGCCATTTCTACTTTTATCAATTTTATGTTATTTTTAATTTAACTTTATTTTTTATTCTGAAAAATAGAAAATTAAAAAAAGAGAGCGAGTAGTGTGAAAATGTTGAGGAGAGAAAGAAAACATTTTTGAAATGATATTGAAGTAAACATGAGGAGCCAATTAATTATTAAAACTACAATGACTATTTAATTCAATTTATAAAACTAGAGGGAGTAATTTGTAATTTACTCATGTTCGAGGGTCGACCTTTGGTTGGTTTTTATTTGCTTACGTTGCGCGCTCAGGACTTGTCGTTTCGTTTTCTGTAGATAAGGTACGTATTGCCTTGTGGTGCACGTGACAAAGCGTCAAATCTTTTTTTTTTCCTTCTTTATTTCTTCAGCTTCTGTATTTTTTGTTGTGCTGGCAGTTTCTGGTTAGATCATTCGCTCTGGGTAGGGCCCGTAACTATTTGGGTTTCATGATTCAGCTCCACTTATTGACCTGGCCAGGTGCTCTTTTAGGAGTTTTTTAACCCCGACACATTCTCTTATATATTCTTATTGGATACTGTGTTTTTTTCACGAAGTCCCTGCATTTTTTAAATATTTTGAAAATTTTAAAAAGAATATTTTAAAAACTCATTGTTGAAGGGCAAAATCTTGAAAAAATATCAAATTTAAAAACATGAAAAGGAAAAAAAAGACAACAATGAAAAAAAATAAAGATCAAAATTGTTAGAAAAAATCATAGCGGGTGAAATTGTAAGAAAATAAAATAAAAATGATCCAAAAAAAAGAAATAAAAAAAATGAGAACCAGTTTTGAAAGATAAAAAAAAATGAAATTAAAACACTTGACATTTCATGTTTAATAAATATTTTTATGAAAAGAAAAAAAAACAAGAAAACCCAAAGAAATCTTTTAAACCTAATCAAAAGTCTCAAACTCGTAGCTCAATAAATTATTGACCCAAACTAAATTAAAAGTCTCAATTTATAACAAAATTAACATTGATTATCCAGAGTAAATGAAACAAAAAGAAATGATTTAAAAAAAAACATGAGAAAACCTGAGTTAGTTTTAAAAACAAGTGATAATTTTCAAAGAGCACGAACAAAAAAAATAATTTAGAATTTTTATTTCAGATAAAAAAAAATAACAATCAAATGAGAGCTAAATTCAAAATAAACAAAATAAAAGGAGCTGAAATATTAAAAACAGAATTCTAACCCTGTAAGACCCCGTTTGGGAGTGCGTTGCAACCGGCGTTTGCCAAAAATTTGAAATTTTTTTTCATTTTAAATGAATATGTTTTGGTGTTTTTAGATCATTTTGATGTGCTGATGTCAAAAATGATTTTTTAAAAATAAAAAAAAACATCATTTTGATGTATTTCAGCATGAAAAGTTACCGCAATCGCACTCCCAAACGGGCTCTAAATTGTTTAAAAAATCCTTTCAAATATCGAAGGAAGGGATTGCAAGTTTTTAAAATAGAATTAGCAAAAAGAACCCAATAAAGAACAATAAAAAAGAATAGAGAAAATCAAGTCATTTTCAAGACCAAGACAAAACTCCATTTGAAGAAAGCTAAAAAAAACTCTATTTAATTGAATAAATAATGAAGGATGAGACATCATAAACTTGATAAAATCTGAAGAGCTCACACCCCGTGAAATATTGAATCAAGGTTTAGTCAAGAAGTTTACTATGAGTCAATTTCAAGAACATGTCAAAACAAAAAATATTGGCAATGAAAATAATAAAGATTAGATTCAACAGAAAAATAAAGAAGGTTGAAATTGCAAAACAAGATCATTTCAGATAACATAGGAATAAAAATAATGAAGATTAAATTCAAAAGATGAAAAAAAATTAAAAAATGATGAAATTAAAGGACAATAATTGTATATAGTATTTAAGTTAAAAAAAAAATAATGAATGAAATATGAAAAGTCAATAAATTTAAAAGTAGTTATTGGATTTTAAAGCGTCTAACATGACAATTAAGTGCCTGTTTGGTATTGAGGTCCAGCCGTGGGTTTGTAAAAAGTTGTGGTGCATGGTGTTTGGTTAAATGAAAAACGCAAGTTTTGTGGCATGGGACCCGCCAAAAATTTTGTCAAGCCGCAGGTTTAGAGAAAGCAGTAATTTTCTGCTTTTTGAGCGGTGAGGAGAGAGAGAGCGGGTTGGGGCAGAATGCTAGGTGTGGGACCCACTTTCATTTTTGTATTTAGCCATTGTTATTAAGTGATTTAACGGCTTGTATTTTGATATTGTATGACAATCAATTCTTGATCGTTGATCATGTTGCTCCAGCAATCATCTAGTCACTTTGGTTTGAAAATGGAAAGAATAATATACGGATGAACTTCTTAAATTTTTTTAAATTTGTTTTTTATTTAGAAAAATATTAAAATAATATTTTTAAAAAAAATATCAAATATTTTTAATTTAAAATAATATAAAAATTAATTAAAATATAAATAATTTTTACATAATATATGTTTATTAATATAAAAAATATATTTTTAATTTTAAAAGAATCTAAAAATTAATTAAATGTTATATAAAAATTTTGGTAACCAAACACACAAAACTGTTTGTTTTCAACCTCAACCACAGTTTTAACCAAACACTTCACTGCTTATTTTAAACCACAGTAAAAGCGCTTTTTTTAAAACTACTTTTTTTCAACCTCAACCATAAAAGCAAAAGCAATACCAAACAGACCCTAAGGCGAAGAAAAAGAAAAGATAAAGGGGTTAACGCTAAACACTCACGAATCTTAAAACACGTGTTGCCTTATCAGGTCAAAAGTTATAAAACCTTAAAACATTACCTAAAAAAGGTAGCATTTAATGGGCAAACACCTCCCATGCGTGCTCGAACAACTTGAGGATCATCCACCTATGAAAACGTGCGCGACCATCTTGAGGATCATCCATATACAAACACATGTGCGACACATGTGATAAGTTTTTTTTAATTATATTTAATTCATAACAATGCCCATGAATACCATTAATATCTACAATAAAAAAATGACAACAAACTTTTAAACAAAAATATTTGCTCTTGTTTTTTAAAAGTATAAAATTAACTCCACTATTCTAATAATAATAATAATAATAATAATAATAATAAAAATCTTTGAAATAGTAGATTATTTTGATATAAGATGAAATAAGTATTTTTATTGTGAAAGAAATTATCAATCCAACCCCATATTATATAAAAAAAACAACTTTATTATATATATTTAAAATAAAAAAACACTTTACTCCTATGCTGACGCTGCCTAGTCAGAAAGCTTTTTAATTCCGGAGTAATTTCATCAAAGAACAGTAACATAAAAGCTGCCTAACTTCTTTTTTTATTTTATTTAAGAAAATCCTAATTTTTGAAAAGCGCATTTTATATGTCAAAGTGAATAAAAAAAAATCTGACTGTCTTAAATTTTTACAAAAAATACACGTCCTGACTTAAATTTAAAATCTGTTATATAGATTTCAAGTCTTTTACCATCATGCTATGTCTTGGGACGAGCTGTTCGACTTCTCCATCACCTTCAGTTTTTTTTTTTTTTGATACTTCCGAGCATTCTTCTTATTGCTAACCTTCGACTAATCAAGTATAATATAGTTCATGCAGTTTTTCAAAACAAATTAAGACCATTTGCAAAGTGCTGACTGCTATATTCTGTAATATTTTGTTCAAGAAAACGAACTCTATTCTCATCACTATTTTCTTATTTTCTACTTCCTTGTTTTTCCCTTCTCTACTTTTTAAAATAACAAAAAAAGAGGAAAAAAAATACACAAAATGAATAAAAAAATCAAGTAGTTTTTCACAAGATCAAAGACATATCTCAAATGTTAGTAGTAATTGATATTATAATAATGTTTGTCTTTTAAAATATTTTTGTATTTATAAATACTTTAAAATATTTTTTATCATTTAAAACGAGCACATCAAAACAATAAATCAAAATAATCCAAAATAAATAATTATAGTAATTTGAAGCTAAAATAACACACCCTAAATCTCATCACAAAACCTCAGTGCTTTCTTCCATATTTGCATAACTGGTCTCCAAGAAACACATGCCTGCTAAGAACTTGCTAGACTCATAAATCATATTCAGAAATCTCACCAACAAGACTCTCCATTGACCCTCCCATATTTCATCTCCAAAATTTCTCACCACAAATGTCTCGAGACTTTGCACTCTTGGTCCAACAATCTATCAGGTGCAAAATCAAGAAGTCCGCGTGGCTCTCTCCCTCTCTCATGATCTGCAAGCCTTTTTGCACAATGAAGAGTGTTTGAAAGTATAAAAATAATTGTTTTTTAAAATAGTTTTTCTCATAAATATATTAAAATAATATCTTTTTTGTTTTTTAAAATTTATTTATGATAATCAGCCCATCCCATCAAAACGATTTAAAACATTAAAATAAATTAATTTGAGACAGAGAAGTTAAGATTTTAATAAAAAGAAACAAATTCAACCTCGATTCAAAACACCCCTAAAGAGAAACTCCATGGGTAGCATCCGGTAAAGGAAACAAAAATGTTTCCCTGCACGTACGAGTTATGTTCCTGTTCCATCTATATATATATACAAGCAATTATTTGCGTCCGCATTTGCTGGTGAACAAATCTCCTTGCGGTCTCCCATTCAGTTTGAAAATGGCAACCTGCGGGGGAGAAGAACACATTAGTTTATTCAAGCAAAAACCTTAACATGTCCACAAATAGCACTTCCTCCAAATAAATGTCACAAATTCAAACCCTATTTTCAAGGAATTAATAGCACTTCAAGAAAAACAAAAATTAACAATTAGCAGCTTTTTATACTCCTTTCATTCAATATTAGCCAGTCAGCCTCAATTTGCATGGGGGAAAATAATTCAGCTATTATTTACTCAAGTAACAGCAGACAAACACACACACACACACACACAAAAGTATAAAATCCTCTTTGGATGTGCTGAACTAACCCCAACTTGAGGGATGTATCAGAGCTCTCATAATCATTTAGAGGGCCATTTGAGTTGCAGACATTGGTTACGGACTCTGACGACTGTCCTTCCTCGTACCCAACATTCTCTGAATCAGTTGTAACATGCTTTCGACCATTAGATATCTCCACCACCTTCAGTTGAACATTTTAAGATTTATAAGCAAATAGTTAGAAAAATCCATATATCGATCACTGCCAAAAATAAATAATACACAGCACTCATGAGAGGAAGGGATCTACGTACCTGCTGTTTGAGTCTCTCATTCTCTTCCATCAATTGCGTTCCCTACATTTTCATCAGATTCAAAGCAATATCAGGGGGTAAAGTCATGGAAAAGTCGAATCCCTTCTATGACCATCATCGTTTCACTCTCTAAAATAGTTTTACAGCAAGTGGCAAGGTCATAGATGTATTAGCATTGATGAATACTCGGATACTATCATTATTAGAATTAAATTCTACACTTAACCTATAAATATTATTACTGGAAGGAAAAACATAGATGCTCAAAATTAAACACGCCTTTCTCAGACAATATTGAATGTAGAAATCTCTAATGGATGCACAACAATGGGATGGTCCCATCCAGTTAATGTCTGCCAAGGAATCAAGTCAAAAACATTAGCAAGCATAGAAGCTGACCTTTCTTTGAAGATCAGTGATCTCGTTCATAATCTTCTCACCCTGAAATCAGGTGGGTGGGGAGGGGAGAACGAAGATTGTTAGTGATTACATAATTATGTGACGCGAGTCTATAATCAAACCACAATTTACAGAGCAAAATTTTGATGGACCTTCTTCTCTATCACACAGCTCAATCCAGCCTCAAGAGACTTCTCTAGCTGCAGCAAATCGTCTATATTTAGTCCTCGTAGATCTTCTCCTCTCATTTGCCTGTTTTACATTGGATTTAATAAATGGAAAGGCATAGAGCTACTAGAAGCCAACTAACTCTGACATACCTCAGCTCATGGCTTTTCTCCGCAATTTCCTTGCTCAACCTGGAGTAGGTGCTGTCCTCTACTAGCTATGATACAAATATTATCACTCTATTAGCAAGCAAGGGTTTTAAACCGAAGGAAGATTAAGCTGCATGATATATATAATCCACAGCTAATGTAAAAGAAGTCAGGAAGCAACAGATTAGATGTGCTTGAAAATGAGAAATGGGAAGGACTTGATGAATAATCTACGATGCATGTAAAAATATAAAATGGGAATACTTGCATTTTCACTTTAGTTCATATCCTAGAAACTGTACTGGCAACATCGGTCAAATCTGTGATCCATAAAACATCAGATCCCAAATTTGACAATGCCTCTAATGCTCTCTAAATAGAGCTTACAAGTGTTGGAAATAATCTTGAAGTCAAAGCATTCTTTTAGTTCTTCTAGTGTCTCCTAGGAATATGCATAACTATTAATGATGTGTTTATCCTTAAGCTTCTTGAGTTATATATGTGTTCAGAGTATTGTATTCAAGTCCAAATCCATAGGACTCCCTCTCATTTAGAGTAATGTAACATAAGTTCCTTCCTACTTTCACCCCCCCACATTTCTAACATTAAGAAACTCCGGCAACTCAATTACATAATTCCAAGGTTGTCATTTTCAATTGCCAGCCATCTTGTATTAAATTAGTAAGGGTTTAGTTTCATCTATGTTTCTGGAGGCTAGGCATAGTAAGCATACAAGTTCAAACAGAAAAAGACTGCATAGTTGTCAATTAATTAGAGGGGTTTATTCATGTCGATAAGCATCGTCCGATATTTCAAATCTTTGCAGTGTCATAAACACTCTCCGACAAACCATTAATATATGAATCTAATAACAAATCGAGTGCAAAGAATAAAAGACCAACCTGCAACTCAAGAGATGGTTGCTCCAGCTTCTCAAGATTCTTTGAGTGCAAACTATGCCTTTCCAGTATTTCCTTCATGCTTGAAAATACAAGAGCACAGTAAAGTCATTTCCTAAGATGGCATGGGAGCTTGAAAGTCTAACTGATCTTTGCTTGTTATTTTAAGAATCAAGCAAGATTAAGATTCAATGATATAGTGAAATTGACTAAGGAATGCAGTCCCTTGCCTCATTTGGTTTTCCAAGAAAATTAGAGAGACAACATTACAATGAAACTTTTAACTAACTCTAATTTGATCAAAAGCTATGATTCCCACGTAAATACAGTAAAGAAACAAAAAAAAATTCAATCTTCTAGTGAATCTTGAAGATTTATATCAAGTTTTCCTCCCACTCTCTGGTTGAAAATTGAAATCAAGATATGTATTGTTGCAAATGCGCATAGTGACAACTTGAAAACATCATGGGAGAGTAAATCCAAAGTAACTAAATTATTTTTGCAATATCACAGTGAAATTATATTTCTATCATAGATTTTCTTAACCAACAAATTCCATAATTCAATTTTATAAGCTTTGTCTTGATCTTGACTTCAAGTGAATCACCCTTTAATTCTTTATTATATCCAAAATATCAAAAAGAATAAAGAAATTCCTGAAGTATTCAAAAATTAATCATAATCTATGTATTTGCAAATGGCTAATCGTTATAACAATTTATTAAAAAAATTATTTTAGAAGACTATGGCATTGACAACATTCAAGCGGATTTGCACATGGGGACCTTATTAAGAAATGCAGTTTTCCACAAATCCTATTTCCCACTAGTTATCGAATTATGACACAGGAACCGTTTTTATTTTAGTTTTCCTATTTAATTTAGGAGTTATAGCTATTTGACATGGATTTAGGCCAAAAATAATATAAACAGGGCTCCCTAACTTACTTTTCAGACATGTTTTTATAGTTATCATCATCAATGAGAACACATTTTAGAGGTTTTCTACAAACTCTAAACCTATGTTTCTAGTTCCAACTCCAATAAATTTCTCTAAATGTTTGGTAGGGTGGCACACAAAATATTTCTCCACGTGGCTTCCTATACAGAGCCAATCAAAACCATATTAAATACAGCAGAGGCTTGTAAACCAGTGTTCCAATAGACAAGTGTGCCAATACAAAACGGCAGTCTTTGTGGCATTAATTATAGTAAGAATAGCAACATGTGTGTTGCATCTGTCATCAAATTAAGGAAATGTCCTGCATAATTGCAAATTTCCCAAGTCAATTGGATGATAAATTTTTTTAGCAAAAGGGGCTGCAAAATTGCTACAAGATCTAAGAGGCTAGTCTACAAAAAGAAAGGAAAAGAGAATCTGAACTCTTTAACTAACTTCCTGGGTTTTATCTCCTTCCATGTAAAATCAATACAGCTTACAAGTTGAGCCATGAGGTTGCCGTCTCCTTCCATCTTCTATCATAGCTTCGGCTATTTTGCACAAGTTTAACGATCACTGGCAAATCGACCACATTAACTCAAATTTGTATTCCTTAAAGGGCGTCCTTAATCGCAACGCACCATTTCAGTAGACATACGATGATTAGTATCATCATTTATGCGCGCGTGTTATTATTAGTTACATTAGCAAAACAAGACAGAAAAATGTTTAATGTTTTCGCACAAATCTAAAAAACTAATAATCGCATTTCTAACTCCAACACCGCCCCATTTCATTTCAATGTTTTCGCACCTCCCAACACTGAAACAAAGACAGAAATAGCCTAGAAATCCCCCTTTTCGAAGACCAGAATGCCAGACTCTCCGATATCTAGCAACAGTTATAAAAGGACACACAAGATAGTTTTAATCCAACCAAAGACGAAACAAATATAGATAGAAATATATATATATATATATATATATATATATATAGAGAGAGAGAGAGAGAGAGAGACCTTGAGTTGGAGAACTCGAAGAGCTTGCCAGTTGAGGAGAAGATTATGAGAGCAACATCAGCATCACAGAGAACTGAAAGCTCCTCGGCTTTCTTGAAAAGCCCTCTTCTTCGTTTCGAAAACGTGACCTGCCTGGCGGTGGCGTTGTCGATCTTTTTTATCTGAATCCTCTCTCTAGCCATTTTAAGCTAAGAAAACAAGGAGAGAAAAGGATAGCTACAGAGAACACACCAGCATACAATAAAGAGAAGAACTGGGTTAATGATACACAAGGAAAACCAAGAGACTCGTGAGGTGGAGTAAAACAGGCGCCATTTTGCTAAATTTAGAGAGGAACCAGTGACAAACCCTAGTTAGAGAACTCCATTTCAGATCCAGAGAAAGGAAAGAGAAAACAGAAACACCCACCGATCACAGGTCAAAGAAAGCAGTAACAGAGATGGGTTTTGCTTGGCTGTTTCAATTGACAAGTACTGCTCTAGCTATCAATCAGTACTCCATTAGTAGTACTTGCCTGGAGTTGTTGGTTTTGGTGCTTCCTTGTTTTGTTCTTTTTCGAGAGAGAAAACTTCAGAGAAAGTGGAAAGCAACCAATAGCAATGGGAAGAGTGAGTAGACAGAAAAAACTAATCTTTAAATAGCGAAGCAGGGTGTGCCTGTATAGTGCTTGTTTGAGAGTGCGATTGCGGTAATTTTTCAAAGTGCTTATCGTGCCGAAATATATCAAAATGATGTTTTTTTATTTTTTAAAAATCATTTTTGAAATTAGCACATCAAAATGATCTAAAAACACCAAACCTCCGGTTTTTAAAATATAAAAAAAAAATTCAAATTTCGGCCAAAAACAGTTTGTATCGCAATGCCAAACGGGCTATATGCCTCTCTTCTTCTTTCATTGGCTTTGGAATTTAGTAAGCAAGTTGCTGCCAAAGGTAACGTAAGCCGGAGTCATCGTTTGAAAGCCACTCCAGTTTTTGTTTTCGCATGCAGTGAAACATTTCCTTAAATCTGCATTTCTCGGCCTTAAAGCCAACGCTAAAGCCGTTTCGTGTGTTATATCGGTTAGTTTATAAATATTTTTATTTAAAAATAATTTTTAATTTGAATCTTTATTATTTTTTTATGGTTAGGATTTTTATATCAGTAGTTTGTGTATAAATTTATATAGAATTATTTTCCAAAACGATCTTGAATTAAATTTGAAAAATTAACCAGTACTTTAAAATGAATGAAAAGAGAACTAAGATATTTTTAATTAAAAGTTCTTTTTAATTAAAAACATTAAAATATTATTATTATTATTATTATTATGCTACGCAGTGGCTGTTTGAGATTTTGATTGCGATTGTTTTTTAAAATATTTTTTATTCAGAAATATATCAAAATAATATATATTTTTATTTTTTAAAAATTATTTTTGATACCAGCATAATGAAAATGATCTAAAAATATTTAAAAAATTAATTTAAAGTGAAAAATTATTTTTTTTTCAAATTTTTTTTTGAAATATTGTAAACACAAAGAAAATCATAAAAAAAAAATTCTTTGATAACTGGTTTAGTGATTTTGTTTTAATTACATGCCGTGCAGGACAAGTATTCATGAGATAAATTGAGATTTTTATGAACGTTTAAGGGAGATAAATTGAGATTTTTATGAACGTTTAAGGGAGCAATTGAGCGAGTGTTTGGGAGTGCTTTTTAAAAGTACTTTTAAAAAAAATTGAAAATTTTTTATTTTTATTTTTAAGTTTAAATTAATAAATTTTGATATTTTTAGATTATTTTAATATGCTGATATCAAAAATAATTTTTTAAAAATAAAAAAAATATAATTTTAATATATTTTTAAACAAAAAATACTTTCAAAAATAATTACAACAGTCATACCAACCATGACTAGTCAGGCAAATCTAGATTTGATATTTATTCAGCTCCGTGATCTTTAGATGTGTACAGACACGTCACGTGGAAATTAAATCTTTTTCTTCTTATTTTTTTTGTTATTTTTCTAGTAGCAGCGTCCACTTTTTTTTTTAATAACATGTGACAAGTCACGTGCCACGACAGCATTGCTGTCGTTTATTCGATCGTGATTGGAAAGTTATAAAAATCTATTTTTGGACCTACTTTACTGGAAAATATCTTGAAAACACCATAAAAAACCTGATAAATTCATTCTCGAGTCCTGGACACGTAGCATACATCAAAATCAAGGAGTCCAATGGCTTCTTTTTAACATTAATTAATTAGCCAGATCCAAAGCGAAACCATTTTCATATATTATTAATTTATCTGGAAATCCATTGACTACAAATACATAAACAAGCGAGTTGCTGCTCGAACATTCTAACACGAGACGTGTCTGATTCTCGAGCCTTGGAGACAAGCAGATGCGGATAAATTGCAGAGATCCTAGTCTGAACAATAAAAGCTGTCATATTTAATATATTATTGTCTATTATCTATATCTTTATTTAGTGTTGTAATTGAATAATAAGATGGTAAAGAATATGATAGTGGTTAAATTTTCAGAGAAATTTTTATTTACAAAATTATTTTTAAATATATTAAAATAACATATCCACATTGTTTTACACCTGCGAATCAAACAAATCCACATTTCCAGGGCCCGTTTGAGGGGACAAACTATGCTGGGCTTTGGGGTTCGTGAGGCCCAAACACACCCACCCCTGTTTAGTCAACTACATAAAAAAAAATTATAAGATACGAGTGGTCCAATGCTAAAAAAACCACTTGTACATCGAAATCATGGCTATAATGTCTGTTTGGTAATGTGTTTTTAAAATGTTTTTTAAAAAAATTAAATTTTTTATTTATTTTATATTAAAATATTTTAGTATTTTGAGATTATTTTTATGTGTTAATGTCAAAAATAATATTTTAAAAAATAAAAAATATTATTTTAATATATTTATAAATAAAAAATAATTTTAAAAAAAAAATCATGAGTTCAGATAAACCACCACGCAAGGGGTCCAATGACTCCCCGTGCGAGCACACGAGAAAACCACAGCACGTAATTAATAAACTCAACAGAGTCAACGATGTTTCTAGCATTATTATCAACGAAGTTATTAGACACTTCAATAGTCTGATCTCAGGTTAGGAGTGGATAAAAATCTAAAATGATATTATTTAAGATTTTTTTTACAAGATATTATATTTTTTTTAATTAAATTAAGTTTTCTTCTGAATGATAAATTAATCCACTATATTATTCAATATTTATTAAATTAGATTTTGTTTAATTTGTTATTTTATTCGGAAGTGCGGTCTATATGGAATTTTGTATTTTTTATTTTAAAAATATTTTAATGTATTGATATCAAAATTAAATTATAAAAAATATAATAATATATATTATTTTAATATAACTCTAAATAAAAATAATTTAAAAACAGTCACCTAAAAATCTAAAAAACTTGTTTTTTTCACTATTTATCATTTGTGCGGATTATTTTTAATTTGATCCCCCATCTTTTTTTTTAGTAATTTCATCATAATTAAAGACTGATTGATTTTCATTTCTCAAGAAAATGTGATATTGAAATAAGAGGGACCATAATGACAAGGATGTCAAGCACGGTGGCGTCCCTTGAGTTCAAAAATAGATATATTTTATTACTCAAACTTTAAAAATCACTCAAATTATACAATCTTGGTACATCAATATTTTCCACATTCACTTTAATTTTATTTTG
Source organism: Salix arbutifolia (assembly GCA_025169955.1). Classification (NCBI taxonomy): domain Eukaryota; kingdom Viridiplantae; phylum Streptophyta; class Magnoliopsida; order Malpighiales; family Salicaceae; genus Salix; species Salix arbutifolia. The sequence continues at coordinate 763,066 of CM045908.1, forward strand.
TTAGTTTTCAAGTCCATGATTTTCACCAATTGTGCAATAAATTTAGTTTTTTTTTAATGTAGTCCTCGATCTTTCTTTTCTAGCAAATTCATCCTAATTGAATATGATTGGTTTTCATTTTTTTAAGAAAGGACGGGATTGAAAGAAGAGGGACCATGATGAAAAAGATGTCAAATATGGACGGCGTGTCATGAGCTTTAAAATAAATACATTTTGCTACTCAAACTTGAAAAATCACTCACATTATACAATTTTGGTGCTTCGATATTTTTCAAATTCATTTTTGATACACAAGTTAATTTTTTGTCATTTTTAGTCCTTGGTTGAGAGGAGAAGGATGGGTCATCGAATTCTACGGTAAAGAGAAAAACATAAAGATTTTACCCGAGCTATTTAATTCATGAGTTTGATAAGTTTGTTAATCAAACTTGACATATACATATATTTTCTTAAGAAAACTATATCATATTTTTATTGGTCATCCATTTTTTTATACTCATTAAATTGATTAATTTATTTAGAATCAACACTCAGTTAATTTAATTTAAACTAGTGGTAAACATGAAGTCATGTTAGCAGATTTCAACCTGTTTGGGAGGGCGGTTGCGGTAGCTTTTCAAAGTATTTTTTGTGCCGAAATACATCAAAATGATATTTTTTTATTTTTAAAAAATTATTTTTGATATTAGTACATCAAAATGATCTAAAAACACTAAAATATATTAATTTAAAATAAAATAAAATAATTTTTTATGGCACGGTGGTTTGACCGCAGCGCCAAACAGCTTCTTAATTTAATGATCTTAAAAAAAAAAAATATATGATGTGGGGTAGTTATTACCATATTTCTGTGTAGTAATGGGCCTGAAGCTGACCTACTGGAGGAGGCATGTTCAACAGCATTGATTACCAGGAACTGACCCAAAAGTTTTAGGAATGCATTTAAAATCTTGGAGTTAGTTGAGCAGCTCAACAAACCCACCTGCATTTCTTCAATTCTTTAGCCAGCCTCTATTATCACCCCCTGATCTAGCTCCAAATCTCTGTCTAGCATTGTTTGTCCATAATGGCGGGGATTTTGTCACTCCTCAGGCGCCTATACCTGACGGTCTATAACTGGGCAGTCTTCTTAGGCTGGCAAGTTTCATATCGCTACAACTCCTCCCTTAAATCTTATTAAAGAAGACAGTGAAAAGAACTACGATGCTCTTGTTTCAGGTCCCAGGTGCTGTTTCTTGCTGTGAAGACGTTGAAAGATTCGGGCCATGAACATGTCTACAATGCTGTCGAGAAGCCTCTTCAGCTCGCTCAAACTGCTGCTGTTTTGGAGGTATTCCATCACTGAAACTGCACGCAACTTCACTTCGTTTTCTTTCTTTTTTCCCATCAATTGAATTGTCTAAATCTGCACCCTTTCTTTTCTGGGCTGGTTTCAATTTCGTTCTGGAGCGTAGATTCTTCACGGTCTAGTAGGTGGATACCCTTTCTCTTTCTCATTTTTTTTTGTTTATTATTATGTTCGTGGTGTTTTCAAAATTTGATTGCTTTTGTGCAATGATGAAGGATTGGTGAGGTCTCCAATAACAGCAACACTGCCCCAAATTGGTTCAAGATTGTATCTAACATGGGTCATTTTGTATAGTGTCCCTGAGGTTGGAATTATTCTTCCTTCTAAACTACCAATATTGATGTAATTGGGAAGAATTTTGTACTGAAAATGCTTATGTTTTGAATAATTTGCAGATTCGGTCTCACTTTCTTGTTACTTCTTTGGTCATTAGCTGGTCAATCACAGAGGCAAGTATCATGTCCAAAGTGACTGGTGTCATCAGTTCTATAATTTTGATTGTTTGATTTAAAAATTAAGCAATTAGAAATGTAGATCGGAACGAACCCGTGGCTGTTGGTTGTGAACTGGAAGAGCACCATTTATATGAGGAAATTACAGTGATCTAGTGGAGAAACTGATCACTTGATATATATTCCTTTTCTTTTGGTCCTCGCTGCTCATTTTGTTTGTTCTCACCGTATACTAGTTCTTCCATCAGGTCTCAATGTTGCAACATCTGATCTCCCAAATCAATGTAGAACAAAGGTTTCGGTAATCTTGCTTAGTTAGGGGCTTCCTATCTAGCAGAAGTCAACCATTTATTTCATGTTTTATATCGTTTTTGTTATGAGTAGTACCCCCTTTCCTATTGAATATAGGTTTCCCGATCCAGCAATAGCATTGGTTTCTCTATGCTGCAGCCTGTTAGATGTTCAAGATAGGGTATGGATACTGTTAGAAGTATTGGGTTTTCATAGATTGGTTCTCTTTGTATATGTCATCCTCCATCAACTGGTTCTACATAACATCTTAGCTTGAAATTTGACTTGAATAAAGAAAAGGAAAACCCAAGATGCTAACAGAAGCCCTAATATGTAAATCATTGCTAAGAATATTTAGGCAGGAAAAACAAGATATTAAGATCTTTTTGCTTCAACGCAAGTTTCTTGTATTCAACCAATTCCAACCTTTTTCATGGCACATGCTATAATTGCAACATGCTATATTAAGATTTCAGGTCACGTTTTGTGTTCTCTTGGGGACCGGTATGGAAAAGAAACTCAAATCCCCATAGGGTAATTTAATTTATTTTTTTCATTCTTGACTGTACAGAGTGTTCGGTATTCTTTCTTTGGAATGAAGGAGGTTCTTGGTTTTGCACCTTCATGGCTCATGTGGCTCAGGTATAATAACCTGGATCTGTACTCATCAGGTGGAAGTGGTTGAGTTACACATGGCTATTTCATTAATATTCAATTCTGCTGATCAGGTATAGTACCTTTTTGCTGTTGTATCCAACTGGTATCAGCAGCGAGGTTGGTCTAGTATATTTCGCCTTGCCATACATCAAGGTACCATATGTTATTCAATGATCTTATGCAACTTGTTATAGATCTGTATACGTGTTGGGAATATTCACCAGTCATGTTCACTCTACTATCTGTTTAGGTTTGTAGAAGATATATTGAGTTTAGGATTGTCTTGTTGCTTGGAAGTATATTGAAAGTTTGATGGAAGGTGGTTGACATGGTGGGAGCTTGGCGAACCACTTAATCAAAGACAGATATATTTTATAATGTTTGGCAGCAACCATATGATTATTCATTACTAATCTTACCGCAATCTCGTTTCAGCAGATGTTGTGGTTTCTGAGGGTGCAGAAGTGTACACCTTTATCTAACTCTGTGATGGATATGGAATGACATAAAATAAAGAAACAAAGTGTGGCACATGAAACTTTGCAAGTGCTTGTTGTTATATTGTGAATTTACCATGTTAAGTTTTATGTGTTTCCTGTTTTACATACGAATCCCCTATCGATAATAGTTTTTCGTAAAAGGTAGACATTGTTAGAGAAGCATTTGTTTGAAATATGACTCACTCAATATGCAAAGTTTTTGCAGGAATCGGATAAGTATTGTATAAGGATGCCCAACAAATGGAACTTTTCTTTTGACAACTTCTACGCTGCAATTCTTGCACTTGGAATTTACATCCCAGGCAAGAACCTAGTAGATTTAACCCAAGTATTGGCTTTGGCTTGTCATTTCATCATTTTGACAATTAACTTACTGGACGTCATGGTTTGTTGCAGGCAGTCCTCACATGTTCAGCTATATGCTTGCGCAGAGAAAGAAAGCTCTCTCAAAATCAAAAAGGGATTAGAAATTGTAGCATGGTTGCAAAATGGTCCAATATTATGCCTTTAATTTACCAGTACCATGTCAATTTAGTATGGAATTCTATAGGGAACTTAGTTCTTGTGCTCCTTTTTTCCTCTCCCCAGAAAGTTTGTCTCGAGCTACCATTACATGGAAGCCTATTTTCTAGAATTTTAAGAAAATTGCTCTCTAATTTCCCAAAACTCTTGTGACAAATTTCCCTCGCCAGTGTCTCTGGATGGTCAGCCGTGAACAGGGTTAAAGAGACGGTGGAAGGATGGATGGGGGGATTCATTTTATCCTGATCCACACTTTTTTTCTTCAAATCCCCGCTTCCATCCTCACCTTTTTTGGTTATCTCATTGCTCTTAATTGGATGGATTGACTAATTATTTTCCATTTATTATCGTCTAGACTGATTAGATAGAGTAAATTATATGTCCTTCACTTCTACCTCATCCATCCTTTCCTCTTAACAATCATAGCCTAAATGAATTATATGGGGACAAGGGTCGCTGGTGATGAATCAACAACTCAAAACACAAAAGTCAGTGAGGTTTATAATCAATAAATGCTGACGATGTTTTGAATTAAGCCTCGGATGATATTTGCCATGGCATATGCACTCATTGATAATGAGATAAGATAGCGAGGCGTGAAGAATTCATGCCACCATGGTCATGGACGATGAAAGGGACTTTAAATGTAGTGATAAGAAAATCCTGATTTAGTGATATAAATTGTAAGCATTTAAATTAAATTACAAAAATCGTGAAGAGATATCGATTGTGGAATTATATTAATATCTGGGTTAAGAATTTTATTTAAATATCATATTTGATATTGTTTATGGCGATTAGTAAAATCCATCTACTAAGGGTGTGTTTGACACTGTGTTTTAAAATAATTTTGAAAAAAATGAATTTTTTTATTTATTTTGTACTCAATTAAATTTTTTAGTGTTTTTAGATTATTTTTATATGCTGATATTATAAATAAATTTTTTTAAAAATAATATTATTGTGATTTGTTTTTAAATAAAAAAATATTTTCAAAAGAAAATTTAATTGATGATATATATATATATATATATAAAAGTGGCTACTATAATGAAAAAAGAAAAGAAAAGAAAATAAAACCAAGATATGTTGGTGGTGGATCCTCCCATTCTTGTACCAAAATAAAAGTACAATGGTACCAAAAACAACCCTCCCATCCCCGAGTAAATACAAAGTAGTCCTTTTTGTTTTGGAAAAGAGTTGATAAAAAATGCATCCCTAAGCAAGGTAGTCAAAATCGAGATTTTGACACGGATCGGAAAGGGCTTTGAAAAATCGGATCGTAAGATCGGATCGTAAAATCGTAGAAAGATCGTACCCGAAATATATATATATATATATATATATATATATATAAAATATGAACTGATGATAATATAAATACACACACATATATCCCTTGAAGATATGCCTAGACTTGAAAATGATCTGTTGACTAGTCATAGTAATAGCTTTAAACAAGAGAGGTTGCTTGCCAGGTCATGGTCCATGCATTAACGCAGCAAAAAAGCCAAAGACCAAACTCAGAAGTGACCTGTTGTATATATAGTATACACAAACAGTTTGTCCAGCGTGGCTGGACAAACTGTTTGTCCGATGTGGGACAATGAAAGTTGTCCCACATCGGCCAAAACTCTTCTCCACTCTTTGGAGTTCACTATAAATATGTGTTTCATAATTTCATTATCCCACATCGGCCAAAAATCTTCTCCACTCTTTGGAGTTCAATATAAATACGTGTATACTCTCCACTCCTCAGTTCACTCTCCAGCCGAGCATCAGTTAAAAACTTAAAATGGTTTCTTCTTTAATTATCAATCAGTGCAAGATTTGGTTTTAAAATAATAAAAAATAAAAAACTTGGATCGTAAAATCGGTTTCCACTCTTTGATTTTGAACGATTTTTCTCCGAGTTTGACCGGGTTTGACCGGGTTCGGTTTTTCTACCGGTTCAACCAGGTTTACGGAGCCAACTCGCAAAATCGTACGATTTTACGAGTTGGCTCGCGATTTTGACTACCTTGTCCCTAAGTAATATTTTTTATTTAAAAAATTAATCAATTATTTTTTTAACTAGCTCTAAGCATGCTTAATTTATTAAATACATTCTTTTCTTATCAATCTTTTCATAATACCTATTTTTTCCTTTTCTTAAGTATTTTTTTCTTGAAAAGGGCATGAAATAGACAAGGAATTAATCAATCTTGAAACGAAAAAGAAAAAATTTAATTCATTTTGAAAAATTAGACGGTGCAATTCATAATTTACTCTCCACACTTATTTATTTTTGTGAGGAAAAAATCCTATTTCGTTTTTTGTCCAAGATCAACAACCTGACCCATCATGATCTGGGTGGGTCTTTTAGTTCACGGATATCATAGTCCAAGCCAGCTGCTAAAGGTATCCTATATGTGAGGGTGTTTGGGAGAGCTGTTGCTGTAGCTTTTCATAACTTTTTAAAAAAATATTTCGTGCTGAAATACATTAAAATGATATTTTTTATTTTTTAAAAAATTATTTTTGATATCAGCACATCAAAATAATTTAAAAACACTAAACCACCGGTCTTTAAAATAAAATAAAATTACAATTTTTTTAGAACCATGGTTAAACAATCTAAAACACACACCCTCTAATGTGGGACCAAATCAATGAATGACCTCACCTATTCCCTTCACTACCATCCACCACACACCCATATAATTAGGGTGTCGGTGCTCACTTTCACAAGAAAGCAAATTGAGTGTCGTGTGTAAATATATATATAAATTATAAAGTATAGTAATTATGAATATACTAATCGATAGAAAAGGTTGGATAAACGCAACGGTCCAATCTGATCACTTTCCCTAATAACGATACTATTAACCTCAAAAGCCAATCTTTAGAGTAAAAGAATCGGAAAAATAAATAAATTAAAAAGACGAAATGAAAAACATAATTTATTTTCCACGTGTAATATAAGACTTTGTTTACTTCAGAAGCATGCATCCATAATTCAAGTTCTAGACTGAATAATAAATCAGGTTGGATTTCATAACTCTTGTGAAAATTAAAGTTAGAGCATGTTATTTAAACAATTTTGTTTTTGTGTTTTAAAAGCATTTGTTTGTAGTTTTAAATCAATATTTTTTAGTATTTTTAAATTATTTTGATGTGCTGATATTATAAATATTAACTTTGAAAAATAATTGTTATTACAATACAAAACAAGATTTTTTTTTTATCTTGTAAAAACATATAAAAAATAACTTTCTATGACTATTATAAATAAAATGAGGTTAGTTTAGTAAATCAGTCTTGTTTATATATTACAATTCAACTGCGTTTTATTTTTAAGTTTTTAATGGGTTAATATTAAAAATAAATTTAACAAATAAATATATACATATTATTTTAATATAATTTTTAAAAAATAATATCTTACACACTCCAAAAAAATATTCTAATAACATGTTTAAGATTGTAATAATTTAAAATGTTTTTTCTTTGAAAATATTTCAAATTAACATTATTTTTTATTTTTTATTTTTTAAATAATAATAATAATAATAGAATTCTCCAACCAGACGGTTAAACTGAAATACAGACAACTCCCAAGTCCTAACACAGACTTAAATTAGATTAGAGTGTTCGCTGCGAAGTTAGAAGTTAGAACTGAAATTATAAAATCTTATTGAGCGTTAAAGTATCTGTAAGAAACGATGAATCAGCACAAGCGATCTATCCTTTCCTATGTGTGGAGCCCATGAAAGGACATTTGTCTGTAATCGAGCCAAAGCTAGCCCTGTAGTTGCACAGGTGTCTAATATCCATGTGAGAGAGAGAGAGAGAGAGATGCCTTAAACTCATTGTTTTTCTTTTCCTTTCTTTATTCCCTGCACAGACCTCAAAGCAGCACACCTTACTTCTACCTGTGATAATGGTTGCTTCCTCTACTCTCCCCCATTAAGTGCTTTGCTCGCTCATTCAATACCAACTAGGATAGGACCAGGATAAGGAGAAGACAACAGAAAACCCAGTTTTGAGATCTGAGAGGTGAAGTTTGAGGTGGGAGATAGGGACACGATGAAGATTCTGCTGCAACCAGGGGGAGTTCTTGCTGCCCTCTTGCTGTTGATTCTTCCTGCTTTCTATACTCCATTCGCTCACGCCTCTCCTTCTGTCTTGTCGGTGGGTATCTTTTCATGCTTTCCTGACCATGATTAACGCCTAATCGTATTCAAGTTTGGTTATTAACTTCGATTTTTCTTGACTGCAGGAATTGAATGCTCCTAAACCTAGGCACCTACCTCTTCTGAAGAGTGCCTTGCAGCGTCCAACTGTAAGCAACAAACAGTTAACTGTCAAGTTTTTTTTTTTGACAATTTACAGGGGCCTTTAACTTTACTAAAAATGTGCACATGGATGTCCTTTATGCAGTCAAATGAAAAGCAGACTGATCTTTGGACTCCTTTGGATGATCAAGGATGGAGACCTTGTGATGAGTCCTCAAAACCCCCTCTTTGTGAGTATTGATGACCCATAGAGCCCTTGGAGTTTTATTTGTGTAATTCTATTGATTCCTCCCATGGAATTTGTGTTTCGTGTTTGTGTTTTGATTAGCTTACTTGTCCATTTTTTTGAGCAGCGTTACCCGAGAAATCTGAGGGATATCTTCAGGTGTTTCTTGATGGAGGGTTGAACCAGCAAAGAATGGGGGTAGGTGTATACAGAGCTCTTTTCTTCTCGATTAAGTTTTGCGTTCTTGCTTCTGCTTGTACACTTAATTAATCATAATATGAATCTACTATCGATAGATATGTGATGCGGTTGCCGTTGCTAAAATACTTAATGCCACTCTTGTCATCCCACATTTTGAAGTCAATCCTGTTTGGCAAGATTCAAGGTATTGTTTTACACTTTTGCTTGTACGAGTTTCTTTATACCACGGATCAGCAAGGCATTATTCTGAAGTTGCATACTTTTCTATGCAGCTCTTTCATGGATATATTTGATGTGGATCACTTTATTGATGTCTTAAAGGATGACATTTCTATAGTTAAAGAACTACCTGATGAATTCTCTTGGAGCACGAGGGAGTATTATGCCATAGCTATTCGAGCTACCCGAATTAAGATGGCACCTGTCCATGCTTCAGCTAACTGGTATCTAGAGAATGTCTCGCCTGTGCTGCAGAGGTTGGTACATCTGTACCGTTTCTTCTAGTGTATATTTAAGTTGTTCTTTACATTTTTCATCCAAGATTTCTGGTCTCAACATGCTACTACTATCTGTCTAATATCCCTCAATTCTCTCACACTTTTTAAGAAGCAGGCCAACTCCCTATATACATGTTCGTACTGAACTAAGAACATGAGGTGAATTGGAGCCACACCTCCTTCAACATTTTTGCACGGAATTGCTGCTCCCTAGACTTGAACACGCACAATTACGGTTGCAAACCCATAGTTGTTACCATTTGAGCCAAGCAATGGCTTCTTGAAATGGAGTTTAGAGTATAAAACGTTCAATTTTAGTGGTGTAACACTTGCATCTACATGTATACGGGTAGCTGAAACATCCTTTATCCAGTCCATATACATGTGTTCCCAATAATTGTATAGGGTGAATTTTAGCAACAGTGACTTGAACTATGCCTTTTCTTGAGTAGCACAACTCCACAAATTCTTCTTTCTTTGACTTCACAAATCTATAATCACTGATCTGTCATATTTGTTCCAGTTATGGGATTGCTGCAGTTTCCCCATTCTCTCACCGCCTGTCCTTTGATAACTTGCCTATGGACATCCAACGTCTACGTTCCAAAGTCAATTTTCAAGCATTAGTTTTTGTTCCGCATATTCGAGCACTTGGAGATGCTCTTGTCAGTCGCCTCAGGCAACCTTATAAGAATGGAGCACCGGGTGCTAACTACCTACAGGAAACCACGGATGTGATTGATAAAGATAGTGCAGGGAAGTTTGTTGTGCTACATCTTCGTTTTGATAAGGTATGACCAAATTCTGTTATAGAGCAACTGAAGTTATGTTTGTGCTTTTGTAATTCTCTAAAAGACCCATCACATTTTAGCAATATTAATTTACAATGTTTTTGTTTGTGCGTGTGCATCCCTTTGTTAATGTACCCCTGGATAACCTTAATGCCTGGCAGGATATGGCTGCTCATTCAGCCTGTGATTTTGGCGGGGGGAAAGCTGAAAAGTTGGCTCTGGCCAAGTACCGGCAAGTGATTTGGCAGGGAAGAGTCCTTAACTCTCAATTCACTGATGAAGAGTTGAGGAGTCAGGGGCGTTGTCCATTGACTCCAGAAGAGATCGGTTTGCTGCTAGCAGCTTTGGGCTTTGACAATAGCACTCGTCTATATCTAGCTTCCCATAAGGTCTTCTAGACTGCTAAATTGGATTTGATAGCACTACTATATATACATTGAAAACGATATTTATGATTCCGTGAATGGCCCTGTTTTCTCAGGTTTATGGTGGAGAAGCTAGGATTTCAACTTTACGAAAATTGTTTCCACTAATGGAAGACAAAAAAAGTCTTGCTTCTTCAGAGGAACGGGCACAGATCAAGGGGAAAGCTTCTCTGCTAGCTGCAGTAGACTACTATGTTGGTTTGCACAGTGATATCTTCGTCTCTGCTTCTCCAGGAAATATGCACAATGCACTGGTGAGTCTTCCTGGCTGGTTTGTGCACTTTAATTTTACAGCGCATCCTACAGAATGGCTACACATCTAAACATCGAGTTGAGCTAATGATTTGTGCTCTGCACCTCAATGCTCTAATTATTTAATCCTGAACCAAAATGGGGGGTAATACCATGAACGTGGCATCTATAATCCAAGATTTGTTTTTCTTAATTTATAATGTGATGCTCGTCATTATTGAAAATAATGGATTAATCTAGCATTTATCACAAATTGGCACTTCAGTGTGTCTGGGCACAAGCATTGTTGTCTGACCAAATTCTATTTCGTTGAACACTTTTTGATACTCCAGGTTAGGACTAGTTTTTTTTCACTGCACCCACTGATGAGAACTATAACAAGAGAATCTCGAGTTTCACACTCATTTAGATTTGAGAATAGCTCCAAACACTTTGAACACCGTTGAGGTAACAGTTTAGCTATCAAAAGATTTTGGTGTTTAGGAGCGTTTGGTTTTGATGTCCCTCCTCCCCATTCCTTTTTACAATTTGATAACAGGCATGAGTTGAACTAAGAAATAGACCTGGGAGAACAAATTTATTTCTCTAATGTAAATCCTGCCTATCTCAACCCAGTACTGACTGATAAAAAAATTATGAGAAAAAAATAAAAGGGTGCTTTACAGTATTAATATTCTTCTGCGAAAGTTTACATATTGAAAAACTTTGTGATGTGAACAGGTTGGACATCGGACTTATAAAAATTTGAAGACCATAAGGCCAAATATGGCTTTGTTAGGCCAGCTGTTCCTTAACAAAAGCATTAGCTGGACAGACTTCCAGCAAGCGGTTGTCGAAGGGCATGAAAACAGACAAGGGCAGATCAGACTAAGAAAACCAAAGCAATCTATTTATACTTATCCCGCTCCTGATTGCATGTGCCATGTTTGATGTGATTTACGTGAAGAATCTCAAACCATGTGTTGTGTTATAGTGATTTATCACCGCAGCTATTGTTTGTGGCTTGTGCCCTGTAGTATTGACACCATAAATAAACGTGAATTTCCTTTTTTCTCCAATGAATTTTAGTGCCCGTGTAGCATATTCGTGAGTGGAAATGGATTGTCTTAGTGCCCGTTTGGCATTGCGATACCACCGGTTTTTAGCTGAAATTTGAATTTTTTTTTCATTATAACAACAGGTGGTTTGGTGTTTTTAGATCATTTTGATGTGTGTGATTTCAAGAATGATTTTTAAAAAATAAAAAAAACATTATTTTGATGTATTTCAGCACGATAAGCACTTTGAAAAGTTACCTAATTGTACTCTCAAACAGGTCCTTAAAATGGAAGCGTGTTTAGATCTATCTTTTTGAAGTTGTTTGGCATGGTGTTTCATCTGTCGTGCTGTAGTTTTTGGTAAAAAAAAAATCTTTTCATTTTAAATGAATATGATTTGATTTTTTTAGATTATTTTGATGTGCTGATGTCAAAAATAATTTTTAAAAAATAAAAAAAATATTATTTTGATGTATTTTGACAAAATATTTTAAAAAATTACCGCAACAACTCTACCAAACAGGTCCAAAAGAGTTCTAGTTTCAGTCTAGACCATAAGTGTTTCCATGCATCATTCAATAGTTAACAGCTGTGTTCACAACACATCCATTCGAAAAAAACTTCTTTTGTGAAATATTGTATTTGCAGAAATATTATATTAACAGCTGGATTGGCCGGCATATTTCATGCCGGAGACCATTCTTGCGGGTACCCTAAAAAGCTGATCTTGTCTAGACATCGTGGTACGGCAGCCAGAACTCGACAGCTAAATAATGTAAGACCCAATTGAATCCAGCAGGCATCGTACTGTATTTTAGTCAATCTTGGTGAATTTAAAGGAAACAATAAATGCACACGAGAACGAGCATTGACTCTTTCGCGTAACAATTGATTGCTACAGCAAGAAATGTAAAAGGATAGCCTCAAATGATTTAGAGTAAAAATGGATCAATACAAATCTACTTTTGTTGTGAAGTTAACCTTGCAGTATAATCGGACTGCACTTACCATGAAGAATGTTAAAGCAAATGTACGATGCCCCAACAGCTTTCATAGAAGACACGATTTCATATGGGGTTTTCTGGCCAAATTGTGCAGTTCGAAGGAGTATGAGTTAGGACATCTGAAAAGATCAATCAAGATGATCTTACTGATCCCCAGATGTTGGAGTTGGAGGTGGACCATCTCTCCTATCCTTCACAGCAGTTGGAGATCCGGTTCCATTTTGGGATGCAGCAGCCATCTCCTTTTCCTCTGGTGGAGTTGGATGAGAAGCTATGTCTTCCTCGATAGGAAGTGTTCTCTTTGAACCCTCCAAAGCAACACCAAGAACTATATTTTCCTCCAATGCAGATCTAGATGATGGCTGAGAGACTGACCTTTTCTCCAGTTTTGTCTGGGAAGATTCCTTCAATCCACCTGCTTTTTCAGTACTAGCTTCCAGTGAGTTAACTGCAGTTAAATTGCTGTTCTGGCTTACATTTGCAGGACTTGTAGTCTTAGATTTGGCGTCTGATGCTGTTTTATTTTTTTTCAGATTTTCAGAAACTGATCCTGCTGCTTCGGATCCCAAACCTGATGCTTCTGTTGCATTTGAATTTGTCTTAGGGATGGAAGTTGGCGGGGATTTCACTGTCATTTTGTCATCAACCCTGGAATGAGATACAGATACTGTTGTAGACTTTGCATGCACCACTGTTGTAGACTTTGCATGCACCTTGGCATCAGAATTTGGTGTTTCACCACTATTAAATTCTCCCTTTGTGTCAGATTTTGGTGTTTCTTTTGCCCTCGGGTCAGACTTTGCGTTTGTTCCTGCTTTGGTGTCACTTGTAAACTTTGATGTGGTCTTACTGTCTTTCTCTCCAGTTACGCGGCCAGAACGAGCTTGTGACTTTGCTTTATCTTCTCCATTGATTCTATAAGAAGGTTCAATCAGTAGTAAAGGACGCTTCGATGCCACTCCTCCATGGTTATAGATGGAATCTGTGAAAGGAACATTTTCCATATCGGCGTCACTGGTGTCACTGTATATTTTCTGTATTGTACGGATTGGCGTAGCAAGCCGAGCCCTATGATGGCTGATAACCCTTAGTAAATCCAGCAATATAGCTTCCTGTTTCAGTGAACATTGCATTTAAGATAATAAGCCTGGTCTTTTGTATGCAAAATTTAGATAAGACGTGCTTTATCTACAAAAAAAAAAAAATGGAACAGAGGTGCAAATCTACATTTGATTAAAAAAGATGAGCTCCTTCCAGACCATGAATACGAATGAAATGAAGCTTTTGTTGATTATGGGGAGACTTGAACCCAGACCTTGTAGAGGACACTGGGCTTCATTTTCTTTGTTTATTTGTTTTTTTTCCTGCCTTATTTCTTTTCTTTAACAAAATTGAGGAAAGTCGATCAAAAAGCAGCAAAAGGAGTCAAAAGATGCCGATTGAGCTACAGTTCATTGGCATCTTATAGCCCATGCTTTTAGTATGGGAAGTTCAGTTGAACGATAATTTTTTAATAGAAATATCCTTATTTAGGGAGCTTCCGCATAAATCTTTGAAGTTCCATATACGAGCTTTCTCAAATATAATTACAAAATCTAAGTTCTAATGTTAGACATGATGACTTCTAGATATCTTGATATATTCACATATTTATGCTAACACCTGCATGCACCTTAGCCTGTGCAAGGTTACCGTATCAAGCATATTTACAAGTCTGTAAATATATTTCTATGGAAGATTAAAAATTGAAATAACACAAGGAATTATGACAAGTTTCTTGAGAAGAAAAGGTTAGCAAGCATTTTCCTCGTTTGCTGTAGTTAAAAGGGTGGAAAGAATGGATGACTGAGTGGTGACATGTGTCTCCCATCTCAATGTTGGGTTCAAGTTGCCCCAAGCACACAAACAAGACACCAACAGTGTATCAACAGAAAGCAAGCATGACATGAATGGCTTTCCACAGTATCATAGGCCAAAAAGGTCTTCAAAGGCTTTGTCCAGAAAGTCTGGGAAAGGATTTGTGACAGAAAGCATAATAAAGAAGTCTGTTATTTTACTCGTCTGGGAGAGCTCGTTTTTGTTTTTGTTTTTTGTGGAGTGTGGTTGTCTCCCTCTTCATATACAAAAACATACAAAGTGAAAGACATCGGTGCTGTTATTATTTCGTAACATATCTACATGGCAAAAATTACTGTGGACTATATTAATCAAGATAGGGCAGTTCTAGGGGGGGATGTATGAAATCCTTACCTTCACACAAAGGTATTCTTCATGATGTGAGGTCTTCACAAAACAGGACACTAAGATCTGTAAAATACAACAAAAAGATCTTTTTTAAGTGCATAAACGGTGCCTGCATTAAATCAATCAGTTGTTCAATTAAAGCATTCATAATACTGACACTTATTAGGTGCATATGGCGCATTTCACCCCATTCACCCCATCTCCACGCAAAAAAGAAAAGATAAGAAAGAAAGAAGCATACTGCACATATTCATGAACTAGCATGGGGTAATTCGAGCCTAAGCATTTGTTTCCTGTGTACAACTGTAAATTTCTCATCATTTTTCCAGTACAAAGCATAAAAGGCATGAAGCCAAAATATTGTCTTATAATTTTTTTATCACTGCTAATTAAATGCTATCATTCTGCATTTACAAAAATGAAAAAAGAAACAAATGCCCTCAATAAACACGCAACCAGCCAAGAACTATCACGGCAAGAAAACAGCCTCTCGTTACATTCCTAAATTTAACTCAACAAAACATAATTATTGCTCCGGCGTCTTTACTTCAAAGTTTTGTAGTAAATTATTGAGGATGAAAACAATTCAAGAAATTGTGTCAACTTTCATTATGCTCAAAATAATGACTTATTACGTTTTCCTCAATATTACCAATCTGGAATGAACCATGCATTAAAACTGGGCTTTAGACTGCTCTTTGGATGCACATGCATTTTCCTAGCACAGATACTGCAGGGAGGAAAAATGAAACTTGGCAATTCACAATCCTCAAATGCCTCAAATCTCTGCATGTTTTGATAACTTAACAGATTAACTGCATTCATGAATTTTTTGGGAATGAAAAACTCATTTAGGAAAATACTGCACATACAGTAAAATATCAGCAACACAAGCAGAGATATATCAATTACCTATAAATCAGAATATAAAAAATAAAACACCGATTAACTGGACATTTTTACTGCTTTCAAAGAAAAATTCCTTAAACTAGCAAAAATATATGACCGCCGCCTACATGCCCCTTAAAGATAATTTCTTTGACAAAAGCATCTTTTCCGAAAGTGCAATAACTTTGTCCTTAGTTGGTTGACCTTTTTTAAAGTTGAATTCTTTTCGACATGTAAATAGGATTGCGATATAGGATATTCAAATTAAATATGCAAAATTAACATTTTGATTCATGACAATGGCCAATAACTTGGGGCCATACCTAAATTTGAATTATGGGCCGTAATTAAAGCAAGAAGCGAGTTGGATTTATATAAGCATCCCTTTGTAAGAAAAGGCACTAACCAGGAGAGCCTGATTTTCAGGATTGATATTGTCCAAAAATATTCTTCTATGCAACCTCTGCTGCTCAACTTGAGGATTCTTGGCAAGGACTTTGCGCATATCAGCAACAATACTCTGCACAGAGAGAAGCACTTAACAAAGTTACTACAGAGGAAATGTCAAATAGAATTTAAATGTTTCAGCGGGAAAGGTCGTTGTGGATGAAAAGATAATGTTTTCCTCACATTAATCTTATGAGCATCCAAGTGACTAATGGCCAGGTGGGTTTTAATACGCCAATGAGTCTTTTGAGTGAGATTTCTAACAACATTCACTGTGAACTTGTGATTTGGAATATGAACTGCTTCACGATCTTCACCTCTGACAATTGTTGGTGACCACCAACCCACATGCTGCAGAGTACAAGAAAGGGAAGAAGCTCACAGGGCATTACAAGCCATCATTAACAATGTCAAAGCAATACTAGATTCTCAGTTGTCTGGCAACAAATAAAAAAAGAACTTTACTAATATTTTTATATAGTTGGAAATAACATGCACCCAGTGGTCCATTTACAGATTTGAAGCATGATATCCCAAATTTAAATGTTATTTTTTCATTTTGCTTTGTTGCAGCTTCATCAAACTTCAAAGAGATGTGTTCTCATGTACAAACCTCAACAGTACCAGAAACTTCATAGCCTTCAATTTTTGTTTGAATCCACTCATTCACAACAAAAGGCCGAGTTGCATGAATCATTGCACTGGAGAGGAAATTTGTGAATATCTGGAACAATGAACAATATAAAAGTCAAATCTTGAAGAAAATGAACCTGCATGCTAATTAGCTGCAGCATGAATAAAAATAAAATTTGTTAAAATAAGAGAAAAAACGAGGTTGGTGCCAGAGGCTATACACAGAGAGAAATGAATCAACTTGCAGTCTACAAACATTAAAAGACAGGATGAATAAAAAAGATGAACTCTTCATCACACCTCACGACCAGCAAGAGTCAGCAATACTGTCCCAAGACCTCCAGCAGTGAGCCACTTCTGGGTGGAAAAACCCAGCAACTCCATGAATAGTGATATGGCAGCTACCCACACTGCAGAGTATACAGCTCTCCCAGCAAATTGGAAACCCATCTGTCCAAAATGAAAACATATCTTTACTTGTAAACAAGAACTCCCTGAGAAATATGTGTAACAGTTCAGTTATCTGACCAGAAAGAAAATAATGATATAATGAAAAAGAAAACTGACGATGAATGCATCTTCAGTAATGCTTATCAACTAAATGGGAAATTGTAGATATGGATGCCTGATCTAATTGACATCCAATAGAAAAGAAGATCAGAAGGTTATATGATCAGTTTGAATTGACAAGTTATAAAACTTTTGCATGGCTACTTTGTGCAATCAACAATGCTAAGCACTTTTGAAGAATGTCAATTTTCAGTAAAAAGGATATTATGTCCCTATGAACACTTAGGTGGTGCAGTCACAAGAAGCAAAATTAATGTCATTTTGCAGATAAAGGTATCTGTAATTTCAAGATTTGCTGGAAAATCTAGAATAATTGTAAGTCTAGGTTCTATTTTCTATTTAGTATTTATTAGTCCTAAAGAGTTATTAGCTTTATTAGGCTTTTCATGTTCTAAATAGACTATAAGTATGTTTTTTTTATATAAAAGAAAACAAGTCCTAGTTGAACTTGGAATACTAGCAACTCCATATAAAGATTATGCAATGTTCAATAGATAATTATTTTAAGAATAAAATCCAACAATTTTTTTTTTTTTTGAAAAAACAAATACAATGGGCATACCAAATCAGCCTCAGAAAACAGGCCAAACAAATAGAGCACCGGAGGTATTCCTCCTGGCTTTACAAAGAAGGAGAAGACCAGCATGCTTTCAAGCCAGCAACCTAAATAAAAAGAAATATAATCCATGAGCAGCTATGAAACTCTTTGCGCTCTCTACTGAATCCCCCATATGTCATTTATTTCAATAGATACTTAGTTTACAAATAAAATCCAACAATTTGTTTTTGATAGCGTGACTCAATCTCCCTTATGTACGGTGTCCGCGCTTTTAATCACAGTCAATCCCATGGCTATTAACCACCTAAAGATCAGCTCAAACCCTATTGTTACTGTTCACATTCCTGAACAGTATCATAAAGTCAGGTCCATAACAGCTCCCAAAGCAGTCCAGCATGATGTTGGTATCTGAGCAAAACTTCAACCCACTGCACACCTCAATTGATATTTTGATTCAATTCAATTCTCTGCCTGCAATTTTAGAATTGAGTGAAAAGGAGTTTTCCTGCATCCTAATCCCTTGATCGCTATGTAGATGATGTTCAATTCTTACTGAATTTCTACATCTGTTTTTTCATCATAGCTGCCAGGTTCATATTGCTGAAACTGGTCGTTTTCTTGTTGAAGTTAACCCATAGTTTGGTTTGGTTATATGCAAGAGAAGCTTTCCCAACAGAAGTTTTGGAAGAGAGAATATGTATCTTATACTTATTAGACATACAGAAATCATTATGAATCGATTAAGAGAGAAGTACTAGAGGCAAATAATGAGTTGAGCTCACTTTTGCTGATTAGACCATCACACATGTTGTATCATATTATAGAGAGGAGCTAAGTCAAGTGTTCAATTGATATGGCTATGTGGACTTTATAATCATATTTGAAGAGTTAGCATTCATTAATCTTAGGTGTTATAAAAATGGTATGATAGCTAGAGCTTCACTCCAAGGACACTGTAGCTACAGTAATGGTTGAAGGTTGGATATTCCATATATTTGACTCTTTGGTGTTTTGACTTTTGAGAATGTACGGTAACACCAAGAACAAACCATGGATGTAATATATCCTACACAAAAATCAAATCTGAGAGTTGAAAGGCCAAACCAAGTAGAACTGCCAATACAACCAACAATAAAGAATGAAACACATGCTGAGAAAGGCAGCCCTGTCATAAAAAGTCAGCAACTTTTGGGAGCAAATAGATTCGCACAACTGGCAGCAAAACCTGTGAAGCCAGCTATTCAGCCTGAACAACGACATGAAGAACAATTCCAGCAACCTAAGGGCCATGAAAAGAAGGTAGAAAGAGTACAAAGGAATGCAGGAAGGTCTGATGAGAGGGTTCGGCAAATAGAAACTGAAAATCACTATGTAGGGAAGAAATTCAGGGGACACCAATAAGGTGTCAGAGATTGACAAGCCAAAGACAGTAGACACCATGAAGGAACAAGAGCACAACATTAAGAATGCTCATGAAAGATGATCGAATTGTACAGGTCAATAACATTGACTTCCTTCTTACACGAGTTTGGTGATTTGATTACAGAGAAAAGCATCATGCTTTCCTTGCTGTAAAACATATGGCATGGGTACTGGTATCAAGTCAAGGGAGTGGCTTCAAGCCATGAGATGAGGTGTGGAAGGTGTAGTTTTTACCACGGCACATCAAGACTTTGAGGTCCGAGTTTTCTCCTTACAGGTTTTTTTATTCTAAATAGACTATAAGTATTTTGTTATATAGAAAAATTAGTCCTTGTTGGACATAAAGAGTGCTAGAAACTCTATATAAAAGTTATGCAATGTTCAACAGAGAATCAATTTATTAAAACAAATCCAGCAAATTGCTGTTGATTGCAAGACTCCATCTCCCTTAGTGTGGACTACTAAGAGCCCTAAGTGTGAAGCTTTGAGTTTTCTATCACTAGGTGTGATTCCTGAAACCCAATTAGTGTGACTCTAATAGTTCAACTCAAATTCTATATTTCAACCATCAAAAGGTCTCCATTGAATTCCAATGAGTCCACAAATCCTAGCCCCATCAATTCTATAGTTATTAACCATCTAAAGATCAACTTGAAGCCCAAAATTACTGTCCACGCCACTGTTCACAGCCCTGAACAGCCTCTGAAAGTTGGATCCAGAACAGCCCTTAAAGCTGTCCTGCATCATGAGAGCAATGCAACTCATGTCATATCACAAATAATGTAACCAGGCAATAATATTGCTTAACCTGCTGCATGAGGTATACAGTAAAATGAAAGCCCATAACAATCCAGGATTGTGGACAAGATCTACTGAATATAATTTGAGAAGCTTAAAGATCAGGATAAAAAAAATGATATCTGCTCATAGAAAGCCGTGAACCAGTGATGACCATTCAAAAGAGCAATAATGATAAAAGTCCAGAGATGTAAGAGATGAGAGGAGAGAAAAGAAAGTACTATATTTTAGCATGCAAAACATACATTTCTTGCATCACTAGGCTGTGAGGGTTCCATGAAGAACTTTTGAGCTTGTTGAATCATGCTGCAAAGAAATTTTTGCTGATGTTTAGTTTTTGCGCTGCAGTCAATAAGCAATCTAACTGGGAAACACTGCCCCCAAATAAGAGCCAGAACATTTTCACTTTGAAAATCACAAAGCTCTGAAGAACAAGATAAATCAGTCATATAAAGCAGATTAGATTACAATAATGGAAGAATTGTCGTGACTGTGGAAAGTAAAAGGTCACCCTGGTAAAAGAATAATGAGGATATGAAACAACAATTCCATAAAGTGAGGACCTCCATGGTTTCAGTTTATTGAGTCAAAGTTCAGTGATGATCTCATCCATCAATACAAAAAAGAATAGCAAGGAAAAGGGAATGATAGTCACCTTGATAAACAATAAGCAAATGCAAGCACTGTCGACAATGATCTTACAAAATTCAAAAGCCTTTGCTTGACAACCTCGCTAGCTTCTGTGGGCAAAACAACAGGATCCAGTGCCCTGCAAGAAACCAACTTGTAATCAATTACAGCATTCAATAATTGGAAAATAGGTTGTGCATTAAATTGGAAAATAGGTTGTGCATTGTATTGGAAAATAGGTTGTGATGGTAGTTAGTTAAACCTGCAAATGAATATTGCACCAGTCCACAGCATCAAAGGTTGAATATAAGAGGCCATCACATAATAAGATCCACTCTTTTTCCAACTATTGTCACTTCTCTGCAAGATAATAACGCAAACACCGATAATATGATCGCAGAACAACAATAACCTCAAAACAATGCCATAAACTTAAACAGGGTAAACATACATGAAATAGCACGTTTCTGCTCTGACGCATTAGCGGCCCCAGACCCCATACAGCAAATACAATTATACCTACTGCTGTAGCTAACTTAAAAACGAGAGGACTAGTTTGTAAAGCATTATAGGACCTGCATAATAACACACAGGGTATCAACAAAGATTGCTCAAAGCATAAGTCACTGAAAGAAAGAAGACTACCTCGTCAACGCCACGGAAGCAGCCTTCACAGCAGGAAGTTCAAGGGCTTGGTGTGGCACCAGAAAAGAATGGCATCTAAAAGCATTCTTACGAGTACTTCTATTTAATGATACAGTATATATTGGCCTTTGCAACAGTCGGCGACAATCATGGTGCCGAAACTACAGCAAAATAAAAAATCAACCAATATCCCAGAAAAAAAACCTAAAATTAGCAGCAACAGCAATAAAGGGAATAGATTGAGAAAATAATTACCTTGAGGGAGGTGTTGCTTAATAAAGCAACCTTGCCCTTCCCTTGTAATATACACTGAAAGAAGAAGGAAGAAGATGAAACAACAACAAAAAATAAATAAGAAATATAGGGAAAGGAAAGAGTACCTTCAAAAATTGATTGTGATTGCTGTTTGGAGGCTGGTTCTTGCAAAACCCCAAATCATGGGAAAATTGCAAGGAACCAGACATGGCCATTTGTTACCTCAAAATTCCGAAGCTCAGATTGATTCTTTGTTTTTTTAAAAAAAAGGGTAGGAGGAGGAGGAGGAGGAGGAAGACTGCGGAATTTCAAGCATATTCCCGAGATGAAAAATACCAATTCAGAAAAATAGAGTTTCGTGAATCTATTTAAAAAAAAAAAACAGAGAGCGGGGGGGTAATATTACACGCACGCACGCACGAATACGCGGGGAATCCCGGGCCTTGAAAATGTGTTTTTTTTTTCCCACGACAAATTCGTGCGTTCTCCTTCACGAGAAATTATCAAAATATCGGATTTACTATATAAAAAAATAATCAATTATGGGTCTTTTATTTTTGCGAAATAAGGGAGTAAAGTTCCTCGACAATTATTTTTTCATGTTTTATTCATTTAAATTAAGCTATAGTATTGATTAATAAAATATATCTTGAGATCCTCGGGTTAGAAAATTAATATATAGTGCCTGTTTGGGACCGCATTTCAACCGTCATTTCCAAAAAAATTGAAATTTTTTTCATTTTAAATGAATATGTTTTGGTGTTTTTAGATCATTTTGATGTGCTGATGTCAAAAATAATTTTTAAAAAATAAAAAAAATATTATTTTGATGTATTTCGGCATGAAAAGCTCTTTGAAAAGTTACCGAAACAGCTCTCCCAGACAGACCCATAATATGAATACAAAAACAAAACCAATGAAGAAGCTGTTTGGGACAGCTTTTGAAACTGCGTTTCCAAAAAATTCAATTTTTATTTTATTTTAAATGAATATGTTTTGGTGTTTTTAGATCGTTTTGATGTGCTGATGTCAAAAATGATTTTAAAAAAAAAAACATCATTTTGATATATTTCAGCACGAAAATTATTTTGAAAAGCTACAGCAACAGCTATTCGAAACAGTCCCGAAGTTACTGAATTATCGAGGCTAAAAGGTTTATATTTATTTTTAATAAGAAAATAAATATAATTAAAAAATTATTTATAAACGGAGATAAGTAGTGACCTCCAATGAAGAAGTTGTTTGGGACAGCTTTTGAAACTGCGTTTCCAAAAAATTCAAATTTTTTTTTCATTTCAAATGAATATGTTTTGGTATTTTTAGATCGTTCTGATGTGCTGATGTCAAAAATGATTTTAAAAAAAAAACATCATTTTGATATATTTCAGCACGAAAATTATTTTGAAAAGTTACAGCAACAGCTGTTCCAAACAGACCCGAAATTACTGAATTATCGAGGCTAAAAGGTTTATATTTATTTTTAATAAGAAAATAAATATAATTAAAAAATTAATTATAAACGGAGATAAGTAGTGACCTCGTTAATTAAACAGAACATAAATCCTAAACTTGTTTTTAACAAATTTAAAGTGAAAAAGAGATATTAAAAAACAAACAGGAAAATAACTAAAATAGAAACAACAAGAAAAAAATTAAAATTAAATTGAGATAAGAGAAAAAATAAAGCAAGAGGATAGCAAAGTAAATTGCACATACATGGTTGATCATCGTTACAAATTCCTGTGGTGCTTATTTATATAGTCACATAGAAAGTAAATATAAAATCATATTCCTACATGGACAGTCTTTGATGACAATGATCATGCAGAATCTTACCCCAATTATAATTTGTACTTTTTTTATTTACTTGGAAAGTTAATTGATTTTAAAAGTATTTTTTATTTAAAAATATATTAAAATAATATTTTTTTTATGTTTTAAAAATAATTTTTGATATTGGTATTATGAAAATAATCTAAAATTACAAAAAAAAAATTAAAAAAAAATCAATTTTTTTTAAAAACATTTTTAAAATACGGTCTATTCATGTCAATTTATAATCTCAATTAGTTATTATGATAAAGATTTACATTTTGTATGAAATTTTATTGGATTTTGAATTTGAAACCATCAATCTTAGCTATTTTTAATTATTTATTTTGAGTTTGTTTTTTTCACTGTTTTATAAAGTAAACGATTGTTATTTTTAACTATATGACACGTGGATGGTTTATTTGAAGTGTAAATAATAATGTTCTCCGTGTTCCTTTATTTGAGATAAGTAAAGGAACATCGTTCCGTCAATATTTATATTGAAATCAATTAAAAGTATATACATAAATATTCGAACATTATTCCCCTGGAATGTCGATCATGTTTCACTCTGATATGTCATTCGTTCCAACAAAATTTGAAGCAAAGCTTTGTCTTTGCCATGTTGGACCATTTTACCATGTTTATGTTTTTGTTTATATTTGGCCTGTCTACGTGATTGGTCATTTGATTTAGATTTTGTTATCATCTTTATTGTTTTATTTGGCATTGCATGAGTATTTTTGAAAAAAATTAAAAATATTTTTTTATTTTTTATTTTAAATTAAAAAATTTGGTATTTTAGATTATTTTTACGTATTAATATCAAAAATATTTTTAAAAAAGAAATATCAATTTGATACATATATAAACAAAAAATATTTTAAAAAACAAGCTCGATTACATTGTGAAACAATCACTACATCACAATCTATATCTATATTAGTATTTTACTTCACTTTATCACAAATTATATCAAGCCATTGAAAAACACAAAGTAGTAAAATACAAAAAAAGTAAAAATTAAATAGCATCATAATTATCAAATAATTAAAGTGGACCCTGGTGAGTCTGTTTTGCAATATCGACAGGCACTCATACCTTATAATAAAGAAAAGTTCATTTTTTTGTGAAGTTTTTTCACGACCTAATCAAAGATCATAATGGTTAATTTTATTCTATTTTGTATCGATTAAAAAAATAAGTTAAATTGGTGTCATTTTTATCTTAATTTAAATTTCAGTCTGTTACGGAATACTGACCAAAACGAACTAGTTTCATTTCGCCCATTTCGTTTCGGCCAAATAGTATTTTTTTAAATAATAAATAATTTTACAATATCAATCATGTCTCTTAATCTGACCATTAGATTAAGATGAAATTTTATGAAGAGTCTTTTGACATATTTATATATATTATATTAAAATTTTAGAACAATTAGAGAATACGATGACCTTGTGAGATTTATGATGACATTCTCATAATATTATACATGTTCATAATTTTATTTAGAAAAATAATTTTATTGTGTTTTTTTAGATTAAATTGCACAATTCTAAATAATTTTATTTCTGGATTTGAACTTTTTTTTGAATTAATATATTTAATTACACACACAAAAAAAAAACAGTACAGCCCAGAAACTGAAACATTTCATTCCAATTGAAAAAACAAAGCACCAACCGAAATAGTATTAACAACCTTGATCAAGACAATACCAATTTTTTTTACATAAACTAGCAGGAAAGATTTAACGTACGTGTCATTCACTTGTCGAGATTCGATAAGATCAATTAATTTAACAACATGATTTAAAAAAAGCATCAACAGTAAATACAATGAAAAAATGTCAATAATTACCAAACACATAATTGGCGTGGGATTTCCACTGTAGCTCCCCTCACAGTCCACTGTGGACTCGAGCAGTGCACGGGCGAAATTGGCCCTCGGGCGCGCGGCGAAGAGGGGCTGGCAGGCGGGGCTATTTTCGGTTTTTCCTCTGAATTTTCTATTTTTTTTAAATATTCATTTGTGAACAGTGTATTGACGATTTCGTCCCCGGTAATAGGACAAAATAAGGCTTCCGGATAAGGGGCACCGACGTAATTGCGCGCGGCCGGCCCGGCCCGGTCCGCCGCAACTTTTTTTTTTTCTTAAATGGCTAAATACGCTTTTAGCCCCTAATAAGACAAAAACACTTAATTGGGAACAGGGGCAACACGGTAATTGTCCCTATTTTTCGAATTTTTTATTCGCGTCTGTCAGAGTGTGGGTCGCATGCGCCAGTCGGTGTTCCGCCTCACGCCCTGTTTAGGTGGCGCGTGCGGCCTCCTCCGGTGGCCGGAAATTGTCTACCGGCGTCCAGAACGATGCGCCTCCACGTGGTCTTCCTCCCGCGGTGGTGCGTGTAACCACCAGATGTCCGTGGACGCGGCGGAGGCCGGTTAAAGACGCCGGCCACGTTTCTCTCTCTCCTGCACGTCAATGTGCAGGAGAGTCCCCCATGTTGCGTTCCTTTTCACTTCGGTCCCTGTACTTTTAATTTCGTTTTTGATCCTCATTTCTTTGATATAAGTTTTGATTTGTTTCGATTGGGTCCTCCGATTTTAATTGATTGAATGTGAAAGTTTCACTTCGGTCCTTCTACTTTCAATTTCAGGATTGGCTGTATATAACTCAATCAATTCGGTACAAAAGTTCTGATTTTTGCAATTTTGTCCTCTGATTTCAATTGACAATAAATGTAATTTGCATTCCAGCCCTTTGGCTTTTTATTTTTTAATTTAATCCCTTTATATTTAATTTTAGTTTTTATGTTTTTTAATCCCTACTTTTGTCCATGTATATATAAGTGTATTTAACACAACAATAAAATAATAATAATAATAATAATTTAATTATTTTTCATTCTTGCTCTTTTGTTATTTTTCCCCTCCCGATAATTTGATGTGTTTTTTTTCCCGGTAATAGCAATGATATATATTTTTTTTTTTATCTTTTGGTAAAGTTTTTGGGATATTTTTAGTCTTTCATTTTTTTATGTTTCTTTCATTATTAACATAATAATAATAATTATAATAAGAATAATAATAATAGTGATTATTATTAATATTATAATAATTGTGATTATGTATTCTATGATTATAATAATAGTGATTATTTATTCTTTCATAATAATAATAATAATAATAATAGTTTTTAATTTGTTTTTCTTGCTTGCTGTTTTGTTCATGCTTTTTGTTTTTTTCACTCGGTATAATTTAATAATTTTTTCTGTTTTTATTCTAGCGGCAATAATAATTTTAGATATTAAGACTCCGATGTTACTATTGTGATAATATTTTAAATTAATATTGCTTCCTTTTCTCTTTTTTTATAATTTGCTCTTTCTATTAATTGATTTTTATAATTTTATTATCTGCACAATAATGATTTTAGTAATTTGTTTTTTTACTTATTCAATTATTTTGCTCTTTTTTCTAATGTTTGTGCGCGCTCTTTTGTGGTCGTTTATGACGCAATACTTATATTCTAAAAAATATAATCTATGCTTACGTGACAAACTCAACTAAAAATTTTAAATATTTTATCTTTGAATCTATAATTTTTATTTATTTATAGCATATAAATTTATCATTGTAGATTTAATTATGTTAAATTATATACAAAAAAACTACCGCGGCAACACGCGGGCAATTATCTAGTTAACTATAAAAAGGGAGTTGGCAACATCAAACTCGAGATAATACTCATAGTGGCTCCACCATAGACATTGTCCCACCACAAAAAAAATTAATTCATAGAAAAAGGATGCACAACGACGCTAACGAGCTAGTACGAACCATTAGGAAAACAACTCAAAGGGCAAACCACGGAAAATATCACGAGGTGAACATATCATACTCGTATTTAATTAATTTGTTTAATTTAATTATAAAAAAGTTATTTTAAATAGATAATTTAAAAAAAAAATACGAGTTATTTTAAAATTCAGTGAAAATCATATAGAAAATAAAAAAAAATAGAATTCAATTTGAAAGCTAAAATAAATAAAAAATTTAGTATAATGAATATAATCTAAATCCGAAGGGAAAACAAATTGAAAGATCACTTAAAAAATATGGAGTTTCAAAGCTAAAATAAATAAAAAACATCGACTCCAAACAGAAGGTTTGTATGCAGCTCACGCCACCCATGAACAGATTAACTACCACAAGGTCCACAATAGCTACCTTCGATGCGTGTATTATATACGCAATACATTTATTTTAAAAAAATAACAACATATCCACCTATCCCCCCAAGATACAATAAATTATAATTCAGATTGTTTTTCAAGTGATTTTTATAAATATTACTTTTGATATTAAAATATTAAAATAATCTATAAATATAATAAAAAAAATTAAATAAAAAAGCAAACTTTTTTTTAAAAGTAAACCGTAATTAAATTAGTGTTTAAGAATGAGTTTGAAAACGCTTTCAAATTAATTTTTTTAGTTTTTTTTAAATTAAAAAATTGTTGTTCTCAAATCATTTTTATATGATGATGTCAAAAATAATTTTTAAAAAATAAAAAAAATATCAATTTGATATATTTTTAAATAAAAATCACTTTACAAAACAAGTTGGTGTAAACCGTAACTAAGTTGGTATTTGAGAATGAATTTGGGAAATGTTTTTAAAAATATTTAGTTTTTATTTTAAATTAAAAAAAATTGACGCTCTCATATATTTTCATATACTGATATCAAAAATAATTTTTAAAAAATAAAAAATATTAATTTAATATATTTTTAAATAAAAATTATTTTAAAAAACAATCTATACACGATCCCAAACATTTATTAAGTGAACTGCTTTGATTTTGCTGATCATGAATGGTGGTGACAGCATATTTTTCAATTTCCTCCTCCGTGCTTGGAAGTCCCGTTTTGGGGATATATATATTCCCAAGAAATCAGAGAGTCCCCATGAACACCTCCCCCTGAAGCAGACAAATCAGTGGCCATACCCAGGATGTAAACACACTGATTGAGCCTCTACCAGATACACCTCCTTATCTCCTCTCCTCTGTCAAATGCTTCACCCACACTCCTCCCCACTTTACCCACTCCCAATCACATTCTGGGAAAGTGTTCCTTTTTCCTTCTTTTTTTTTCTTTTTTCAAAAAAACAAGAAGTTTCCTTTCACATGTCCGCCCTTTCCCATCTTTATGATTCACTGCATGTACGTGTTTCAAAAATATTTATTTATTCATTCATTTAAAATTAATTATTTTCTAATATTTTTATATCAATATACAAGATATTTCTTTTAAAAAATATTATTTTAATATATTTATAAATAACAATCTCAATCAAATTACAAATTTAAGCATCATGATTATGAATGTAGCAAACCTCCTTTTATTTTATTTTTATTTATATATATATATAGACAGACACGAGGGAACCACACTCGGCCGGAACCATATCAAAGGGGCTTCGCTAATATAGCGACACCACCCATAAACCGGTTGAATCAAGCTTAGTCTAATTTGACAAGTCAATTTAATGTTTTTTTTTTAATTTTTAATCAAGTTTAATGCTTTTAATACTTTAACAACGTTGGCCGAGTAAACTCAAGTAATTTATGGTTGCTGTTTTTATTTATAGTAAGTCATTTTAATTTTATTTATTTATTAAAAATCATTCAAAAGTAAAACAACAACTTGATATATATATAAAAAATCAAAGATCTTCACTCAACCACTCCAGGACTCAGGACCTTGCACGACGACATTGATTGTGTGACATGTAACTACGGTTGGTCCAGTATCATCCCAGAAGTTTACAGTCAATCTCTGACGTACAGACAAGAAAGCTTCTTACTTTGAACTCCACCGGCAGGCTAGCCCACCTTTTTCTAAAATTGAACATTAAAAAAATGGCCGTGACCTTTGCGGTGACGTACTTAATTTTCCTTTTATCGTGGAAGAGAAGTTGGTGTTCGTTACTGTAGTAATAATTATTTTTAAAATATTCTTTATTTGTAAGAAAATTAAAATAATACACAAATATATATATTAAAATTTATTTTTGATATTAATACAATGACATATTATAAACAAATTAATTAAAAATTAAGATTTTTAAAAAACACGGCGGTAATGCAAAAACAACGGGCGAATTGTTACAGGGGGAGAGTGAATAGTGTGGCCCTGGATTCAGTTGCCGCAGTTAAATTCCTGTGGGACGACTAGTCGGTTGATACGAATGTGATGATGTAGAAGCTGTCAAACACCGGTGGCTCGAGTTTGATTCCTGTAAGGACGTGTTTGTTTTAATATTAAACTAGTCCAAGGTTTGTTTGGTTTGTAAGGATTAATTTATTGTTTTATATTTTGGAAATATTAAATTATATTTTTTATGATTATAATATACTAATAAAACATATATATTATTTTAATATATTTGTAATAGAGAAATAATTTTAAAAGCATATTTATATTCGTTCACTGTAAACCAATACATCTGCACCCTTGTGTTCCACCTTCCATGTCAAATCTCTTATCGAATCTACATCCATGAGAGGTTGATTGACTTACTTGAATGCTTTCGCTGGAGGCAGGCCTTTAAATCAATGGAGGTCCACAAATTATTCCGAGAAAAATATATCCACGTCACTCTTGAGACAAGTAAATTATATGATGACTGTTAGAACGAATAAGTTCACTTTTATAATTATCTCTTTAAAAACTTTATATTTAATTGTGCTATTTATATTAACCTTTTATATATTTAAAAATCACCTATCGATTCATTTCCACCTTTTTTGTTTTTTTTTTAAATTATAATTTCTCTCACTTGCAAAATAATTTATAATTGCAATATTTTTATATTATTTTTTATACGAGGAAACCACCCCGAAAAGTGTATTTGTATGGACATAAATAAGCGAGTAAAAACCCGGTTGTTTCAGGCTCTTACAAGTCTGTACATTTTTACTCAAACTCGAGATCTGCTATATCAATCGCAAGTCATCTACCATCACATGTCATTCTTTATGGATCTTATTGTAAATCTTGAGTACATTATATGGTAAAGTTAAAAAAATAATTCTTCGTGTCTTAAATAAAAAATTAATCATCACCATCATAATCAGGCGCTCTAAATATTTTTATAGTGGTTGACAAGAATAGATTACACGATGATAATATTTCTAAAAAAATATATATTTTTTATAGGAAAAAGCCCAAAAAATATAAATAACAGAAATTCAAATGCATTTTGAGAATCTTGTAAGAAAATACAAGAAGACATCAACTCACTTGAAAAGAGAAACTTGAAAACCAAGCTTAATGGTCTAACAAAAATAGCATAAAATCAATTAATAATTTATCTTTCAAAAAGAACCCTCCCTGTTTTCCCCTTAATATTATTCGTTATTCGCTAATTTACAGTAAACAAAATACAAAGTCATTTTAAATTAAAAAAATCACAAGTATTTAACGCAGACACTTAGAGTCTGTTTGGGAGGGTGGTTGTGTTAGCTTTTCAAAGTGTTTTTCGTGCCGAAATACATCAAAATAATGTTTTTTTATTTTTTAAAAATTATTTTTGATATCAACACATTAAAATGATCTAAAAATATCAAAACATATTTATTTAAAATGAATTTTTTTTAAAAAAAGCTGAGACGCGACGGGTGAAACGCGGCGCCAAACAGTTTTGAAAAAATAAAATACTTTACATCTACATATAATAAATTATTTATCTACAATTTCTTTTTACGAGGATCATCAAGCCAGGGAAAGTCTTTTTACAGATTATTTCTTCCTGAAGACTTTTTTTTTTTTTAGGCTGGCAAGAAAACCCAAGGACCTAGTTGCTGTGGGTTCCACAAGATTACGTTCGTTCTTGTGTTTTTCTTGACTCACGGTTAATTTTAAAGGATCCGCATTCCATTTCTGGAGTCTGACTCGTTTCTCGGGATAAAACCTAACCATGGTTATCGATATACCCGGTTGAACTCCGGTTAACAAGGTGGCCATGAACACTATAAAAAGGGCTCTTCGGCTCCTCTATTCTCTCATTACTTCCATCATCTTTTCTTTCTAGTTGATGGTCTTCTATATCTAGCTTCATTTTCACTTCCGTTAGGTTATTTTGTCCGGTAAGCTCTCTGATTTCTTCTCTAGAAATCTTCAGATTTTCCGTTGTATTGTGTTTGTTGCAGGGTTCTTCATCGTTTTAATGGTGTTTTGGCTGTCTTGACAATGACAGAGAGATGGCAGCAAACGGGAACGGAGAGGTGGCGATGAACGGGAACGGAGCGGCGGCGGCGAGAAAACAGAAGGGAATCCTGCCAAGTATCACCACAAGTGACAAGCATCATCATGAGGTCTGCCATGATATGAGTGCACCGACCGTGAAGGCCCAGACAATCGACGAGCTCCACTCTCTTCAAAAGAAGAAATCAGCACCCAATACTCCCATTAAAGGATTTCAAGGTACCTTTGCTGCTCTCTCCGAAGAAGAACGCCAGAAACAGCAGCTCCAGTCCATCAGGTTATTTCTTCTCACGCTTCACGCACCTATATCATTATTAACTAATTATTGCCATTTCATCATTCCCTGGTTAAAAAAATATAAATTTATAAGAAACTAATCTCCATTAACCTTTTTAAACGTACTTGTTCATTAATAAATTTAATAAATTTGGCCAGGAGTCCCTCAAATTCTTTATTGTTATAAAGAGTCTATTTCATTATAAATATATTTTTATATCGATTTTTTTTAAATATCATAAAAGATGATAGTTTTCTCTCTCTCAAATCAGGAAATGTAAATTTATAATACTTCAGAAATGATATATAAAAATACAAGTATTTAGATATTGAAAAAGCACAGCAATTTCAAAGAAAGAATAGTAAATAAGTTGACGATACGGGAGAAAGAAGGGCGAGTGGGGTCCAGAGTGAGATCGCTTTCTGATATCTTAGAATCAGACGGTGATGGTGATACAGAGGAAAGTGTAGGATAGGGGGGTGGATGGGAAGGTGAACAGGCACTTAAGGAACGCGAACGTGACGCAGCTGCAAACGAATAGCTAATTACTGAAATGCCCCTGTAGTCTTTGTAGAAATACATATGTTTTTCTAAATTATAAATTTGTTTTCGTAGTTTTATATAAAAAAAATTAATTGTCTTTTAGCCTTAAAATTTAATCAGCATGTTCCTTGATCAGGGTCAAGACGTATAATCTAATGTTATCCTGACCCATATCTTTTTTCTTCTCATTAAATCTTTTCATAATTTTTACTATCCTTTTCTATTAAAAAAATAAACTGAAAACTCGTTTCTTAAAATTAGATGTACTGATTTATAATCTACTTTAAATGAAAAAAATCAAACGACGAGACCGACATAATGGCTAAGGTCGTCGATTGTGATTGAAAATGTACGAGAAAATATTAATTTGCATGTTTTTTTTTTATTAAACTGAAACCACAATAATTATTACAGGAAAACTAATGGATTGATGGTTTATGTGTTTGTGTAATAATGGAACAACAGTGCATCGTTGGCATCGTTGACGAGAGGAAGTGGACCGAAAGTAGTGAAAGGAGACCCTGCTAACAAGAGCCAGACCACCCAACAGGTTCACCAACACCACGTAGCTGCTCCCACCATCAGCGCCAGCGACAGCTCCTTGAAGTTCACTCATGTCCTCTACAACCTCTCCCCTGCTGGTAATGATAAAGCTATGAAATTATCTCGCAAGTAATTTTTATCTTATTAAGAAGGCTTAGTCTATAGTTTATTAGTAATTATTTTTTAATTAAAGGAAACATAAAAGTGCTTAGGCCCGTTTGGTATTGTGATCCCACCGGTTTTGGCTTTTGGCCGAAATTTGAATTTTTATCTTATTTTAAAGACCGGCAGTTTGGTGTTTTTAGATCATTTTGATATGCTAATTTTAAAAATAATTTTTAAAAAATAAAAAAATATCATTTTAATGTATTTCAACATGATAAACACTTTAAAAAGCTACCCAATTACACTCCCAAGCAGTCACTTAGTAAATGAGTTGCGGTGGCGTGGTGGGAAATTAAGTGGAAAATTCATCACTATTTTTATTCTAAAATTCAATGACGTGTTAGTCACAACGAACGGTTTATTATGATCATAGAAGTCAAAGTTTCCCTTGATTGTCGGTTTTAACTTATCATGCAAGAGACTAATACGACGGTCAAAGAGATTTACTCCATTTTTTTAAATTGGCTTGAGTGTTTTTTTTTAAATAAAATAAAATAAAATATTTTTTAATATCCGACATTACCATATTAAAACTATAAATAATAATAATAAAATTAATTTATTTTATTTTAAGTGAAACGTATTTTTAAGATGTTCCAAACATGTGATACCAAACTCCTTAACCCACGTTAAATCTTAGTGTCAGTGTCTGAATGAATTTCGTATGATTGTTTAAAAATATATTAAAATATTTTTTATTTTATTCTTGCACTAGACGTTAAAATATTAAAATATTTTTTATTTTATTCTTGCACTAGACGTTAAAATATTAAAAAATATATAAAAAAATCAATTTAATTTATATTTACTACAATACCAAACACGCACAAAATCTTAGTGTTGGTGTCTAGAAAAATCATCATTTAATGAAGAACCTGATCCTATCCTTACTGAGCAGCAGCTAAAATATTTTTTCTGACAAATGATGGCTTAAACTCCATCTCCTCGTTTGATCTGCGTGTTGCTGGTTTATTTTCTATTGCATATGAAGTGGGTTCTCACCGTTGATAAATGAATTCATCTAAATATTTATGAATTTGGTGATTGCAGAGCTTTATGAGCAGGCCATACACTATGAGAAAGGATCCTTCATCACATCAAACGGTGCGTTAGCTACCCTTTCGGGTGCGAAAACGGGTCGGGCTCCAAGAGATAAACGTGTTGTCAAGGATGATGTCACCGGGAAAGAGCTTTGGTGGGGAAAGTAAGTAACTGACAGCCGGCCACCTCGTTTTTTATAATAAATTAATAAAATAAATATTATTTTTATTTTTAAAATTTAATTAATAAGTCATTTTCGCCATTTTCATATATTTTTTAGTTTAAGAAATAAAAAAGATATTATAACAAAGATTGATAACAAAAGAACACGTTTTTTAGAATACATGAATAATAAAGTACGCATATTCAATCAAGAAACAAGTTAATCAGGAGGGATACCTCTTTTTTTTTTTATCTCTGCCTCCGTTTTACTTGCTAGTCAAAGTAACTTGCTTCGTTGACCCCAGGGGTTCACCCAACATTGAAATGGACGAGCATACCTTCTTGGTTAACAGAGAAAGAGCTGTTGATTACTTGAATTCTCTCGACAAGGTACGTGATTTTTCTTCTTTAATTTTATGTCATTGCATTTTCCTAGTGGATTAGTTTGGAATTGAATGGTAAATCCTGATGGTTTGTTTGGACTTCACAATTTTCAGGTCTTTGTGAACGATCAATTCTTGAACTGGGACCCTGAGAACAGAATCAAAGTCCGGATTGTTTCTGCCAGAGCTTACCATTCACTCTTCATGCACAACATGTAAGTAAATGTGGATGATCTCTTTAACGTTTTTAACAGGAATGTATTTGTCTGTCTCTGTCTCTCCCCCAACAAAGCCCTAAGCCTGCCAGATAAGTCTTTTATCGTTGACAAAATGTTAATTATGATATGCTGTTCTGAATATTATTACCCCCCTACAATGGAGGAAAGTGGTAAGAAAAACTGCGCATGGTGTAATGAGCTAAGAGTGTTCAATTGGATAACTGGGTGGGTGACAGGTGTATCCGACCCACTCCTGAAGAGCTGGAGGAATTCGGTACGCCGGACTTCACTATTTACAATGCCGGCCAGTTCCCATGTAATCGTTACACACACTACATGACTTCCTCCACTAGTATAGATCTGAACCTTGCTAGAAGGGAAATGGTCATCCTCGGCACACAGTACGCCGGGGAAATGAAGAAGGGTCTGTTCAGTGTAATGCATTATCTCATGCCTAAGCGTCAAATCCTCTCCTTACATTCTGGCTGCAATATGGGAAAAGATGGAGATGTTGCCCTCTTCTTTGGACTTTCAGGTATAGTATCACCATATCATGGTCGCGATATGGTGCCACGTCTGCTAAATGATACGTCCCTAAAACTAAAACTTCCTTGTGACATGCTTGACCCCTTTTTGTCCTTGTTTTGATTTGTATATCTGGCCTGTAAATATGATTTTTTCTGTTTCCTGTCATTTGCTGTGTTATTGATGAGTCCTTGATTTCTTGTATAAGGTACCGGGAAGACAACTCTGTCTACTGATCCCAACAGATATCTGATCGGAGATGACGAGCATTGCTGGGCTGAAACTGGAGTCTCGAATATCGAAGGCGGATGCTATGCCAAATGCATTGATCTCTCAAGGGAGAAGGAGCCTGATATCTGGAATGCCATCAAGTTTGGAACTGGTAACATTCTAAATCTTCTTTAAATTCCATTAACCTAAGTAGGAGGGAATACAAAATGATCTATATCAGATGGTTTGAAATCGAAGATTTTAAGTTTTGGCATGCTTAAAACATCTGAATTGTTGCAACAACTGATTGTGTATGGCAGTGCTGGAAAACGTGGTGTTCGAGGAGCACACTCGAGAGGTCGATTATGCTGATAAATCTGTTACAGGTTAATGAAAGATCATGAATTTTTGAGTAGCCCTTTTGATCACACCAAGTGAAAAAAAATCTTGATATTGTATATTGTTTTCCTTGCAGAGAACACTCGAGCCTCCTACCCCATTGAGTACATTCCTAATGCGAAGATACCATGTGTTGGTCCACACCCTAAGAACGTTATCCTTTTGGCATGTGACGCGTTTGGTGTACTCCCACCTGTGAGCAAGCTGAACTTGGCACAGACCATGTATCATTTCATCAGTGGCTATACCGCTTTGGTAATAATTAGTCGCTAAATTCTCTGCTCTTCCTGTTGATAATGGTGGTGGTGTTTTGGTAATTGAATTTCTTGATAATCAAAATGTAGGTGGCTGGAACAGAAGAGGGTGTGAAGGAGCCAAGGGCAACTTTCTCAGCTTGTTTTGGTGCAGCATTTATAATGATGCACCCGACCAAATATGCTGCTATGCTGGCTGAGAAGATGCAGAAACATGGCGCAACAGGATGGCTTGTCAACACTGGTTGGTCAGGTGGAAGGTATGTTTTTGGCATTGTTATGATCCAAACAAACAAACTGAGAATTGTAAATCAGAATCTTGTCGGCCATTCTCCGGGAATAAATCTTTGAATGTATATGATGGTGTTTTGCAGCTATGGTTCAGGAAGCCGAATCAAGTTAGCATACACAAGGAAAATCATTGACGCCATACATTCTGGCAGTCTCTTGAAGGCAGAATACAGGAAAACTGAGGTGTTTGGGCTAGAGATTCCCGCCGCGGTCGAGGGGGTGCCTTCTGAAATCCTGGATCCAGTGAACACTGTCAGTATTCCATTCTTTAACCTGCTGGCTGCCCTCTTTTATAATCTGTTTCTCTCATGTAGATGATAATTTTCTAACCATTCTAATGCTGCCTGCTGTTCTCAAATGCAGTGGTCAAACAAGCTAGGCTACAACGATACCCTGATGAAGCTGGCAGGTTTGTTCAAGAATAACTTTGAGACGTTCACTGATCACAAGATTGGAAAGGACAACGATCTCACAGAGGAGATCCTTGCAGCCGGTCCAAATATCTAATTTCTAGTCAATTGAGAGGAAGATTATATCTGTATTGCGAATAATAGTTGGTCGAGAAGGTGTTATCTGGCTTGTTATGATGATGATGATGATGATGAAAATATGTAGTTGTTTCAAACTTTCAATAGTTAATTCACAATCTACTATTTACATGCAGCAGCCTCTGTTTTGTTCTAGTTCATGCTTACTCGATCACCGCGTAACCAAGCTGTATCGGATTAAAAAACATAAACATAAACTACCAAACGAAATAGTTTGATCTAATATATTCTCTCTTCGAGCTTTTCATCGTGTTAATGATGGCGTAAGCACGCCGACAAGATTGAACCTCTGGTGGGATATATGGAAAATAAGAATGGTGTCTCCAAGGTAGTCAAAATCGCGAGTCAACTCGCAAACTCGTACGAGTTTGCGAGTTGGCTCAGCAAACCTGGTTGGACCGGTAGAAAAACCGAAACCGGTCAAAATTGGGTTGACTCGTAAAATCGGACTGAATCGGTCCGATTTTACGAGTTCAAGAATTCGGCCTTCGCAGCTTCGCTTCGCTCTTCGACTCTTCGTTCATTTCAATTTTCATTTCAATTTTCACAGACAGTGACACACACCCGTTCTCTTCTTCCCCAAACATAAAAAACCATTTGCCCTAAACCGTTCATTTCGATTTTGTTCAAGACATACTGCACATTTTCAGCTCGAAATTCTCTTCTTTTCTCAGCACAAAACACCCAAATCATCAGCCCTAAACCCCAAAATCTTCTCTTCTCTTCTCAGCTCAAAACCCCCAAAATCGTACTGCTATTTATTGAGAAGGAAGAGAGTAAAGGAGAAGAGGATGAGGAGGAAGAAAAGAAAATGAAGAAGAGGAGATGAGGAGATGAGGGTGGGCGGCGGCGTGGGAGAAGGAAATTGGGATTTAGGGTTATGTTAGGGGCTTTTATACTTAGTTATTATAGTAATGATAATAATAATAATAATAATAATAATAAAGAAAAGAAGAAGGTAGGTTTCTAGGGGGGTTATATAAATTAATAATAATAATAATAATAATAATAAAGTAGGTTTATACGGGGGAGGGGTAATAATAATAATAATAATATGGGGGTTTATAATAATAATATTAATAATTAGCATAAAAAATAGTTAGCATAAAAAATATTTTTTAAAAAATCCTATTAATTTAAGATAATAAATAACATTAATTAATTTATATTTCACATCAACAAAATATTTATTTTTAGTTTGTTAATTTTTACCTAATAAAATTCTATGGACATAATTGTTTTGTAATGTATTTTTCAATTATTTTGAATCATGCATGAACCTAAACTAATTAAGTTTTATGTCCATAATTATGCTATTTTGTATTCAGAAATATTTTACATACGATTTTACGATTTTTCTTCTCACACGATTTTAGCTGTGATTTTACGATTTTTGTACGAAAAAATTCAGGTATGATTTTACGATTTTACAATCCGATCTTACAATCCGATTTTTCAAAGCTCTTTCCGATTCGTGTCAAAATCTGACTACCTTGGGTGTCTCCATAGAAAATCATGCAGGGGAGGTGGATTCCAATTACCGGCACCAGCTGCTGCCAGGGCGGCAGCATAATCGATCATCTCAAGCACTCGAAGATTAGGATGATGGTGTTTGATTCATAAATAAAATTGATGATGTTTTCTTATAGTGAACGTAAGTCCAGCACTTTGGGGTCAGTTTCAGGTGCAATTGCATCTTGAAATAAATATTGCTGAAAGCTGTTTGTGTAACAGAGTTCATTTGGAAAGCAAAATACAACCATGAGTAAAACGATTATGGGACACCAGGATGCTGTCCTACCATATAATAAAGTTTTTTTTTCTTCTTATTTAAAAATGTTTTTTTAAATTAAAATTATTTTGATATGTTGATATCAAAAATAATTTTAAATAAATAAAAATATATCATTTTAATATATTTTTAAATAAAAATACTTTTTTTCTTAACTACACTCTCAAACAAACCTTAAAAAACTTCCCCGGCAATTTAATATGGATATTAATTTGAATGGATGTGAATAAATGAGTTTTTTTATATAATTATTTTATTAGATGTGTAATAAATAAAATATATATATTGTTAAATCTTGGCCCAAACTTAGTTGTAAATATATACATTTGTATTATATTTATAACATTTATATTTTTTAAATCTA
Source organism: Salix arbutifolia (assembly GCA_025169955.1). Lineage (NCBI taxonomy): Eukaryota > Viridiplantae > Streptophyta > Magnoliopsida > Malpighiales > Salicaceae > Salix > Salix arbutifolia. The sequence goes on from CM045908.1 coordinate 802,440, forward strand.
ATATAATAGATATGTATCTTAATATTAATATAATACACATGTATATGAATAATATTTATAACTATCATTTAATATATAAAAATATACATTTTATATTATTTAAATAATAGATATCCAATACCTCATAAATATGACATGAAGTAGTTTGAGTAATACTTAATACACAAGGTATAAATATAACAAAAACTTTACTTAATATATATATATATATATATATATATATATATATTACCATCTCTACTTCTTTTTTTCATTAGACATGTACTTCACTAAAATATAAAACCCTACTTATACAATTGTTTTAGGTTTCGTCCAAATTAATTTTAGGTTCTTGTACAACTCGTTATTTGTTACAAAAAAGGTAATAAAAAAATTATTTTATCTTTTTTTATGTTTATTTTAGCTTGATACAAACTATCAGATTTTACTCTGGTTTTGATGTGATCATTAAAAAAAAACCTTCATATGGATAGACAAAATTTTAATTTAAAAGAGGATATAAATAATCAAAAGAAGAAGAAAAAAATTAAGAAAACCATGAAATAAGAATTTAATATACCTTTTCAAATAATGCAAATATGACTAGCAAGAAATCAAAATCATCCATGTAAAAAAATTCACAGATTCCAAAAAATATCCTTTTTTTTTTCAAGTTTATATAATTCATGAATCCATTTAGTAAATATTGTTATTTACACATTGAATATTTCAAAATCTCTCACCTATCAACATCTAAAAAAACAAACCATAAAGCACAAATATTATAACTGGTAAAAAACCCTGATCCCATAATATATACAAGGGATTATACACAATGAAAATCAATATATATATATATATATGATAATGTCACTCTAGCAATTTATAATGGCATTTGATTAATAATAAAGTAAATGCACATGGATATTCATCTAGAGTAGAGTTTCCTTATGAATTAATGGAGTATCAATGTCTTGATCACGCTCCTTGAGAGAAACATTGCTTTTTTTTTAAGAGTTAGCCAATCATCTTCCAATAATCAAGTCATTTCCACATAAATAATAATTCAAAATAAGGAAAAATATATTTTGGCACTACATGTATATATGGAATTCATGTGCGTAGATATGCTAGATAAAATTTCCCTGCTATGATCGTGTACTTGTGAAGTAGATTAATAGAATTATACAAATTGAGTGATAAATGGAAAATATATAAACCAAGTACAGAATAATAATAATAATAATAATAATAAATAAATAAAATGAAAATCCCTTGAATTACTAGAATGAAAATGAAAGATATGTTTTTGATATTTTTGATATTATTTTAATTAAAAAATTATCCCAACATGTTAAAAAAATACAATAATAGCACCTTTTGAAAATGAAGTTTAGGATGGAAGAGAGAGTATCTTCTATTTGGAGTTATAAAATGCCTAGAATGGCTCTGGGTCTTACACACCCTGGAAAAGCAAAAGACAAGCCGTACATGCACACACGACTTATCCATCACAAATGGGCACTTACTGTTCGTTCTTTTCTCTTCCTTCTTTTTAACTCGATTCAACAGCTAATCCAGCCGGAAATTGCTCCCCTCCATCATCTCATTATTGGTATATTTTCATGGTACTTTCTCTTTTTCTTTCCCTTTTTTTTTAAAGAAAGAAGAATAACACCACGCACATGAATCATTGCTGTGTGTGTTAGCACTTGGCTGCACGTTCCTTCCTCGAAACCCCAACCACCCTCTTCCTGTGTCTTTCCTGGATAAAAGGGTACCTGGGCTCGAAGTATTTGGTTCCATGTCCTGTAATTACCTGCTACATTGTATGTAGTTTGGTCGATCCATTGTTGAAGAACGAGATAGAGGAAAGGGAGTAGCATGATATAATACATGTTCTTGATTTGGTTTGGAGGAAAAAGAGAGAGAGGAGAGAAATAATAGTAATATGTTGCAGAGAGCTGCGAGCAATGCTTACTCATGGTGGTGGGCAAGCCACATTCGAACAAAGCAATCCAAATGGCTCGAGCAGAACCTTCATGGTAATTATTATTATTATTATTATCGTTGGTGTTTATTTGCATTTGCTTAGTTATTTTCTAGCTTGAATCAATGAACATTTCTGTAAATCTTATTTTGTAGCAGTCACGCAGTCATCTTTGTTTTTAGTATATGGGATTTGACAAAACGTTGTTGGGGGGAGTTTACAATGGAAAAGGAAATTAAATATGAATTGATTCATCTTTTTATCATCAGAATTCATTGTGTTTATGATTTCTGCAGAGCTCATTCTGATCGAGGAAATTTCGTTTTTCTTTTTTCTTTTTTTTGCTGATTAAGGCAAAAGCCAAATCCATATGAAGCATTAAACCTTCATCCATGAATCAACTGATTTTAACATGCATAAATCCAATGTGTATAGCATGGCTTATCAATACAAATTATCAACTGCAGACATGGAAGAAAAGGTTCAAAACGTGATCAAACTCATCGAAGAAGATGGAGACTCTTTTGCCAAGAGGGCAGAAATGTACTACAAAAAGAGACCAGAGCTGATACACTTCGTCGAAGACTCTTTCCGGGCTTATAGGGCACTGGCTGAACGGTATAACCACATATCAACAGAGCTACAAAATGCCAACAATACCATTGCTTATGTTTTCCCAGAACAAGTCCAGTTTGCAATGGAAGAAGACGAAGACGAAGCCCCATCGTCTAAATTTGCAAATAAGCTCCCAGAAGTCTCGAGAGCAAATATTCCAAAGGTTCCGAAGATCCCGAAAGATATAAAGGGTCTCTTCACATCTTCTCCGAAGAAGTTGCAATCAAAGAAGTCGATGAAAGGAGCAAGTAATGCTACAGTTTCTAAGTCTGGTTTGAGCAAATCAGAAGGCCCCCTGGAGATTGACAAGATTCAGAGACAAATCCTGGCACTACAAACTGAGAAAGAGTTTGTGAAGAGTTCTTATGAGGGTGGACTTGCGAAGTATTGGGAAATTGAACTGCAAATCAAGGAGATGCAAGAGAAGGTTTGTAATTTGCAAGATGAATTTGGTGCAGGAATAGTCATTGAAGACGATGAAGCTCGGACGTTGATGGCGTCGGCAGCCCTGAAATCATGCCAGGACACACTGGCTCAATTGCAGGAGAAGCAAGAGAGATCTGAAGAAGCAGCAGTAGAAGAGCGCAAAAGAATTAGCAATGCCCGGGAGAAGTTGAAGTCTCTCAAGGATGAGTTTTTGCATGGTGAGATCAATCCAGAAAATCCTCGAGCCAAAGATGAACCTGTAAAAGCAGTGGAAGAATTCGAAAGCATAAACCAACAAGTGAGTAGTACAACAGAAAAGAACAAGGATATAGAGTTGCTGCGTGAGATGATTAAGGAAAACATCGATGTTGGATCTAATGCAAGTGTCACTGCAGCAGAACTTGCTGAGAAGATCGATGAACTTGTGAACAAGATCATTAACTTAGAAGCTTCAGTTTCATCACAGACAGCTCTTATACAGAGGTTAAGGACGGAGACAGATGAGCTACAAGCAGAAATTCAAACTTTAGAAGATGACAAGGCAACATTAATCAATGGAAAAAATGATTTGAGGGAACAGCTGAGGGAAATGGAGGAGAAGTTAAATGGAATCCAGAATCTAAACCAGAGTGTCGAGGATCAGAATAACAACCTCCTTGCACATTTTTCTGAAGCACATTCCAATATCGATCACCTCTCTGTGAAATTGCTCTGTGTGAAATCAGACGAGGAATTCGATGTCAAACCAGAAACAGAGGACAGATCTCCGGTAGAAGATGAATCTCAAGAAGCCGCGCTCAATCCTGATGATAGCATTGAGAAACCGCAGAATGTGAATAAAAAAGAGCATCTCAAAGTTTCAGGTCAATCCCCCGAAGATTTCAAGGGATCAGAAGGTGCTCTGAATCCTGATGATGGTCTTGGGGAACAACAAAACCAGAAGCCACACCACGAGCTCAAGGTTTCATATTCTTCACTGAAAGGAAAGGAAACTCCTGCAGAAGCCAGTTGGTTGGCAGATTTAAAGGAACAGGAAGAAATAATGAATGATGCTGATGGCTCTATGAACTTAACAGAGAATCAAAGAGAAGAGGAAGAGACAGAAGAACATGGGAAAAATTCAAGTCAACCCCAGAAAAATACAGATCTCAACAATTCTATGGATGAACTTCCTGACCTGAAAATTGAAGAAAACGTTTTTACGAAAGATTCTCCTTCTTTGATGGATGATCTCAATGTTGAAACACAGGAACAGGAAACAACACTAGCTGACGAGCCGGACTGGAAGCAGCTGTTCATGAATGGTATGGAGAACCGAGAGAAAGCTCTGCTAACAGAGTATACTTCAATCCTTCGGAATTACAAGGAAGTAAAGAAGAAGCTTGGTGAAGCAGAAAAAACGAAAGGGGATGGCCTCTTTGATGCAATGGTGAAGGTAAGAGAACTGAAGAGTGCTAATGCAAAGAAGGATGAGCAGATTCAATTTTTACATCAGAAGCTGATCCTTCTTCAAGCAGGTCTGGGTGAAGATAGTGAAAATATAAAATCGATGGTGACAGAATGCCCAACGACAGAGAAAGAAGTAACGGAAGACATCAAGGTGGCTCTAATGGACCAACCAGAAACTATTTCCGAGATCGAAAAACGGTTCCGGATGAGCGTCGATGAAGTCCTGGAGGAGAACTTGGATTTCTGGTTAAGGTTCAGCACTACATTCCAGCAAATTCAGAAATTTGAAACTGAAGTCCAAGATTTACAGTCCGAGCTGCTCAAGTTAGAGGAAAAGAAAAGGATAGAAGATGGAAGTAGCAATGCAAAATATTCTCTGAAATCGGACGCGAAACCACTATACAATTACCTCAGAGAGATTCACACAGAACTGACGGTCTGGCTGGAGAAAAGCATGCAGCTGAAAGATGAAGTGAAGGGCAGATTTTCATCCTTGTGTGACATTCAGGATGAAATAACGGCTGCTCTGAAGGAAAGTGCTGAAGATGACGAGTTCAAGTTTACAAGCTATCAAGCTGCCAAGTTCCAGGGCGAGGTTCTGAACATGAAACAAGAGAATAACAAGGTTGCGGATGAATTACAGGCAGGTTTAGATCACATAACGACACTCCAGCTTGAAATTGAAAGAACATTGGCAAAATTGAACGAGGAGTTCAACCTTGCCGGATCAAAGAACCGTCAGAATATCCAGCTGCCACACTCAGTGAGTCGATCTCGAGTTCCTTTGCGGTCGTTCATCTTTGGCACCAAACCCAAAAAGCACAGGCCTTCCATCTTCTCTTGCATGCACCCAGCTCTGTATAGGAGACATTTTAGACCAGGACATAATGCATAAACTAGTTCTATTTCAATTGTTGGCTGCTTTTATATTTTCGGACGAGTTGAGTTCTTTCTTATATTATTGTATTCTTTCAGAAGCCAAAGCTCCCTTCCCTGTTTTATGTTTATCAGGGTTGGTGTTTACCATTAATCAATCAAAAACAAGAAGAATGTTTAAGACGTTTTCGAGCTGTGTGATTTGAATTCATATTCAACTAATTTCAGAGGGTGTTTGGGAGAGCTGTTGCTGTAGCTTTTCATAGCTTTTCAAAAAATATTTCGTGTCGAAATACATCAAAATTACATTTTTTTTTTTAAAAAAAATCATTTTTGACATCAGCACATCAAAATGATCTAAAAACACTAAACCACCGGTCTTTAAAATAAAAAAAGAAAATTACAACTTTTTTGGAAACCATGGTTTAAAAAGCTAAAACAAACAGGCCCTGCCATAAGTAGTTTCGCAAAACGAGATTCCTCGTAAAATCTCAATTTATTATTCAACAATCAGATTTAAAATAATATAAAATAAAAACGATAGTTGAGATAAAATATTTACGTAAAGAATATCAACTTTTCACTTGAATCTTTGATAGTGCTAACAACTCTTGTTAGATTTATTAGTTCTTATATTTTCTAATCAATTTTATTAAACACATTTATTATTTTCCCAAGCTTTTTTATAATATTGTGAAATTTATTTATTATGATTATATTTTTTGTTACATTGAATATTAATTTAAAATCTTATCTATAATGATAATAACTTAATAAACTCTAAGAGGTGTAGCTCATTGGTCCGGTCATAGGTTTGCCTCTTAGAGATCATTAATTTGAGTCCAACATCTCTTAAGATCACTGGAGACTGGTAACTAATTATTTACTCTAGATTCTATGGAATTAGTTGAAGTGCATTCAAGATGATTCGGATACCTATATTAAAAAAAGCTTAATATTTCATAAGATTTTGATGGTGTTAAATCAACTGTGTTACTCCAATGAATTTCAAGTTTTTTTATTATTAAAAAAGTAATAAAGTGAGAAGAATAAATTAAAATTTATTGTACAAAAATAAGTTGAAATGAAAGTTACACAATAATGCTAATTGGAGACTTGAAAAGTTTCTTAGCTCCTAATCAATGTAATTTATAGCATAGGGGGACCCATTAACTTTAAGTTTTCCATCCTAATATCATCACATGCCGATCAAAAACCTAAATTCATATTATTAGTAATTTTTTAATAAAGAATATTATTTTAGATTTGTAAAAGAATATAATTTTAGATTGGTATCAATGTAACAAATATTAAGTGACTGTTTGGATGACGTTTTAAACGCCGGTTTGCAGTTTTTTTTTTCATTTTAAATGAATATGGTTTGGTGTTTTTAGATCATTTTGATGTGCTGATATCAAAAATGATTTTAAAAAAATAAAAAAAATATCATTTTAATATATTTCGGCACGAAAAACATTTTGAAAAACTACAGTAACAGCTTTCTCAAACACCCTCTAAGAGAAATTGTGTTTGAGTGAAATGAAATTTATAAGAAAAATATATATATTTATATTTATTATATACAAGGATAAATTATAGTTTTATCTAATTTAATTTTTCTTGTTAATCATAGGAAAATTATGATTTCTCAAATAAAAGTATATGAAGTTTTTTGTAATTATTCTTTTATTTATTTTTATACCAATGAAAAATATATCTTAAAAAAAATCCAAAGTCACTTTAGATGACATGACCACCTGGTCACCATGACTGCTGATGGAATCTTCAGATGGAAGAAATCTTTTGACGTCATTCACTAAAAGTTAGAAATAAAAAAGAAATTAGTTTTATATGTTTATAATAATTGTTTTTTCCCAGTCTAGAAGCTTCTTGAACTTCCCATACCGCAATCCATGAACCAGACTTCTGTAAATCCTTTTTTTTTAATAATTAATTGGATGGTTAAATGGATTTGTTTTGGTCTTTTAACTTAATAAAATTAACAATCTTTTGGGTGGGTGATTTTAAATTGTTTTTTATGTTTTTTTTATTTTAATATACTAATATCAAAAATAAATTTTAATATATATATATATAAATATTATTTTAAAATATATTCAGGTAAGAAACACTTTGAAAAGAAATTCCAATGCAACTTAAACATACTCTTTGAAGTATTTAGGATTACGGTTGGACCAAGATTTTGAAAGAAAAAAAACTATTAATTTTAAATTATTTTTTGTATATAAATTATTTTGATGTAATGATAAATTAAAAATAAATTTTAAAAAATATATATTATTTTAATGTATTTTCAAACGATAAATATATTTTAAAAAATATTTATCAAACTCTCATGCACTAATTTTAGCTATTAAATATTTATATCATATTTAAAAATAGATTATTAAAAAAATTACATTCAATTATTTGAACTAATTAAATTAATAATATTTTTTAAATATATATATAGCTCAACCATTATGAAATTAATAAGAAAACCCAATATTGTTTTTTTATTCGAGTAATTAAATTGACCCGGCAGCGTGCCTGAATTCAGATTTGGATTAAGCTCCTAATCCGTCTTATAACTATGAATGGAACAGCTCGTTCGCTTGCACTTTAGAGCTTAAACTGACAGTCCTCTGTCAACTAACTCTTTTCTCTCCATAAGTTAATTATGAAGTTGCATTAACGTTAACTGTAACGCCAACAGTCCAGCCGACATTAACCTCAACGATAACCATCTCCTCTCCCTCTCTCTCTCTGTTCTGTCCTGTCTGCTTTGCTTTGCTTTGCTTTTACTCTAAAGTTTTCTGCTTTCTTTACTCACTGCCATCTTGTCATTCTTTCTTACTAATCCTAAAACTGAAGTTCAATGGCAAGAGGCTCGTCGAGCTCTGACTCACGACCCAATCCCGCCGGGGCCGCCCCGCAGTCACGAAGAGAAGAAAAAAGAGCTAATGTTAACAGCAGGATCGATCCATTTGTGCCCAGAACTGATCACAATCCCAGGGAGTTGAGATCTTGGGCTAAGAGAACTGGTTTCGTCTCTACTTTCTCTTCTGAAACCACCGCAAGCAGCAATGACACGGCCACGCCAATTCCTGCCTCTGACTTGGGTAATAAAGCTGTTGACAACAACAACAACAACCATCACAGAAATGGTGGGTCGTCTCCTAAAATTGAGATTGACCCGGTTCTGGGACGTACCAAGCAGCTCAACAGACGCATCGAAATTGAACCGGATTCTAGGCCAGGAAATGACGGTAGGAACCTCAATGAGAGTAAGAAAAGGATAGTTGGGAATGATGGTTTGGAAGCTATTCCTAATAAAGATGAAGTTGGGCTAAATGGAACTGGAGATGAGCCAAAGAAAGGTGAAGTAAATGATTTTGATCATGTTGGCATTGAAGTTTATCCAGGTGAGGAGGAACTGATTGCCAGTGAAGGTTGGAATAGACAAAGTCGAATGAGATATGGATTAAGAGACAATCCGGGTTTTGGTATTTACTATTTTCATCTTTCCCTTTTACCTTTCACTCTTGATTTATTACTTCCTGCATGATGAAATGATATTGTTTGTTTAATTAGTAATGTTTTAGTGTTGAAGATAGATAGCCAAAATACTAGTAAACACTGTAAATTCCCAGGATTATATGAATCTCGTGTTAGAGAATAATATAAATCATATTATGGAGCCTCACCTACAAGCTTAAGCTTTTAGGTGATATGGTTCCTTGACATGGTATCAGAGCTTTATTGACCCAGCGGTCACGAGTTCGAATCTCACCACCCTCATTCTATTTGATAAAAACCAAGCACAAGTAATGTGAGCCTGTGCAAGTTTTAAGCCCAAAGGGCTTTCACTTGAGGGAGTGTGTTAGAGAATAATATAAATCATATTATGGAGCCTCACCTACAAGCTTAAGCTTTTAGGTGAGATGGTTTCTTGACATCTCGAACGTTGTAGTCAAAGCCAATGTCTTTCATTCTCGTCATCTTTTCTTTTCCCTCTAATCCTTGTCTCTCTTTTTTTCTTAACTGCAGCCCTGCTTATGTATTATGGCCTGCAGCATTATTTATCATTGGCAGGCTCCCTGATTTTCATCCCCTTAATCATCGTACCAGCCATGGGCGGAACAGATGTAAGCATTGTTTCTCATGGATACCATGATGTTTTCTACAATACAGGACAGGAGTTGGCATAGCTTTATTGTTGACATATCTTCTTTTACGTAAATGATGACAGAGGGATACCGCCGAAGTGATTTCTACTATGCTGCTGATCTCTGGCATTACAACTATACTGCACTCCTACTTTGGCACCCGACTTCCACTAGTTCAAGGGAGTTCATTTGTATATTTAGCACCAGCATTAGTTATAATTAATGCTCGGGAATATCGGAATCTAACAGAACACGTAGGTTTATGATGAAGAAAGTATAAGTATATTTTGTAAAATATCTTGTAAGCTTGTCTAGCTTTGTCATGGATTTTGAAATTCCAAAATTCTAGTAAACATTTTGCGTTCTCAGAATAGGCTATTTTTTCCACAAACTTTTGGGAATTGAAACCTCCCCATAATTATAAACTCTGATTAATGAGATATGAGTATGGATAATTATTTCTATATCATTTCATATTTAAAGGATTGGAGACATTTACAATCCATGACAAATTTGTTATAATGTTTTACTTTTATTGAATTGCTGTAAGTTCTGTTCTGATCCATCTTTGCTAAACGCAGAAATTTAGACACATTATGAGGGAACTACAAGGGGCTATAATTGTGGGTTCCCTATTCCAAAGCATCTTGGGATTCACTGGTTTCATGTCCCTTCTTCTAAGGTAAATGACAAGTTTCTTGCCATGTCTTTCTAGTCCTTGTTCAAAGAATATGACCATTATCCTATTATGAATGCATGTGTTGGATGCATCACGCCGATGCTTTGCTTCTTTTTTTGGTATAGAGTGGATTTTGACTGCTCAGTTTTAGGACAGTAATGAGAAAGTTTACTGCCTAATTTTGCTCTTTTATCCTAATGGACAACTTTGCTGAGAAAGAACATATACATATTCATCATTAACAGTCTGCTATATTTGATCTGGTAATTTTTTAAATAATTCTAGTGAAGTATTGCCAAAGCTAAAACTGTAGGGTTTGTCCACAATAAGTTGAATTTTAATAATCTGCCGCCAATGTCATCTTACTTGTCAAATATTGTGTTGCAGATTGATCAATCCAGTTGTGGTTGCACCAACTGTTGCTGCAGTTGGTTTGGCATTTTTTAGCTATGGTTTTCCACAAGCTGGAAGCTGTGTGGAAATCAGCATTCCTTTGATACTGCTGGTTCTTATATTTACCCTAGTGAGTGATATCCCTTGCAGATTAAGCAGTCCTTTTGTATAGCCTTTTAACAGGCATGCATGTGCATTCGTAAATTCTATTTCTAGTATAAAAAAATTGCTCTATTTAGTCCTATGATCTTTTGTCATTGTATTTGCTTAACCATTTGTATGTCCCTTACCTTTCTTTCAGTACCTTCGGGGTATATCTATCTTTGGTCATCGCATATTCCAAATTTATGCGGTAAGTTTATAACTCTTTGTATTGCCTTTTTTCTCAGAATAATAGGAAATTTTTCCTCTATATTTTACAATAATTTTCCTATTTCTCCCTGGAGAAAACTGATGCACTTTTACTCCTTGGTTTTAGCAATTAGATCCCTGCAGTATAATTTGGTAACTTGGTGCTTATTGCTACCATTTTATCACATGAAAAAAAATCAAACAAGAAGATCTTATTGTTTTTTCACAATATATATAATGTTCATTACGTTTCTCAATTATGTGATGAAATTTATTGATATGCCTTTGGCTTAGTGATGATAGTGAGCTCGTTGCACTTGCAAAGAGGTTATGAGTTCAAACCCCCTCCCTCTGGAGTATTTGAGCTTAAAAGGTCCCATTACAAAAGGAGACCAGAGTAGATTTTTTATCTTTGTAGTATTGGCCAATCCAGTCTCTGTCGTGGTAACAGGACTTCCCTATCCAGCTAACTCCTAAATATGGCTTTACTAATTGAGAGAATGGCTGTCTAGTTGAGAGAAATAGTAAGAGTTGAATAGATAACAAAATTGAGATTCTTACCATATCTATTGCATCCAAATCAAATCAATGGAGAAAATGTTTTGTATTTCTTTTTTGAGAGAGAAAAGATAAATTATCAAAATTGTAAAAATATCAATTCTTTTGCCAACTTCTTTTTACCAATTTCAAGATGATGGTACGCACATTACTAACAATTTGGGGTTTTCTTGCTTACCCGGCATGTTGGTCTCTCACTCCAATTAAATTTTGATGTTTTAAGAGTATTTCCTTAGACTAATCAATTTTTATGTGCCCCATGTGCTATGTTGGCAATATTTGTACAAATACTGTGTAACCAAGTTATGAAGCTATTTATGTAACAATTCCCTCTTTTAGTAAGTATATAAATATAAATGCACAAGATGGATGAAAATTACAAGAACAATATCGGTCATGGGGCTTAAAGCAATGATAAGATTTGAAACAAATGGCCCCTCTTTTCACTAAAGCTAAGCCCATGGGTACAGCCATGGTAAATCTGGTTACTTCTATTATTTGATTATAATTGCTTACATTTATTTTTCAGTGCAGGTCCCCTTGAGCGTCCTTATCATATGGACATATGCATTCTTCTTGACAGCTGGTGGAGCATACAATTACAAAGGTTGTAGCTCTGATGTACCTAGTTCAAACATCTTAGTGGATGCGTGTAGAAAGCATGCATATACGATGCAGCATTGCAGGACTGATGCTTCCAATGCATGGAGAACTGCTGCATGGGTCAGAATACCGTACCCAATGCAGTGGGGTGTGCCCATCTTCCATTTTAGGACTTCCCTGATCATGATAATAGTATCACTAGTCGCATCCGTGGATTCGGTTAGTAAATACATATTCACAAATATAAGTCTTTTTATATGTAAAGATTGAATTCCTGCACAGCAAGGTTCATATTCTACAATTTTTGGTTTCCCAGTAAGTAATCAGACACAGAACACCAGATAGTATAGCAGGGTGCTTCTGTCTTTCCATCTTAATGGAATGAAATAAATAATGAAAGGCATGTGACTGCAGCTACCATGGAGAGGTTAAAAGGCTAATAGGGAAATTGATTTTTTGGTTTTAAGGATATTTTGACTTAATTAAAAGTGAACTGACCAAAGAACTGTGACTGTGACACTGGTTTACCAGGTTGGAACTTATCACTCTACATCCTTGCTTGTTAATTCAAAGCCTCCGACTCCACGAATTGTCAGCAGAGGAATTGCGTTGGAGGGCTTCTGCAGTGTATTGGCTGGAATTTGGGGTTCTGGCACCGGTGCAACAACATTAACTGAAAATGTTCATACTGTCAATATAACAAAGGTGGCCAGTCGAAGGGTTGTGGAGATTGGAGCAGCTTTCTTGATCCTGTTCTCATTTATAGGTAAACATCCTTGTGAAGAAAAAACTTCATGTTTGAGAGTGATTCATGCATGGTCTTTTGTTAATTAGTTTATGCATGCTTGAAAGTGCGTGCAACCATAAGCAAGGTCTGGAGAGATCTATAAAGCAGTTCTGGCACCTACTTCTTTAAGTAGTATGTACACTGGACATATGGAATTAGGCTTTGAAGTAGAAAGTTTTTTCAGAAGGGCTTCCAATAGAATTTACGATGATAATGATAATAAAAAGATTGTACAGGAAATCCATGAGTTTAGTATCATGACGTGGGTGTTACCTTGCTGACATGTTTACTTCTGATTAATAGGAAAAGTGGGTGCCATACTTGCGTCGATACCCCAGGCCCTGGCTGCTTCAATGCTTTGCTTCATGTGGGGCCTTACTGTATCACTAGGTCTCTCAACTTTGCAGTACAGCCAAACATCAAGTTATAGGAACATCACAATAGTAGGTGTTTCGCTGTTCCTTGGTTTAACAATTCCTGCGTACTTTCAGCAGTACCAACCTGAATCCAGCTTGATACTGCCAAGTTATTTAGTTCCATATGCGGCAGCATCAAATGGACCAGTCCACACCAGCAGTAAACAAGTATGTCTCTTTGCCATTTCTATATGTTAGAGCATTTATATGTCGTTGGCTCATGCATTTCCATCCATCTTTTTATTTCCAATACCGAGGAGTTGACCTTCCATTTTCTCTGTCAGTTTGATTTTGCAATGAACGCTCTCATGTCCTTGAACATGGTTGTGACACTTTTGGTCGCATTTGTGCTCGACAACACCGTCCCGGGGAGCCGGCAAGAAAGAGGAGTGTACATATGGTCTCATGCTGAAGAGATGGCAACTGACCCATCTTTGCATGCAGATTATTCCCTGCCTAGTAAAATTTCCAGATTTTTCTGTTGAGCAAGGTGTTTGCGTGCATGATATTAGTAATTTAGTACAGGTGAGTAATTATGATGTTCCTAGGTTGAATTGCCTTCCCATTAGTTGGGGGATTGGTGGGTGGGTGGGTGGTTATAACGCTTAGTTCACACCAATTAAAGCATAGTATCTTTATTGAACAAAACTGAGAGAGTGAATGCATTAGTAATACTATTGTAATTGAAAGAAATCTGGTGTTCAGATTACAACATTTGTCTCTTCTTTGGTAGAACGTTTCTTGGGGTTTTTGCATGTGGCATTTGCTGCATTATTGGCTCTGTGAGCGGCTGGCTAAGCTTTCACCATCTTCTCGAGTCATGTGCTGGATTTTGTTGGAGCTTGATTAGTGACCAATAAAAAAAACACGAACTCTCCGATCAAGCCCCAGTTGAGCTTTAATTCAAGCGTACGGTCACAGACAACATGTGTAATTACATCCACTTTTGGCAACTAGATCACCAGCCTTTCTTGTAAACTTTTCAAGCTCTTCCCTTGTATTTGCTAGACTGGGGGATCTACATTGCAATCCACACACCTCGTCGCTATCACAACAAGTTCATAAGTTAAATTCAATGGCCACTTTCCAGCCCTCTCATCTAAAATCCTAAGAAGGGTTGTCTGGCCCGTTGCCATCGCCTCCTCGACCAGCCCGGTCCTGTCAAAAGTTGGAACAATAAAACTCCAAAAGCCTGAATATTGGGCAGCGTTTCATTTGCATCTGAACTCTGAGCTAGTCTGAACTCACTGATCTTATTCTTAGCAACTAGATTGCGGTCGAGGAGGACATTAGACGCTGTCAAGTGAACTTGAGCCGGTCGAGCCAAGTGGAGGAAGCTCAGGCCTGAACATATCTCATGAGCTACCCGGATCCTATCATTCAACCTGAAGGCCCGGTTTCTTTTGATAGCAACAGTCGCGTGATTGATACGCCCACGATATACATTTGTCAAATGCCCTCCAGATCTCAATCTTGATAAAAAAAGGAGTTGATAAATTAATAGGACCCGATTAACTTGATAAATCTAAAAATAATCTAAACAATTAATATGTCTCTCTTGTTCTTCAATTTAGAATAACTACATGGACACTAACCTGCCTTTTTGCAATCAAATCTTTTGACAAATTGAGCATTGTCTATAATACCCTTCACCTGTAGTCAAATTCACCAGTCCAAAACAAATGCATTTGGAAGGGTATTTTAGAATTTTAAAAGGGAGTTAATAGTCAGCTTTGGTGAAGGGTCTAATTTAAAAAGTCGTCACAAAAATAGGAACCAAGTTATATTTTATCGTTTTCCAGGCTAAATGTGCTAATTTAAAAAACCATAAGAGATACAGGGACTACATTATAACTCACAGGATTAGGATCTGATCTCCAGATTGGATTTGGATAATATGAGGCCCATTTAAAATCAACCCGGCCCACGAAGCATGAAAAGCACATGGAAGACAAGTGTACGAGAAAGCAGCAAAGAAGACAAAATAAACAAAAAAAAGGAATGGAAAGACAACACTCTCCAGGGTCAAATTGGTAAAATGAGGAGAAAACCCCAAAACAGGGAAATCCTCAAAATTGCTTCCGCCAGTCCGGATCTTTCGCGACACTGTTCCCAGACAAAGTTTCTTCACCGCAGAGCTGAAAATTCTCCCCACTCACTCTCTTCTTGACTACTTGCTCAAAAGTAGTATAGTTTATTTTTCTTTTTTTATTATTATTTATAAACAGTTCTTTCCAACGTGAGATTCGAGGATTTTTTTATAGTAAAGATATTTTTACATTAATTTATGTATTAATTGAGATCTGGTCATTTTTAAATGCGTTTTTATTTGCTTGATGCATGCAAAAGATTTTAATATATTATCCTAAATTCTACTTCCAAAATCATTCAACTAGTTTTGAATAAAAACCTTTTTTATCTTCTTACAAGCCATTTTAATTTTTTTATTTATATAAAATTTAAATATTTAGCTCATTTTGGTGTTCCGCTTGGTGATTTGACTAAGAAGCTGTTTGGGATAGCTTTCGAAACTGCGTTTCTAAAAAAATCATTTTTTTCATTTTAAATGAATATATTTTGGTGTTTTTAGATCATTTTGATGTATTTCGGCACGAAAAGCACTTTGAAAAGCTACAGTAACAATTGTCCCAAACAGGCCTAAGTAAATATTTATCACATGTTATTTTTTGGATTAGAAGAAACTTCACATTTTTTAAATATTCTTTGTGGGACCGAGTTAAGCAAATAAAATCTCGGTTGTTTAAAACTCTTACAAAGTGAACACGTCATGACTCGAATCTAAAACCTGCAAAATAGATCTTAAATTCTTTGACAATATATCATGCTATGTTGATAAATTAACACATGTTTCTTAGAAAGTATAGAGATATAACATCTGATGTAGATAGGTTCGATTAAATTGATCTAAGGTTTTATAAAAATAAAGTGATGGAATGAAAACTTGAAATTGGATAATCGGCGGAGCATCCTATATATTGCGATCAATTTCAATTTATCTTGAATTATATAAAATAAAATTATAAATAGTATAAAACATAAGAGTATCTGTTATATTCTATTTAAAAATATATAATAGAAAACTATAACAAACAAATTAGATTTTAATAAATTTCACCAGGGCAAGCCAGACCTCACTTCACCACCATAAGTTTTCAAGATGCATAGGGATTATAAGATTTTTCTTCATTTATCCGATATAACCTTCAGGGAGTATAAGTGTTTGGTGATGTGGTTATGATATTTAAAAAAATAATTAAATTATTATTATTATTATAAATTTTAATACATCAAAAATATTTTAAAAAATAATCAATATCTTTTCAAATAAAAAATAAAAAAAAGCTAAACCGCGCAAACTCAAAACCTAATAAGCTGTTTGGGACAGCTTTTGAAACGCCGTTTCCAAAAAATTCAATTTTTTTTTCATTTTAAATAAATATGTTTTGGTGTTTTTAGATCATTTTGATGTGCTGATGTCAAAAATGATTTTAAAAAAATAAAAAAAACATCATTTTAATATATTTCGGCACGAAAAGCATTTTGAAAAACTACAGCAACAGCTGTCCTAAACAGGCCCTGAATTTATTACCATGAGGGAAATAAACGAGTGATAATACGAGAATGGTTAGAATTGAACATAATCCTTTCTCTTATATAAAAAAAAACATGAATATATCTAATAAAAAAACACAGTTGATTTTAAAGTTAACTTTTATTGTTTTTTTAAATAAAAAATATAAAGAAACATGTTTTATTTATCTTTATAACTCTATGTATTTTACCTCAAGATTGCAAAGAACAAATATAAAAAGACAATCATGAAAAGTTGTCATGATCTAGTATTGTAAGAGCTGACTTGCCCGCATATTTTGCTGAGTTTTTTTTTATATATAGCAAACTGATTGATTGTTATGTATTTTTTATTAATTAAATAATTTTTAATTCTCACGATGATATTATTTTTTAATATTAAAATAATCATATATTAAATTAATTTTAGTCAAATCGAGTTAACATGTCAAATTAAATCAAGATAGCCTTGTATAAAAAAAACTAACCTATTTTAACTTGGGTTAACTTGCTAAGTCTAAGACTTCAGTCATGGGACTGAGGTAACCCCATAAAATAAATTTAAAATAAATTATAAATATCAATTTTCAATCACCCTTATGGAACAAATATTAAATAATGAATTTTGTAAAAATATTACTAATATAATAACACCTATAACGAGTCGGGTGAACTTGTTAAACATTACTCTTGCATCATGATGAAATGATATCATGGTAAAAAAAGACTCAAACAAAACATAAAATCTAATTTTAAATCACGCTATTAAGTGATAAAATCAAAAGGAAATTTAAAAATAGTCAACTGGGTTCACTCATCAATCTCAAAACTTTGAGTCATACGATGGGGATCACCGGATCATTGTAACCTTTTAGAAAAAATCAAAAATAAAAAAGACTTGGTTTAACTGAGGTTAAAGTATCAAAACTCGTTGTTTTGATCGCGATACCAAGATATCCCTATAAAAAACAAATCAAAATAAATTATAAAATTTAATTCACAACCGACTCAATGTTAGATGATGAAATTGAATAAAAAATCAATTAAAAATATGACATGTAAAACAATTCGAGTTAACTTTGATTAAACCATCAAATATTATTCCATGGTCATAAGGTCATTATAACATGATAGAAAGTAAACAAAATAAGCAATTGAGAATATAACTAAATGGTGTGGGTTCTTTACTATACATGGTCTTGTTGTTTATTACCCCACAAGTTATCATAGATGGGTTATACAAAATATTTTATTTTTCCAAGTTTGATTCCCAAACATTTTTTTTTAAGTCTTGGTCATAGTTGAAGATTAATTGATTTTGATTTATTGTGAAATGGTGAATTAAAAGAAGAGAAACTAATATGAAAAAAACATCAAACTTGAGTGGCGACCATGAGTTTTGAAAAAGATATATCCTGATCTTCAAACTTGAAAAATAATATATACTATACGAATATGATATATTAATATTTTTCAAATTTAATTTCAATATAAAAGTTTATTTTTTATTTATTTTGTAGTCTATGCTTAATGACTAAAATTGGGTAAGTTTGAACAATGTGTTGTTTGATTTTATTTTCAAGAGAACTAGGGCAAACAATATTTTTATTTTGTATAAATGAACTTTATTTTTTATTTTCATATAATATTTATAATACATGTAGCCTTGCATAAAGTTTTATCTTATTTTGTCTTTTTTTTGTTCTATTTTATTAAATCAATTTAATGAATTTGTATATTTCTTTTATCATTTGATTGAATATAGAATATTATAGTAGATAGAATTTAGCAAACATAAAAGGATGAATACAATTTTATTAAATATATTGATATATATGTTTTTATTAATCTTGCAAATTTTATTCCTATATCGTTAATGATTTTTTATTTATCTCTAGTATATGTAGTTGTCGGTTTCTTCAATTACAAGTATGCTTGAACCTTTTAATTTGTACTTAAATCTTTAAAACTATATAAATACATTTAAAAAACTTGTATATTTTTTTTATATAGAAGATAAAAATATTATTTTAATATATTTTTAAATAAAAAATACTTTAAAAAATAATCGCAATTACATTTTCAAACGTTCACTAAAAATAAATAAAAATATTTTTTAATTTTTTATTGACACATTAAAATTATAACAAAATATATTAATTTAATACTTTATCAAAACAAATACATTTAAAAAAAAACACTAATAAACATCTACACAGACCGAAATCACCGGTCCGCTATTAAATACTAGTTTATTATGCACATAAGTTAAAAAAAATAATATAAAAAGAAAAGCAGGAGCTCTGACTGTCTGTCTATAGCTACACCTCTCTGGTTTTACGCCGGTTGGCAGATTAAAGCCTTAAACCGCTCAACACTTCCTTTATTTATGTCCACCTGCAATTGCTATCTCCACCTCCTTCTTTTCCCTTCTCACCGCGTGTGTTCTCCGTATAGAGACACCTCCAAATCACAAATACTGGGCTGTTGCATGCATTGTATTTCTAGCCACAGGAGCTCATCAAACTTTAGATTTAACGATCTCTTGATAAAAACTAAAAACTAAAGATAAAAAGATTCGAGTTAAAGCACTTTCTTTTGAGGAGGTATTTTGCTTAGCTAGCTTGTAGCTTCGTGACTATCGTCTTTTAGAAATGGGATGTGGGTGTTTTTGAGCAAGTAACAGTCAGAGGTAAGTTTTCGGTTTCGGTTTTTTATTTGGGTAAAGTTGTTTTCTTTTTGTTTGTTTCCTGAGAAAAAAATTGTTTTTTTGTGTGGAGTTTGTTCGGGTTTTAAAGGTATTACTGTTTGTTTTGTTTTTCAAACCTGGAAGAAAAGATAGAAAGAGAGAGAAGGAAATTAATAATGGCACCAGCTACTAACTGGCTTTCTTTCTCTCTCTCTCCAATGGAAATGTTGAGGTCATCTGAATCCCAGTTGATGTCTTACGAGAGCTCCTCTACTGCCTCTCCTCACTACTTGTTCGATAACTTCTATGCTGATGGTACGTGTAACCCCTTTCCTTTTTTCTTGTGCATTTTTGTTTCTCTTTTAAAGTACATCCATATATAGATATCAACAAGGTAATGTTCAACTTGTGTTTGGTTGCCGAGAAAGTGCAGAAGGATGAGGGAGATTTACCCCGTAACTGATTATCTCTTAATTTTTTGTATATGCGGTGTAGTAGTCTGCTGGTTACGTTTAAGGTCACTTTTGCACCCAACAAGAATGTGTGAATTGATACTGCTCCATCTTTAATTCTGTATCTGTTTCCTGCTTGGTTAAAAGCATTTGATTAGAAATAAGGGGAGGAAAAAGTTTTCCTCTTTGTTTATTTACGAGTTAGCTACTAGTTTAGTTGTAGTTGCACTGTGATAATTTTTTATCAAGTCCCAAGAGGCGGTCCATGTTTATGGTTAGAGCTTGATGAAGATTACTATTGTTTACTGCGTAGGCTGGGCAAACCCCAAAGAATCACAAGTCACGACCACAACAATGGCGGAGAGCTCTAATATTCTGACAAGCTTTATAGGCGCAGAAACTCAACACCAGCAAGTCCCAAAACTGGAGGATTTTTTTGGAGATTCTTCATCATCTATTAATGTTCGATACTCGGATAGCCAGACAGAGACCCAAGACTCGTCCTTGACTCACATCTATGACCATCAGGGCTCTGCAGCGGCTTACTTCAACGATCAACAAGATCTTAAAGCTATTGCTGGGTTCCAAGCCTTTTCGACTAACTCAGGCTCAGAGGTTGATGACTCGGCTTCAATAGCTCCCGCGCGGCTGGGTGGTTTTGAGTCGACTGGGAACGAGTTGGGGTTCTCTAATAAAGCGGCCTTGTCACTTGGGGTGAGTAATGATACAAGCAATAATCAGAGTGGCTCTACAGAGAAGCTTGCTATTGTTTCTGCTGATAACGATTGCTCTAATAAAAAGATTGCTGATACCTTTGGCCAGCGAACTTCTATTTTCAGAGGAGTTACCAGGTAATTAACAATGAAATTTCTGCATTAATTAATATCGTTAATTATTATCATTTTACCTTTCCTTGAAGATGCTTTTCTATGAATCGATAATTATTTTGAAAAAATATATTTTTGGTTTCCTGCTGCTGCAGACATCGATGGACAGGCAGATATGAAGCGCATCTATGGGATAACAGCTGTAGGAGAGAAGGTCAGGCCAGAAAAGGGCGTCAAGGTCATCTCTCCCCCCTCTCCCTCCACTCACACACACACACACACACACACACACACACACACACACACACACACGTATCTGTTTAGGGGCCTGGGTTTTATACGAAGAATCAGTAGTAGAAGTGAAAAGAAACTTGGATTGTATAAAATCAGATTTCAGGGGGAGCCACACCCGTTTTCCTTATTTTAATGGGTGTGTAAAGGGGTACTCCCACTTGTTTTGTTCATCAGGCTGGCTTTTATGACCATAATCTGATAGATACGCTGATGGGTTAATATTATATATATTAAGGGAAGGTAAATGTTCGAACAGTTACCTTTGTTTCTTTCTATCAATTATGTGATTGATTTGATCACAAGTGCCGCCATTTTGTTAATTTTTGGACTTTCTCTTTCTTCTCTCATCTGGGTCCCTAGCCTCTGCAAGGCTAGGTTTGCTTGACACGACCCACGTCCACAAACTAACCATGCCTCAGGCGTTATACAATCAATGAATATGCCTTTCAGCTGCCATTTTTTCTTACTTTTGCTTTCTTTTCTTTTCTTTCTCTCAGCTACCTGCTGCAAGTAGCAGCTCGGTGTCTAGGTTTGACTAGACCACCAGCATTTCTCGACTTGAAATATATCTTTTCTTTTCAATGAAATTATGGCCACTTCCACTTTTCAGCACAGCTGGTGTCAGGCATCACGGCTTATCCATTCATTCACAATCACTCATTGGCAGTGCCTTGGAAAAATGTTGGATCATAAATTTTTATATTGGATTTGAAGGAATAGATATTGTAGTTCAAAGTTGCCTTTTTGGAGCTTGATTTTAGTTGCGTGTTCAAATTCAAACTTGACTTATTCTACATGAAGAAAGTATATGTTTTTCTTGATAAATAACTAGCGCTACTAGTAGCTAGCTGGACCATCAATAAATTTTTAATATAGAACAGTAATGATCCTTTCTGCAGAGAGTCACATGCAGAGACATGCTTCTTGTTTTATGTAATTGTTTCTGAAGAAGCTCAGGCTGAAACTTTTGACTGGGCTTAGTTTCCCACGTTAAAATCCCTCCCATTTAACTGTTTTTTTCTCCTCTTGCATGAACTGTGGAATCCTACTATATGGCTGCCACCCACTATACTCGAACTTTCGATATGGTCTCTACAGTGTACTTAGGTAAGCTAATTGACTTCTATCAAAGTTTATTTTCATCCTCAGGCTGCTATTTTCTAGCACTCATTTATACTGTTTCAGAAATAACAGACGTAGTGATTGCTGCACGTTATTGTTTTAATTTATCAGGTGGGTATGATAAGGAAGAAAAGGCAGCTAGAGCTTATGATTTGGCAGCTCTAAAATACTGGGGTCCAGCGGCTACCACCAACTTCCCTGTAATACTTATGCTTTCAATTTATTGATTAATTCTCCTCTGCTGGAGAATACATGTAGACTATAGGGTAAACTTGTTTAGTTATTGAAGCAAGTGGGCGTCTCTGTCGCTGGCAGGTTTCGAACTATTCTACAGAATTGGAGGGCATGAAGTATGCGTCCAAGCAAGAATTCATTGCCTCACTGAGGAGGTATGCCAAAACCAACTCTGGTTTCTTCCTTTTTCTTTTTGATGCACCTTCTGATCGTCAGGAAAAATTAACCTTGTTTTTGCAGGAAAAGTAGCGGTTTTTCACGGGGAGCCTCTATTTACAGGGGCGTCACAAGGTTTCAGTCTCTTATAGCAGATTCCTTTTCTTGATCTCACAAAAACTAGCTTGCAGCAGCATATACAAGCCAGCCGCAGCATTTGCTTATATATCATTTTTTTTTTGTAGGCATCATCAACAGGGTCGTTGGCAAGCGAGGATTGGCCGAGTAGCTGGAAACAAAGATCTCTACCTTGGAACATTTGGTAAGTGTTAATTCTTCTCCTGAGTGAATTAATGGTTATCCTCCTCCTGTTTAAATTCTTTTTGGCATGAGTTTATTGTAATTGACCATAATTAAATCATGAGCAAGATTCCTGCTCCCTACTGCTCGTACAATTGCTTGCACAATTATTGTATTGTATTTAATGTAGTCTACACAGTATCTTTGCATTTCCACAAGGGCAGGCAGAAAAATGAACATATCTGACATCTAAACCTAGTATGATTTTTCATTTGACTTGTCAGCTCAATGTATTCAATATGCTTTGTTAGCTATGAAATTGTATGGTAGGAAAGTTTTTCCTGGATTAATATTAGTCATATGATCTTTAAATTGGCAACAGCCACAGAAGAGGAAGCAGCTGAGGCTTATGATATAGCTGCAATAAAGTTTAGGGGTCTGAATGCAGTGACCAATTTTGAGATGAACCGATATGATGTTGAAACTATCATGAAAAGTGCTCTTCCAGTTGGTGGAGCAGCAAAGCGCTTAAAGACATCGCTAAACGCCGAGCAGAAACCAAATGTGAACGACAACCAGCAGCCGCCCCATTTGCGGTGCAGCAGCTATAGCACCGCCAACAACATCAGCTTTGCTGC
Organism: Salix arbutifolia; assembly: GCA_025169955.1. Taxonomy (NCBI): domain Eukaryota; kingdom Viridiplantae; phylum Streptophyta; class Magnoliopsida; order Malpighiales; family Salicaceae; genus Salix; species Salix arbutifolia. The sequence continues at coordinate 826,034 of CM045908.1, forward strand.
TATCCAGCCAGGTTCTACTGCAGTCCCTTGTGATGTTCCGTTTGATGCTTCCACCGCGCTTTATCATCACAATCTCGTCCACCACCTCCAAACCACTAACAACTTCGCAGCAACTGACTCCTCCGGTTCCTCCTCATCCATGGCAGCTGCAATGACTACGCCGCAAACAACAGAGTATTTTACATGGCCCCATCAAACTTATTGACCCAATTGCAGTTTTGACATCAGAAATTCAGCTAACATGTAGCAGCTAGCTAGCTGAAAACTATAGCTGACCCTCCTACTTACTCTCTAATGTTTACCTCTTTAACCTTTTTCGCTGGACTGGTAAAGGTAGAGGAGGTTTTTTTGGTTTAATATGGTAGTAGTAGTTATGGCAGGATGCTGGATTTTGTATGCGACTCTTTTTAACAGGGTGTCAGATAAGACCTGTTTCATTAATCACGAGGGGATTCATCTGCTTGTGGGACGTTTCTGAAGTTTCTTCAACTTTATGAGCCCCCCGCCGCCGCCGCCGCTTTTATATTGTTTTGTTGTCGTTCTAAATGCCCATCATCACTTCAATAGGTAGTCTTGCAAGCTCTTCAAACACTTAGATTTTATTTTTTTATAATTATCATATTAGTAATTATAAGATTCAAACCTTCTTGGTTAAAATCCGAATTACAAGATTAAAACCCGAGATCGAGCAATCGTTTAGTTCTAATCTGTGTATAGTCAAACTTGCAAGTTATTATTATTATTATTATTATTATTATTTCTTATGAACTGTCTTTCATTCCATGTATACTAGTGTGTTTTCCATCGTTAAATACGGGTCCAAGAATTATATGATAATTTTCTTGATTTTAAAGATGAAGAAATAAATAAATAAATTATTTTTCAATAGAAATCGAATATTTATTTCAGTTTAAATTAGCAATTAGATTTTAATTTGTCAAATAAAACATTAATTTAACTCCGAAGTTTATTATTAACGTCGAGAAAATCCTATGTAAAACCAATTAAAAAAACATCAAATGCAATTTCAAATTAATTTAATGTGTAAGAGTTAAATTGAAAATAATTAAAAAGTAGATAAAAAAACTATTTTTATTTGAGTTAATTTTACAACTATAATTGTTAAAAATAAATCTAAACGATCCAATAAGGAGGAAAAAAAGATTTGAGATAATGAAAAAACCGTTGTAGGAGAGCATGAAAAGCACACCAAAACTTGGTAAAATTTGTTCCTTAGCTTGAACTGATACAATTCTGGTGTTCTTACGACGGCCTCCATAGATTTATAGCAAGCATGAAGCATCATCCATTTGGGATTTTGATTTAGAACCCTGTACAAAGATTTGATTTTTTGACTTATACAGAAGGGAATTTAAACATTCCCATTCGCATAGAACAGCCAAAAATCTGCAGCAGCAGAGTGAAAATGGCTTAAAAGTTACTAAACCAGCATCACTCCATCACAAGTTGCATATGACGATTGAGGTCATTGAGGTAGGTGGTGCAGGTATAATCTTGCAAGTCACAGCCATCCAGCAGGACTGTCCTCCCTCCACTCTTCTTCTGCTTCAGCTCCACAGATGCTTCCTCGCCCCTCAAAAGCTGCACCACCTAAACTTTCCAGAATTTGTTTCAGAAACACACATAAATCACAGGTTTGTAATATCTGATAGGCATCTAATAATATATATATATATATATATAGAAGACTAGATATAAGGCAAATTTCATACCCGGGTCATGTGTGGACGCATATTGGGTAAGTGGTGAATGCACATCGAAGCTGTAAACATGGCGTGCTTCATTTCAATAGGATCATATTCATCTCCCAGCCTGGGATCAGCTAAATCTTTAGCATTATTTGCCTCCAGCAATGGTTTTGCCTGTGCATAAAATTCACATTTATACATGCTGTCAAAGCTTTCTTGAAGATATATCAGAGGGTGTCTGGAAGAGCTGTTGCTGTAGCTTTTCATAGCTTTTCAAAAAGTGTTTCGTGCCGAAATACATCAAAATAATATTTTTTATTTTTTAAAAATCATTTTTGACATCAGCACATCAAAATGATCTAAAAACACTAAACTGCTGGTTTTTAAAATGAAAAAAAAAATTGCAATTTTTTTGGAAGTTGAAAAAGCTAAAACAAACAGGAGGAGTCAGGGCAAAATGATTGGAAGTGGTTGTAAAAAGGTGCCAGTGCAAGGCTAATTTGACAGGGATTATGCATGAGTGGACCCTACCCACATCACAAGGCTTTGTCTGCTTGAATCAACAGCGCGGCGACCAGTTATGATCTCAAGTAATAGAACCCCATAAGCAAATACATCGGTCTTCTCATCAACAATCCCATGCATGAAGTATTCAGGAGCCAGGTATCTGAAATTTAGTTTTCTAGTTTAAAACGACAGAATATATGTATGAATATGAACTTAATCTGTGAAATGGATCAAAATGCTGGCAATAAATTACTGGAGTGGTTGCAGACACCTCACCCGAATGTGCCTTCGATAGGGAAGACAATATGGTGAATCCAGTTTTCTGGAAGCCACTTTGCCAATCCAAAATCAGAAATCTGAGGAACAAACCAAATCATTCCAGAATAAACCTACAGGAAAAGATGGAGATGGAATTACAATACATGCTGGATTTAAAATGCACCTGAGCTTCAAAATTTGAGTTGAGCAATATGTTTGAGGCCTTGATGTCTCTATGGATGATGCGCCTTGGACAATCATGGTGGAGATACTGAAGTCCTTCTGCTATTCCTAGAGCCACCTTAAACCTTTTCTTCCATTCTAGACAATCTGATCCACCTGAATTGCCGAGCCTCTCCGTAGAGACGGCACCATGGAGCACTGACGCGAGGCTGCCATGAGGTAAGAATTCAAGAACAAGATGCAGGCCACAATCAATGCTGAAACCAAGCAATCTAGCTGCATTTGGGTGATTTATATGCGCAATAATCCCAAGCTCTGATAAGAAATCACCAACTCTGTCCTCTTCCTGCTTCTCAGTTTTCATGAGCTTCTTTACAGCGACAACTTGGCCATCAGATAAGCATCCCTTGTACACTTTTGCATGGCCTCCTTCCCCGATCAAATTCTCTATGGATATTTGATGGATAATTAGAATCATAAGAAATGTTCAATGATGTTGATTTCAATATCAGTAAATCCCCTGAATACAGACTCCAATCCTACATGCATCGAAATTGTTACTGCCATTTTAAGTTGCTGGCAAATTATAAATGATTCACAATCCTTACCAGGATCTGATGATTTTTAAACCTGAGATTTAGATTTATGATTCATCAACCAGTCGTTTACACCATGTCAATGTTCATCAATGTGGATTTGGAGAAGTAAAAATCAACTTAATGTGTCGATCACTAGTGGATGTATTTCTTACATCTCTAAGTTCCTAAACTGGGATAATCTGCAACTAATAAGAAAAGCTGTGGAAAACATCTGTGAGCTATATACTCCCTCCCTGGTTTGATTAAATTGTTTGATATATTTATGTCAAAAATAATTTTTTAAAAATAAAAAAATATTATTTTAATATATTTCTAAATAAAAAACATTTTAAAAAACAAACATAACTACACTAAAAAAACAGCACTAAAACTCTGACTCTTATTGCCATGGACATCGAGGATATTGTAAAGTAAGTAAATGGCTGCCTTGATTTTAATGCTACGTGAGAGGTCAAGAAGTTTGGCCCCACCACCATTATCCTCAGTCACAGGCGGCTTTGACTTCTCGAGGTCGGAGGCTATGTCATTCAAAATCTCAAAATGCATCAACAAGTACTTATATTTTACATCACTTTCAATTATACCATTCAATAAAGAGAAATCAACGGATTGTAGCCTTTTAGTTTGTTTTTTAGGCTAAATTGTAAAATATCCCTAAATTTGGGCGAAAAAATAATTACCCCTCCAAACTACAAAATATCTGATTTCCCCCTTAACAATATGACTTCTTGAATATATCCCTTCCGTTAGATTTCCGTTGAGAAATTGACGGTAAATCTGGAAAAAAATCTTCGCAATTACTATCCTTTCTCAACCAACTTAGGAAAAGATGTTTACTGATAGAGAAAGGAGAGGACTTGAGATGATTTTTAGGGGATTATCTATCAATTTCTCAATGAAATCCTAATAGAAGGGACAAAATTCAAAATATCACATTATTTAGGGGGCAAAATCCAATTCCTCTAAAATACGATCGATAGTCTGACTCTAAAACCTTGGACCATAAAATAAATTCTCAAATTTATGTCTCTGAAAGAAGAAAGCAACCTCAAAAAACAAGAAAAGTTCCTTAAAAGTGGCTACTATTATGTGGAGATTGAAAGCACAATTAAGTCTGGTGCAGTGACAGAAACCAGACAGAAAAGAAAATTATGTAGGCAGACAGATATGTATGTATGCGTATGAGAAAAAAATGAAAATACCAGAAGCAAAGGCTCACCAGAGCTGAAATTATCAGTAGCAGCCTCGAGCTCTAGATAATCAAAATTCCTCCATGAAGGTTTTGGCGCCATAATGCCCTCACAATCAATAAAAACATCAGCAGAATGTTGGATTCTTGCCAGTTTCCTTCTCAAATTCTTCTTGGTAATAGTTTCGTACGTCGAAATCAATGGAATCACTGAAAACCTCCTCACTGATTTCTTCTTAAATGAATCAAGTATTTGTCTCCATTGAATACCACTGCTCTCTCGTACGATCCCCGTTCTTTCAGAGACTACTTTCTCCGTTGAACCTGAGCTGCAGCTGCTGATGCTGCTGCTGCTGCTGTGATCAGAGTCCGTGCCTGAAATGGGAATCTCCAGCACACACCTCGGTGAAGGGTTTTCAAGGATGGGGGGCTCTGTCTTCTTGCTTCTGTCGTCATTTGTTTCCATTTCTGGGCTTTCTTCGGTTTCACTCTCTGGCTCATTACATGAAACAACATGAAACAACTTCTTTTCAGAAGAGGAACCCTGTCTTTGTAGCTAATAAGAAACAAAAGGAAATGGAAAACCCAGCACACAGGAACATTAAATTTAAAAAACAAAACAAAAACCTTTGACCCCTTTTGTTTGGTTCCGGAGAAAACAGAGATAGAGGAAGAAAAGAAAGAAAGGCGGGGGGGAATAAAAGGTTGCTTTTTGGTAATGAAAAACAAAAACTCCACCCGAATAAAGCCATCATTATTCTTTTCTCACCTTCATTGTCTCCACAACCAAAGAAACAGAATTACAAAAAGAGAAATTCCGATGAAAAAGAGAAGCGCTTACCTTCCAAAGCCATGAGCACTATGATTTCTGGATTTCTAGTCTCAACTGAAAAGAACCAGAAGAAAAGGGCTCTTCAATCAATTCCTAGCTGTAAATTGCCCAAAAATGAGAAACTTTAGAATCCAAAAAACTTGGCTACATGTTTCGGTTATTGAAAGACAGGCAAGATGCAGAGAGACAAGTGGATTTGAAGGAATATTGGTATATCTTAAGAGGTGGTTATTCTTGGGGAGGAGAGAAGGTAAACAGCCCCGAGCTTCGAGATGATTGGAATACATGTCATCCTATATTTATACCACTTACTGTCGGATTAATCTCTTTCTATTTTCAATTTTCATTTTGGGATTTAAACTTCATTTTCATCCCTAAAGATTCACAAATGCTCCACTTCGGTCCTATATTACCCTTCTAGTTTAAAATGAGACTCGATAATGGGGCTCGGTCCCGACGGTTCTATTTCTATTTTACATGATCTTGGTATGATGGGAACTTGCAATTTATATAGTGCTTTTTTTTGCAGTGAGATCGTGTTCTTGAAAATAAAAATATTTATTTTGTATACTGGTATTAAAAATAAAAACAATTATTAACAATGGGGACAGAAATAGAACATTGATCAATCTACAAGGATCTAAATAGAGTTAACCTTTTAATTTTATTAATACTGCGTTGATAAAATCTCGGCCTTTGGGGTTTAGGGCTCGCGATTTTTGCCGTGACAGACGCTTCAAAAAGTGAATGGGAAGATGAGAGAGAGAGTGGGGGTGGAAGGGACAATAACGAATCCACCAACGGAAACCTAAAACAAACAATCCAGTCATCCACTAACTGTTTCATGTAATAAAAGGTTGACTATATTTTCTATTTTCACCAGATATTTAAATATAATGAGAAATTATAATGAATTTTTTAAAGATATATTTTTAAATTAGTGAGTTACACCTCAGCTAAAACAAAATCATTTATTTAAATCATTTTTCTTATTTTTCTCGGGATATTTAAATGTAATTATTATATTTTTAAATTGTTTGCATGTCAACTAAAACTATATCATTTTTTTAATGATTTTAATTACGTAACTCTTGCGTAAGCCTGCGTGCAGGAATATTTAATATAATTTTTTTTCTTCTGCTCCATAACGTGAAATTAAAAATTCAATAAAGGAAACAAATCCACTTGACGATTAAACTCTTTTAAATAATAAAAGAAAAAAAAAACACCAAGGACACGTGCTTTGTAACGATTCGCCTGGATAAGTACAAGGCATGATTACTGGTAAGCCTTTACTATAAGAATTATAATTATTAAAACAAGGCATTAATTAATATCTATAGAAGCCTCCTATATAGGTGAGGTCAAAACGGTCAGCGATCAAGATTGCATGTAAGAAATACAGAGTAAAAACTTTCTGTCATGAGGGATATAAGAAGTTAAGAATAGGAAATACATTCATGAATCCTTTGACTTGTTCAACGCCTGCTGGTTCTCAAAAAAGAAGAAGTGGGAAAATAAAAGAAAAAAGTGTACACTTTAATTAATGAATTTGATTCAGTTTTGTAATTTTTCTTGAGATTGTTTTTGAAAATATTTTTTATTTAGAAATACATCAAAATAATATGTTTTTTTTTAATTTTTTTAAAATATTTTTTATATCATCAAATGAAAATGATTTAAAAACATAAAAAAAAAATTAAAGTAGAAAATTAAAAAATTATTTTAAAAAAAAAACATTCTTAAACAACCCTTTATTTGAGAGAGTCTGAGAGGCTTTTAGTGATGTGAAATGAAATGTTCAATCTGATCTGATAATGAGAGCTAGAGATTAAAAATGTTACTTTCTATATAGTCTTAGATTCAAGTTTTGTAGTTATTAATATGATAATAATTGAATATTTATATAGTCATTAACTCCAGGATCTGTGGAACTAGTCAAGATACACACAAGTTTACCCGGACACCTGTGTTAATAAAAAAACATTCATTTTAATAAATAAAAACTGTACATGGTTACATATTATTTTGAAGTGAGAAATATCAATCAACTTGAAAATTTTAAATACTGTCACTCAAATAGTACATTCTATAATTAACAATTATATATATTATGTTTTTATAAGTAGATATCATTTTCTTGAAATAACAATAATTGGTTTTTCTTCCAATTAGCATGTTTTTTTTTTATATAAAAATAATAAGTTTGAACTTCCTATTTTTTACAATGTAAATTGCATTTGGTTTCTTTTTTTAGTTGAATCCCTATATTACTAATGCAATAACAAAGACTTTGTTTTATATTTTTTACCGACTCGATCACAGTACCAAACAATTATTTGGTTATTATTTAGTATTGTGATAATTATCAAAGCATGTATAAAAAAATAATTTGAGTAGCTAAATTATATTTGATTAACCAGATTAGTTATGTTTTTTGCATCGGGTCTCAATTATAGTTGTCTTGATTTTATAGAAGGTAGAATAATATGTTTTTCACTCACATAAACTTGTTTTCATTTATTTTACTTACAAGAATCAACATCACGATAATTTTAACCAAATATATATTTTTTAAAAACCACAATTAAAATGCTTTACTTTAATCTATTTTTAAAAATTTATAACCACAAAAACCACCACAGATCCATACGATAAAAATGATTAATAAAAAAACATAAAATTAAATGGTCTGCATTTAAAACCATGGCTTAAAGAGGGTTATCAAATATATATTTTTCACTCAACCTATTGTTTTTCCAACTCAAACAAAATACCAAATAAGCTTATATTATTTTTTTCTTACCGACTCGACTCCCATCAATCTCCTGGTTTCGGGTCATCTGGGAACCTCAAAAATGGGGCCTGCCATTGAAGTAATCATCAATCTGGTCCACGAAGGTATGCAAGCTTCAGAAAAACACATGGCATGTCTGTACCTTTTCCTTCTCACTCTTAGTGCCAAGTACTCAATTTTCCGACACACTAACAGTTGATTCATGATCACTTCGAAAAATGATCATCTATCTACAGTGTCCTCACATGTAAAATGCTGTCGTCCCCACGGAGAAAATAGAAAAGACAGCTTCGGAGTCAAAACAAGCTCGGAGACAGAGGATGCTTAAATGTCAATTCCGTTCTGTTCAGTTAAAAAAATCGAGATAAAACAATATTGTTTTTGTCTTGGTTTAATTTCAGTTTATTTCGAAAATTTTGGTCAAATTCCGGTCGGAACGTCTAGATACCATTCCGGGTGTGTCGTTCCGGTCTTAAAATCCTTTTTTTTTTCTTTTTTTTTAACTTTTGATTTTTTTCTTTCTAATTTTGAGATTATATTTGTTTGACTTTGTGTTTATATTGTATAATTTAAAATTAATTTATCTTGAATTTTAATTATGCTTGTTAAATTAATATTTTAATTATATATATATATATAATTAATTATGTATGAACAGTACAACCCCGAAACGGCACGCCAAAACGCTCTGAAATCGGAACGTTCTGTTTCAATAAAAAATCAGAACGGTGACCAGAACGGTATTGACAACTATACTTAAAAGTCGTTGCTGAATTTCATATCGATGCACGATTAAAATTATTTTAATACTATCAGAAAGAATATTGTCATTAAACCACATACCTCATCACTAATTAATTCTTGTTATTTTATATTCCAACACTTACTTGACATATATATATCAAATATCTAATAAATTTTTTAATAGTTTTCACTAGCATGACTAAAAAAAAGAGTAAAATGTGTTTAAATACAAATTATTTTATAAAAAACAAATACATCAGGGATTAATAATTTTATGACTCGAAACCCACACAGACAACACCTCGGCAGATAAATATATATACATGTGAAAATACCTAGTCGAATTGAAGTAGACTAGTGAACCAACATCTATTTAACTTATGTATATCTTGTTTTGAAAGTGTAGTTGAAATTATTTTTTATTAAATAAAACATAAATAACTCTAAATATAAAAATAAATAAATAAAATTTTCAGAATCATTATGATGGAAAATGGCAAAGAGGAAGACGTTTGAGGTACGAAAAAGTCACTATCGGAAGCGTGACAGCAGTACATAGAAATCGCTGAGTAGTGGGAGAGGTCATGACTAAGTGGGTGAACTAATCCCTGTTAATGGACTTTTTCTAGTTTTGTTTAGATAACGTAATTTTCATAATCCCAATCCCACCACCAATGTCACTTCAGTCAGACAAGTGCGTCTAACTGAATTCTCTGACGCACTTAGGCCCCGTTTGTTTGCTGGAAAGTGGTTTCCTTTTGGAAAGTGAATTCCGGGGAAAGTGAATTCCTGGAAAATGAATTCCTAGAAATTGAATTCCGATGTTTGGTAGTGTTATAGAAAATGAACTGGAAAACACTTTCCGGTGTTTGTTTGTGTTATGGAAAATGAACTGGAAATAATTTATTAATAAATTATTTTTTTTCAAGTTTATCTAATATATATAAAATATTTAATCACTTAAAATAAAAAATTGAAATCTAAAAAGTATGATGATGAATTTTTTTATTATATCCTATATTCATACATAGCTTATTTTATAAAATATATCAATATATTAAAAATCCACAGCCCATAGTTGATAAACCATGAAAAGACCCCATTTTCCTTACCACAACACACACAGTCGCTTTCCCTATCTCTAACTATTGCTTCGTTAAATTATACCATCCACTTTTCATTGTTTCATTCCAGCCTTGAGAAGAAAAACTGAAAAGAAACACATAGTTACTCATACAACAAGTGAGAAACCAAAAAAGATATACCAGAAGAGGATTAAAATCTCTATCTCTCACTATATATGTATGTATGTATTACTATATCAGCCACGGAGGAATAATTCCTTATGGTGTCTCGAGTAAGCTTTGTTTTATCAATTCAAATTCTTCTGGGTTTTCTCCTATTTTGATTGGTTGATCGTTAGAAGATAACTCGGTTCTCATAGTCTAGGCTCAGATGAACAGATTTACAGAGGTCATGGGTAGTTTCAGAGATTAGTTTTTCAAAATAAACTAATCTCTGACAGATCGTTAGAAGATAATTCTTATGGAGGTCATCGGTTCTCTTTTAATTTTTCAAAAGGTTTCTCCTTTCCTTTCCAACCCTCTTCTTTTTTGTATCAGCAACACCATCAGAGAAGAGTTGATGAGTTGAGTTCCGGAAAGTGTTTTCCTTTTGATAAAGAAAGGAAAACACTTTCCATAAACTAAAGCAAAATGTAAGTTTGACCGGAAAGTTAAGGAATTTACTTTCCTTTGACTCACTTTCCAAATGGATTGCCAAACATTGGAAAATGAGGAAACTGAATTCCTGGAATTCAGTTTCCTTGAAACAAACAAGGCCTTAAAGTATTGGAGCAAGGGAATTCAAGACGAGGGACAATGCCATTAACATCTCGTTTGGAATTGCGTTTGAATTGGTATTTATAGAAAATTTGATTTTTTTATTTTAAATAAATATGTTTTGGTTTTCTTAGATTATTTTGATGTGCTGATGTTAAAAATGATTTAAAAAAAATATCATTTTGATGTATTTCAGCACGAAAAACACTTTGAAAAGCTATCGCAATCGCACTTCCAAACAGGTCCAAAATCAAGTTGTTTTATTATTTTCATTATTATTATTAATTCAGATAAGATTGCGCGCAATTCAATTAATCTCACAAGTTTTAAAATCAATAATTATGTAAATCTCTGGTAATAATTCTATAGGCTCTAAAATTAATAACCATGTAAACTTTCAGTGATCATCATATTAACAATTATAAGGTTTAAATTTGATATCACAAGGGAAACAAGTTTTTTAGTCTCGAATTTTTATTACTGGATAACCTACTTAGATGATTGATTTTTCTTCTTTTGTTTATGTTTAATGCTGTCTGACATGAAACTAAATTATTTTTTATATTGATAAATCAAAATACTAAAAAACATTAATTTATATTTTCTTAAGCTAAATACACTGCTCGGAGTCTATATAATAAATATTTTTTACTTCAAAATATACTGAAATAATAATAAAAATTTATTTAAAGTACAAAAATAAACATGCTTTCCCGACACAATTCGGACACAAAAATAAACAATGCTTTGGTCTTCAGTGACCAGGTTTAGAATAAGGTAGGGCCCTTCTCGGAGACTTTTTAAAGTAACAAGATTGTGTAAGTATTTGGAGAACGATCTCGTTAACTGGAGTTGGTAATGAAGGTGGGACACCAACCCATATGCCCGAGAGAGCAGATGAGCTCCAGGGGATCCCCAAACCAGACTTTGTGGGTTAGTTAAGCTGGATAGATAGATGGATGGTTGCAACTGATAAATTTGAGACCGTTGCTGGATTATTTGTGGCCCAATGTTTTGGCCGGATTATTTTTTTAATATAATAAAACACCAAAGTGTTTCTCACATGTTTGGTAATAAAAAAAACTTGATCGGGAGTTCAAAGTATGATACATATGATACTATATGTTTTTTTTTAAATATTTATATGGTGATATATTGGGTGTCATTATCTTTTAAATAACGAGATAACCATGTACTGTATCAAATGTCAATTTTTAATCGACCTGGTATTAGAGGGATAAATAAATAAAAACTTGAATTAATTCGGGTTAATTTATTAAATTTGAGAATTGGATCATGAGATCTAACTTCATAATAAAATTAAATATCAAACTCAATTTCTAACCATCTTGATTTTAAAGAATTTGATTGGAAAAAAATTAATGAAAAAAAAAGTTGAAAAAAATAATTCAAGTTAACCCGAGCTAAAATGTTAAACCAAAGACTTTAATCTTAAAATCAGACAACCTCATAACAAATAATAGCAGAAACAACAATTAAAAAACACACAACAACAACAACAATAATATGAATTAATTTATTAAACCGTGACGTTAGATTATGATAAATTTAATAAAACAGAAAAAACTTTTAAGCTCCCCTTCTAAAAGATATAACATTAGAATTGAAATTAAAAAAAAACTACGAAGCACGAGTTCAAATAAATTAACAATGTCACTTGAAAAACTCCGCATAACCTAATTTCTTAAAAACAAAATAACCATGAAATAAAAATTATATCATAACATGAAAAAAAAATTCAATGATTTTTCATTTAGATGTATTTGACATTTATAAATAAAGGTATTTATCGTTGTTCTGTAATGCGATGCAATATATATTTTTAAAATATTTTTAATTAAAAATATATATTAAAATGATATTTTTTAATATTATTTAAATAAGTTTTTTATAATATTAAAATTATTTTTAAGTATAAAAAACATCAATTTAATATTCATATATATAAAAAGTAAAAACATTTTAAATAGCTGAAGCCACGATAATACAAGGCAATCACATAGACCCCGTTTATGAGCGTGGATCAAATAAAAATTTGCAAAATTATTTTTAATTTAATTTTTTTATCTTTATAATCATTATAAATAATATTAATATCAAAATCAAACTATTATTTTATACATGCTCTACACTACACTTTCAACTTGGGTTTGAAGTATAAGGATTTACGTGGGCTTTGTTTAATTAATTTCAACTGTAGCCCAACTATCTTAACACGTGTCACCATGAGGAGGTCCATGGTGGAAAAGGCCTAGAGTCACATAGTTCCTTAAAAGCCCATGCCTCTGTGAGTTTTTGTTCGTGCTATTTCCTCTCCATCACGTGTGAATAGCCCTTCTCCATTTTTTACAACATTTCTATTATTTCTCTTAAAATCTCTCTATGAAAAGAACTCTAAAATTAATATATAAAAATGGGAAATTAAATAAAAATTTAAAATCCACATGTATGTAAGATGAAGAATGGAATTAAGAGACTGATACATGTAAAATAAAAAATATCATTATAAAATCTTGAGAGAAAATAAAATCATAATTTTAAATACATTATTTCGTGAAAAAATCATCTAAAAGATTGGATATATATATACATATAAATAAAAAGTATCACTAGAAAATTTAAAAATATAAATATTATAGATATTTATTTTATTCCAGATTTGAGAAATTAACAAGGACCTATTTGCAAATAGTAGGGATCTTAGTTAAAGGGAGCACTGATTAAAAGTATAAGGATTGATTTAGTAAATTAAAAAAGTGGATAAAATGATACGGAATCAAGATTAGAGGGACCGATATGATGCTTTGATCAGCCTTCACCACTCGAACCTTAAAAATCAGAAACCAACAACTCCTTTTTTATTCTCGAAACTGAAAAAAAGGGACCAAAAATGTCAGTCCTGGGCGACGACGGTCTGGGCTATGATCTAGCCCGGAAGCTTGAAACCCTAGGAATGTGGCGCGCTTGGCTCGGCGACTCTCTCTACTCTAATTTCCTTCATTTCCTCTCTTCTCCTGTGTCATGGAACTCCTTTATGCGAACCGACGACTCCAAATCAAAGTCACATATCCAGCTTCAGCTCCGAGTTCGCGCTCTCTTATTCGATAAAGCCAGCGTCTCTCTCTTTCTCAGATCCAACACTGTTGCTGCAGTTTCTAAGCTCAATCCAAATTGTCAGTCCAGAGTTTTGGCTCACGTTTCCTTTTCTTTTAAAAATATTCAGGGAGTGACCAGCACTGGTTTGATTAATTTTTGTTTTGTTTTTCTTAGATTTGCAATTGCACGGTGATGATGTGTACTTCACACTAGAGGATGAAGATCAACGACGAGAGGGAAGTGGAGTTGGGGCAGCTACTAAGGTTTGTTTTGTTTCATAATTGAATAATCTCGTCAAATCGAGCTAGTAATACTTTTCTCTTACGAGGAGGAACTCAGGTTCACGCCTTTCGTTTCGTGTTAGTAATTTCGTGCTGTATATTTGCTGTCAGAGGTATAAGAACGAAGAATTACCAGAAACATGGTATAATCAGTTTATGGAAAAGCGTAAACTTAAAAGGCCTTATAGGCTATCATATGGGGACAGAGAGTCGGACAAACGCTCGCCAGAACAAATGTCTTCTTATTCTAGACTTGTTGCTCGGCACAAAAGAAGATGTCAGTATTTGGGCCCTGGAAATTCCAATCTAGAAAGCACTTCAAATATGCGTTCTGGTTCTGTTTTAGATGGCTCTCACTCGGTGGATGATGACTTTGTTTTTTTCCCCGAGACAATGTTTATGTTCAATTGTGTACCCGATAGTGCAATCCCACCAGTAATCAGAGCTCGAGAGAATCAGAAAATAGAATTCCGTGGAGCTTTTGATTCATTGCCTCAGACCAGAAATCCTGTAATGATAGAGAGGCTTGGTATTACTGTGGAACAAGGTGGGAGTTTACATCGTGGGAAAAATGGGCCTGAGGGTCATAAAAAACTTCTTAGTGAAGAGCAAGCTTCGCAGATGTCTCAAAAGGTAGTAGCCTGCTTGTTAACAAGAGTTGGTTTTGATGGCGCATCAGAAATTCCTGTGGAAGTCTTCTCTCAATTGCTTAGGTGTCATATTTCTAAACTAGGCCGTATCTTGAGAGTACTTGCTGATAGCTACAGAAAGCAGTGTTCAGCAGTTGAGCTACTTAAGATGTTTCTTCAAACAGCAGGACTTAGGTGAGTTTGAAAACTTTGTACCATTTTTGTAGTATTTTTTTTTTCATTTCATACCATTTCTCTAAACTCCCAAGAAATATTTTAACACAAAGCTAAATAATCAAGCATGCTTTCTAGGATGCTATTGTTATCAGATGCCACTTTGTTTAGCTTGAATTTTTCTGCAAAGGATTTTAAAATGCTCATTTTACTGTATTCGTTCCCTTAGCTACTCATGAAACTGTGCATTTAATTCATCAAATACTCATGGTATATTGGTATATAAACATTTATGAAGCAAGTTTGCTATTTTCTTAGTCAAAGAAGGTGATGACACAAGAAAGTCACATCATGTACCTCCTTTAAGGTTCTAACTAGCAGCACGCTGCTTCTTTTTGACAGATATATCATGCTGTAGCCCAGTTTGCATTCAACCTTGCTGTTTTTTTTGTGTTTTTTTTCCCTTTGGAAGTCTTCCAAAGCTATCAACTTCTCAAATGCGTCTTTGTTTCCAGCTTCTGAAACAATTGTGAGCTACAACAAAAAACAACTGCACAAACACTTAACAAAGTTGTATCCTGTAAGAAATTATTGGGTTTCTCAAATCTATGCCCTTGGCCAGTGCTTTGTGCCAAAGGTGGGCCTAGTTGACATCGCCTTTCTTATGACTTGCCCGGTGTTCTAGCTCTATAGCCTTATGCACAATTCTTTTTCTATTCTCTTTTTAATCAACATGCCTACTGCTTAAGGCAAGCTTTTAACAACATTTCCCATACTTTTCTTAATATCCAGGTGTAACGTTAACTCACCCAATACTTTAAAGAAAACCTCATCTGTGAAAACTTAAAACTGTCATGATATTATGGATTTTTTGAGTTCTGACTATTCACAAATCCCCAATTAGTTGTGTATGATAGCTATATGTATAATAGTGTATGGAGAGCAATAAAATTTGTGAGCCCAAAGGTGGTGTTTCTTGTGAAAATCCCAGTCCTTTTAGTTTTCCTTAACATACGTTTCCATTTTTTTTGCCTTTGGTGATGCTTTTCTTCCTGCATTTGTATGGTTGTTTAGTAAGCATGCAACTGCTATTGACCTTCACAGGTTGGTCATATAGTAATTGCAGAACAACAAATTGCCAATAGAGTATAGAGGTGATTTAATAAAAGACTTATTGGGCCTATATCAAGTTGTTGTGAAGGCCAGATGCTTAAGTATTTTGATCATGCATTATGAAAAGTGAATATATTTGATAGGTAAAGTCAACGGCTTTGAAAGTTCAAATGACAAATAGAGTTCATTTGATGACCAATAGCTAATGTGTTAGTCAGACACTTAGTGGCCTTTTTCCTTGGACATTTGTTGGCCAATATCCAACATGATCCACCTTTAGCTTATGTTTGTAGAATAAATTCAAGTTGAAGCAAGCTTTATGGAATGCTCAAATCATGGTTGAACCATGAATGCTGCACATGGGATCTGAAAGGTTGTTAACTTGCGCACTAAGGAAAAGAAAATCAACAGATTGAAGAACGCTGCCCCTACCAGTGAAAAGAGTTCTTCTATGAAGTTGGTGAGGGAAACTGGCAAGGTCATTCAGAAGCATACTCAACGAGAAGATGGAAGTTTAGAATTCCATGCAATGGTCAGTGAAATGAAGAAGTTTCTTTAGACTAGGTGGAAGTTTGAGAGACTCTGATATTTAGTTCTTTATCATGGTTTAGGTTTGTTTTTTTTCTGATTTTTCTTTTGTTGGGTGGTCAAGGATGGGGGAGGTTGTTTGATTTATGTTGAGAATTCTTTTCAGAGGAGCTTTTAAGAGGGTGGAAGTGGCTAATTAATTTTGACTCTATTGAGCCTATGGAATGGACAATCTTTGTCTTGATTTGATTGAGGTGGAGCTGATCCTCAAAATTTTGTTTTCATTAGAGGGTGTTCGGCTCACGAAATCAGAAGGGGTGAGTCTGGAATGCTACAATCAGGTTATTATTATGCATGACTCATTTCCGGAATGCTGGTTTTCAAAATTTTTCTTTCCTTTACCCACAGCTTAATGTGGAGATTTTTTTTTGAGCTATTGGGAGTTGAAATTTAACATTATGACATATTTTCTCTCTATTTAAACTATGAAGGCAAGGGGCCTTCATTGTAATAGTTATATATCTTAAATACCCACAGGGCTTCCAAGAGAGAACAAGTTTGAGCATGGTATTCTTTCATGTCAGCCAGACACAAAAGTCTGATATATTTTGGGTTCTCTTATGTGTCACATTTCCCGTAGTTATCCCAAGAAAAGCATCATTACATGAACCAAATGCACCTTCATTTCATTTCATTTTGTTTTTTTTAGGGAAGAGGGTGGTGGTGGTGGAAGGGGATAAATGAAACTTTTCTTCATGTCTGATTTAATCTGGAAGCATTGGAAAACAGACACAATGCTTGACTTCCATGCTATTAATTATCAAATGTATGTAATGGCAATCTCTAACGTATCCTGGATCTTTCGAAGCTTCTTTTCTAGTTCCAGTATTTTTATAAAGCTTAGCAATCACATGCTTACCTTTGCATATCCTTCAAAATTCTTCCTCGATGTTTTATATCAAGGTTTTCTATCTAGCGTAGCTTTTTAGTAGTTTTGTTGTGTCTTTTACTCAGCTAGAAAACCCAAAACACTGTTCATCTAATCATCCCTATAAGTCTTGAATTACTGCTATTAGTCTTGGTGATTTTATATGGATGAGGTGTCATTACCATTTAACACCCTGAATCATTGAGTCTTTCCTCACATTCTCTTAATGTTAATCTGTTCAGCATATACTGTAAGGTGTGGTGTGTTAGTGTTTTGATATTTTTCTTTATTGTGGCATAGTAGTGTTTGTATTAACCCTGGGATTTTGGCTTCCTTGCATTTAATTGCATGACGACTCAGTGGTGATTAATTGTTCTGTTGCCTTATCTAGTAACCCCACCTTGCGTTTTCATGTCACTATTGATTATCTGCCAGCCCACATTATATGTAATAACTACCCCCTTTCCAACCGAATGATTCTGTCTGTCGTAATTACTTGTATGATTTTCATTCCTTACAAACTTAGTTTTTTGTACTATTCATTTTCTATTATATCGACCATCTGACATTTTCCCTTTTGCTGCCAGTAATTTGGTCAACTTGATGGAGATTGTTAAGGAAGGTGCTAGAAATACTGCTGAACCAACCCACCAACAAGTACATGGAATTCAGTCACAATTTCATTCTCAGCACCAGAATCTTCTTCGACTACCCCAGCAAGTATGCAATATACACCAATATCTTTATACTGTGTTGCAGTTTCCCAGTTTTGACCTTTCTGCTAGTTTATTCTTTTTGGTCTTGGGGTTCTTGGGTTGGAGAAACCGATTCAAATTGTAGTTGGAACTTTTCCTTTTGGCATAATTAAAGGAAACAGCAGTTTTCAATTTCTTTTGGTTTGAAAAAATATCCTTACGCCAAGGTTGTCCTCAAAAGAAAAGGGTCATTGTGAGCTTTTATGTAGACATGTTCGGTGATTTCTTACCACTTCATGATTGAACTCCAGTTTTTGACTACCTGGGCTTCCAGTTTTACATATAAGCTCTCGAGGTTCTCTCTCCTAGCCTCAACTGTATTTTGAAATGGTTATTGAAGAAGTTGCCATAGAATCCTGCCCATAGGCATTGCGTAGAGGGTATTAGGATGGATATCCTTTACTATCCACAGTACCTGTGGGCTGTAAAAGCTTTTTAGTGTTGACCGTCACATTTCATCATATTTCTGTAGCAATGTAATGATAAGTTGATAACCGGGTTTCAATCAATGATGAAGCTACAGATCCCAAGACAAATGCATCCACAGATGCAGCCAATGGTTCATCCCCAAAATTTCACATTTCAGCAGCAGCAGCAGTTCGAGAGAATGCGTAGGCGCCAACCATCCACTCCTCGCCCTGGTATGGATGTGGACAAGGACAAACCTTTGGTGCAAGTAAAGGTTGAAAACCCACCAGAATCTCCGTTGGATAATAATGCCTTAAATGCTTTCCATTCCAGACAGCCACAGATGCAGTTCCGGCAGCAACATATTGCTGCAATGTCAAATCTCCACGCCCAGTCTACCAATCAGCAGTTTAGGCAGTTGGCATCCCTCCAAGTTCCCCAAATGCAGACATCGTAAGGAGAACAAATTTTGCTAGATTTGTTGTTCTTGCTGGACTTCTAAGACACCATGATTTGGATGCAGGAACATGGGAATGGTGAGGGCTCCGCCGGTGAAGGTTGAAGGTTTTCAGGAATTGATGGGTGGGGATGCGGCATTAAAACATGACACCGAGGAAAATAAGCTAACCTCTCCATCAAGTAAATAACCTATGTAAGTAGTCTACGATATATCAAATTTTCGCTGTCATTGTAGTAAATATATTCTAATTGAAGCTCTTCGCCAGCATTGGGAGAGACATTCATGCCTCTACCACTCTTGTATAAGAACGAGTTGGATTCAGTTGTCCAATGGACATTGACTCACTGTCCAAGCTATACACGGGATTCATTAATTAAATTAAAAATATTGTGCAGGTTACATTATCATTTTTGGCTTCTGTGGACACCCCCTATTCCCTGGCTCGGCTCTACCTGGCAAAGCCAGACGATTTCCCCAAGCAAATTCTGAAAGAAAGGAAGTACATGGAAGACAAGTGAAGGAAGATGGTGTCCCCGTGTTGACATTAGGATAAATATCTGTCAAGTGTCTTAGGAAATTGTTTCTCATTATTTATTCAAGTGCTGGGTGTTTGCCTACCACTAAATATGTAACAAGCATTTGTAATAAAAACTGACAAACCAATCTCTACATATTAGTTTTCACCTTTTCTATTATAAAAATAGGATAACATGGAAAAGATGGCATTTTTATAATTCTTCCCAGCTTATTTTTCTATGGTCCAACCGAAAATTAAAAATAGTTAATTATTTGATTTTCAAAAGATTTCTTTTTTTTGTCCTGCACAAACAAGGCCCAGGTAAGAGAATTTTCTCTCAGTAGCATTTTATTGGAATGTATCACTAATGGCTCAGAGTTAGCCATGTGAGCTTCATGAAGGTGGCAAGATTCACTTGTCTTCAGACAGCTCGCGTGCCTCCTCTGTTTACCTTTAATAATTTTCGCTAATGGTGTTGGATTTTTTTTTATCTATCCCCTCTTCACAAATTAAGAGAGTGGAGAGGCGAGACAATTCCCTAGAATCGTTAGTTCATGAGGTTTAATATGTTTTTTAAAACATCTTTTATCTAAAACAAATATTAAATTTATAGTTTTTAGATGATTTTTTAAGGTGTTAATAAGTTGATATTAAAAACAAAATTAAAATCATATATAAAAGACATTCTGTACCATGTTTAGAACAAGGTTGCGAGGATTTGACTCGGCGATTCTCTTTGTCGGTAGCATTAAAATGCAAGTCATCATGTTCTTTCTCGTCCCCATTTTCTTAACATTGAAGTTACTGTTTTTTTATTTATTAAAATAATATATTTTTTTAAAAAATATTTTTAATATTAGCACATCAAAATTATCTAAAAATATTTTATTTTATATAAAAACTAAAAATATTTTTAAAATGGAATACCGAACATCCAATATTTAGGAAAATAGACGAGACAGCATATCACATGATTATGTAAGAAAAGGCCATAGAGGCTGCCTTAAATTTTTCACCCACTGCCATGTTCTCATCTTATTTTAAATGTGATTAACTTTATCATTTATTTTAGAACTTATAAAATTAGTCGACATATATATAAATGGTTCTGAAAACAAGTTATAAAAAGAAAAAGGTATTGACAACAGTGCGCACTTGCTCGGCAAAGCCCTGTGCCTTCTCCCTTTCCTTAGCCAGAAGGCACAGAAAGTCGAATTTATACCCCGGATCAATGCTTTTCAACTTAGGGTTAAAAAAATAATATCAATTATCAAAACTATGTAGCAGATATAGACATGCCTTCATTTCCAGCCACATCCATTAAACTAAGTTGCAAGACTTAGTTTACAAGCAACTCCCTCGCTCACACGCTCCCCTTCTTTCTATCCATGATGTTTTGCATGTATTTTAAAAATATTTTTAAATTTTTATTGATATTAAAAATAATTTTTAAAAAATAAAATAAAATTAATTTTAATATAATTCTAAATAAAAAAATATTTTAAAAAACAACATTAATTACCCCTTCCTCTCCTCTCTTCTCTTGGACTGTCTTCATCATGTTTTCTGGTGGAAGGAAAAAAGAAAAAATAGACGCTACTTTTTTCTTTTTTTACAATATGCTGCGAGCAAGATTTGTTTTTCAGCTTTTAAAAAATATAAAGATGTTTTGAAGTTAGTTGAATCACTTTTAGAGCTTGTTTGGAGAAGCTATTGCGGTAATTTTTTAAAGTGTTTTTCGTGTCGAAATATATTAAAATGATATTTTTTTATTTTTTTAAAATTATTTTTGACATCAACATATCAAAATAATCTAATAACACTATAATATATTCATTTAAAATAAAAAAAAATCAATTTTTTTGAAAACAGCGTTTGAAATAACACGGACCCAAACAGGCAATTAAAATATCATTATGCATACGTCATTTAAGACGAGAAATGATGTCATAATGACCTCACAGGACAATAATTTCTACTATCATAGATGGTCGTGTGCGCTGTTTGAAGACAGTAGAGTCGTTGACACGTCAACTAGGGCAACAATTGCTAGTCAATACATGCAAATATTATAATTAAGAAAACTCCTTTTGAAATTACAAAAAATACCCAAACGTGAATTCACTCCAAGGCCTTTTGCCACGGAAAGAGGTTCTATTAATCAAACCGTGCACGTAATACTCTGGAAAAGATTTTACTCTTTCACACTCAATGCAGCAGCAGAAGCATCACCGTCACAATCGCTCTCCACGACTGCCGTTGATCGAGCTCCGACCAGGTCAGGTTGCGTTCCGAGTAGTCTGCCATGTTTCGAAAATCGATGGTCTCATCAGCCACTCCGGCTCCGCAATATCCCGAATCCGGCTTGAACCCGGTTGCCTTGTTCACTGCGAGGAGGCGGTGAAAGGGTCGGAGCACCGGGCTTTTGTGGTGGTGGGGTCAGCGTCCCCAGAGAGGAAAATTGCGGTGGGTGAAGGTGAGACGGTGGAAGTGTCTGGAGCGCAGGAGGCGGTGATTAGGTTTTTGGAGAGGATGTGGGAGGTGGATGCAAAGAAGTATAGTGGCGACCACGAGCGGTATTGTGGACTTTTGGCTAACACGTTGCAGATTGGTGCCGTTGTGGGTAGAGAAGGCAGGAATATCAAGAGAATGAGGAGAGATAGTGGGGCCCATATCCGGATTCTCCCGGCTCCACTCAGCGCTTTGAAGGAAGATCAATTAATTCAGGTTTTTTTCCTCTGCAGATTTCTCCTATAATAATTCATGATAAATTTTGTGTTTTTGGTGGAAAGAAATGTAATTTTTGATATATTTAATTAATTTTGACAACGTAGTTTAAGAAAAATAAAATCTTTTTTTTTATCATCTGAAATGAATTTTGAAAACATTGGTGTGAAAAAAAAAGATGACAGGTAGTAGCACTGTGGCTGTAAAGAAAGCAGTGATTGATGTAACTAGCTGCCTTCAAGATTGTCCTCCATACAAGAAGGATGAGGTGGATTTAAGCCTTGGAGCTGCTAGGAGAAGAAGTGGTTCCTCCGGTGAACCACCACGTTCCCTGCTACCCACACATTCTGAAATTATTGCAGCTGATGGAAGTCATAAAAAACCTAATGAACAATTCCAAGTTCAATTTAGGATGATCTGCTCCCATGGTGCAGCTGGGAGCATCATAGGCACGGGAGGGTCTATAGTCAGAGCTATGCAAAATGAAACTGGTGCTTCTATCACCTTTGCTCCTCCTATAACCAACTCTGATGACCGTCTAGTTACTGTTTCTGCAATGGAGAACCTTGAATCATCCCACTCTCGTGCACAGAATGCACTTCTTCTTGTCTTTGCTAGATCTATGGAGCATGATATTGAAAAAGCTCGTTCCTTGGGCTTGATTGGTGAAATCTCCGTGACTGCAACCCTCCTGCTGCCATCAAATAGGGTCACTTGTTTGATTGGAAGAGGAGGTAGGATAGTTGCAGAAATGATAGAAACAACCGGTGCTGATATACAGATATTGCAAGGGGACCAATTCCCTGATTTCGCTTCAATGAACGATGTAGTAGTGGAGGTACAATTCTTATCGTCTTACGTCTTTTTATTTGTTTTCAAGTTATTGAGGTATATAAAGGATTTTATCTTACAATATAAACTAGGTTGATGAATGTCATTGAGTTTAATAGCTGTTGCTTAATGTGGTTTTTGGTGCTGCCGTGACTTGTGCTTCTAAACAGTTATTATACTCCTCTCCTCTCAAGAACAATCAACACCTCTTCATCACCTGTCATTCTCATCATCTAGTTTGGTTAACAAATTTCACTTGTAACATTTTCAAAGCTCTTCCAGTTCTCTTCGCATCAGTTGTTTTTTTTTCATTTATCTTATCATATAAAGTTTTTATTTTTTTACTGTTTGTTGTTTAGAAATGCAATAGTTTTAAGTGTATCTAGAGTTCTGTCACTTTTCGGTTGCGTTTTGTTTTTTTATATTGCCTGATACTTTCAAATTGGAGGATTTTTCTTGATCATCCAGGATGAAACTGATATAAAATTATAGATAGATACTGAATTGTTTATTCCTTGTAATGGAGTGTGATCAGCCAACATGGTAAAACATTTGGAGCTTCTATAGAAGATTATGTCCTTTTGTTTTTGAATTTCCAGTGCTCTACCTACGTGGTAAAAATCTTTGGTGCCACCTGCTTGGCGATTTATTCCCAAACTGTTATATGTTTTGCAGATTACAGGTGAGGAGAAAAATGTACAGAATGCTCTGTTCCAATTTGCCAGTAAACTGAGGGAGAATCTTTTGCCAACCGAGATGCTCATTGGATTGAAGGCAGGGAGCCCCTATAGAAAAGCGGGGGGGATCGCTATGTCGCATCGATCAGTTGGGGAATCTCTCAATTCCAATCAGGAAAGAAACATGAAAAAAAGAGTGGATCAAGTATGCAATACCCCATCCTCTTTGCTTCAGTTGCCACAGGTGAAGGTTTTCTCCACTTGTTTGCAGTTTTATATTATCTGAATTGAAATTTGAAAACCATCATTTATGGAAAAAAAAGAAAAAGATTACAGGTAGTAGCACGGAAGCTGTAAAGAAAGCAGTGATTGATGTAACTAGCCGCCTTCAAGAATATCCTCCATGCAAGAAGGATGAAGTGGATTTAAGCCTTGGAGCTGTTAGGAGAAGAAATGGTTCCTCAAGTGAACCACCACGATCCCTGCTACCCACACATTCTGAAAATATTGCAGTTGATGGAAGTCATAAGAAACCTAATGAACAATTACAAGTTCAATTTAGGATGATCTGCTCCCATGGTGCAGCGGGGAGCGTCATAGGCACGGGAGGGTCTATAGTCAGAGCTCTGCAAAATGAAACTGGCGCTTCTATCACCTTTGCTCCTCCTATAACCAACTCTGATGACCGTCTAGTTACTGTTTCTGCAACGGAGAACCTTGAATCATCCCACTCTCCTGCACAGAATGCACTTCTTCTTGTCTTTGCTAGATCTATGGAGCATGATATTGAAAAAGCTCGTTCCTTGGGCTTGATTGGTGAAATTTCTGTGACTGCAACCCTGCTGCTTCCATCAAATGGGGTCACTTGTTTGATTGGAAGAGGAGGTAGGATAGTTGCAGAAATGATAGAAACAACCGGTGCTGATATACAGATATTGCAAGGGGACCAATTCCCTGATTTCGCTTCAATGAACGATGTAGTAGTGGAGGTACAATTCTTATCGTCTTACGTCTTTTTATTTGTTTTCAAGTTATTGAGGTATATAAAGGATTTTTTCTTACAATATAAACTAGGTTGATGAATGTCATTGAGTTTAATAGCTGTTGCTTAATGTGGTTTTTGGTGCTGCCTGACTTGTGCTTATAATCAGTTATCTTCTCCTCTCCTCCCAAGAACAATCAACACCTCTTCATCACCTGTCATTCTCATCATCTAGTTTGGTTAGCAAATTTCACTTATTCTTGTAACATTTTTAAAACTCTACCAGTTCTCTGCGCATCAGTTGTATTTGTATGTTATATTTTTTCCGTTTATATTATTATATAATTTTTTCTTAATGTTTGTTGTGTAGATATGCAATATTTTAAATGTACCAAGTCTTCTGTCACTTATTGGTTGCCTGTTGTTCTTTGATATTGCCTGATGCTTTCAAAGTAGAGGATTTTTCTTGATCATCCAGAATGAAAATTGGTGTAGAACTATAGATAGATACTGATAAAGCATTTGGAGCTTCTATAGAAGATTTTTTTTTTTTAATTCCCATCCCCCTACCTACTTGTTAGAAACCTCTGGCACCACCTACCTATCGATTCATTCCCAAACTGTTATATGTTTTGCAGATTAGTGGTGAGTACAAAAATGTACAGGATGCTCTGTTTCAAGTTACCAGTAAACTGAGGGATAATCTTTTGCCTACTGAGATGCGCACTAGATTAAGGGCCGGGAGCCCCTGTAGAAGAGCAGGGGAGATCACTACGCGACGTCAATCAGCTGGATCAATCAGCCGGCGAAACTCTCAGTTCCAGTCAGTAAACAAGTTTGGAAAAAAGAGTGGATCAAGTACATGATCCTCCTCCTTAGGGGAAGATTTTCTCTTCCCTTGTTTGCAGTTTTACTTCTAGTTCAGCCCATAAGAGTTTTGTTTTCATTTGGTCACGGAAATTGCATAGAGGGCGGGCAACATACAGCACAGACAATGATAGCAGCTCAAACTCCTCTGACAAGGTGGTTTTAGAATCTGAAAGGGCCCTTCATTTTCTTATACCGAAGGAGGTGCTTAATCAGGCATGAGGGAGTTCTGGTGGGGTTAGTGTTGGATGAACCAATCCCGAATCTCCTGATTATGTTCCTAACGAAAATTTAACACCAGGAAATGGGATTTTAGCTGATTAAGGGCCTCACTTCTGCACGCTGTAATATATATCTGTCAATACGGAAGCATTCTGCTTCTACTCCAGGTTTTCTAGGTTTTGAAGATGATTTGGGTGAAAAATCAAGAACATATGACTTGGGATATTGATTGATCGGTGAGATGGAGAAGGAATTTGGTGGTGTGTGCTTAAGTGATAGAAATGAAGCTTTTGCTATTTCTACATCTATGTATACAGATTATTTGTGAGTAAGACTTGTTGGATTGTATACAGATTATTATCAGAAATGAAAAGGATTATAATTAAAATGTGTTTTGTTTATAGTCTTACTGATTAAAATAATAGTAAGAACAAGTAAACAAACTAAAACCATTTGATGGTTGCATATCAATTTATATTAATGAAGGGATTTGAACTTTTTAGTTGATAGATTTTGCCGAGTAGCAAAACAATCGCACGATTCATGATCAGCCAGTCTTACCATATGTCATAAAAGCTTTGTAATCCAAAGCAAAACCTCCGAGCTCCATCTGACTTCTTCTGTAACTAATGGTTCATTCTGTTTTGGTTAAATAATATTATTTTAAATAATAAATAATTTTATAAAATTAATTATATTTTTTTTAGATTAAAATGAAATTTTACGAGGAATTTCTTGATATATTTATATATTATATTAAAATTTTAAACCAATCAAAAAATGTAATGATCTTGCGAGATTGATAATGATATTCTCGTAATATTATATTTGTTCAAAAAAATCATTTTATTGTCTTTTTTGTTAGATTAAATTACATAATTCTAAATAATTTTATTTTTGAATTTGAACTATTTTTTTTTGAATTAATATATTTAATTATATATATATATATAAACAGTACAATCCCGAAACAGCGCGCCGAAACATTTTGAAACCAAAATATTCTATTATAATTGAAAAAACGAAGCACCAACTGGAACTGTATTGACAAATTTTTTATATATATTTACAACGACGGTCATTCACAACGATGGATTGAAGCAAAACTCTCGTTATAATAATAACACAACCTCTTCTCTCTGCGTTCTTGTTCATCTTGATTGGTGATTTTTTTTGTCACGAACCAAAGAGAAGAAGAAGGTGAAAGGCAACGAGAGGAAACCTGAAGCAAGATTTGAAATTCAAATACATGTAAATAATACGACTGCGTTCTGTGCAGTTCTTTTTAATTCTAGTAACTAAGCTAGTACAGCCACATGGGTAGGTAGTGCCCAGCTGGCCGATGCACAATTGCCTTTAAATTCTCCAATGTTGGTAACAGATGAAGAACATGAAAAATCTAACAAGAATTCAGAATCCTTACCCCGCAGCTGGTTTCTTTTCTTAATTAGTCTAACCACTCCTATCATCTCCGTCAAGGTACTGGGTTATTTGATTTTGACATTGAGGGCCTGTTTAGGAGTGTGATTGCGGTAGCTTTTTAAAATGCTTATCGTGCCGAAATACATCAAAATGATGTTTTTTTTTAAAAAAAAAATCATTTTTGAAATCAGCATATCAAAATGATCTAAAAACATCAAACCGCTGGTCTTTAAAATGTTAAAAAAATAATAAATTCAAATTTCGGTCAAAAGCCGGTGGGATCGCAATGCCAAACAGGCACTTAAGCGGTCTCGAAGTCCTGCAATAAAACAATCAATTAAGAAACTCTAGGGCAACCAATTAAGTGAATATCGTCTTAAAATCCTGTAATATGATGATTATTAACTTTGATGGTGTAAAATGAAAGTGAAATTCTCTCTTATGCATGTATAGTGAATCTTTTGTTGTTGGTGATTTGTTATCTTTGTATTTTTGTTTTGTCTGTATGATTTGGTATATTTTTAGTTTAAAGTAATTTTATTTTAAAAAATAAATTTTATTTATTTATTTTTTAATATTTATTTTTGATATTATTATATTAAAAGTATCTCATAACACTAAGATTAAATTAATTTGATTTTTTTTGAAAATGTACTTCATTTATATATATATATATATATATATATTTTAAGATGTTAATATTAAACAAATATCAAAATATATAATCAATGTCACATATTTTTAAGAAAAAATACCTTAAAAATAATCGTATTATTATTTTAAACGTCTTATCATAATAAATTGAATATATAAAAAAACTAAATAGTCAAAAGTTTTGTAGGTTGATTATTTCGCTTTGATGTATAACATCATAAAAAAAATCTAGGACCATTAATTTTTTTTACATGTTAAAAAATTTGGTTATGGTTGTTACGAAGCGCGGGGCAAGTGATTCGTATATTTTTTCATTGTAGATAATTTAACCCAATTTTTCCACCCGTTTTGTCCACGTGTGACATCGTATATTTTTTGTTTATATGATATTAACTCTGAAATATCATACATAAAAGCCGCAAAATTCAATTTTGAACCAAAACAACATCGATTGATGAATTATTTTGATTATTATCTTATTGTTATTATCATGATTGTTAAATTGTTATAATTATTATAGCTACTATTATAACCATGGACAAAAATAATAAAAAATTAAAAACAAAAACTAAGAGTATATACATATAAACTTGGATAAAAATAGAAACTATTTTAGAAATATATAAAAAAACTAAGAAATTAAAATCAAAAATAAATTTAAAGTATAAGGACCGAAATGAAAATAAAATATATGATGAATTTCAATCGAAAAATAAAATTGAAAAATCCAAATTTCTATATTGAAAATAATTAGGGATTTAAAACCAAACCCAAAATTAAAAGAATAAGAATCGAAATAAAAATAAAATATATAATTAATTTCAATTAAAGAACAAAATTGAAACGAATCGAAACTTATATCACAGAAATCAAGACCATACAAAACAATCAAAAGATCAGGGACTGAAATGAAAACACTATAAACCAAGAGGATTTTCATGTAATTTAGGCTACAGGAGAGAGAAAAGAGGGAAAATCAACTGATTACCGTCACGTTCTAGCCACCGTGGGATGCCACGCGCCCACAGTATCATTGGTAAGACGCTGAATGAACATTTTTCACCACCATATGACTTCGTACACACCTCCTGAAGAGAGTGTGGGGTAGAAAACGGTGTGCGTGTCAGTCCGACATGCCTATTGTATTCTACAGAATTTTTTTTTGTTAAATTACTTAAACAACTTTACATCCACCTATTGGATTTTATCTTTTATGAAACCATCTATGTATTTATATTATTTAAAAAAATATGAAATTCTAGAAACATCCTTGCATGATACTCATGGGTTTTGTCTTATTGAAGAGTAATATAGTTATTTCACTGTATATAAAAATATAAAAAATCAAAAATATCACTGATAGACAACTGTTTATTGTTTGATGGGGTAAAATTGTATCTTTATTGTTAGAGAATAATATAAATCATATTTTGGGATCTCACCTATAAGCTTGAGCTTTTAGGTGAAATGATTTCTTAACATGATATCAAAGCCTTATTGACCCAGTGGTCATGAGTTCGAATCTCACCATCCCAGTTCTATTTGATAAAAATCAAACACAAGGTAGTATGGGCCTGTGTGCAAGTTTCAAGCCCAAAAGGCTTTCATTTGAGGGGGGGTGTTAGAGAATAATATAAATCATATTCTGGGACCTCGCCTATAAGTTTGAGCTTTTAGATGAGATGATTCTTTAACATTTATTATACAAAAATACTTAAAAAAAAAACAAAAACA
Organism: Salix arbutifolia; assembly: GCA_025169955.1. Classification (NCBI taxonomy): domain Eukaryota; kingdom Viridiplantae; phylum Streptophyta; class Magnoliopsida; order Malpighiales; family Salicaceae; genus Salix; species Salix arbutifolia. The sequence continues at coordinate 855,719 of CM045908.1, forward strand.
TCCCTCCACATTCAGTTACCAATCCCATGAAAAAATAAAAAATATCCCTAATTCCAATGCTAAAATTTAAAATGTTAATTACACTACTACAGTAGAGGTTTTAACTTTTACACTGTTTTAACTTTTAAGGGCATCTCCAACGGCAAAACCATTTGAGGAGCCAAAAATAAAAAATTAATATTTTAGCTTGTTTACTTCATTTTATACACTGCACCGGGGAAGCCATTTTGATAGCCAAAATGGCTTCCCCGTGCATGAGCAGCTATTTGTAGCTGCTCATGTGGAGAAGCCATAATTTTGGGGAGCATGCGTGTGATATATATATATATATATATATATATATATATTAAAAAATAATATAATTATTACATTATTTTCTATATATATATATTATAAATAATATAATTATATCAAAAATATTTGTTTTTACTTAAAAATATCTCAACAAGAGAATAAAAATTATATATAAAATTAATAATTATATTGTTAGAGGGTTTTTTAGAAACAATTACTTAAATATATAACTTACTCCTATTAATTGTATAATTAATTGCATAATTAAATTATATATAAAATAATTGAACTATATTTAAAATAATATAAAAAAATGACTCTACAAAATAGCTTTTACTATTGAAGCACGTATCAATAAAAAAACTATATATATACTATTCAAAAAATTAATTTAGAGATTTGACTTTTCAAAATGGCTATTCACATTGGAGATGCTCTAACTTCTTTCTTTAACTTGTTTTTTTTTCCCATCTCTTCTTTCGTTTTTAGTGTCTTCTTCCTCTAATCTAGTGACAGGAAAAGGTGTACATTCTAAAAAATTCCCTCCTTTTCCCTTTCTCCACTCAATGCAGCACCCCCAGAAGCATCACCGTCTCAAGCACTCTCCACGAAAGCCGTTGATCGAGCTCCAACCGGGCCAGGTTGCATTCCGAGTAGTCTGCCATGTTTCGAAAATCGGTGCTCTCATCGGCTACTCCGGCTCCGTAATATCCCGAATCCGGGTTGAAACCGGTTGCCTTGTTCACTGCGAGGAGGCCGTGAAGGGGTCGGAGCACCGGGCGATCCTGGTGGTGGGGTCCGCGTCCCCAGAGAGGAAAATCGTGGTAGGTGAAGATGAGACGGTGGAAGTGTCTGCTGCGCAGGAAGCGGTGGTTAGGGTTTTGGAGAGGATGTGGGAGATGGATGCGGAGAAAGATGGTGGTGATTGCGAGGGATATTGTGGACTTTTGGCCAACATGTCGCAGATTGGTGCCGTTGTGGGTAGAGAAGGCAGGAATATCAAGAGAATGAAGAGAGTTAGTGGGGCGCATATCTGGATTCTCCCGGCCCCACTTTGCGCTTCAAGTGAAGATCAATTAATTCAGGTTTTTTTCGCTACATATTTCTCCTTTAATAATTCATGATAGATTTTATGTTTTTGTACGAGAAAGAAATATCTATTTTGATATATTTAATTATTTCTAAGATCATAGTTTTCAAAAAACTATATCTTTTATATTATCTGAAATGAAATTTGAATAAATTGGTTTATGAAAAAAAAAAGATCACAGGGAGTAGCACTGTGGCTGTAAAGAAAGCAGTGATTGATGTAACTAGCTGCCTTCAAGATTGTACTCCATATGAGAAGGATGAAGTGGGTTTAAGCCTTGGAACTGTTAGGAGAAGAAGTGGTTCCCCTGGGGATCCACATGCAGAATTCTTCCCTCATTTGTGTTCTCTGCTACCCACACATTCTGGAAATATTACAATCGATGGAGATCATAAGAACCCTAATGAACAATTACAAGTTCAATTTAGGATGATCTGCTCCCATGGTGCAGCTGGGAGCATCATAGGCAAGGGAGGGTCAATAGTCAGAGCTCTGCAAAATGAAACTGGTGCTTCTATAACCCTTGCTCCTATAACCAACTCTGCTGACCGTCTAGTTACTGTTTCTGCATCGGAGAACCCTGAATCATCCCACTCTCCTGCACAGAATGCACTTCTTCTTGTCGTTGCTAGATCTATTGAGCATGACATTGAAAAAGCTCGTTCCTTGGGCTTGATTGGTGAAATTTCTGTGACTGCAACCCTCCTGCTGCCATCAAATAGGGTCTCTTGTTTGATTGGAAGAGGAGGTAGGATAGATTCAGAAATGATAGAAACAACCGGGGCTGATATACAGATATTGCAAGGAGACCGTTTCTTTAATTTCGCTTCAAAGAATGATGTCGTATTGCAGGTGCAATTCTGATTGTCTTTTTTTTTCTAATCTGTTTTCAGTTATTGTGAAATAAAGAGGATTTTAGTAGGCACATAAACTGGGTTGAAGTATGTCATTGAGTCTAATATTTGTTGGTTAATGTGATTTTCGGTGCTGTTGTGATTTGTGCTTATAAACAGTTATGTGCTCCTCTTGCTCCAAGAACAATCAACACTTCATCACCTGTCGTTGTTATCATCTAGTTTGGTTAGCAAATTTCACCTTTTCTTGTAACATTTTCACAGCTCTACCAGTTCTCTGCGCATCAGTTGTATTTGTATTTTTTTTTCTTTTCATTTATCTTATTATATAATTTGATGTTTTTGCTGTTTGTTGTGTATATATGCAATGTTTTAAATGTACCAAGACTTCTGTATCTTATCGGTTGCCTTTTGTTCTTTGAAATTGCCTGATGCTTTCAAAGTAGAGGATTTTTCTTGATCATCCAGGATGAAAACTGGTATATAACTATAGATAGATACTGGAATGTTTATACCTTGTAATGGATTGTGATCAGCCAACATGGTAAAGCATTTGGAGCTTCTATAGAAAATTATGTCCTTTTGTTTTTGAATTTCCAGTGCTCTACCTACTTGGTAAAAATCTTTGGTGCCACCTGCTTAGCGATTTATTCCCAAACTGTTATATGTTTTGCAGATTACAGGCGGGGAGAAAAATGTACAGAATGCTCTGTTTCAAGTTACCAGCAAACTGAGGGATAATCTTTTGCCTACTGAGATACTCACTAGATTAAGGGCAGGGAGCCCCCATAAAAGAGCTGGGGATATCTCTAGATTGCATCAATCATCTGACGAGTCTCTCGATTCCAACCAGGAAACGAGTTTTGAAAAAAGAGTTGATCAAGTACGTGATCGTCCTTCCTCTTTGCTGCCGTTGCCGCAGGTCCAGATTTTCTCTTCCCTTTGCAGTTTCATACGAAGTTCATCCTAAAAGCTTTTTTGTCATGTGGTCACAGAAATTGCATAAAGGGCAGACAACATTCAGCACAGACAATGGTAGCAGCTCAACCACCTCCGGCAAGGTTTCAGAACTAGAAAGGGCCCTGCATTTTCTTTTACCGAGAGGTGCTTAATCATGCAGGAGGGAGAGTGATGGACGGAGACTAGTCTTGAATCTCCTGGTTATGTTCCAAATGAAATTTTAACACCAGGAAATGGGATTTTGGTCCGTGTCACACACTTCTGCATGTCTATCTATTTGAAATAGCACGCAGTAAGAGTTCTCTGTCAATATGGAAGCATTCTTCCAGTCAATTTGTTTTAGGTCGTGAAGATGATGATTTTGATCAAATACAGGGAAGAAAATATGAATTGGGATATTTGATTGATCGGTGAGATTGATATGGAGTTTGAGGTGTGCTCAAGTGAGAGACAAATGAAACCTTTGGTATATATTGCATCTATAGATTTCCATTACTTCTGTTCTTTTCCAACTTTGATGATCTCCATCAAAATCATCGAGCTATAATCAAATGATTGCTTTAATTTCTAGTATCAATGAAAGACATTGTTTAAGGCAGTGAGATTTTGGGAAGTGCCCATATCTTGACTGGTACAATTCTTGTTTGACTGGCCATCCTCGTTTCATTATCCAAAGGTTACGATGCTAAACAGATATTTTTGAGGAAGTTTTGCCGGATAATACTCAAATAAATACCTGAAATGAATAAAAGGATTGTGATTAAAATGTGTTTTGTTTACAGTCCTACAGATTAAAATCTTGTTCTTTCAAATTACCAACGATCGAAGCAAGAATTTGTGTCCCTGTAATGGGGTTATTTTTTTTTTTTAGGCTCCAGTGATTCTCTCTATGGGGATCCAGCTACCAAAGAACTGAAGATTCTACGCGATGATTACTGTAAGAACTAGGGATTTGAAATGGATTTAACTCTTAGGCCCGTTTGTTTGCTGGAAAGTAGTTTTTTTTTGGAAAGTGAATTCCTGAAAAGTAAATTCCGATGTTTGTTTGTGTTATGGAAAATGAACTGGAAAACACTTTCCATTGTTTGTTTGTGTTATGGAAAATGAACTGGAAAATAATTTATTAATAAATTATTCTTTTTTCAAGTTTATTAAAATAATAAGGAACAAATCTTACAAATTAAAAAGTTGAATGAGAATGAAATTGAAAAAAATATAATTTCATAAATTATCTCAAATAAAATAAATAATAATCAAAATAATAGAGATCAAATCTAAAAATTTAAAAAAAAAAATGAAAGGTGAATAAATTAAAATAATAATAATTAACATTTCATAAATTATTTCAAATAAAATAAGTAACAATAAAAAAAATGAGGACCAAATTTGATAAATAAAAAATTTCAATAAAAAAATAATAAGAAAAAAGCAAATAGCAATTATAAAAATAAGGACCAAAATTAATATAAAAATTAAATTTTAAGAGATGGAATTGAAAAATAAATATTCAAAAACAAATTATATATAGCAATCAAAAGTTTGAGGATCAAATTTGATATAATCAGCAAATAATGACATTTCTAAATTTTTCACAACTTCCGGAAAGTGTTTTCCGCCCAAATTTTCCGGAAAACACTTTCCTGAAAACCAAGCCAAATTTTTCTTTGACTGGAAAGTGTTTTCCGTTGACCGAAAGTGTTTTCCGTTGACCAACTTTCCGGAAGGCAAACAAATACAGGAAAGTTTGGAAAGTGGTTTCCCGGAAAGTGAATTCCGAGAAACAAACGGGGCCTTACAATTTAATTCATTTTCATTAGCTAAGATGGATGAGAGCTTGAAGTAGAAATCCAAGGGCATTAAAAAGATCTTCTTTGATAATTTTTAAAGAAATCTTAAATATTTTTAGAGAGAAAAAGTCTGTAAATAATATGTAAAAAATAATGATTATTGACCTCTTATCATGGAGTTTTGAAGATGAGAGATGAAGAGTCATTTCATTTTTTTAATATATAAATATTTTTTATATATAATTATTAATAAAAGATAAATATTGAATATTAATAAGTTAAAAATTGATTAGACTAGGAGATTTCTGTACATCTGCAAATCAAGTAAGATCCACTAAAACAATTAATATCGAGTCCACACCATAAAACAAAGTCCAGACATGCATTTGATGAACGACTAGGCGTAAGCATGATGGCCAAGCTCTCGTAAATCAGACACCTGCTCGGCGGTTGGACTCAGCGTCGACGGAGCTTGGCACCTGGGCTCATCAGGCATGCTGGCCCCATGGATGCCATGAACTGAATAACCTTGAAAAGAAATAATGGTGTTCTTACTGAAGATATACCAAACTAAACTCTCTAGCTTTCTGATAACTCAGAATATTGATCTAGACCCCAGCAGCCGGTCTAGAATTAATGATATTGTAAGTGAATCCTTTGCATGACGAGGGTTAAGTTCACAACTCCTTGGAATTTTCGATAAACAAGTTAACAGAAAGAAAATTAACACCTTAAGAAGCACATGAAATAGCACCACGCTATAGTAATCGTAGGAAGATCGACTAGAATTACTCAAGGCTAATTAAGAGGGATAGTATTCACAAACATTAAAAATCTTGTGGCTGGCCGCCATTGTAGGTGTAGAGACTAAGCTCCAAGGAAGAAGTAGAGTCATTGCAGTAATCATCATCAGAGCCGCCATAGCAGCTACTGTGATAAAAGTCTTGGTTAATATTGTTGATGTTGAAAGAGCCATTGATGTCCTCACCATGCATGGGAAAGAGAGGAAGAGTCTCAATCTCTGCATCTGCCTCTTGGCCTTGATCAAATACAGTATAGGATATCCCTGATCCATAGTTAGTGTTGCTCATCATGGATCCACCACCAGCACCAATATTGCTACCACCAGCTGGTACTGGACAGTACTCCTGATGAAGCAAACAAAAGAGTTGTTTTAGACCTTTTCTAGCCTGCTCATATACTGTTTGAAAGAAAGGAAAATGGGCGTGCTTGATTCAAAGAAAAAGAAGCTGTTTTGTCCAGATTATCCCAACGAAACCAGAAAAAGTTTCTGCCTATCTATAGATGTTATCAATAAACTTTTTAAAGCTACAAATTTCCAGTCTACCTCGATCTGCCTTTTTGATGGGAGCATTAAGGCAAGATCTGAATGGATGTTGGTAAAAAGGTACATGAAAATTCACACAGCATATAGTAATTCAACATGGGTGCAACTTTTATGCTGATTTCTTTCCATATTTTAATGCCTACCAGAAAAGGCATATTAATTTACACCAGCATCAGCATCAACGAGAAGATCTTATCGAAGGCATAAGTCACTAACATTTTCTGGGCCATCGTTTCTTACCCAAAAGGTTTTCTCCTGCATGGTTACTGATCCATATCCATGGATATCTCGCTGCCCAACAGTAACTGCACCGGTATTTGCAGATGAAGAAGAAAACCCTGCAAAATTGTCAGCACAAGACATGTAAAATAAACAAAAACTCAAGTCTAGGTAGCCATGATAGCACTGGAAAAAATAAATAAAGGAAGCAAGTTAGAGAGGGAAATAACAACCAGGATTATTATTACTGTTGGAATACTTGTAAGAGTAATAATCTTCAGGTTTCCAGGCAGTTCTTTGTTGCATGGGGACTTCATTGGTGAATATTTTCTTTTGCCTCTCACGAGCTTTATGGTTCTGAAACCAATAAAAGACATTCTTGCCTTCAATCTTGCCGTACTTTCTAAGCCTAGCAGAGATCTGCTGAATCTCAGCTCCATTTGGGGACCTAACACCTTTGACGTAGTACAGCTCCTTCAATATTCTTATCTGATCAGCAGTGGGAGTCCACCTTGTACTGGCTTGCCTGCATAGAAAGCTCCCTTTGGCGCCACCGTTATTATCCTCGTCTGGTTGTTGTTGCTGAGGTTCCATGATGGAGTGAGAATTAGCCAGAACAAAACAAAGGGATCGATCGAGGAGAACAAAATATCTAGAAGAGTACTGGTTTGGCTGTGAGAAATTTAAGAGGTGGGGTAGGCGTTTGTGAGAGAAACTTGTGCGTGAAGAAGCTAGTTAGAGTGAGGATTATATGGCCTTATGGTCTATAAAAAAGGACCAGACTAAGCTGCAGATGAGATGGAGGGGTGGGAGGGAGGATATGTATCAGAGAAATATCTGATAGAGAAGGACTGAAGTTGACAGTGAAGTACTGTTCATAAGAAGAGAAGGGACAAATGAGAGCTTGTAAAAGGAGGGTATCAGTGGAAAAACTTGGATCGCAAGGCATGACGAGCTATGATATGATTAAAACTAGCCATTCAGATTCCTTGATAGAGACTTTAAAATGTAGAAAATTGAATTGGAAAGAAGAAAATTAGAAAGTAATGGAGTGAACGAGGCTTATGAATGAATGAATGAATGCCACAAAATTTATGATGTTGTGTGATATTTAGAACTCATCACGGGAGAGATGTTCTTTTTGATAGAGATAAATTAAAGGGTATTTGTTTGCTATTTTAAAATAATATAAAAAATAATTTCAAAATCATCCATAAACAAGACATTTTTTGTTTTTATTATTTCATAACCTAATCTTAAGACTACATCCTCTGCAAGAATCCCAGGTATTTAAGCAAGCATCTCAACTGGGTTCGGCATAGCCTCGGGGACTAGCTACGGGACCGCTGTGCTATATACTAATGTTCAAGTAAAGGCAGGCTCTGATTTTGCAAGGACAGCCTGATCATGATCATTATACTTCAAATTTGATAAAGAGACACGGCTTGGAAACTGCAAATTAATTCCGAACCTGACTTCACTATCCTCAACAAGATGTTCTAATTAAGGCAATAGTTGGAACATAACCATAACCTCTGTCTGTATGATTTCTCTTTTAGTTGGAGACACGAGGAGTAGAATTATTTATCAGAAATCATGCTGCATGTGGATCATATATACATCCCTGATCCTTTCATTCATCTTTCTTCCTGATCATATTTTCTTCAAACCCCTCTTCCCTATTATTATATATATATATATTATATATATATATATATATATGCATGAGGTTACATGGAAAAGGGGCATCATCGAAAGCTATATCATTCTTTCTTGTGTTTTCTTTTCCAAAAATAACTGAAATTTAGCATCGATTTTCGCAGTGCACGAGGCAAAGTGTGTCGTGTTTCTTTTACTCCAGTGAGAATGTGGCACATTTTCACTGGCGGGGAAAGTTCCATCGCACGCATACATCAGGAAATGGTGTTTGTTGAAATGATTATTATTCTGACCACAGCAAGTACCAAGCAGTCCCGTCACCTGAGCACATATTTTTGTTTTCACTTCACAGTATCAGCAGATTCATGCTGTTCGTTTTGCATACGTGAGTTCTTCGTGTCCATGGATGATCAACTTGGAGGGATGGGCACCGATTTTGTCTTCAGTGCATGATTTTCTACCAATTTATTATTAAAACGATCGAAAAAATATATATGTGTTTCTACTCTACAAGAGATTCTAAATCCAACTTCTTTTTGTTTCTTCTTGGCTTTCTCTGAAATCCTCATTTATGATACGAGCCTGAAAAGGGCATGAGAAGCAGTAAAAATTAAAAAACAAAAAGTGGGAAAGTACTGTTTCTTGTTCCTTCTCTGAATTCCGAAATTCGGATGAAGTCTCATCATTTCATAGAGCACATCATGAACTCCAGACTGTATCTTTAATCTCCTTGAAAATCATGGTTATATATTAAACCCAATTTATGGTTCGAGGGATCGAGCGAGTTGATATAATTATAAAAATCTAGGTTTGATGGGGCGTTTCTTAGAGGATATATAATTAATGCCTTGAATTTGTTTGATTTTGACACTCCATCATGAGATTTTTCATCCTTATCATGCATTTTGTTGGGCTCTGCTATCTCTGAAATGGGATGTGGGCATCGTTGTCTGTTTCTCGGTTCCAAATCATAGCCAGTGTCATTCTCTCTTCTCGATCATCATCTACATATTTTCGGCCTCGATTTGGCAGGGAAGGCTTCCTGCATGCATCTCTCTCTCTCTCTCTCTCCCCCCATCTCTCCTCCTCTCTCTCTCTCTCCCCCCATCTCTCTCTCCCCCCCCCCCCATCTCTCTCTCTCTCTTATCTAACATCCTGAACTGCTTACCTGTTATCTCTCTCCCCCCCCCCCCCATCTCTCTCTCTCTCTCTCATCTCCCCCCCCCCCCCATCTCTCTCTCTCTCTCTCTCATCTCTCTCTCATCTCTCTCATCTCTCTCTCTCTTATCTAACATCCTGAACTGCTTACCTCATAAGGAATGCTGCATCAGTGATGTCCAGCAGCAGGGCACCCTACCTTTTCTTGGGGGTAATCATCTCTTGGGCTCTTATTTTCTCCTCCCATAACATCACGATATCAGTTCATATCTTTAACCACTCTTTCTAGCAGTCTCCCATTTCTCTTTCTTTTGCTTTCTGTCCCGTTAATTTCTAAGAAAGAGATTGGCTACCACGTAGAGCAAGCCCTAGCCCTCAACTTTTGTTGTAAGATTTGTACATGTTCATTGATCAGAAGATAAATGCTAAAAGCAAAAGGCATTTCACACTCCAACAAAAACCTGGGATGTGAAAATCGTTCATGCCTGTTCTGTGTCGCGTCCTTCTGCAGCATCATGGGCTGGTTTATGAACATTTGAGAGGACCGCATCAGTACGGATACATGCATGATCAGCCATTGCTATCAAATGACTGAAGTTTTAATGGTTTCCAAAGAGATTGAATCTTTTTAGGACCACGGAGTACTTGTCTTCTTTTGCTAGGGAAATATTTGAATAGATTATTTTTGAGTTTTTTTTTTTTTTTTTTTCCCAGCTAAGCTAGTTTTAACCTAACTTGCTTGACTTGGCATGTTAACTTAGTGAAGTCTTTGCTAGTCCGGATTCGATCTGGATTAGGTTTTAAATTACAAGTTATTTTCTTGGTAACTTAACTAAGGATTATATCGACTCACTCAATCATCAAAACCCAGTTTGAATTTTAATATGCTCATATTAAAAATAATATATATATATATATATATTTATTATATTTTTAATTGAAAAAACATTTTCAAAAAACATCCCATATTATAATACTAAACATGCGCAAACTAAAAAAGTTCCATTTGACACTCATAGTTTGAGCTATCTCCCATCTCAACCCTATTGTTTCAAATTTTCCAAAATGATCACCCCCGTAACTCTTTATATATATTATAACGGCTAGTGGTTGCTTTCACACCTTATTTAATTAACAAAATTTATTTGGTGTGGAAAAAATGTTATATACTTGTATTTTTTTTTTATCTTCAATAGACAAATCAATGAATTGACCCAAGGAGTAAAAAAGTATTTTTCATGAGATTCATTTGTCATTTTATAATTATTTAGGGGTAGCACAATATAATTATTTTATTACTCTTGAAGCCAAAAAATCTCAAGGTTGACTTTAGGGCATATTAGTTATTTGATATTGATTTTCTTACAATAATCATGTGGTCATATAGGCGATTCGATAATTTAATTTTAAAAAAATTGTTAATGTGTTTGTGAAAGTGAGTCACCCCGTCATCAAATGGGTTTGCAATTGCTCACAGAGGAAAATAAACTTTTTTAGTGGCTGTTTTGGAGTGTGGTTGTGGTTATTTTTGAAAATATTTTTCGTTTAAAAATGCATCAAAATAAAAAAAAAATTTTTTTATTTTTTAAAAAAAAAAATTATTTTGACATCAATATATCAAAATTATCAAAAAAATAATTTAAAAATAAAATAAAATAAAAACAATTTATTTTTATTTTTATTTTTATTATTTTTAAATTTTTTCAAATTTTCAAATTTTTTCAAAAATATTTTCAAAAAGCTCTCCCAAACACCCCCATAATATTTTCAATTTATCACGACACGTATTACCTTTCTAGATGACACACGTTCCCAGATTATTACCTCTAGTGTTGGGCATTTGGCTTTCTTCTCCCCTCCCACCCCCTCAATTTGTTTTTTTTCTTAGGATTTAGTCTCGATTCTTTTAATTTCTATTTTGTTTATTTGAGTTAATTTATAAAATTGAATTTATTTTTTGATTTTATTTCATATTTGGTTTTTATTCTTTTAATTTATATTTGTTTTATTTATGATAGTTTTTTAAATTAATTTGTTTTTTACGATTTCATATTCCTTTATTATATTAACATATCATGTTTTATACTCGTTCTTTTTATTGTTATTTTTTGCTTTGGCAAATCTTTTAAATTGATATTTTTATTTTATTTTATACTTTAACATTAAATCAAGCTTTTTAATTGACCTTGAGTCTAAGATTGAGTTTTTTTTTTTTTTAAGACTGATGTTTTTTGATTTTATCATTTAGAATTTGATTTGATTGAATATTGAGATTTATAATTTATTTATTTATTCTTGGATAGAGTTTTTCACTTATTTTAAAAATTATTTGGCTTATCATGATTCTTTTAATTTCTTGTTCTTTGTTAGATTTATCTTAATTTTAAAGAATTTGTTTTGAATTAAAGTAAATTAAATGCTCAATATTTGTTTTATTTAAAAACTATTGCTCAATATGTCACCATCTCTATGTTTTTTTAAATAAAGGTTAAACAAATATATGTGGTTTGTGAGGTAGCGTGAGACAAAAATTAATTTGTTTTTTTAAGCTCATTTTTTTTTATTATTTGATTTATTTGGAGATTGGGCTCCTTTTTTTCTCTTCTGTATAGGATTTTTTACTAATTTAAAAATAACTTGGGTTATCTGGGTCTTTTTATTTTTTTTGTTCTTTACAAATTTCTATAATCATATCATTAAATTAACTCAATGTAATGGATCGAGTTAGGTTAATTACCTAAGTCTCAGATTTTCTTTTCTTCATTAAAAACATTGGCATCGCTTGAGCATTCATTCTCTCTTTCTTTTTTTTTGTTAGAACCAATTGGTTCGGGTCAAAGCATAGCACAATTTGAATTCCATAGAATTGCCCTGGATAATGGGTATGTTAAAGGCACACTACACATCAAATTCTTGACCTCCTAAAAAACTATATCCTTCGATATGTCACCACCTCATTATACACCATCCTCTTGACCTCCTAGCATTTTCATATTTTTTCAAGGTTGTAGGAAACAGAAATCTAACATGAGCCATGGCATTTAATAAGATTTTATTGTCAATATAATAAAAAGCAGGAATTGTATCATGATAACATCTTGGACGCTTCAAGGTTGAGATTAAGACAATTGAACTGGTAAGGATTGAAATAGAATGTTTCTTCAGAAGAAAACTAATCTAGCTAGTGTTCACCATTGTTATTGAACCCAGCCCCAGCAGGTTGACCCAGCACCTAACCCGGCAGGTTTTAAAAAATATCAACTCATAATTCACCCGAGTCTAATATTAAGAAACTTGCAAATCAATAATCTGTTGACAGCAACAAGTCAGGGAAAAACAATTACAATGCAATTCTCAAGACTTCCAGTGTAGAATATGAAAACAATACTGTCATCTCGCGCTATCATGTGGTGGAGTGCATCTCTAACCAATCAACTTGAAAGAAACACATCAACAAAGCAGTAATTTATCACAATCATAAACATGCTGCTGCGTCGAGCTAGTTGATCCAATTAATCAATACCTAGCCATGCTTCGAGCTTCGGATATCCGCCAAGGATTCCAGCTGCACAATTGTTATAGTAATGCCTAAAACCTGAGGGACAACAGACTCAATGTTGCTCTTATTACACCGTAACTCCCATGTAAATATTTGTTTTGATCAGAATCAAATGAAGAATGCATTAGGTATTGCTACGTATACAGTAATATATTCAGCAGAACTCTCTGACACTGGAATAAACCTCAACCTCCATATCCGCTTTCCACAGAATACTCAAACATGCCGGAAATTAAATCTCAGAAGTCCAAACCTGAAATTCAGGCAACAGAAGGGTTGGACCTCATCCATCAGCTCTGTCTATATTTTCCTTGATCCTCCACTGATATGCAGCTGGCTGTCGACCCTGACCTGAGTAATAAGGGTCTGATTGGGAATCATTCTCTGCAAGTCTCCTTCCTTCCTTCTTGCCCTCTTTACCCAACGGCCACCTTTTCATGTAAGGCTCAGATTTAGGAGAATTTAACCTCCTTGTTTTATCCAGTTCATATGGCAATGGCTGAATTCCCTGCAGACCAGGTTCTGGAACAAAACCTATAGGTAGTTTTGCTTTGTCCATTTTTCTAAATGTGATTGATATCCTACAACAAATACAAGGTGGGAAAGGAAGCAAATTATATATACATCATACCATAAGAACAGCTCAAGAAGATTCAATCACTACCTCTTTGAAGGAACTGAAGGCACACAGTGTTTAGCCACGTCTGCTCCATTTCCATTTAAGACAAGAACAGAACTGAAAACAAAAATGACTAAGATTTTGGTACCATGACAATAAAGATGGAGCGTAAACAAATATCAGGACAATAATTACAAGATCATGCACATGATATTAGACGGGAAAAGAGGGAAGAAAGAAAGAAAATGATATACAAGCAGGGAATTGATGTAGAGGATTGCATGTTAGACATACCCCACAGGGAGAGGGATTGCAATTGGACCATCAAAGTCACCCGCACCCACAACCTTTAAGCGTGATCCAAATACTATATTGCACGCGCTAAGAAAAGAAACAGTGCAGAAAGGTCGGACAAAATCATGGCTGTCAATGTGAGGAGGTATACAGTCCCCTTCTTCATAAATGTTAACAATACAACTGTCTGGCACACAGGTTGGGGGCATAACATGCCATCTGACCAGCCTTCTGATGATCACGTTAAAAAGGTCAGGCATGGGATCTACCATTTCATCCTGGATGATGCCTGGCGGATTACCATTTTTGTCCTGCCACCATAGTGTTAATATTACAAGTTTTAACATTTGTGCAGTTTTAATATTAAAATTCTCAAATTGCCATAATTCAGAATGTTGATGATGTGTGGCAAAGGGATCGGAACTTACAGTTGCGTAGTTGTAACAGCATCCAAACTGGAGAGTCACACGCCCTTTGCCCTTCATCCATTTTTGTGGAGCTGAATACGTTCTTTCTGCAAGAAAATTTCAGAATCCCCACCCAATTATCAACAATGATATCAAATAATTAAACATTTTCCAGGAAACGTTTTGCCCAGTTCAACTCAAAAATGATGCAAAAAGAAAATCTTGGACATGAATCCATACCTCTACTGATGAAAGCACATCTAACAGATCAATATACTACATCTGAAAAACAGCTAAGGCACTATTCAATGCTAATGAGTCTACTATGGATGCTCTCAGATCCATAGAATTAGAAGTGGTATATAAAAATCCAAAAAATTACCAATCAACACTAAAGGTGAGTATTGACATCACTCTACAAATCACCATGAGTACTGAGTTGAAAGTACGAAACCATCTCAACAACAATGTTCGACCAATTTATATCAAGCACGGGAAGATAGTATAGAATGGTCAAAAAGATAATATTAAGTTGACATCTGCATTCATCACTTCAATGTTTTATTCTTCAAGGAACAGGACAGTTGATTGTTTTTGGGATGACCAAGTGTCAATAAATGGCAAAAGCTTAGATTTCTTGGCATATGAAGCTACGAAGCACAAAAAGAATGAATTGTGAACAGCATTAAAACATAAAAAGGAAAACCAGAGAAAAAGAAGTGGTGAGAGAATGGTGAACATTTCACCTGAGAACATATACAAAACCAAGAGTGGCTTTTAGTATTCTGGCTTATGACGAAAGTGAGATATTGAATGTCAAGAGTTTTTTAATTATTAAATTTACCAAAGTAGATGCTTTTGACAGTCAAAATCTCTCAGTCAATTGTCGCCATAGAAAATGTAGAATTTAATGATCGGTGCAAGTGTGCTGTTAGTGTACTTTGACAGTGATGAGAAACATGAACACCATAAATAAGAGAGTGCATACATCCTTGGAACCACAGCTATTCTAGCACATAAAACCCATGGCCAGAGCAATTAAGCAAAAAATGTAACATAGCACATAGAAAAGAATGGTTGACTTGAGTGGAAAGCTTGTTAACAGATCAAACAGAATAGCCTGGGAAAGATAAAAGCTTTATGAACCAACCTTTCAACTCTCCCTTTTCCCCTTTCTCTTTATGTGAATACACAAGATTAACAATCCTCTTTTGCTCCGCATCACTGAAAATGCCTGTGTGGAGTTCCAGGCCCTGGAGAATATTAGTAAGCTTCCCATTAACCTTCTCAAAGCACATAAAGTCCATCTTCCTCTTCACATTCATAAACCGAATGTATTCCCTTTTCTCCCACGGTAACGTAGTAGGCTTCCCAACAACCTTTGTCATCCTCAAACCACCCGCTGAATCGTTCACGTTAACCACCCGTGTATTCAATTCCTGCTGCTGTAGTTCCTTCTCTTCTTTTGCAAGTTCATCTTCCTGCGTCATATCTGCCCAAGACATCCCCGAGCACCACTCACTACGAAGTCCACTAGTGGAAGCCTCCGACTTGGGTGTATCATACCATCCATTTGTCCCATCTTTCCAACTAACTAATGAATTCAAGTCATCTTCCTCTTTCGAACTTCCCAAGGAATTGTTATCACAATTACCACCAGAACAACAGTTCGAGTTGGGCAATTCCAGGTTATCATTCATTTTCGGAAAATCCCTACTCTTATCTTCGCCTTTGAGTTCTACAATAATGTCCAAACATGCCACAGCCAAAGACTCCAAATCAGTAAAAAAATCGAACAACAACAAACCTTAACTTCAACAAAAAGAAAATAGCAAAACTTACAGTTAACAGTAAGCAAAAGAAACCCTAGTTTTCAAAATATCAACACAGTAAATTAAAAAAAAAAAAAAAACTAATTTCTATAATTAAACTAACCAGTTAACATTATTATTATTTAAAAAAAAATGATGTTAGGATCAAAAACAAAAAAAAAGGTTAATTCGGGATAAAACAAGTTGCTGTTACCTGAGAGAAAGCGAATGCGATCGGAGAGAATTTTGGTGCAGTTACGGCAGAGATCCCGAGAGAGGAAAGGAAGCCAGGTGGAAAGAAATTCCGAAACGATTTTAAGTTCGGACGGTTGATATTGAACAAGGAAGGGGTCATCGTTACCGGGATTATTGGGTTCGGTCATGACTGACTGACTGGTGACTCGGAGAGCAGGAAATATGGAAGGGCTGGGGGGGTGTGGAAACACAAGGGTTGGCCGGGGTGCGTTGGGTTAGAAAAGTTAAATTGGAAGTTTATATGATCATAGATAAATAATAAATAATAAATAAAATAAATAATAAATAAAATAAAAAAAGGACGTAACACATTATGAAAGTTTCCACTATTTCTATATTAATTTGTCTGCTTGAAAATACAGATAGTATGAATATTTTTCTACCATCTAATTTATCTCTTTTTAAAGAATAAGATATTGAAATAATCATCATTAAATACTTTTATTTGACATCGTATTTCAAAACTATTTTTGAAAAAAAAAATTATTTTAAATTAAAAAATTTGATGTTTTTAGATCATTTTCATGTGTTGGTGTCAAAAATAATTTTAAAAAAATAAAAAAAAATCATTTTGATATATTTTTAAACTAAAAAAACTTTCATAAATAATTTTAACGACACTCCTAAATAGTCACGAAATAAAGATGAAGATGTGATTTTGAATCATTCTATCTTATCACTATTGACCCTTGAAGTTTCCAAAACTTTCTATTTGGTGCAAGGTTACATGGAAATATATGTGAATGATTAAGTTTTTGGGATGGTGAAGAAATTGCAAGGCAAATCCAAGGGAAATGTGCATGAGCATGTCACAACTCATTTGATTTTAGTGGTAAATATAATTTATTTTGATTATTATTAGTGATTTTTTTTATATATTATTAAATTTATATTAATGAGGTTTTTTCATTGTCAAGTAGTGTTATTATTGATATTTTAGTATTTCTCCAAGTTTTTTTCATTTTATCTATTTTTTTAATCGTTGCTTTTTCCTCTCTCTCCTTTTTCTTATCTCTTCTTTTTCCTATTTCATTTGATTTTTTTAAAAAAAAATCACTATGTTATTTAATCAATTATTTTTTAATTATATTATCAATCAAATATTTTAATTAACCTTGCCAATTCTATGTATCTAGTTTTGATCACTTGTTTTTAGCAATAAATATCATTTACTCGCATCATCATTAGTGGGTTTTTTATGTATTATTAAATATCTATTATCGAGATGTTTTTAATTATAAGATAGTGTTGTAATTAGAGTTTTAGTATATCTCTATAGTTTTTTTCTCTCTCCTTTACCTTTTTTTCTTTTTTGCTTTATTTTTCTCACTCCTTTTTCCTCTCTTTTTTTCTTCTTACCTCTCTTTTACTTTTTTTACTTTTTTGCTTTCTTTTTCTCACTCCTTTTTCCTCTCTTTTTTTCTTCTTACCTCTCTTTTACTTTTTTTACTCTTTTTTTCTTCTTACCTCTCTTTTACTTTTTTTACTTTTTTGCTTTCTTTTTCTCACTCCTTTTTCCTCTCTCTTTTTCTTCTTACCTCTTCTTTACCTTTTTTTCTTTCTTTTTCTCACTCCTTTTTCTTCTTACCTCTCCTTTTTTCTTCTTACATTTATTTTTTTGTATGAAACTCATTATGTTATTCAATCAATTATTTTTTTAATTGTATTATTCCATAAATATTTAATTAGCTTTGCTAGTTAAGAAAATCAACCATGAGGTTCCACTATTATTTTACCTTTAATTCTTTCTTAACAGGTCAAATGGGTCATTTCAGAATCATAAATAACATCCAATGATAGAGTTTTCCCACAAAAAAATGTGGGTTATATTTTTCATGGGTTATATTAGGATCATTGTTAATAATATTTTTTGGTACTATTAAATTTATATTTTCAAGATATTTCTAATTGCAAGGTATTATTGTAATGCAGTTTCATTTAATAGTATTATTTAGTCAATTTCTTAATTGTATTACTCTGCAAATATTTTCAATTAAATAAAAAAAAATACAATTTGGGGGGGTTTATTATTATTTTACTTTCTAAAAAATCAACAAAACAAATAGCAATTTCACAGCTACGATGACATTCAGGGTACTTTGATGAAGTGGCATCAAATGATAGGTTATTGAACTTTACTTAGGAGAGAAGGGTCTGCTGTATTGGCTCAACAAATCTGCTTATGCTTCTATTTTTCTATTTTTATTATGATTTGAGGTTTGTATGGCCTTCTCTCAATCTTTATCAGGTATATACTGTTTAAAAATAATATAAATTATATTATAAGACTTTACTTAATAGTTTAAGTTTTTATATAAGATAGTTATCTAACATGATATTAGAGCCTTGTTGATCTACCGGTCACGAGTTAAAATCTCACCACCATATTCTATTTGATAAAAATCAAGCACAAGTTAATGTAAATCTGTGCAAGTTTCAAGATCAAAGGACTTTCACTTGAGAGGGTACGTTAGAGAATAATATAAATCATATTTTATGATCTCACATAATAGTTTGACCTCTAAAATGAAATGGTTCCTTTACAACACTTACCCTTTTCCAAGGAGAGTGCGGGCATTGTCAATTGATGTGGAGTTCGCACCGATGCTTGCCAGTTTAGAGCTAATTATACTATATACTATAAGAGATCATGGTTCAGTTGCTATAGCATGTGAATGAAATCATTGTGGAATACAATAGTGTTGCTCAATCGGTTTGGTTTTCAATTCGATCGGATCACCGATTTATTGATTTTTTTTTAATATTTCGTTGCACAATAAAATAATTATTTGATTTCTCGAAAAAGACAAAAAATAGCAGCTGTCGGGAGGGTGTTATGGTAATTGTATATTTTTAAAAAATGTCTAAATACTAATCCCCCCCCCCAAATAAGACAAAATTGAAGAGTTGGTTGTAGAAATGTTACGGTAATTTATCATTTTATTATTATTATTTTCCTCTGAATACTGTGTACGTGTGTGACCCACACGCTGACAGCATTTGGCCTCACGCACGCTTTGGGAGGCGTGCGGCGTTTTCCGGTGACATAAAATGTCTATCCGGTGTCTCTGTGGATTCGCCGCCATGTCTTTTTCTTCATGGCGTGGCATGTGGCCTCGCAAGGTGGCCGGAGATGTGATGGTGAGCGGTTAACTCCCCCCCTCTTCTTCACCCTAATCTACACAGCACCCCCTGGTTTTATGGTTATTTCATTTCGGTTTGCATTTGTTCCTGCCATTTGATCAAAGCCTGGATATGCTTGCGGCTGTGCATCTGTCTGCAAGGAGTGATGTCAAATTGCGAGTTTCATATGGCAACAGCATAACAGCAGAAAGAATAAGGAATCACATGGTGGGATCATGTTTTGGAACAATAGAATGACATAAAGAAATAATTCCATACATTTTCAGAATTTAATCTTTTCTTCTCCCAATCCTGACACAAATTCTTCAGATGCCAATCGCTTTGTTCCGACGGTGTTATGCCAGAGAAGAGGAATAAAAAGAGAGTGGAGATAACTCAGAACAGGAATCCATCACAGGTCTGCTTTCCTTCCGATCATAATAGACAAGCAACAAGCAGCAGTGTTTCCTCTCACACTAAAAAGTATCAAATTAGAAAAAATAATATATGATAAATTGAAATTAAATGATGAAATTATAAATAAATCAGAAATACCATTTTATGTCTGTTTCAAAAGTTTTAATTTGAAAGTTATTTTACCAAAAAGGCAAATTCGCTCATGGTCAATCCTTTAATGACCACTAATGGGTCATAAAATAACTAAAATATCTGTTGATTTTTTTAAAAAAAGAAAAATGAAAACTACACCGTTTCACTGAATGATAAAATGTGCAGGATACACAATGTATGGAATATATATATATATATATATATATATATATTTATTTATTTTCCTGATTTACTTTCATAGAACGGGGTCTCATGCATGCATGATTTCGGGTTTCGTCGAGGAGAAATGAGATTTGTGAGACCGGCAACAAATTATTTTTTTAGCACAGTCAACGAAATCATATAAATTGACTGTTTGGGAGTGTGATTATGGTAGTTTTTTAAAGTGTTTTTTGTACCGAAATACATTAAAATGATATTTTTTATTTTTTTAAAAATTATTTTTGACATCAGCATATTAAAATGATCTAAAAATACCAAACCACTAGTTGCAACGTACTCCCAGACAGAATCAAAATCAGAGTGTTTTTCTTAGACACTCTTCATGGTTGTAATGTAATAACGGTAACAGAGTCAGGAGTTTTATGCCAAGTGGCGTATGAACAAGTCAAGATAAAAACAGTTCACATATATAAATATTTAATTTGAAATTACGTATTAGGTGGTTAATAATAGTTTTTATTTGTTTATTTTTATGTGCAAGAAAAAAAATTTGAATAACTTTTGGATTTTCTGAAAAGGTGTAGTATTTATAAAACCCGCCAGGCAGGCTAACTTGTAATTTATTAATCTGTAATTTAGCTGGGGCCAATTATTTTCTTTTTACTAAAATGCTATGGAAAAAACTGAAATAATGTTTTTATTTTTTAAAAATCATAGTTGAGTTGACCCGATGATTTATAACAACAACCTGTTTGTTTGTTTTTTGTATTTTTTAAAAATAAGATTTATTTATCTGTTTTAAATTAGTTTTTTAAAAAATTATTTTGATAAGATGAGAACAAAAATATATTTTTTTAAATAAAATAATATATTTTCAAGTAATAAACATTTAATAAAGCTATCATATTTCTAAACACCCGTGTATCAATTTAGTGAATATTTAGAAATATAGTTGAAATTATTTTTAAAAATATTTTTTTGTCCATAAATACATTAAAATATTTATTTTATTTTTTTAAAATAATTTTTAACACCAATATATAAAAATAATCTAATAATATAAAAAAATCAATTTTTTTTAAAACGGGCTTTATACTCCATCAAAATGGAGTGTTAATTAAATCTACGGAGTGTTGACGCCGCATCGAATGCTTCCACGCAATTTGAGTCTCGTAACTATGAGCGGTGGCGGCCCCACCTGACCCCTTAACTCCGTCAATGCCTCCCCACAATTTCTAGTGCAGTGCACTTCATTGACTGCTAGACTAATTCTTCTCATAGATTAATTCATAGAAGCAGCCAAGGTCTTCTACAGATAGCACGTGTTTACTGGTTATTATTTTGGATAAGCCTCCCCAATATCGATTAATTTATCGACTCCTTTCTAGATTTTCAGTTTAATAAGGTAAGGAATGTAGGAATTAATCGAGTTGCCACTTGATCTACCTTGCAACTTCTTTGCAGTAGCAGAGCTGAACTGTGTTGTCCTTATCCATGGCACAGAATTTTCCATGATTAGTCTTTGTAATTACAACACCGTCTTTTACACTTTCTTTCCCGCTATAAATGGATCGCGCCATTAAAGATTTTAACAACAGATACCAAAAAACACAGAAGAAGAAGAAGAAGAAGAAGGGCTAGCAAGCTGTGATAAGAAGAGGATCGAGAAGAGAGCAAATGGGGTCAAGTCTATCCCTGATAGCTTCTGTTGCAATTCTACGTAGCTCCATCAATGATTTCGTCCCGCAAGAAATACAGAGTTTTTTGCAGGAATTATCAGGTCGTTTTTCATCAGAACTCACCATGGTTATCAGCGACTCGCATGAAGAATCAAAAAACCATCTCTTTCATGCCCTGGTGATGTATCTTGGCAGCAATGCTTTCTCTGCATCCTCTGTTCCGCGACGAATCACGGTTGGCAAGAACGAAAACATCAAGGCGCTGGCGTATGGCCTCGACAGGAATTGCAAGATTGTCGACACTTTCCTCGGTGCGGACATGAAGTGGTCTTATTGCAGTGAGTTCAACTCAGCACTCCAGTACGAGTTGAAATGGTATGAGCTTCGTTTTCATAAACGACACGCGAGTATGGTGAGGAATAAGTATCTGCCTTACATTATTGAAATGGCTAAGAAAATTAAGGATCAAAACAGGGTAGTTAAGTTTCACACTACTCGCGGGGGACGCGATGGATGGAGCTTCAAGGGGATCAACTTGGATCATCCTATGACTTTTGATACGCTAGCAATGGATGGAAACCTCAAACATAAAGTTATTGAGGATCTTGACAGATTCGTCAAGGGAAAGAAATATTACAGGAAGATCGGTAAGGTATGGAAACGGGGCTATTTACTGTATGGCCCTCCTGGAACTGGGAAATCAAGCTTGATAGCAGCCATGGCCAACCATCTTAATTTTGACATCTACAGCTTGAACTTGTCTGCTGTCAGTTCTGATTCTTCCCTGGAGTCTTTGCTGCTTCACATGTCCAATCGTTCAATCCTCGTGGTTGAAGATATCGACTGTTCGGTTGAGCTACAGAATCGTCAAGCCAGGGATCGCCCATCAGATAATGACAAAACTCCCAGGAAGCCCCAGGTAGGAATTTTTTTTATTATTATTATCATTTCCTTTTCCGATTCCACATAAAAAGTATTTTTTCCAACTACTCAAGTCCAAGATATTGTTATTTATTTAATAAAATCTCTGAACATCAGTACTGTTAGACTTGAACACATTAGTTTGAACTGAAGCTATGTTTGATCTTGTCAGGAAAAGGTTGTCACACTCTCTGGACTTCTCAACGCCATTGATGGCCTACTGTCCTGCTGTGGAGATGAAAGGGTTATCGTTTTCACTACTAACTTCAAAGATCGAATCGATCCTGCCTTGCTGAGAGCGGGCCGGATGGACCTGCACATTAATCTTTCATATTGCACATTCTCCACCTTCAAGCAGCTTGCAGAAACTTACCTGGACATATGGAACCACGATCTTTTTCCTCGCATCGAAAAGCTAATCTCAGAAGTTCAAGTTAGCCCAGCTGAAGTTGCTGGTGAGCTAATGAAGATCAGAAATCCTAAAACCTGCCTCGACGGCCTCTGCGGGTTTCTGGAATGCAAAGTAAGTCCCTGACCTCATCAGTTTATGTTCATTACCGACAAATTAGTTTCATTATGTAGCAATATAATTGAATTTCTGACAAAATCCAGCAGAATCCTGCAAAGGGTAGAGAAATTATGTGCCTCTCATGCAACTTGGATCATTCACTGTTATTTTTTTGCTTCCTGTTTTGTTTTTTTATAAGAGAGAAGCAGCGAAATCATCAGCTCCTCCTGCTTCGGTACCTGAAAGTCTTGAGGATGCACCGGGTGGTGTGTAACCGGCCATGGTCACCATCAATGGAATATAACCCAGCAGCTATATTCTGTTGCGTGAAGGAATAAATTTTTAGTCAATAGGTCGATTTGAATGTTATGTGAACATTTTCAATAATCTTTTTTTTCTTTTTCCTGTCAGGAGGTCCAAGCTACCTCCAGTCAGTTGAAATATCATTCTTGCAGTTGGGGTCTTGGCAATTCCCTTACTCCGCCTCCGGATTCGAGTCCTGTTATGCATATTTATCATTCTCATAGTGTCTTATCTGTTTATTGGGTTTATAAAATATTCAGTGAATCTGAAAATTAGCTGTGGTATGCATAAGCTGACTCGAATATCTCGGTTATTGCTGTAATTTTCTAATTCATAATTATAATTATTGAATAATTTATTCTTCCATTATTATTACTACTTGAGACGGAATAATAACTTCCTGGACGCTTATAGATTTTTGCATCCTCGTTCAATACATTCCATCAAAATTTAATAGAAATCAATAATATTATTTAATTTTTTTATAAAAAAATATTTTACTAAATATTCAAATTAAGAGACAAATCTTATCCTAAATCTAATTTTCTAATTTTTTTTAATCAAATAATCCATCACACTTTTTCTTCTTCTATTTAACATAAATAAGAATATAATTATAACACCGGATCGATTCATTTTAAGGTCTCTTAAATTGTTTAAAAAATTATTTTAATTTATAAGTTGAGTTCCGTTTCATTTACTCTTTTTTTTTCATTTTCAATCAAATCCTAAATAAAAATATAATTTATGCTGTATTTTTTATTTAAAAAAAGTGGAGTTTAATTAAGAATTTAAAATAAATATGTAGCAAATATATAGAATATCTTAATTTTCACTGTATCGGCTATTAATTTTAATTTGGCATTCCAACATTTTCAATCGAAAAGTTCTACAAGAGCACATAAATAAAGAATGTTTTTCTTTTTCTATATATTTTCCTCGGCGAAGCTTCCTTTTTGTTTGTTTGTGTGTTGATATTTTATGATTTCAGCTTGAATATATAAATTAAAAAACATTAAATTATAGTTGTTTTTAAACCAAGATTAAAAAAACCTATGCTAGTTAAAAGATAGAAAGAACCTTGATTCTTTAAAATTTAAAACTCTCTGTGTGTAGTTAAAGAAAATGTTGCAAACCAGTGGTCATCGTAATTTTAACTATTTATTAGGTTGTTCATGTTAGATCTAGCATTTCATAGCATATAGATATTTATGTTCATGTCGAATTATCAAGAACGCATAACTGCATAAACTATAAAGCGAAAGCGTACCTGAATCCATATCCAGAAGTCGTTATCTAGAGTCGTACGGATGACTTTCCAGATTAACACGTTCATCTTAGAGAGCTCTTTGATTCTCTCTTTACCTTAGCCTTATTTTCTCTCATGAGAACGTGTAATCTGGAGACCATGACCATATATATAGACAACTAATTGTCTTTTGGCATTCCCACCCTTTGATATTTCTATTTTAGCCCATCACTAAAATAGGAATAACCATGTAATCTCTGCACATTAAAAGTCCACACCCTATTAGATACATCAAAACCCAATTGCCTAAAAAATACTTAACAAATCATTTTAATTAGACTTTACCTTATTTGACAGTCCATAAACACATAATTATTCTCATATAAGCCCAACGTTGGATTAATGATCCAACAGTTCAGTGTTACAAAAATTTAGAGCTTGTTGGATTAATTGAGATACGCGCATGCTCGTCAGGACACACACGAAAATTAAAAAAAAAACATTGCAAACAGACTCGGTCCTGTATTTGTTAAGTTTTTTTTTTTTTTAATGAGGTAACTTTCAACGACTTAAAGTGTTTCAATTAAAATTATGTAATGGAGGATGATAGCTTGATGCATGTTGATCTTCTCGTTGAAAAAAAAACTATTTAAAATGCTAACTAGAGCCACTAATAATTTGTGTAGAAATACATTCATTTAGACAGCATAATACGCTAGCATAAAGAAAAATTAAAATGGATTTCTTAACATTTTTTTTTACATTTCATTATATAATTTTAACATCTAGATTGGCCAAGCTAATTCGTAAACTAATTTAATATGAGTTAAGAAAATAAATTGAATTAACCTATTAAAGATTCAGGTTAACTTGTAACTCAATCAAAATTATATTAAAATATACTAATTGTTTTTACTAAAATAATATTATTTAATTTTTATTATAAAAAAATATCTTACTAAATATTCAAATTAAGAGACAAATCTTATCCTAAATCTAACTCAAATCAAGTTCTAAAACTTTTCTAATTATTTGAGAGAGGGGGGAAACAGCATAATTGCAGTGGTAGATGCTAGGATAAATAATCTAAAGGGGGGCAAAAATCCACGCTGGCAATCCTATATCCTGCTTATGTCTGTACCCGTTAGATCGAGTCGAACAAACGGTTATGACAAAAGCACCCGCTTGACGCGGATCAAACCATGGATAAAACATAATCCTACGGTCATTTCAGAAAGATGGAAGCCATGCTGGCAATCTCAGGCATCCTTACAGTCTCGTTAAAACACCCGTCAGATGATATCCATCCAGCGGTGGATATTAAACCACCAAATCACAAGCCTGCTCTATCGCCAAAACAACTGCCTTTTCTGAAGTGCCCCGCCTCGTATAAATACCCGGCCAACCCCTCGAGGCAAATTATCAATCAGAAAAGCTCTCACCCGCTTCTGTTCTCGGGGAATATATTCAAGTTTTGCCGGAAATTTTGCGAGGATGTCAGGAAGAGGAAAGGGAGGAAAGGGGCTGGGAAAGGGAGGTGCAAAGAGGCACAGGAAGGTGCTGAGAGATAACATTCAAGGAATCACAAAGCCAGCAATTAGAAGGCTAGCAAGAAGAGGAGGCGTGAAGAGAATTAGCGGGCTGATTTACGAAGAAACGAGAGGTGTTTTGAAGATCTTCCTTGAGAATGTGATTCGTGATGCCGTCACCTACACAGAGCATGCCAGGAGAAAGACCGTCACAGCTATGGATGTTGTCTACGCTCTGAAAAGGCAAGGGCGTACTTTGTATGGGTTTGGGGGTTAGGGTTTACTGGGTTTCCATTTTTTTTTGTATGGATTTTCTTAGCTTAGGAATCCAGGTCTTGTATGGTCTGGAATTGAAAAATTGGACCTGTAATTGAAAGAGTTGTAATTCTGATTCAGCTGTTGGCATTTGTGCCCTAAGTCGCTAGCTTCATTTAAATTCTTTGGACTTGATGCTACAAAGTACTCCGATAAGTGGTTTCTTGTTAGATTTGCGAAACTGGGCTACGACGGTTTATGAGATAGAATCATCAGTTTCTTTTTCTTATGAAAATGAATCGTCATTTTAATTGTAGTCAAGCTGTTTGATGTTTGGTGTGTGAAGGGTAGCGTTTTGATTGAAGAATCTAGCCTTTTTATTTTTTCCGTTACCTTGGTGAAGGACCACTGCCATTCTTAGAGAAATTGGCTCCAGTCCTGTTAAACAATGCATCGCTACTTCGGTGTCCGCACAATTAATCGGACCAATTAATTCTAAGATCACTTACTGTTTAAAAGCTTGTTTTAATTTATAAGTTCAGTTTCGTTTCATTTTCATTATTTTTCGATCAAGTCCTAGATAAAAATATAATTTATACGGTATAATTAATTAGGAATCTAAATTAAATATGTAGCAAATATTCAGACCATTTACATTTCAAAATTAGCAAATACTTCCCTCCCTCTCATTATAATAATTTGTTTAAGCTAAAAAAATAATTTAGATTTCCAATAATTTCATTTTCAAATTCTAAAATTCAGTCGATAACCTTCTTTAGTTGAGAGAGAATGTTTATTTTAAATAAAAATATAATTACCAGGATGTCTCACCAACGATTATTATATAAAATAATATAATGTTAGAATTGTATAAAGACTAATAAATATGTTTGCTGTTGTGATGTAGGATTATTTTTCTTTAAAATTTTTAATATTAATATATATTTAAATTATATAAAATATTTTTTATAATAAAACATAAGAACCGGAAATTACCGCAAGAAAGCAAAGCAAATAAAGAAAGAGTGACAAGAAACAACGTACCTAACTCACTTTCCATTTTTCCTTTTGTTTCCTGACCTTCTCCTCTCTTATACCTTCAACAATGCCTTGCTAGGCCAAACTCACTCCCTTACCAATCAAGCTGTACGCAGTCAATCTCTCCTAGAAGCAGCACCCCCGAAAAGAGGTCTCATTTTTCTCTTAATTTTCTACCCTTTCCTCTTATTTTTCACTGTCTTTTGTTTTTTACACATTTTGTATTGTACCCTCTCTGCTTTGTCTTTTAATTGTCTCTTATGCGTCTCATTTGATGCAAGAATACCCTTTTGTGATTCTGTCGTGTTTTGGGGTTTGATTTGTGAATCTTCATGCTCAATTGGGGTTTTGTTAATTAAGGTTCAGGTACTTTATTTTTTTGAGAATTCGAAGCGATTTAATGTATGTTGATTTGTTAACAATAAAAAGGCATGATCTTGCTGCTTAATATCCTTGTTATGAGCTTGAATTTGAATTGTTCTTCACAAAGCTTGGTGCTTGATAATCATCTTCAACGTGGTTGGTAGTTGGTACTAGAGTTTGTGGTTTATGATGTGTTTTTATGTGCTAAAAGCTGACGGGTTTCGTTTGTTGATTGGCATTAGGTTTATGCAATCTAAAATTTGATTTTTTTCTTTCTTGCAACTCAGGGAAGGTATGGCAGGAGAGGATGTCGACTTGTCAAGTTTGACGTTGCAGGTTGGAGAAACTCGGGAAATGTGGAAGCAGGAGATGGAAAGGCGACAGTCTCAAGTGGATGTGTTACAAGTGAAGCTTATGGAGGTGAAGGCTTGTGTACAAGGGTCGGAGGAACATGCAAAGGAGTTGGAGGTCCTTTGGCGAAGAGTGAAAACAACCTCGACATTGTTGACTTATTTAAAATCAAAAGCAAGAGTCTTTGCTGTTCCCGAGTTAGCACACACATCATGTGGAATAAAAGAATTAGAAGGAGTGGGACTTGTTGACAGGAATGGAATCCTAATTTCCAGTTGGTCCCGGGATGTTGATCTTTCTTCATTTGGCCCGGATGAAGAATCATGTATTATACTTAGAAAGCAACAAGGAAGCTATGATGAACAAGACGAAGCTTATATTGGTGAATTACTCAAGTCTGTGCAGATGGTATCAGATGTGATGGAAGGTCTTGTTAAAAGAGTTATAATGGCAGAATCTGAAACTGCACTGGAGAAAGATAAGGTAACTTTAGGTCAGGAAGAAATTAGAAGGAAAGCAATCCAACTTGAGAACATGTCTTTGAAATTAGAGGAGATGGAGCGGTTTGCTCTGGGTACAAATGGTATTTTGAGTGATTTGCTGAAGAGGGTTGAGGATTTGGTTGAAGAGACATCCAGGCAGAGGCAATGTGCTGCAGAAAATGAGCAAGAGCTTTGCCGAGTGAAAAGGGACTTCGATTCTCTAAAATCCTATGTTAGCAGTCTCATTAGTGTCAGAGAGACACTTCTTTCATCAGAGAGGCAATTTCAAACAATTGAGAGGCTTTTTGAACGGTCAGTGTACTTTGATTTTCCTGAAATA
Source organism: Salix arbutifolia (assembly GCA_025169955.1). NCBI lineage: Eukaryota > Viridiplantae > Streptophyta > Magnoliopsida > Malpighiales > Salicaceae > Salix > Salix arbutifolia. The sequence goes on from CM045908.1 coordinate 884,906, forward strand.
AGATAATAAGTTTCTCTACACATTTTCTTTATTAGCAAGTATAGTTCTAAGATTTTATGATAACTATAGTGTGAGATTTGAACCTGTATTCTACTAACAGTGTTGGGCATGGTGACATGGCCAACTTATACTGATATTTACCAGAACGGTTTGCTGACCATGCACTTTCATTAATCATTTGTGATCAATTTCAAAACCTTTTTCTGATTATGGTTTTGTAAATTCTTTATTGGATAACACAAATTGTTGGCTATTGGTGATGATTCTGGTTATTTAGAATTATTGTGATGTCTATGTGAGCTCATGCATCATTGATGATGTTATTAGGTTACTGATTTTACAATTTATTTTTCTGGGTTATTCTGGATTACGATTAGTAGTCAACCTAGTGCTTAATGCATATTGATTTCTAATTAATCACATTTCGAATAGCCAATGACTTGTATGTTTGGTGGTATTATCTGTGTTATCGCTTTGCTACATGGTCCAAGGGTTTCCAGTCTGTAAAAGTCTGCTTGAATTGTATGCTGACACTCTCAAATTTGTTTGCACTTGATTCATAGGAAGTTGGCAGGCTAGTTCTCTCCCTCTCTCAACATTAGTTTATCCCTTTTTTTGGTTTCTCCTTCATAGCTTTTCCGCTGGATTACCATATTTGTCTAGCATCTCATTTTGTTGTGAAACAGGCTAGTGGCAAAGACAACACAATTGGAGGGTGAGAAAATGCAGAAAGAGACTGAAGTTCAGAAACTCATGGAAGAGAATGTGAGGTTGAGCACCCTTCTTGATAAGAAAGAAGCTCAACTTCTGGGCATGAATGAGCAGTGCAAGTTAATGGCCCTGAACGCGTCAAATATTTGATTTGGTGGTGCTATCCCGCTACACTGGATGGCCGGGGTGAATGGTTGCTTCATTCAAGCTCAATGGTCTTGGAGATTGAGGGATTCTGTATTTCGGAGCATCTCAGACCCCTTTTCCAAAATGTAACATTCTAAAGAGCTCAGTGAACTCATTTTCTAGTACCATTCTTGTGCATTGTAAAATTGAAGCGATAAAAAATATTGATCATAGATGTGCTTTGTCCTGCTAATCAAATTGATGACAAGCTTTCCTTCTTTTCAGTAACCATCAGGGATTTTTCTTTTATTTTACGCTGGTCTTACAATCCTTTATTGTTTGACTCTTTCTAGTTACCACTAAACTTTTTGTTCCTCAGGTTGTTTCACTGCCAATAAAGTTGCTACCTCACCCAAGTTTGCAAGTGATAATGGTTTCAGGTTTCTGTTCTGTTTCCTTTCATTTTCCGAAAGCAGGAAGATGCGATGATATTGGTTTCCACCCAGGTAATTTCCCATGGCTCTTGTTGGTGGTGGTGCCCGTAGCGATGGCATGGTTTTGAGTTGTAATAATAGGAGATTATCACAAGTCATTGCTGTGATCTAGATTATTGTGTGTTTTGATCTCTGATGACTCGGAGAGTGCTGCTGGCCATGAAAATTATCACAATCTTTCCTAACCCCTTTATGATATTTTTTTATTAACGGTAGTGTCCAGATTAGCTTGCATGTATCTCGACTAATTTCACTTCACGGGTTCTGAAGTTAATAACCGTGTAAGTCTCTAATGATTATTATATTAGTAATTATAGAGCTCAAGACTGAGAATTTTATGTTATTTGATATAAAATATCTGAGTGCCAAGAAGCTGAGAGTAGTTTCTACAACCTCCAAATCATGGTGCTGGACCTTCGCTTATTAAAATAAGAATCCACAGTGTCGATTCGTAGCTTAAGAATCCTTTTGGAATAAAAAAAATGTTTATCTCACGAGACAGTTTTGTTTTATTTATTTATTTATTTTTAAAAAATCAAATTGGACTCAGTTTGAACTTCTTGTTATTTAAAACTGCTATATTTTTTAATTTTGGTATACTTTAATGATATGTTACTTTATTTTTCTCTTTCATCGAGTATTGTTATTAAACAAAAAAAAATAATTAATTCACATTTTTTAATAGAAATAAGTTATAAATATTATATTTTTTTAATTATGACATATTTTTATTATTTTTTCTAGAACTTGTGTTGTTATTTCTATGAATATTTGTGGGTCGTTGATTTTATTTTGTTTACAAGTGGTAGCCTATTGTTTTTTTAGTGCCTGTTTGGAAGTATGGTTGCAGTTATTTTTTAAAGTGATTTTCGTTCAAAAATATATTAATTTTTTTTTTTAAAAAAAATAATTATTTTTGACATCAACACTTCAATATGATCTAAAAACATCAAATTTTAATAATTTAAACTTAAAAATAAAAATTATTTTTTTTTAATTTTTTTTCAAAATATTTTTGAAAAGCACTCCCAAACAACCCTTAGTTGTAGCCCCATCAGTTCTTGGCATGGATGCTTGATAGATAGATCTAGTGATTCAAACACCAGCGAACGACATGTCAACATACGTTTGAGGGAGGGCAGAAAAAAAAAGTGGAAAAACTATATTTTAGACCCTTCATTTTACTGTAGTATCTACGGTTTAAAAACTCAAATCTACAATTTTAAAACATTTTAATAAGGCTCCAATTGTTAATTAATTAAAAAAATATATAAAAATATGTATTTTTGTAGAATATTACTAAAATGAAAAAAAAAATCCCGTCAACTTCTGCTGGCAGGAAGCCAGATGAAAATTAAATATAGGGCCTCGAGTGTAGAGCTCATCAATATTCAAGGACTAAAAGATAGCTGGTAAGACAATCCATCTCCTTTTTTTTCTTTTCAAGAACAAAAGCTTCATCCAGAACCCAAAAATATGATCGTGAGTAATCCTTAAACCCTAAGTCCTGCAAATTTCCATTTACAAAGTGGTAATAAAATGCCCCACGCAACAACTCCATCACCCTCGAAAACAAGCATTCAACTAGAAGATGTTGAGTCTGCTGCAAAACCTCAACGCATCAAACCCACTGATTACACCGACAACAACATAAACCAGGTAACTAACTCAACCATAACATAACAGCTTCCCACTTTCCATTTTTGAAATCCCATTTTTCTACAATCATTTGAAGTTTTATAGCTAATCATTCCCATATAAAGAAATGTACTACTTTTGCAATTGTCAAATCAAAGCAGTGTGTGTGCATGCACAATCACAGTCGGTAAAATTCAATTTTGATCACGGGCACAGTGATTTGTAAAAAATGGCTGCAGTTTGTGTATAGATTAATTTGATGTTGATGGACGGACCGTACATTGTTGTGAGGATTATAATATCTCTATATTTTGATTTAAATAAGCTTGTTAATTATTATTTTAATTTTAGTTAATCCAGGTGTATTAATTCTCAAGTTGTGATTTAGGTTGAAAACAAGAGACTTGAAGACGTTGAAATCAGTGTTCCGGTGGTATATGGAACTATGGCATTTTACCTTGGTAAAAAGGCCAGTGAGTAAGTTCCGTTCTTATGTTTGCTTAAACGGTAGATGGATATTTCTTTGGGTTTGAATTTCTTTTTTTTTATGAATTAGGTTACAGTCTCATAAATGGACAGTGTATGTACGCGGAGCGACGAATGAGGATCTTAGTGTAGTAATAAAGCAAGTCGTGTTTCAATTGCATCCTAGTTTTGATAACCCTATAAGAGTTGTTGAATCTCCACCGTTTGAGTTATCTGAATGCGGGTGGGGTGAATTTGAAATTTGTATCTCCATACTTTTCCACGATGATGTCTGCGATAAGCATGTGGACTTGTGAGTAGTTTAAGTTTTTAATTTGGTGATTTTACCTGACAAGGGAGGGAGATTATCTCGCTAATGGTGGTTTAATTTTTATTCATAAGGTTCCACTTATTGAAGTTGTATCCTGATGCTGAAAGTGGTCCACAGTCAGCCAAGAAACCTGTTGTCGTAGAAACTTATAATGAGATTGTCTTTCCTGACCCTTCAGAGAACTTTTTGGCTCGTGTGCTGAGTCATCCTGCTGTATATGTGCCACGACTTCCTGCTGGATTTAACTTGCCTGCTCCTGGTAAAATTCCATGCTTTGTAAACTTTATCAGCAGTGATTTCTATGTGGTTACATTTTAACATTTGGACTACCGCAGTTCCAAGCCCAAATATGAATGTGAAAGGGAAAGATGACACCAAAAACCATCCACTGAATCACTGGTTCATAAATTTTTCAGAGGCAGATGAGCTTTTGAAACTTGCATCTGCTCGTCAACGGGTTAGTCTTAGCTAATTAACTTTATCAAATGATTCATAATTGTTTACAGTCACTGTGTTGTTTTACCTGTAGTTGTGAATGTGCATGCTGTATAGTTGAAAAATCTGAGATGTTTATTTAAGAATTTTAGCTCTATATGTACATTTAGGGTGAGGGGGAGTTAGCCATGACTACCTGTCTCCTTGCTACTTTCTGTTATATGCTCTTTCTCGGTTGGACTTTAAAGGCTATAAGAAAATGCTGGACCCCTCTCCATCCCATAACACGTCCTTGAAAACAAAGGCAATATTGGGTCTGTATCATTTTCCAAACGGTTATTTGTTCAACTCGCTATAATTGAAGAAGAAATGGTCTCATAATTATGTTTATATATTATTGGTTTACTTTATAAGCTTTTCCTAATTGCTTATGCTACTGAGTTATTGGTGCTTCGTCTTGTATGCTTGTTTCCATTGTTTCATAGATAGACTGCTTCAGTGTTTAGAACTTGCCAGGATACCTTCTCTGATGGTATATGAAATATGATAGGTGCAAGCTCATATTCTTAAGCTGAGAAGACAGTTGAGCATGTTAGATGGACCACCTCAACCATCAAAACTAGCCTACGGTATGATTTCTGAATGTACATGATTGCAACACACTAACTTTGGCGTTTCACCGTCAAACTAGATGGTGGAAGACAAATCGCTAGTGGTAATTAGATGTAAAGAATGTGGACTAGCCCACATCTAGGGACTCTCTAGTTTAGTTTTCTAGTTTTCTTTACTAATTTTGGTAAAGACCAAAGTGTTATGGGTGAATGTTATTAACAATGCATGGCTTAGTATCTTGACAACCAGACAAGAGAAATTACTTGTGTAATTCTTGTGAAATTATGTTCTGATCTCAAGATTTGCAATAGCAAATGGTTAGAAGTTGCTTGATGTATGCATGTCCTCGAAAAAGATAGTTAAGTAGAAGGTATGTAATACTAGGCTGATTTTATGAGTTGGCAAATTCTCAAGCCTTCATAATTCATAGTGCTCTATAGTACTGATGAGAATTTTGTGATGCTTTCACAACAGTTTAATGCTAGATACCTATTATCTAGCTTTTGATCTAAGAATTATGTGAAATAGGGATTTTTTCTTGGTCTAAATTGAAAGAAATGATTCAACACTTAGGTATCAATCTTTTGAGAATATTTATCTGGTTTTGCAGAGTCTTGAGAATAGTTATGTGAAATAGGGATTTTTCTTGGTCAAAGTTGAAAAAAATGATTCACAATTTAAGTTTATCTGTTTGAGAATAGTTATGTGGTTTTTCAGTGTCTTGCATCCTGTTAGCTATAATTGCTCATAGTTGATAATGCCCCATGATCAATCCATCTGGTTTTGGTGGTTTTGTCAGCTCTAATAGGGATATTGGCCATTTTTATCTACCCATACAGTGACTAGTTAGTGCATAAAACTGATAGGGCTTGTTGTGCAAAACCTAAGCAAACCAAACAATAACTCGAAATAAAAGAGACATGAAATCTAGCATGGTCTGGCAAAGCTTACTGCAAAATATTTCCCTATCAAATATAGGGTTCACAATAACAAATGAACCACACGCAAACCCCTCACCACCCAAACCCCAATTACACCAAATAAATCACTCACAAGAAAAAAAATACCACAACACAAATTCTTTTGGTTTCCACCACACACCATCAATATTGGAGGCAAAAATAAACTAGTCATTACATACCCTATTTGTACTAGCAATAGGGGCCTTTGATAGGAAAAGGTATCCTTCTTTCATTAAAAAAACATACATCTCCAAACTTGCAATTTAGTTTCAACTCTTTTAAGTCGGTTTTCATCTTCTCAAAATGGTACTAATATGGCCTTTTCCATAACAAAAGCATTCTCAATTACTGTAATCCATTATAGGTCTAGAATTTGATAAAACAAACTACATAATAATTATAATCATTATCCTTCAATTGTTTAAGTTTAGTCTCTTTGAGTTGTTATAACATCCTTTAAGATGCTTTGCCAAAGAACAAAATTGTTTTTCCCATCAAACAATTCTACCTCAAATTTCACCACCAACTTGGTCCTCGCCATCTTCAATTGTTTTGCACAAGACTTCCATCAACCTCAAACCAGGCTATGTTACCAATTGTTGTGCAAACCCAAACAAACCAAATAATAACACATAAAAGGGACACAAAATATAATGTAATAATAGCACACCATAAAAGGGACACAAAATATAATGTGGTTCGGCAAAGCCTGCTCTACAAACCTCCACAATCAAATATAGGGTTTACAAGAACAAACTAACCACACATGAACACCTGATTGGCCCCAAAACCCAGCTACATCCTAGAAATCATTCACTAAAAAAATACCACATCACTAATTCTTTTTGGTTGCCACCACACACCATCAATATTGGAGGAACACATAAACTATAACTAAAATATATCAACACATTCCATTCTTGTTTAGGACACTACATCATGCAATTACCAAATCCAACCACCTCATCAATTTAAGCCCCAACTCAACAAGGTTAGCCTGTCAAATGATACGATAGAAAGTTGTTTTTGGATAATTTTCAGTGGAAAGTTGCAGATTTCTGAAGGTGTCGTAGGCAAATGGGATGATGCTTATTGAAAAGAGTTCTGAAGACAGGAGTAGCATGCTAACTTTCGAGGTCAAAAAAATTAAAATCAAAAGACAAGAGTAACATGACCTTCACATGGTAATCAATGGACAAGGATGCCAGTCACATAAAGAAAAATGTCCTCTGTTGATCACAATGATGGTTTCTGCCCTTGAGTAACTAGGATGGGCCATTCTCTAATTTGTATTTTTCGTGTGCCAACTTATTTTCGGTCACAAGAGGTTGGCAGCTTCTCTGTCTAACCCAACATTCAAATATCTTTCATTTTCCTTTTATATAAAGAAATTATGGAAACAGTAGCAGCTCTGGTTGATTTCAGAAGATTAATAAGTGTGCCTCTTAAATTAGTTTCTCGGCATGTGATGTTGGTGATGCTCTTAGCACAAATTTCTGTTTAGGGTATTGCTTGCCGTTGTTGGAATGTAGAAGAAAACAAAAGAGATGCAGTGAAAGCAGATAGAGTTAGGCTTCGCCTTTATGATGAACCTCAGAACATGGTAGAGTAACTGGTGTCATCCCAACAAAGTAGCGGTTTGGGAGGAATAAATGTCTGCTCGCTCCATCTCATATATGTGGCTGTGTGGCGTGTGCTTATTATTGGGGTTTTGAATTTGGCAGGACACGTGGCTAGTCCTAGAATTGTGAGAAATTTGTGGTACCTCTCAAGAGAGAGGGTCCATCATGCTAAACATGTCTAAAATTTGGCAGAATTTGGAAATCTGATAAACGACTTTGAATTCTCTTGGAAAGCTTGTCCATGTCCTGGAAAGGCACTTCTAGCAAAGAAATAAACTGGAAGCCTGCTAAAGAACGAGCGAGGTGATTCTATCCACCCTCGCCTTAACAAAAGAATCATCTAACAAAAAAGCTAACCTCTGTTCTTCATACAAGTGAAGTCATTTTCTCAGATGCTTTTGAGGAAACCAGTAAGGTTTCGAACTTCAAATATCCTTTTCAGTATAAATAGAAAAATTCTTCGAAATGGTTTTGGGATTTTGTATATGCAAGCATACGAAAATCTATAGTGGTGACTAGTTGTTCCAAACATCATGTTACACAAAGTGATGATATAATTCTAGCTAAAATATCTGACTTGGTGGGTCATCAGGTGATCCGCCGATCTAGGATCTTGCTCGATAAAGCCGGTCAGTAAAAAAATTTGTTGTTTTTTCTCTAAAATAAATAAATAAAAATGTTGGGTTGGCCTGCCTTCACCTTCAACAGGAGGCCTCAAAAAAGCCACTGTGGTTTACTGTTGAACTGGCAACAACACCTGGACACTGGGTGAAAGAACATTAATAGACAGGGTCGGGCAGCCGGCGTAATTCAAGCCCGGCCATGTTAAAAAGCTTGACACCATGAGATTCGAAATTGTGGAGAAGAATTCATCCCATGCCTGGTAGGAGTGCTCAAAAGAGATGGTAGATTCGCAGGCTTAATTCCTCTGTAAATGGCTCAGCAAAGAAAATTACCCCTAAGAGGCCAGCATGTCAAAGAAAGAAAAGGTTTTGCAATCTTCGAATAGCGTCTGAGGAGAGAAGACTTGGAAACCTTGGAGGGGAAGATGGTCCCATCATGTCCTTAGAAGAGGCTACAAGGTAGGGTAAACTCCAGTGGTTTGTATCATGTTTGTCAATTCCATTTAGGTTGGTGTTTTATTCTTTCAATTAGAATAGAATAGAATATTTTGATTTCGGAGTATTTCAACGTCTTGTTTCGATATTATACTGTTTATATATATGTATATATAATTAAATATATTAATAAAAAAATAGTTTAAATTCAAAAATAAAATTATTTAGAATTGTGCAATTTAATCTAAAAAAGACTTATAAAATGATTTTTCTAAACAAAATTATGAACATGTATAATATTACAAAAATGTCATCATCAATCTTGCAAAGATATTATATTTTTTTATTGTACTGAAATTTTAGCATAATATATATAAATATATGACTTGTAAAATTTCATTTTAATGTAACGATCAGATTAAAAGATATGATTGATATTATAAAATTATTTATTATTTAAAAAAATATATTATTTGGCTGAAATGGCACCAGAATTTGGCTAAAAAATCCAAAATTGACTGGAATTTAACTTGAAATAAAAATGATATCATTTTATTTTATTTTTTTAATTGATACAAAATATTTCATCTATTTCGATCAAAACAGAACGAGAGTTACATTATACTGCATGGCTTTTTTATACAGTATTCCAAAACTCCATCGGCCTGTTCTTCGCCCCCACATATCACATGGCATTGTTACAAACACAAACAGGAAACAACCATCTGTGCTTGTAATCTCTCCATAAATACCTCTCCTCCCCTTCAATCCTTCCCCACTACCCTCCACGCTTCTCCTGTTTAGCCCTTTTGTCCATCCTCACCACCTGACTTTCTTCTCATCACCCAAAAAGTTGCAGAGCACAAGATATCTAAACTCCCCAAATTAATGGCTATAAGAAAATCAAACAAGTCTCCTCAATCATCAGCTCTCAAGCAAATTGTCAAAAGATGCTCAAGTTTTGGAAAGAAAAATGGCTACGACCAAGACGGCCTGCCTGATGATGTACCAAGAGGCCATTTTGCAGTTTATGTAGGAGAGAGCAGAAGCAGATACATTATCCCAATATCATGGCTGGATCGTCCTGAGTTTCAAAGCTTGCTCCAGAGAGCTGAAGAGGAGTTTGGCTTTAAACATGGCATGGGCCTCACTATTCCTTGCGAAGAAGTAGTCTTTCAGTCTCTAACAGGGATGATAAGATAAAAGGAATTAAAATATTTGTCATCATCGCAAGATCTGTTGGGAAAATACTCCAAACAAGTTGCTTTTTGGCTTCTGTCAGAGTTATATTTAACCTCCAGCTGCTATAACCCTGACGAAGAGACATTATTTGACATAGTTAGGTGTCCATATTTGTTTTCATGTATGGAGTTTTTCCTTTCAGAGCAGTTTGTATGTTATGTTATAACTGTACTATAATGGAACCCTTCATGGTGGGGGCTAACCCTCTCTCTCTCTCTCTCTCTCTCTCTCTCTCTCTCATTTGTATGTTATGTTATAACTGTACTATAATGGAACCCTTCATGGTGGGGGCTAACCCTACCCCCCCCCCCCCCCACCCCCCCCCTCTCTCTCTCTCTCTCTCTCTCTCATCCTGTTGATTTATCTTCTGCTAGCTCCAAGTTAATTTCAGCTGCATTAACTTGGTTTCTTGATCACATGAAACAATTAAGCTTGCAATTAGAGCAGCTGAGACGTCTCGAATCTGCCATAAAATCACAGTTATCGAGCAGGGGGTGGGATTAATTGAGGCTTGCGCTTCCAATAGCATGGCATGAAAAACAAAACCCAGGAATTATTACCGTAAAACTCTCTCTGTGTTCACATCAATCATTGGAAGTTGACTATATATTACAGGGTGCCAAAGTGCAGTCCAATAGTCACTAGCAATTAGCCAGTAAGTGAAGAAGAAAACATAAAAGATTGATAGTTTTCTTTGTCTCTCTTTGACGAACGTGGATACGTACAGGATCGGTTCATTTGGACAATGGGGTCAAACGTAGCGAGCCAGCCCGGGAATTTACATGGGCTGATTTAAATAAATAAATAAATGAGAATTAAACCGGTTAAACTCGGATAATCGATCTGTCATTCTATGATTCATGACTCAACAAAATGGTTTGATTTTATTAAACAGATTCAAGACAACATTCTATTAACTTGGTAACAGAAAAAAATCAAAATAATAAGAACTTCGATGAACTACAATTATCCTATTCAATCCATTATTCACTTCATGAAGGTTTAATAACTTTGTTACGAGTATAGAATTTCTTCTTTTGCTGTCATGTTGCCATGCATGTTGTATCAGCTTATGACAAGTTGTCACTAGTGGTAGCGTTTATGATGCGATTGTGTACGTACATTATTTCTGCATGTATATATATTTACCATTAATTAAAAAAAAACTATGTAGAGATATGGTTTTGCATGTCATAAACACTTGAATTTCCGTAATTCCACACAACTATTTCTCCCAGATCAAATAGATTACGAAAATAAGGAAAATAAAAGAAAGAAGCTGTTTGTTCGAGGTAAAAAAACAGGGAGCTAATAATTGAAGACACCAGCCAGTGGATTGTTGTCGCTTTGATGACTTATTTGCTGTTGTTCTTATTTGACTTGAATTAGTTTCAATTTAATCGAAATAATAAAATAAAATAAAACATTTTGGAATGAATTGGTTGTGATGTCTATCTTAATTATGCATAAAATTGACGCACATGCATGTGGGACTCAGATGTTTTGCTTCTGCTGCTGCTTGTTCTGAGTCATTCCTAACTTCTTGTCTTCTTAAATCACTAGTATTTGTTTACCTAATCCACCTGGGACCTAAGCCTTTATCTTGTTTTTCATTGGTGGGCACGATATGAATAGGAGAATTTAGGCATTTCTGCTGAAAGTAATTGTCCTTAATTAGATTATCCAAGCAATTTCTATGGTCCTTGGCATGTAAATCACTCAAAAACAACAGCAAAAATGCTTGATGTGTTTAGGAATAATTTTGGTTGTCTATGCTCAAGAGGACTAGAAGAAAAGGATTAATAATAAACTAGGAGAAAAAGGATTAATAACATATTAGGGCCCATTTATTTTGCGTAAAATATTTTTTAATTCCCGTGTTTGTTTTCGTTGAAATATTTTATGGAAAAATGAATTGATGAAAAATATTTTATAATCAACCTTAAAACTTAGCTCATTTGTTGAGAAAATACTTTTAATTCATTAAATTTTGTAAAATATTTTACGAATAACAATCCATTTACAATATAATCCAATTATCTCATTCATCGTCTTCTCCTCGAGCACTACCATCTCTTTTCCCATCGCCACCTTCTATTTCGCACCATTACGATCATCTCATCTTCATCATCATCTCATCACCACCACCATCATCTTCTTTACCACTATCATTAAAAAATATTTTACAAAAAACTAATGAAACCTAAAATTATAAGTGGAATGAAGTGGCTAATGCAAGTGAAAACAAATTGATTAGCACTAGAAAAAAGTCATTATCTTTCACACCATTCTCTTTCAAAGGATATGATTGGATTGATATTCATAAGGGATAAATCAAAATTATATTGATGGGATCATAAAATATTCAAGTAACTTAGTAACAAGCTAATATGTTGGATAATCAGTCAATCTCTTAGAACTTCTAGATACTTAAGTGTTTTTTTAAAAAAGTAAAATGATAATTAATAAAGATAGACTGTAAAAATATATATTAATTTTAATTTACATTCTAAACTAATGATAGATCATATTCAATTGCTGTCATTAATATCATCGATCCAAAAGTTTTTGGCATTTTCAATGTTATATTGTTATCAATACCATTGATTTAAAAGTTTGTAGCATTTTTAATTAAAATTAATGGCCATTTGACTTTTTTCTTTGGAAATCTTTCAATTACAACTTTACAAATAGCAATTAACTTACCTAACCCATGACATGAATCTTGAACCAAGTCGTAATTGAAAGATTTGCAAAAACTAGTTGAAGCTGACCTGACATATAAACAAATAAACTGAGTATTTGTCGCTTAGGTCTTGCTTGCTTGAGTAAAGACAAGAAGACCTTCGAAAAGCAAGATTTTAACAAATAAAATCCCAACATGATTGAGAACAGAACAGCTGTTATCTTCAGCAGATTCATTCTATGATGTTGTGGTTATCTTTCAAGGTTGCTCTCTGCATTAGATTGGTTTGGCTTAAGTTCATGTAGAGAATATCCATGTTGGAAAGTGGGTAGGCTGGCTGACTATAGTTGTAGGACAAGCGTGTGGTTTATGTAACACACAAGTACTCCAAACTAACTCAGCATCTCGACAACTTGCCAAGAAAACTATCATAAATGTCTCCCAGAACTCGACCTAGGATATGGTCTTAGCTTGTTTCTAGTTCCTCGCTTGCTTGGCAACATTTATGCCATGCTGGGTTCACATTTTGTTCATATTTTTTAAATTTTTGTCTCGCATTTTATTTCATGCTGGATTCCTTCCTTGGCCTTCGTGTGAGGTGTATTGCAGCTGTACTCTTGGCTTCGAGCCAGTTCTTACATGACATTTTCGAGCTTCACCTCTAAGACCAACCGGCCATCGATAAATTTATTAGATTCATTTCTGACTTTCGATGTTTGAAAGAGTGAATTGTGCTTCCTCTTGTTCCTGGAAAATAAATGCTGGTTGTTGCGTTGTGATTTCTTGCATCGGTGCAGTAAAAGACACGATGCGATTGGACTTTTGTCTGTCCAGAGAATCTAAATCGGACAGACTGTGATTCGGAAATAGCAACTGGTTGGGTGGGTGGGAGCAGATTTAATGATCCCTGTTAGAAGAACACAACAAAAAAGAGGCACATCCTGAACAATATGACACAATTTACAGCAGTTGGCGTTACGAGGAAGAGCAGCTTTTGGCAGTGGGATTTCCTCCCCCACCAGGCAACAGCAGTTTAGTTGCTGAACAGTATGCAACATCAAAGTTGAGCAAAACAAAACTGCTGGAAAAAAAAATAATGGAGAAACGAGTGTTCTTTAACGGCTAGATAGACAGTTGTTGATTACTTTGTTAAGGGGATAGGGGTTCAGAGACCAGAGGCCAAAGTTCAAGGGCTAGAACGATACGAATCTGCATGCTAAAAACATTTCCTCCCAGTGAGAAATTAGAGTTCTATGGCATTTAGCTCACTCTCTATCAGAAAGAAATATAATCTGAAGGCTCCCTCTATGAAATAAACAAACATGAACACATCCATAGCTGGAAAAAAGGTAAGCAAATCACACAAAGATCTAAGACTCTGAGGACATGATTTGTCCAAATGCATATAGCAGTATTTCATATTCTCGCCAAATTCTCGACTTTTTTTATTTTGGTTTCTCAACTATCCAAATGTGAAGAATAAATGTGAAACAGTAAGACTTCAATCATGGGCATATAAGATAATTCCTATAGAACAACAGAATATGCCTAAAGCTATTTGGGAATGGAACATTGATGTTGTTTTAGTGAATCAAGAACAGAACATATGTAGAATTACCCTGTCTATTTGCCTGTGCCATCCACAGCTCTGGATTCTCTATGCCTTGGCATGAACCACCCCCGCAAAAAGAATGCAATAGTGCATGGAGTAAAGGAGCTTGTAAGCTGAAGCATAATGACTTGAAATCTACTCCAAAAGCCAGCTATACATCTCTTAGAACAGGCCAACCTTTTCTAAGAATGTCATTAATCTTTGCATCGATCTGCTTTTGAATGCCTGGAGGGCAGAGCTCTGCTGCATAGCCATTTAATTTTGCTGCCAAACTTGAATTCTCGAGGTCCACTTCAGGCAAGTTTCCCATCAGCTGACGAAGAAATGGACTTTGCTTGAGCTCAAATTTCTGCACATATCGAAACCTTTAAAGTTAATGAATCGGCACACTAGCTTTGATGGAATGTTTTTAAAAACAACACAAGAATTACAGAACAGAAGTTACAGTTAAGAATCAAATATGAGTGTCTTTCTAAATATATATCTATATATACTCTTGAATCATGATCACTGTCAGTTAAGGCCATAGCACATCTTCTCAGAGTAAACCAGAAAGAGGAGTTTTCTCAAGCTTGTGGCATATCTTCTGCCCTTGAAAACAGACATAGTGAAGCATTCTGCTTCTGCATCTAAAATCCCCAAAAGCATTACAAGTTCCCATGTAAGAGTTCTATGTACCCTTTTGAACTGCATGCTTAAGCACATTATACCAAGGTTATACGCTAACCATTAGCATATGCAATTTTATATTATTGATTAATTGCATCCTTCTATCATGCAGCAGGCAGAAATTCCTGCAGTAAGAAACAAATCCATGGCCACAAGTGTGACTCAGCACGACAACCATGAGACAAACCAACACTATATTGCTCATCCTGTGCTGACACTGTCCAAAAGTCTCGAAGTAAGCTCAAACTTTCCGCCAAAAATCTTTCGAGCATTTTCTAGAACTTGGACTACTGCTGTGTATATCTAAACTAACAAATGCTTCAAAACCATCAGGGAAACCCATGCATTTCAATATTAAAGTAATACAAAACCTGATGTTCTGGCTCCGCAGGATAAAATGTTCCAAGCTGTTGAATTTGAGTAACCACAACACTGCTCCTTGACTTCAATTGCTCTCTTTCTTTGCTAACACCCGCCAATCTACGCTCTTCGGTTCCATTAGTGAAAATAACAGACCTGCACATTTATATTCACAACAATTAACCGGTAAGGCAGTAACTAATCACATTAAAAAAGAAAATGCTGCCAGCAGTCATAACCTTTTACCTATATTGATTACCCACATCAGGACCTTGCCCGAACACTTGCCTTGAATCATGACTAGCCCAAAATACCTCCAATAGTTGAGTGTAACTAATCACCTTCGGGTCATACTCTACCTATATAGCACATTAACAAAAACCACATCAAACAAATCAGGAAAAAGCAAAATTTCTTGCATAAATCTGTTCCGTGCAAACCAAACTATCACATTCGGACCTATTATGCTATCCAATAATAACAATGCGCTCCACAACACCAACCAACTAAATGCTTTATATTACGCAGAATGAGACTATATAACAATTTTCACTTCACGTAAAATTAATCAAATATAACAAAAAAATACATAGTTCCAAATAGCCTAATATAGGGAATAACGAAAAAACATAAAATTAAATCTATGTAAACATTTTTCAAAACAATTGTACTACACAGAATTAAATCAAGTTCTAACAAAAACCCACAACTCTATTTGCCCAAATGAATGCATTTCAACAAGAAATCCTCTCATATATATATAACCGAACTGCATTAGTGTACACAGGCTGAGTTAATAGAAGCATTGTTTTCAGAAGAAATTGAATAAAAAAAACGAAACATGATCAAAAGCAGATTTCCAATATTTTTTAAAAAGACCTGTACGGACTCTGCATGATCACCTAAGCTTCTGTATACAGGGTTCAATTTGGATCCGCCACAATACCCGACAGTGGTCCGTAAAACACCATTCAAGCAACCAAACATGGCTTCAGATCTCCAAAAACAACCAAGAGCGAAAACTGCTATTTTCAATGGGTAATCGGGTGGCGGGTTTCTAATGGCGGTGGAGACACGATCCGGTATTCGAATGGAGAGAGATCTATTAGGCAGTGAGATCGTTAGTAAAAGAAGGGTTAGGAGATGGAGATGGAGATGGGTGGCTCTATTGCTCTCTGCAGAGGCCATTTTTGGCGGTTTGTCCCAGGTAGGAAGATGGTGTTTTCGGGTCGGTAAGATGGTTTTACTACCGCGTTCTTGATTTATTTTATTTTATTGCGTTGGATGTGGATGCGTGCACCCTTGGGTTTTGTTAGCTAACCATATGGGCTCGTTTTAAGCAATGTTTGGGCTTATTATGGAGCCGATCACCTGATTTATCACCTAAGAAATGTCGGCCTAAATGGCATATGGGCCTACCCTGCATTTCTAAGAAGTTGATCCAATCCTAAATCTAGCTGAATATTATTTTAAACTAAGTTTAGAGAGTTGACTCAATTAAACATGTTGAGTAAACTTGTTTCATTGTATATAAAGATAATAATATAATTACTATATTACCCCTGGATTCAATTTTTCAAGTGCTTAACTCGGGGGCTGATTCGTCATTTCAAAATGGTTTTTGTGTCCCTAAGGGTAGAGTAGTATTTTCATGCAAAAATAAAAGAAAAAACATTATTGATGCATTTTATTGATTTTAGTGGTCAAAATTATTATTTTGTCGCATCATTCAACCTATTTTTCCTCTATGCACAACACCTATAATTGTCGGACCTCTAATGCATCGTTTTCATCTTTGCTTTCTCTCTCCTATAAGTTTGTGCCCTGTTCCTTTAAGTTTTCATATCAACCCTTCAAGTTATTTTTCTTTTGATCTTGTCCCTTTTATCTCTTTTTATTTTATTTTAATTCATTTCTCAAAGATTGTTTTGTTTTCAATTGCATTCTCTTCTATTATTATTTTTTTCTATCGGATCTGGTCTTCATTTTTTTTATTTAAGATATATTTTTTAAAACAAAAACATTATAACCCCTTAGTTTCTTTATCCTTTTATATTTGATATTCGTTCTTTTCTTTTTACATGTTTTTTTTTCTAATGGCTAGTTTTTTAATTTTGTATTTTTTTTTAGTTTCATCATTTAATATTCGATCGCTTGATAATTGAAATTAGATTTTCAATTTCACAAATTGTGATTTTAAAATATTAACCTTGGTTTAGAAAATTCATTTGAGTTGATTAGTATGGGTTGAAACATTAAATTTTCCAGGTTTTTCATGCAATGACTTCCATACTCGTCCTCTTTTTAATTATTGTGAATTGATTATCTCCTTATCTATAGAAGTTATTGTTATTTATTTTTATTTTTTGCGAAGTTAAGTTATTATAATGCCTATAAATGCAAAACAACACCTAACTATGGTCTAAGGTTTTTTTCTTAAAAAATTACTTAAAAGGGATTAATTTTCATCTTAGAAGCAATTAATGTTGATAATAAGAAGAAGAAATTTCTTATTTCATCCACAATGCTAAATTGGTTGAAAAATAGACCTCAGTGATATTTTTTTTCTAATCTGCTTAGGATTATCAAAGTCTCTAACAGATATCTAATTTAGAATTGATGCTCCAAATTGCGAGCATCTAATTTTTATTATATAGTTAAATAAAATTTATTTCTAAAACCAAACTAAGTTCATGATTTGATTCACACGTGACCGAGGTAATCCAATATATCTTCTTAATACTTTAACAAAAAATAACCTTCTAGTTTTTTTACAAGTTTGATACATATTTTGTTGGTCGTCTAAGTTATCTAAGTTTTCTTTGAACCATAAAATCAATCAATTCATGTCATGCTAGCTTAGCTTTTATGTAATGTAATTAAAAACTTGCATTAAACAATAAACCAAATTAAAAAATCTCAAAATCTATCTCATATTATGCTAGCTTTAGCTTTTATATAATGTAGTTTAAAACTTCACTATATAAGAAGCCAAATAAAAAAAATTCAAGATTAATAAAAAAAATCCCATGATTAATAAAAAACCTCTCAAGATTTCTCTACATGTCCGAGTTTAATACCTTAAAATCTCCAAGCTATTAGTGTTATTTTATATTTTTTAAGTTTGGAAATAATTCATCGAGCGTGGCCACGCCAATGGAGTAGTGCTTATTAAATAAATTTTGAGCTCCACTGATCTCTGCTCTATTGAAACTTGATTAAATTCAATCCAATGAATCTCTATCTTTTTTTTAAGATTGAAAAATGTCGCGGGGATACAAAACAGATGAAGAACATCATCAGTTCCCCAGTTTCCGTGCCAACCTTCCAACAGATAACTTTCACGGAATCACTATACTACCATTGCCACCATAAAGCATCTCCCTTATCAAGATTGAACAATCACAAACCACGAGTAAAAACTCTAAATAACCTGGTTGAGTGAAACTCTGGCCAGATTTGGAATTCATCCATGCAAGGCAGAGATAATTGAAAATCCAACTTGGGCATAAATTCAAACAAAACGTTAAGCCTAGAGGTGTTTAAATAATTTAACACACTGAAAATAACACAAAACAACGAAGCAAAAAAAATCATTAAGCCTAGTCAGCCTTGGAGGCAGAGGCAGCAGCCTGTCCTCTAAGTCGACCGGTTCTCCTGGCAGCGATGAGACCAACCTTTTGACCAGGAGGAGCGTCGCGCCTGACTGTGCTAGCATGACCAATATGTTGATGGTTACCACCACCATGAGGATGCTCCACTGGATTCATAGCCACACCACGCACCTTAGGCCAGCAGTTCCTCTTAACTCTGAACTTGTGGTATGCGTTGCCAGCCTTCAGCATGGGCTTCTCTGTCCTTCCTCCACCCGCAACCTGTCCGATCATTCCACGGCAGCCACTTGGAACGATCTTCTTGGAACCAGATGGGAGCTTGATCCTTCAAGGGATAAGCACAGCATATAATTGGAAAAAACTATCTTACATACAGAGATGCAAATATGCAAAAAAGATAGACTGCGTCTAAAAAACAAAGTTGTAAGCTTTTATCTTTGTAAATCTGGGAGTACAATCAGTGAGTTCAATTTGGAAGGTTCACCAGGTCATGAAAAACAGCTTATAACCACATTTCCAAATCCTTGATAATTATAATCACTACACGGCGACTCACAGACCAATAACAATAAAAACATAACCTCCCAAGAAGTAGCACACACTAGCAGTTTAGCAAAGACAATATAAACAATTATATAGTTCATTTCAAAACGAAACAGAAACTACATGTCCATGGGGAAAAAACAACAAGAAGAATTCTATTGTCAACAACATTGCAACCATTTCCGCTTTTAACCACACAACTCAACCGAAGTTATAATCTTGCACAAAGAGCTTCTCGATTCATGACAGTAAAAATAACAAAAACCAACTTCAGACACCAACAATATTTATCATGAAACACTGTCAAAAACATCAACCCAAGCAATAAAACTACAAATGAAACGAACCCACAAGGTCATTTAAAAGTAAAGGATTTGGCAGTACCTGGTGGTATCATTATCAGGATTGTGACTGATAACAATAGCATAATCACCGGAAGCTCTAGCAAAAACACCACGGTCTCCAACATGATGTTCCACGTTGCAAACAACAGCACCTTCAGGAAGAGCTCTCAGAGGCAGGACATTCCCGACCATCAAGTTAGCCTTCTTTCCACAGTACACAAACTGTCCAGTATACATGCCCTCAGCAGCAACAAAAAGCTCCTTCTGCTTCTTGTACCTGAAGGGGTGTCTGAAAGTAACTCTAGCTAATGGAGCGCCTCGACCCGGGTCGTGGATGATTTCGGTCACGACACCTTTCAGATATCCATTTCTTTCACCGAAGTCCAGAGACCTGAACCTTGCTGGACCCTTGCGGTGGTGGGTGTGGGATTTGAAAACAGAGCCTGCTCCCTTACGTTGGGCACGAATTACACGACCCATTTGTGGTGGTTGTGTGTGAAGCAAGTACCTCTCTGGAAATAGAACAGGTGGAATAGCGTGAATATGAGAAGAATATAAAAGGATTACTGCAAATTAATGATAAATACATATAGTAGTATTCACTACAGGTCATAAAATGATCCGTATATTTATAATATAAAAATAATTCATATTGACAAATTAAATTCTTTAAATTAATTCTGGTTTAAAAATGGAGATTAATATTGATTAAGATCCAAGATTTTACTTTACAAAATCTAGAACAATAGTATGATTTCATCACGGGAGCGTGCGTAATTAGCTATTCTAATTTAATGTCATTGTATTTACAATAAAACCTCTGATTTTTACAAGGATAGAAACCATACGTACCCACAGATTATGTTTACAGCCAACAAAAGTAGGGAAAACATTGTCAGAAAAGTGGAAGCAAAGTAGGGGATTAAGATTTCAGCTTGTTTAATTTCAAATCATATGGAATTAGTGAAAATCTTCACAAATTAGCTGGTTAACATAGAAAATGAATCACGTAAAAATTAATAATCAACAGAAAAATTAAGAATACAAAGGAGACCATAAATAATCCCAGGTCCACAATCCCGCCAACAGTTGATATCAATTATAGCTACTAGAAGCGAAAACCCGGCCGAACCATAAAAGTACCGTAAAAACGACTAGGACTCCATTCGGCTACAAAAGGATTATCTCAAAATTTCAGCGCGGTTGTTTTATATCTGAAATTTGAATGAATGCAAGCATGTGCGCATGGAGTTCTGAGTTCAGACTACATCCAGTTGTTTTTTTCATGGACAATGATGGGGATCTAAAATCCTAAAAGAATATGTACTGTGGAGTTACTTGACAGACAACGCAGATGTTTACCTGAACGGTGTTGGCAAGAGCAAGCTGCCGGAGGGGAAAGAGCACGATGGTAGTGACAAGAGCAAGCCGCCGGCAAGGACAGGACCGGGTGGCAGAGAAGCCGCTAGAGAAAGGAGAGCAAAAGGTATTAGGGTTAGAAACCCTGAATGTTTTAAATATATATGTGTGTGCGTGCGAGATTGCGCGTGTGAAAATATTTTATATAATATTTTCAAGTACGAATATAAATAGAAAGGGATAAAGATAGATGCAGGATTTATAAAACTTGAAAAACCAAACTATTTGCTTCACAGATATTTTAAAAATGTTTAACATGTTTTATGAAAAAATTAATACATGAGTTATACCAAATGGGATAAATAGTACAAGTATCGTTTTGACTTTCAATGCGTTAAAATTTAACTCTTAAATATTTTAAATTTTTTCGTGGACAAAACATTACAATTCTAGGTAAGGGTATTTTAGGTTTTTTGTTGGATAAACATTGAACTATGAATGTGTCATCGGAAACGACAAAATCAAAGAGTTGGTGTTGGGGACACATCGTATTTTCATGCGCAAGTTATTATTTTTTTAAGAAAATCGGTTGGCACGTCTCATTGACGCGTCGACAATTGTCTTTTATTCATGCTTTTTTTACGGCACTTGCAACACCATTTGGTGGTTAAAAATGTTCATATGTTATCTCATCAAATGTGTTGTTGTGGCCTCTTCAATGTGGTGGTGCGTGTGTCAGTTAATTGTGGCCAAAGACGAGTCGATGATCAGTTGATCATTTTTTCTGTTTTCTCTCTCTTGCAGGTTAAACTACATATCATCCCTCTGTTTTTATGTTTTTTCCTTTCAGGCTTTTGATTTGTTTTTTTTCTTCTGGTTTTCTGCTATAGAAGTTTTGATTTGTTTCAATTGTGTCCTTTAATAAAAATTGTTGAGAAATGTCATTTTTCATTTGAGCCCTTATTCCTTTGATCTTCTGTTTGTTTTGAATTCGTTTAATTTTCTCGGTTCCTGTGTGTTGATTTGATTCAATTTTCTTCTTCAATTGAAATTGATTTTATATGTTATTTTTCATTTCGAACCTTAATCTTTTAATTTTTGTTTTCTATTTGATTTCTTTAATTTTTTTGGTCCCAACATTTTCATTTGTTTTAATTTTATTTTTCAATTAAAATTGACCATATATTGTGTTATTTATTTTGGCCCTTGTTATTTTAATTAATATATTTTTTAATTTTTTTGATTCTTCCATGGTAGTCACCATTTTTATTCATATTTATATAATTATACTCTTAGTTTTGGTTTTTTTTTTTGAGGTTTTTATTATTATTTCATTCTGCAATTTTAATTTATGTTAATAATCATTTTAAAATTGATATTTCTTTTTTCTCCCTCTTTTTTCCATTATTTTCACTTGTTCTTCAAATCAAGTGATTTTTTTTCTAATAATATTTATTTTTGTTTTGTCATTGTTTTTTTTGTTTGCTCTTTTATTAAAGTTTTTAGATCTTATGTTTTATTTTTCAAGAATATTTTATAGTTTTCATTGTTTATACAATAATAGTAATAATTTTAGTTATGATTCTTTTTCTTACTTGCTCTTATGTTAAAGCTTTTGGTTTTTTTTACTTCTATGCAATTTAATAATTTTTATTGTTTAAACAGTAATAATAATTTTAGTTGTTATAATCATGATAACAGTATAATATTACTAATGATAATGATAATAGCAATAATAATTCATAATAATTGTTGTGGAGCTTAAATTAACAATAACTAATAAAATAATATTAAAAAATTAAATAATAACAAAAATGATTATCATAATTATATTCATAATGCTAATAATTGTTTTATTCTTTTTTGATTTCTTAAATTTTCCCAGTCTTTTTTGGGAAAATCCCTGTTTTTTTTTTCATGTTTATGTATCTATACGTTTAATATTGATTTGTAATTTATATCATTTTATCTTTTATTGAAATTTTATTTTTATTCAATTTAATTCTTAAAATTTAATTTATACTGACAGTCATTTTATAATTGATATTTTTTCTTTTTTTTCTTTTTTTGATTATCATTTTTTATGTATCATTCAACTCATATGATTTTTTTATGCTAATAATATTTATTTTGGATTTCTCATTTATCTTGGTTGTTTTTATTTGCTTTTTTTGTTAAAGCTTTTTGGTTTTCTATTTTATTCATAGAGATTATTTTATGGTTTTTATGGTTTGCACAGTAATAATAATAATAATAATCTTAGTGATTATGTTTTTCATTTTTATAGATGAGAATTTGTTTTCATGCTTTTATTAAAGGATTTATTTTATATTATTAAGGAATAGTCATTTCAAGTAAAATCCTCGTTTTAAATAAAATGATTATATCAATGGGATATTAATTTTTTAAATAAAGATTTTAAGCTCATATTTTGTCATCTAAAAGGGAGGGACCACGATTGTGTTAAGAAACTATCTCACCTCAAAGCTTAAACTTTCAGGTGAGATGGTTCCTTAACGTGGTATTAGAGCCTTGTTAACCCAGCGGTCACGAGTTTGAATCTCACCACCCTCATTCTATTTGATAAAAATTAAGTTAAAGATAATGTGAGTTTGTGCAAGTTTCAAGTCCAAAAGACTTTCATTTAAGGAGGTGTGTAAGAGAATAATATAAATCATATTCTGAGACTTCACCTACAAGCTTGAGCGTTGTGATAATACTACTGTGATATTTTTATAAAAAACAAATTATTTAAAGTTGCATAAAATCATATATTATTTTAAAATACATCAATATTTTAACTGATTTTAAAATATTAAAAAAGTAACAAATAACAAAAAATATCTTTTTTTAAATTCAAAATTCTAGTATAAAAAATATATAGAAGATTTTCCAGCGTATATTTTTTGTAATCTTTCTTTCTCCAATTAATCCAAGGTAGCAAGAGATTTGTCTCTCTATGTGATGTAGCACCGATATCATGATAATTTTTTTAAAAAATAAAGAACAAATATATGATATATATATTTTTTTTAATAAAAAGTATGGTTCAAAAAGTTAATTTCTCTTAATATTACTGTCATCAAGAACCCTAACGGGTTAATAAAATTTTTAAGATAAAAATGATTACGCTAACTAAAAAAGATATATCTTTTTGCATTTTACATGGAAAGACTGCATTGATAATCTGGCTACAATATCTTATACTATGACACTAATAAATATTTATCTATAAACACTTACAATATGTATTGGAAATATTCAGCTATAAATATTTTCAACTTAATTATTAATAAATATTTTATAAAAAGGATGACAATATTGTTTTCAAGGTGATAGGAGTGCCGGACCCTGAATTTATTACCGTGGTAAATATTAATATTTAGGGTCCGGTGTTAGCGAACAAGTCCGTAAAATTTTAAATTAAAAGCAAAACATTTTTTCAATTTTTTATTTTTAATTTAATTTTCTGGGGGGCGAGATCCAACCCAGTCGTATAGCTGAGGCTAGATCCAGTCTTTCGCTCTTGCAATTGGCTAGAAATATCAGTATCTTTTAAAAGTCGGAAACAAAAATCGTCTGAAACCTCAATATCCAAACCAAAATTGGCTAGAAACCAAACCAAAATTGGCCAGAAACATCGCAGGAAGCGCTGAAATAACACAAAACAATGAAGCAACTGAAAATCATTAAGCCTAGTCGGCCTTGGAGGCAGAGGCAGCAGCCTGTCCTCTAAGACGACCGGTTCTCCTGGCAGCGATGAGACCAACCTTTTGACCAGGAGGAGCATCGCGCCTGACTGTGCTAGCATGACCAATATGTTGATGGTTACCACCACCATGAGGATGCTCCACTGGATTCATAGCCACACCACGCACCTTAGGCCAGCAGTTCCTCTTAACTCTGAACTTGTGGTACGCGTTGCCAGCCTTCAGCATGGGCTTCTCAGTCCTTCCTCCACCCGCAACTTGTCCGATCATTCCACGGCAGCCACTTGGAACGATCTTCTTGGAACCAGATGGGAGCTTGATCCTGCAAGGAATAATCACAGCATATAATTGGAAAAACTATCTTACATACAGATATGCAAATATGCAAAAAAGATAGACTACTTTCAAGGTGGTTTACGTCTTTGTCACTCAGCTTGTCAAATAAATAAAATCATAAAAATCAATCAGCAGTCCAGCACAATAACAAAAACATGACCCAGGCCACTGCAGAGAAATGAAACATGGGCTACCTGGAAATTCAAACCACCAGAAAACTTGACATGAGAGACATCACATGTGCATTAGTCCAATGATATAACAATTGAAAGCTAACAATCAAAATGCATTTTATTTTCAAATCAATTAGATGCTGGATGTAAGAAACAAGTTGTAAGCGTTCATCTTTGTAACTCTGAGTACAATCAATGAGTTCAATTTGGAAGAGGTTCTCCAGGGTCATGAAAAAAATGCTTATAGCCACATTTCCAAATCCTTATTAATTCTAATCACTACACGGCGACTCACAGACCAATAACAATAAAAACATAACCTTCCAAGAAGTAGCATACACTAGCAGTTTAGCAAAGACAATACAAACAATTACACGGTTTCATTTCAAAGCCAAACAGAAACTACATGTCCAGAGGAAAAAAAAAACAAGAATTCTATTGTCAGCAACATAGCCGAGCCCCAATTAGTCAAAACACAAAACCATTTCCACTCTAACCAGACAAGTCAACCCAAGTTATAATCTTTGCACAAAGAGCTTCTCGATTCATGACAGCAAAAATAACAAAAACCCACTTCAGACCCAAAAAATATTTATCATCAAACACGTCAAAAACATCAAACCCAGCAATAAAATCACAAATGAAACGAACCCACTGTCATTTAAAAAAACTAAAATATGGGATTCGGCAGTACCTGGTGGTATCATTATCAGGATTGTGACTGATAACAATAGCATAATCACCGGAAGCTCTAGCAAAAACACCACGGTCTCCAACATGATGTTCCACGTTGCAAACAACAGCACCTTCAGGAAGAGCTCTCAGAGGCAGGACATTCCCGACCATCAAGTTAGCCTTCTTTCCACAGTACACAAACTGTCCAGTATACATGCCCTCTGCAGCAACAAAAAGCTCCTTCTGCTTCTTGTACCTGAAGGGGTGTCTGAAAGTAACTCTAGCTAATGGAGCGCCTCGACCCGGGTCGTGGATGATTTCGGTCACGACACCTTTCAGATACCCATTTCTTTCACCGAAGTCCAGAGACCTGAACCTTGCCGGACCCTTGCGATGGTGGGTGTGGGATTTGAAAACAGAGCCTGCTCCCTTACGTTGGGCACGAATTACACGACCCATTCGTGGTGGTGGTGTGTGAGGTGAACGGCTGGAGAGTATGAGAGAGTAAAGAAATAAGGATGACGGCAAGGTAAGGAATAGATGTGTTAGGGTTTACAAATAGCTGCCACAGATTTGGTTTTGTGGATATGGAAGGAAAGCCCATACCTTTTTTTTTTTAATTTTAATGCAGTGGTTAAAATTAAATATAAAGAAAAATTATTTAATATAGGTATACACTCCTCTCCCACGTAAAAACTGGTTAGATGAGAGGAGAGAGCATAAATAATTTTCTATGAATATAAATAAAAAAGGGATAGAGATAAATATAGAATTTGAAAATCTTGAAAAACGTATCATTAGATTTACATGTATTTTAAAATTATTATATATATTTATTTTTTATATATATTTCTCAATGTTAAATGATATTCTCAAATCAAATTTAATCTATTTTTTCCAAACAAATTTAAAAGATCTGATTTGTACGAAAAACATGCATGATATTTTTTTAGTTTTTCTTATAATTGATTGTTAGTACGTTGTTTTATTTTTTACTTGAGTGTTTGTATTTTTTTTTAAATATATCCAATTAAATGTTTATAATTATAAAGGCTAACACGTATCTACTTTACTTTCTCTACATCCGTGGTAAGTTATACACTCTATTTGATATTTTATTTCAAAAATATTTTTTAAAATTAAATTTTTTATTTTAAATTAAATATTTTTAACATTTTTAAATAATTTTTATATATTAATATCAAAAATATTATTTTAAAAAATAAAAAAATATATCAATTGGATGCTTATAATTATAAAGGCTAACACTTATCTATCTTACTTTCTTTACATCCCTTGCAGGTTATAGTTGATAAATGAGATCTGATATATTTAGTTTTGTTTGAGAGTTTAATTGAGAATGTTTTTAAAAGTATTTTTTATTTGAAAATGTATTAAAATGATATTTTTTTTTCAATTTTTTTTTTAATATCAGCATATAAAAATAATCTAAAACTATCAAAAAAAATTTAATTTTATGTAAAAAATATTTTCAAAAAAATTAAAATGCAGTAGCAAACATGACTTAGTTCATAGATCAATATATCTATGTAGAGTTGTAGAAAAAGAAGAAAAAAAACAAAGCTTTGTTGTGAAGAAAATATTTATTCTATAAAAATGATTAATTATTTTATTTTTTAAAAGGCTAGAGCTTTTTACGGTACAAGTTGATTTGATTTAATTTAATTTTAATCGAAATAAATTATTATTTTTCCTGGTAAAATATGACCTCCACAAGGAAAAGAAGTCTACACTTGTTACCTTTTTCTAACTCAGAAGCATTCAACTGAAAACGTTTTGAAAGTTCAAGCACTTAAATAGGAAAATAAAATAAAAGAAGAGGCTCTTATTTAGAAATAAAGGGAAAGGTCATGTTAAAATATATTAGCCACTAACCCGCGTCTCATTGTGGCCGAAATCAAATTTTTTCAATGTAAAAAAAATATTAATTATATGAGATTTTTTTATTATAATACAAATTTGAAAAAAAAATCTTTGAAGAATTCTTGTGAAGTATAAGTTTATTATCAAATATATGAATTCTGAATCAATATAAATTTATTAGTTTAGTAAGTTTCAACAAAATCACCAATATAAAATTATCATCATCATTAAAAAAGCAAAAAAATTTGGATACCTAAATTATCGAATTCATTGTATTTGGATTAGTTCACTCTGTAATTTAATTTAAATTAAACACAACAAACAAAATATACATTGTGAAAACTCCTGCAATAATCAAATAAAAAAATGAATAGTTAATTTTTTATCTACAAAAAGAAAAAAAATATCATTGTAAATTCATCCTTACGTTACCATCATTATCATGATCATAACAATTAAAATTATTATTAATATTATTTTTCAGACAATTAAATTCATTAAATTGCCCCAAACAATAAAAAAAGCAAAATATTTTTACAAAAAAACAATCACTAAAATTATTATTATTATTATTGCTCAAACAATGAAATCATAAAATCATATGACTTGAAAACAAATAAAAAAATAGAAAACACACAAAAAAGAATAAAAGGAAAAAAGAAGAAATATTTATATTAAAATGGTCACTAATATAAATTAAAATTTCAGAAATAAACCAAATAAAAATAAAAACAAAACTAAAAGTATAGGTGCATAAATATGGGTAAAAAATAAATATTGTTCAAGAAGGACCAAAAAATAAAATGAATTAATATCAAATAAAAAATCCAAAGAATCATGGTTGAAATGAAAAATAAAATATATAATTAATTATAATTGAAGGATAAAATTGAAACAAATAAAAACCTTGGGGATGAAACAAACAAAGATATTTTTTTAAAAAATTGCAGTGTAATTTTATTAAAAAATTAAAAGAATAAGGACCAAAATGAAAAGTAGCATATATGATCAATTTCAATTGGAGGACAAAATTTAAACTTGCATACCAAAAACTTAAAGGAACAAAAAAAAAATAAAAAATCAAAAGAATTAAGAATTAACTGAAAACCAACATATATAATCAGATTCAATTGAAGGGCACAATTGAACAATATCAAAATTTCAATTAAAGAAATCAAAAATAAAAATGAAATCAAAAGATCATGGACTAAATTAAAACAATCACAAAACATGAATGACTTAAATGTAATTTTTGGCGGCATGAGAGAGGAAGGTAGAGAAAAAATAGTTCATCGGTAATTCACTGACCACCTTTGACCAACACATGTGCCCCGGGAGTGAGAGAACATGGCAGCGCACCAAGTGACAAGACGAAGAGGCGGTTTACATTTCCCTAAGATGCTGCACACGCCACCTGAATGGCGTGAGCTCGTGAAACATTAGGGGCGTGCCTGCCCGCGGCACCCGCCGTGTTTTAGAAAAAAAATGATAAATTGCCTATACAACCCTAAACCCAGTAATCATGAAAAAACCAAGTGTGAAATTACCACACTACCCCCGATTCCAACCTTTTTGTCTTTTTTTGGGGGTTATGTTCATATTTTTCCGTGCACAAATATGTGAAAAAATGAAATCACCCAATTGTTTCTTGTTCTTTTGTCAGCACCCAATGATAAAATAGTAATTTTATTATACAAAGAAATTGAAAATATCATACATATTTCATGAAAATGTCAAAAATATCTCCGGTTTAGGGGTTAAATATTTTTGGAATTGGGGGTAAAATAATAATTTTACTTTTTGAATCTAAAATAATGTGTCTATATACATGGTGAAAAGCCATATCTTTTAAGTAATTTGATAGGATCCACGTAAGCAATTGAATAGAAATAATTTGAAAGCTCACGCACTCACAAGAAAAACTTCATACACCGAATATGAAACAATCTTTATTTGAGAGGGTCAAATTAAATCAATCAATTTATTTTCGATGATTTTATTAAGTGTTCAATTGACATTATTTATTGGGCCATAATAAACTAGCCAGGAAAATTAAAAATAATAATAAAAACAAAAACATGGAAAGTTCTTTGAAACTGTATTTATAAGTAATTAAATCCAAATTGTTGTTGATCCTATTTTTTTTTCACTGGCCCATCCGCCTTAAAAAGACAAAATATTTGTGTTACAGATCAAAATAATAATATTTTTAGTTAGAAAGACAAACAATAATAATAATAATAATAATAATAATAATAAAATAGTTGTGTCTTATGTCTCTTGAGATATTAACTAAAATGTTAGCCAAGGATTTTCCCATTAGTTCACAGATGGATCAAAATTTGATTTATTATATTTTTTTAAAATTTGATTTTTTACGTGTTTTTGAATTATTATTATTTTTTGATGTAAAAAATAATATTTATTTATTTATTTTAAAATAAAAAAACATTTTAAAATACAATCTCTAACCCTCCCAATACCCTTTTATAACCTATTAAAATAAAATTAAAAAGAAGAAGAAGAAGAAGAAAGTAGTACATAAAACGACAGGAAACTGATAGCGGAGAAGAAGAAGAAAGTAGCAGATAAAACGAGAGGAAACTGATAGCGGAGTATTCATTCCATCAAGAACAAAGCAGGACAACACACATACAACAAAATCACTGCAAATCCTCGCAAACAAAGGATGATTTTTTAAGAACGCAACTACATTTGTATCTCAATCCACCTGCTAACCCATGGCATGAGCTGCCTTATTCCCAGTAATTCCACAAACAAGAACATTAACAAGCTGCCTGCAAGATATAAAAGACTCCATAGTATCCATATCCCATGCAAATGGAGGATTTTTAGAGATAGAAGGGGCTGAAACCATGGAGTTTTTGCTTTCTATGAATAAATATTTTCTATCCTCCTCGCGGCTTCTAGGATACGCTCTCTGTGTCCGAAAGCACTAACTCTCATGAACTCTTCACCTGCTGGACCAAAACCAGAACCTGGAACAGTTATTATATGAGTCCTCTCCAGAATCTCAGAAAATACATCCCAAGATTTTGAACCAGGAAAATGTACCCAGAGGTAGGGAGCATTTTTACCACCATATACTTTTAGACCAAGAGAATCAAAAGTGTTGCGCAGTATTTTTGCGTTCTCCTTGTAGTAGTCGGTAATGGAGCACACAGCTGCGAAACCCTCCGGGGAAAGACATGCCAGCCCACCAGCCTGGGCTATGCTTGAAGCTCCATTGAAGCAGGTGCATACAATGCGATTGAAGTCATTGATTACCGGAAAACCATCTGAGAAGGACAGTTCTTCAGGAACAACTGTCCAGCCAAGACGAACGCCTGTGAACCCTGCGAATTTAGAGAAAGATGAAACTTCGATCGCAACTTCTCTTGCCCCAGGAATTTCAAAGATCGACCGAGGAGAATCATCGGTGATATAGGCTGCGTAGGCAGAGTCAAAAATTATGATCGATCCATTCACCTTAGCAAACGTCACAAGCTGCTCCAACTGCCGTCGCGTGGCTGCATGTCCGGTGGGATTATTCGGAGAGCAAAAGAAAATTATATCAGATCGTGAAGTTTTGGCCAAGTCAGGAAAAAAACCAGTCCGGGGCACGCATTTCATGTACTCAATGTTCCCATACATCCGAGATTTGTCGTCGAAATCACCAGCCTGACCAATTATGACACTCGAATCTACGTAGGCTGGAAAGGATGGATCCTGCACGGCGATCGACACATTGGAGCCGAGTAGCAGCTGAAGGCGAGTAATATCACACTGCGAGCCATCTGACACAAAAACTTCTGTTTCCTTTATCTGAACATCTCTGTAAAACTTTTCTGCGATAGCTTTCCTCAAGGCTTTGTTGCCCTGCTCAGCTCCATAGCCTCCATAACCCTCCGCCGTCGAAAGTGAACGTGCATAGTTCGCCATGCTTGAAGCTATGATATCCGGCAGGGGCTCCGTCGTATCCCCGATTCCAAGGCTTATCAATTTTGCATCGGGATACTTCTCAACGTGTCGAGCCTCACGCATTGAGATCTCAGGAAACAAATAGCCACTACGTAACCTCTCCATGTTGACATTGCGGGCTACCCTTGTATTTCCCGCAATTATCTTCTTTTGGGTTTTCAGACTGGCCTGGATAATCCTAGGCCTCGTGAAATTTCTACAAAACATAGAATTTCCAGGTGAAGAATAGTAGTGCATTTTGGATTTGGATTTTTTCCTCAGCACCAACTCTTTTAAAGTTTTCTATTAGATGCGAAACAAGCAGATGCATGAATACCACCCTTGCACATCGAGAAATATATAGACGCATACCGCTGTCATTCAGCGCTGAAAAGTTCATCATAATCATGTCACCCCGACCTCAATTATTTTGAAGGTGTCATCAAGAAATTTCCAATTGTTAAAGATAATTTATATTATATTTTCAAACTTCATTATGAAGTTTTTGTGTTCAGTGGTTCTCTCATATAATATCACAATCTTATTAATTAAGCAGTCATATATTTGAATGCCACTACTTTTAATTTATTTAATAAAATTTAGTATAAAACAAATTAAATATAAACAAGTTTCTTTATTCAAGAAGATGTGTTAGGTTTATAATATAAATCACATCTTCAGAACTCATCGGAATAACTTAAGCTTTCCTGCCTTTAATTACTCCATAGTTGTATATTATCGTCATATAACTCGTCCATTAGTCCACCTAATTTCCCCCCTGTTTCCCTTTTCACACTTTCCATTTTTGTCATCATCTTGACTTGTGTAATGCACAGACAATTGACCAAGTTTCAGCTCTATTTTCTTTGATCATATAATCTTTTCAATAAGAACAAGAACACCAATTCCAGCTCAGACAAACTTTTCATATTCAAGTTTTCTACTTAACTTTTCATACAATGCAGCCTTTAGTCCTTTAGACTTGTAACAGAAGATCAGAAGATTCAACCTTGAACTTCACAGTCGTGGGAACAACTTGTTACCATTAGCAAGGGCAGTGGTATTAATTACGGCATCAAATAGCTGCTCGACCTATTTGAGAAAGTCCAACAAATAAACACTTAGATCATGCATGCAACAATCCCGTTCTAAGCCGCAGTTAATTTGTGTTCTTACAGTTAACATCTGTAGATTCGGTTTATGGTCCAGTTTATTACAATACAACCTCAACCGGTGGTGTCCGGGCCAGCTTGCGCATCACAACTAATTCCCGGATCCACTGAATATTTTACAAGTCCAATGATCATATAAGACATCGTAGTGATGACAGACGTGCAAAACAGGGTTCGAACCCGAGTAGCTGCAAAAACAAATACTGCACTGACCACGGGGCCAAGACCCTACTTGCAACTAGTGGATCTTTAGATTAGCTTGTTGGGTTCGAATCAATTATTTTATTCAAAACATTGCATCGTTGAGTCGGTCCCAGGTTCATCCGTGATTTACCAGGCCAACCGGTTAAAACAATATCTAAATTAAATAATCTAGAATGAAACTCAGAGGCTCTTGGAATCAAGTTCAATGACTTTGGAGGTGGGTTGGCTTACAGGAACAGCCAAGTTCCCAAGGGAATGGAGGATATACTTTATGATCGAGTCCACAGCTTTAGGGTATGCTCTTTATAAAATGGACCGGGCTTCTTAGTAACATATTTTATTTTTACTTCGATGATGGCCTCCTTGATAAATATATATTAAAATAATATTTTCTTAAGGAATAAAAGTTAAATGCAATACTGGGAGCCAGGGGTTTTGACGTGAAGATTTACTGAACTCATGTGTGAATTCATCCTAGGAGGCTGAATTGTGGACAAACAAGCTACCTTACCAAGTAAAATGAACTTTGATCTCCTCTGACTGTTTGATGGAACCCTAATGGAGAACGATGACTCATTCAAGCGAATTATCAACGAAATAAAAAAAAAAAAGGAAAAAAAAGCTTATGGACCCTCCTCCCTCCTTTTATTTTCGATTAGAAATAATCTAAAAGCATCTTCGCACCAAAATGTCCAGCAATCAAGCAAAAACAAATATTTATACTCCAAGCTATTATAAATTACTATACACAGAATCCTTACCCTAAACAAGTAAAACACATAAACATGCATTCAAACTATAAAATCCAACAAATAAACACTTAAACATGCATGCAACAATTACTTGAGAAAGTCAGGCGTCACAGAGTTAATACTGATGGCAATGTTTGCACTGTCATGGTCACAACTTTAGTTTTTTGACATGATATCAAAGTTTTGTTGATTTAGCGGTCATAAGTTTGAATCTCACCATCCTCATTTTATTTGATGAAAAACCAAGCGTAAGATAATGTAAGCCCGTGCAAGTTTCAAGCTTCAAAGGTTTTCTCTTGAGGAAGTGTGTTAAAGAATAATATAAATTATATTTTAGAATCTTAACTGACTGTCTGAGTTTTTAAATAAGATAATTACTTGAAGTTAAGCCGGCAAGAGACCTCTAGGAAATGGTTCTATACTGTACTCTCTAACAATACTGATGACCGGCGGGTTCAAAACTTCAAGTGCATCAGACCAACGAAATAAGTAGAAATTAAGACAGCACTTATAGCCTATAACCTATTTGACACGTGAAGAGGGTATTAATTTCCTCTGTCAGGCATTTCGTCAAACAAGTTGAAATCACGAAGAAAGATCAACGAGTCGAAACAGGCAAGTAAAACTACTTCCTTCAAGATATCTACCCCAAAATTCCAAAACTTTCAGAAGTTTCGCAGAACTTATGAGAGAAATTAACATTCACAAATTGAAAACACATATTAAAAAATCAATGTTCAAGTACCTTCGAAGCAATTAATCATAATATGCTAAAAAATGACTAAAAACTTAACAAAATGTATTCAAATCGAGCTAAAGCTTAAAAAGCACACTCACCCCGAAGAAAAGATGAGCACCCAGAAGCTGCAAACCAAACTCAGTGAAAATGACTCGTGCTGGTATGAAGATTGAAGAAACTGAGTTAGCATTACATATTTATATATATTCATTGGGCAATAAACTAAGTGAACACCTAACACCAACAGCTAATTAATAACATAACTTCAAGGTCAACAAACAAAATTAGTACTTAATTTTTACAAAATTCAAAGCTTCAGCACAAAGACCTCAAGCTTAAAACACAAATATTATTAGAACCTGACAAAATCTTTTATATGAACGTGGAAAAATGTGACGTCGGTGCAGACCCAGTACCAAAACTTCCATGCAGCGACGTGTTCTAGACTCTTACCTTTTGTAAAGGTTGAAAATTCTAAAACTGGAGATATATCCTTTTCTTGAATCCTTTAGTGGGGAGACAAAACCAGGGAAGTCAAGAAACATAACTTTAAATATGTTCTCCTCTGCGCAATAACAATTACTAATGCGATCGTCAAACTTGGAACTGGGAGCAAAAATCCAAAACAAAAACGACATGGAGACTAGAAGGAATCTAACCACCCGTGTTTACAATTTCCATGCAAGTGCTTATATATATATTGTAAGAAATGCTAGAAGTTGCAGAGGGAAGAAATTGCAGAGAACAAGGCTATTGCCTAGAGAAGTTGTTCTTCCCAATCTTTGGTTTATATTTCTTAATTGATTACAAGCAAAATGCAGACCTATTTATACACATTAGGTCTGCTCTACACGTACTAATTTACATGAGAAAGGCATTATATTCTGTCAACATTACACCAGCTGCACAGCAGGGTTAACAAAAAAGATGAAAAGGAAAGAATAACAGAAAGGGAAAACGTAGGACAAAATTACAGCTGCAAAAATTATGAACAACAAATTATCCCTTTTCTAACAACCTTTCATCATTCTCATTCTCATTCTTCAACATATATATATATATATATATATATATATATATATATATATATATGGTGGCTTGCAGATGCTTCAGGAATTGCAAATTAACCAAACAAAGCTTTTATACTCAACTTTTGTTGGCTTTGCTGGGGTTTTAACTAACTTGCTGAAATTGAAACATAATAAAGTTTAAGACTTCAAGTGACACCAGAGCGGTGCGGTTCTTAATATATATATTAATTATTTAGAAACACGAAGGCTAGAGTTCACCATGAACTTCTCCGGCAAATACATAGATAACTTGTGAATTTAGATTTTGGTCAGGTGGGTTTTTTTGTTTGTTTTGAATATGTTCATATTAAGCTCGTTAAACTTGGATTCATTGGATCCAGTCGACATAATCAAATCTTTAAGATATGAAGCAAGTTTAACTCCAATTATTTTATTAAATATTTTTCTTCTAAAACGACCTTTTATTTTAAAAACCAAAATAAAACTATTTTGAAGTTGATTTAGCTATTAGAGAATAATATAAATCATATTCTAGGGTCTTACCTATCACCTTAAATTTTTAGGTGAGATGGTTCCTTAACATGATACCAGAGCTTTATTGACTCAGCGATCACGAGTTCGAATCTCACCACCCTCATTCTATTTGATAAAAATCAAGTACAAGGTACAGTGGGTCTGTGTACAAGTTTCAAGTCCAAAAAGTTTTCACTTGAGGGTGTCTAATAGAGAATAATATAAATCATATTCTAGGATCCCACCTATCAACTCAAACTTTTAGATGAAATGATCACTTAACATTAGCAAATTAAAGAACCAATTTTTAATATAGAAATAATAACCATGGCTAACTTGAGTGTTTCAAAACGTAGGCCACGGCATCTATAAGAACCTGTTTGACAACAACCGTGTTTTGCTAAAATTTGATTATTTTTTTTAAAATCATTTTTTAAATGTTTTTATATTATTTTAATATATTAATGTTAAAAATAAATTTTAAAAAAATATTTAAATAATAATATACATTATATTTAAAGAATATTAACAAAGAACCTGATTGAGAATCGTCTAAAATATTTGAAATAAACTATTAAGATCTATAGGTTTGAAGCCTAATTGAAGATTAGTGGATTGATCAGGGATTTACTTAAAAATAAAAGTCTTTACACTTCATGAATTTACAAATAAAAAATAAGAATAAGAATCCAAGATTTATAAGGAAGAAATCATAAAATCCTAAAAAAAAAAGAAATAATAAGAAAAAATCATAAAAAATAACAAAATCACGATCCGAGGCAAGATTTTTAAAATCGAAAGATCTAATTATTGGAGTGACGATTTCATGTATATATTAAGAAAATGTCATCTAAAAGCTCCTCGAAAAAAATGAGCACAATTCAATGATCAAATCAAAGTCACAATCCTTTAAAGCTGTCACTCGAATTTAACTTGACACAACTACAATTTACGTAGCATCTGCTGTAATAAATTGGACGACCTTGTTCTTAATAATTAATAAAAACATTAGGATTGTTATGACTGTTTGAGTGATCCGAGGAGGTCAGTCCAATAAAAAGGTTTGTGTCTAGCTAATTTACAACAGACCGATAATCTGAGCCCTAGAATATAAATTACTCCAATAATCGGGTAATGAATTCAAGGCCCATAATCTCGATGCCTATACTGAAAACCCTCTCATGGGCTCGGTCCACGGTCCAATCGCAAAGCCCATATGACATGATGTCCAGATTTAACCGCCAGTCTCAAATTTTTGACTTGCCAAACGCGGCAAACAAGGCAGGCTAAAAAGAATTCCACTTTCACTCCCCCAAGAAAACCACGATCCCGCTCTCAGCGTCTCCACCAATAACATTCAGCTACTTAAATCCAACGTCCCAAAACCCAAATCCCATGCCTCACTCGGATCGCTACTTGATCCAACGGTGACCCGTCCACCTATCTCTCTATAAATCAGACCACAGATCATTTCTCTGTTTCCCAGATTTAAAAAAAACCAAGAAAATCCAGAACAAAAGAAGAGAAAAAAATGTCAGGGAGAGGTAAAGGAGGAAAGGGACTTGGAAAGGGAGGAGCCAAGAGGCATCGTAAGGTTCTCAGAGATAACATTCAGGGCATCACCAAGCCTGCAATTCGTCGACTGGCTAGGCGTGGCGGAGTGAAGCGTATCAGTGGGCTTATCTATGAAGAAACCAGAGGTGTCCTCAAGATCTTCTTGGAGAATGTGATTCGTGATGCTGTCACCTACACAGAGCATGCTCGCCGTAAGACGGTGACTGCAATGGATGTTGTATATGCTTTGAAGAGACAGGGCCGTACTTTGTATGGTTTTGGTGGTTGATTTAGGGTTTGATGTACTGGCCTGATTGGTTTATAGGTTTTTTAGAACTGGTTCGTGGATAGCTGAATCTCCTGCTAGCCAAGTGTTATGTATCTACGCGTCTCTCTTTTGATGCTTGAATTAATGACTCTTAATTTGTGTTACTGTTTCCCTTTTTTTTTTTTTAATGTTTCGCTTCAATCTTGCGATAGACTAGTCCGTCCAGCGTCTGCTTAATTTCTTGTTCAATCTGATACCATATTTTTCCAGTCACGACGATAACTCTGTACTGGCTACATTCAATTACAGTCCATGGTCCAGCCCAGGCCCAGGTCGGCATCCCAGACATTATCCTCGTAAGCCCAAGCCCATGTACCATCAATTAATACATATGCTCATTTTACATTAATCTTAGCCCAAAACGAAACCACTTGTAGGTATTTCATCAAATAATTTATGGGCAATAATTTATGTTCTAATTATCTCCTAGGTTTTTTTTTTAATAATCTCCAGTAATAATTATTGTTGTTTATCTTAAAATATTTCAAACTAGCTAATTAATTAGTAATTAGCGGTATTTTATTAAAGTTAATATAATTAACGTGCCCCAAAACACACCCCTTCCATCAGCCATCAGGGGAAAGCTAGAAGATAGCCTATGACATCACGGCCACAAGGCACTATAAACACGACGGATATAAAGAAAAAAACCCTACACAGGAGAGAAGGCACTGCTCTCTCACACGCAAAAATCACACTCTAAAAGAGCAGCAAAAATAGATTCAGATCGAAAGAGAAAGAAAGACTCGATCTCACAAGAAGATCGAAATCGAGCACAGCCATCCAAACCAAAGCACAAAGAAACCCACAAAGAGAGCGAAAAACACAAAAAGAGGCCTAAAATGGCATCATCGACATCAGGGACTCAAGTTCGAGCATCACACATCCTAATAAAACACGAGGGTTCAAGAAGGAAGGCATCATGGAAAGACCCAGATGGTCGTGTGATCAAAAACACGACAAGGGATAGTGCTGTTTCTCAACTCAAAGCAATTAGAGAGGATATTGTTTCTGGCAAGGCTAAGTTTGAGGATGTCGCTTCTAGAGTCTCTGACTGTAGCTCTGCTAAACGTGGCGGGGATCTCGGTTAGTTATTTTTCGTTTTTTTTTTTGTTGGGTTGCTTTACTTTTAGTTACTGAATGAATTGTAATCTGGAGACTTCAGCTTTTAGGGTTCTTCTGGTTAGATTAGGAAGATTAAAGTGGGGTTTAGTCATTGTGATTTGTTGTTGAAACTTGTGTGTGATGCTTGGAATTAGTGTTGGAACTGAACAGGGATGTTTCTTTGGTTTGTAGAGTGTGGTTTTAAGTTTGGAATATCTGTGTTGCTTGATGTGATATAAGATTTTTGCTTGTATTGGGCATGCATGAAATGGGTAGTGGTTATTTTCTTGGCCAGTTCTAGTTGGTGACTTTGATTTTACTCGTTGATTAAGTACGGAGAGGTTACAGGAATTTAGTGTCCAGAGGTGAAAATATTTGGTGGTGACGTAGTTATCGGGGCCAATTTATGCTATGTTATATGTGCAGTTGTATTTGGTAGTGATATTAGTTACTCGGGCCAATTCTGTGCTATACTGTTATTAAAGTGCTTAGCTCATTGCTTTTGAGGGTAGAAATGCTTGCTATTGCAAATCAAGTCTCTACACCACTGATGTAATAGGTGCTTCTTATGGATATTTTAAATGGCTGAGAGTTAAATACTGCTACAGCATCTATGGCATTGCTGTTGCATCAACACATTTGCGATAACTAGAGGTGAACTTGTAAATTCAATAAATGGGAACAAGAATTTCTTGGTAATAGAAGTCTTCAAATACAGTGATGCCTTTACAGTAAGAGTACACATCTAAGCTTGTTGTTTTTAGTTGCCTTTAAATTTTATTAAATGATGTATATTTTGGGAACACATGCACACCTCTTGATTTGTCATGTAGGTCACAGTTTTAGATTGATAGATTCTTGGTTTAGCCATGATTAGTTAGGTGTGAGTCGTGTGACCATGTTTTTGGAGCCACATTTCCCTTCTCTTTCCCGCCCCTAGGGCAGAACCAGAAGTTCATCTCTGTTGTGGTTAATTATGTGTTACCTTGTTCTTAGTAAACCGTTGCAGCATGTGAATTTTTTTAAAAAAGAAAATAAGAAGAGGGCTTTTGATAAATTATTAGAACCTAATCCATAAAAAACAATCCAGTTTAATTTTTTTTATACCAAAGAACAGCCTTAAATAAAAGACAGACACGGAATTCTACTAGATCATCAACATGTTACTCATCAACCATCTATTTTCTATCAAGTTCAAAGCTTCAACTCCACCCAGCTCAATTAAGCTTTTGTTCAGGTTTGTGGTTGCTAGGTAACCGCCAGTGTCCAAA
Organism: Salix arbutifolia; assembly: GCA_025169955.1. Taxonomy (NCBI): domain Eukaryota; kingdom Viridiplantae; phylum Streptophyta; class Magnoliopsida; order Malpighiales; family Salicaceae; genus Salix; species Salix arbutifolia. The sequence continues at coordinate 925,195 of CM045908.1, forward strand.
TGGATCTTAGGCCATCATATCAAATTTGTTGAAACCATCTTTGATCAAGTATTTGTGACCTTAGCAACATATGTGCGTGCATGTGCGATGAGAACAAAGTTGAGAGAGTTTTATACTTGCTCGGGAAGCTGCATAATCTTCAAAGATGTGATTGCAATGTGATCTTTGCAATATTCTTGCCTCCTGGCCTCTGTAAATATAATTGCTGATATTTTAGTTGCAACTTAGATTCTGTCTGTTTGGGTTATATACAGATTAATTCGCATCTTCTCATCATCAAATGTTAATATTTCTACAGGGCCCTTTGGTCGAGGCCAGATGCAGAAGCCTTTTGAAGAAACAACCTTCTCTCTCAAGGTTGGTGAGATAAGTGAGATAGTGGACACTGACAGTGGAGCTCACATCATCTTGAGGACTGGCTAATCATGCAGCAGGGAGATGGTGGCGAGCAATGATCAAATATGTACTTTGCAAACAGATTCAAGCATTTACAAGATTGGTTTTGCTTTCATTTAATCCCACAATGATCACTTGGTCATTCTTATCGTGTTGAATTGGTTTCTGACTCATTAATGCATCTTTCCCCGACACAGTCAGACTCGTGTTCTTGGGATTGTATTGCTTCTGAATGATTTCTGGTTGTGATTTGGGTCAAATGTTGCCGACTCTCTAATAATAGCTTCAATATAACTCTTCTCTATCCTATATTTCTTCGCCAGCAATCTGTTTTAGATGGCAGGATATCACTTTTCAACCAATCTTATATCTGACTAGTTGTTAGTTTATGCCCTAATCAGGTTTTATCAACAAGAAATTCATGAATAAATAGATTGCAGTGCTTACTATAAGCTCTGATATTATACATTGTCGATGGACTGATTGGCCTTCTGATGCTAAATCAGCATTTTCAACGAGTGTTATTCTGTTGATTATATCGTGCATGTTAATGAACTTCGTGGCCCTCTAGCGCTAAATTATCAATTCAGGGACTTTCTTGTCTGTAAAATTATATGGGCGCTGTTGATGCTTTTCTTTAAAGATTTTTTTTTAAAAACAATTGTAAATTGTAAATTAAAAGTTGACGTGTGATTAATAAAATAAATATTTTGGGGGGGGGGTTCTCACAGACCATATATTTTTAGTGTATATTTAGTATTATAATAGTTTCTACTTGGTTTTTTTTTTTAAAAATATTTTTAGTTATTTAAAAAATATCTAAAAAATACATTTTTAATCAAAATTATTTTATATGTCAAATAGTTAAAAAAAAACATGTTATTTTAAGGTTTATATAACCAACGTTTTATTTCAAAAAATTACATTTACAAATAACATAAAATTATATTAGGTAAGGTTGCACTTTCTAAATCCTAGCACGTAGTTGTCAAGACATGGACAGTTGGACACATACTTATAGGGGTGAGCAAACCGAACCGAAAAACCGATTTAACCGAGAAAACCGAAAATAAAAAACCGAAAAAACCGAACCGAAAAAAAAAACCGATTAAACCGATTACAAAATTTTAAAAAAATGTCCGGTTCGGTTCGGTATCGGTTTTGTACGGACAAAACCGATTGAACCGAACCGAACCGGTTTGGTTCGGTTTGAAGTATTACTATAAATAGAAACCGATGAAACCCTAAACTTATGAAAAGTCATCCGCCTCACAACTCTCGCCTCTCGCCTCTCTCCTCTCTCCTGTCGCCTCCCTCTCTTGGCTCTGTAACTAAACTCAGCACTTCTGAACAGGAATAGCTTTAACAAGCTTATAAATCCCAGAAATCAAAGCTTCACGGGCTTCATAAACTTGGTGTGCAACAGACACAAGTTGAGGGACTAACAAACCATTATCAGGAGGATTCTCCAACATTCTACAAGGTTGTAACTTTCTTGCTTCCCTTTCTTCTTTAGCTCTTTAATGAGCACTTTCATAGGTGTAACATACGGTTTTCTTTTTGACTTGTCTCTAACAGGTTTTGGTATGTCTTTGAATGATGGGTCATTTGTTTCTGTCCCATAGGGTAAGGGAATGGGTGTTTTTGTTGAGAAAAAATGGGTTAAGTTTGGTCTTTTCGAGAGTAGGTGTTATCTGGTTTCTCTCGCCTCTCGCTTCTCGGCCTGTCCCCTCCCTCTGCAACCAACCAACCAACAAAAGGTACGTACATTGAACCTCTGATTTATTTCTACATACATGAACATTGTGTTATCTGGTTAAAATGGTGTGTTGTTTTGTTATGTGGTTGATCTATTGGTTTTCGCTGAATTATGATGAAATAGTTTTGTATAGAAATTCTCAAGTGACACGTTAGGTGTTGTTGGTGTTGAATAGCATTGTTCCTTATATTTTGTAGCTGTTCTTTCTTCTGGTCTCTGTGGCATCTCTGTTTTTGCCATTCTTTTCTCTAAAATTTTTGTAATGACTTAAAAATGGTTCATTAACATCTGTGATTATATTATCGTTGTTGCAATTAAAAAATAACTATGATTTTATTGCAGATTTGGACGAGATTGCAAAGTTTCTGGGCATCTCTTCAATAATAGATACAGAAGTCATCCAAGTAAGTTGCTTAATTCTGCTTATGAAATAGCTACTTTCTAATCAATGATTACCTAACTACAGTTTTTATACATTTATCTTCTTAGTTAACTTCAATGAGTTTAAGTGCAGTTGAACATCCGTCTTAATTCTATCATATGCTTTGATTAGGAATACTTTGTAACTTGTGAACACTTCTTAATCCTATTATAAACATTGAAGATAATAAAGTATATGAGCAAGTCAAATTGGACTAGTTTGTTGGATGTTCCAATATCAAGTGAGTGCAATGTCAATGCCTTTGTGTTTCAACAAATCAGTATAATGTGACTATTATGATTATATGATTATCAACAAATCAGTATAATGTGACTAGACCATGCTGCAAATATTGTGGAATTATTATGATTATATGCTGCGAATATATTATGGAATTATTATGAATATATGTTGCGAATATATTGTGCATTCTTAAAATATATATTTGTTGTCAAAATTGGTTACATCATGGATCAATCCCGATCGATATTACAACCTTGATGAATGATTATGAAAAATATGAAAATCTTAAGGTTATTTTTCTTATACATTTGTATTTTTATTTTATTAAATAATAATCAACTTATTTGCAATCTAACATTTCTATTATTTTTTTTTGTAGATTTTGGTGGAAAGTTAAATCTAGCGACGGATGATAATTAGTTCAAAATCGACTGTATTTCTTGAAGTTTTTTATGTTAATGTTGCTTGTTTATTTTGAAGCCCTTTGAAGGCATTTTCTGTAATTTAAATTTAAATTTGTTCACTTGTGTAGTTTTAATTATTTCTCATCATGCTAAATTACACAAAACAAAAGTATTAGAAAGGTTAAAAAAAACCTTAATAAACACTATATTAACAATTTAATACATTAATATTTGTATTTGTTTCAAAAAAAATTTAAAAATACTTTGGGCTCTTGTACGAAAATAGTTTTTCAAGCCCATCAGAAAATTTATTAGAAAATCCATCAAAAAGCCCATCAGAAGGCCCATCAGATGGCCCAAAAACCTAATTCGGTTTTATGATTTTTTTAACCAAAAAAACCGGACCGGACCGAACCGAAAGTGGTCGGTTTTGAATAAATTCGGTTCGGTTTCGGTTTGCTTTTTTTTTAAAAAAAAAAAATCGGTTTGGTTACTTTTTTGACAAAAAACCGAACCGAACCGAAAATGCTCACCCCTACATACTTACCACCATATACAACGACAAAACATAGATTGGACGCATATTTTACATCCCACCACCTTTGAAAACTGACAGAAAAGAGGATTGAAAAATAAAAATAAAATTAACAAGGTCTTATAAATATAATATTCAAACTTTTTTTTATATATAAAAAATACAAGGTTATTTTAAAACTTTTTTTTTACCCTCAACCAATGTTATATATATATATATTCTAGTACTGTAATTTTTAATACTGTAATAATTTTTATTGTCGCGGTTTAATAAATTATATATTTTTTAAATTATTTTTAGTTGTTTAAAAAATAAAAATAAATAGAATTTTACAGGTAAAAAAGTATTAATAAATATGAAAATATTGTAAACTAAAACTAATAAATAATTTTTGAGCCAAGCCGATCGATCTCTGAACGGGTCTTACACTACACTTTGTAGATGTCATAAGTATAGCGGTGGATGTGAAAATTAATTGCGAAACCCAATCTGATTTGATTAATATATAAATAAAGGAAATTCCATTTGCTATTGCCAGGCCAATAGCTCATTTTCTTTTCTTGAAAAAAACCGATGCCCCTCACAACCACCCTTTCTTGCTCCCACAGTACACAACATCCGCAGCAAAATTTTTGATTTACAGGTTTACGTGTTCATAGCTCTGGTCCAAGTTAATGCAATGGGTCAAGTCCTCCCGGCAGTGATTTCCCCACTAAATCTCATTCTCTTCGCGACTTGGAGCTCCGGATCACCACTACCAGTCTGGAGCTGGAATGACATATCATGCTGGAAATGGCAATCGGAGCCATTTCGGCATCCCTTGGGAGTTTTAAAGTACATACAAGGCTTCTGAAACTTGGGTTTCAATTCTCTATTTTTCGAGTTTTGTATCGATTCTGGGTTTCGATAATGATTATAATAGTGATTTCCACCATGGAACAGGCTTCGATCCTTCATTTCTTTCTTTACTGTTCCATGCTCCTTTATGAGGTTCTTAATGTAGCTCACATCCTTCACAAGGTTAGTTTTCATACCTGCTTGAGGAACACTGATTGGTTGCTTAGGCTGCTTCACCAGAGTGGATTTCACCAAATCAAACATCGGGTTGGGATGGTTGTCTGTGAAATAAGATATCTGGGGTGTTTTTGATTCTGTAGGCACAATGCTTGGTGGAGGTTGCATTGAATTAGATTTGGGGAAAAAGTTCATAACAGGTGGCCTAGATGCTGAGGCTTTGACAGGATCTTGAATCGGCACAGGAATTGGTGAAGCAACTTCTAATCCAGTTGCTGGAACAGCATCCTGATGCACAGAAGTTCTACTTGTTGTCGTTTGTACCTGACTGAGTTGATGGTGCAGGCTTCCATTATACGCCATTGATGGAAAATGCACCGCAGGTTTTGGACTGGTTACGGGATTCTGACCCGTTGGCTTTGACCGGGGCAACTCCTCGCTGGGCAGGTGCTGCAAGATTACATTTGCAGGAGATTGTGCTGAGACCATAGCTGGTTTTGCACATAATGGGGACCTGGAACTAGAAACTGGCCTGGATGTAACAGGAGGTGTTTGATTGCCACTGACGAGTTTGTCAACCATTTTCGGGCCGCCAAAGAATTTAACAAGTAAATCAGTGTCAATACAGCCTCCCTGCTCCTTGCTTTTCATGATAGCTGTAACAGCAGCAGAAGCTGCTGTGATTGGATGAGTAACTGGATCAGGTAATCCTCCAAGTTCTGGTTTTTGACTTGCAGGTGGGTTTAGAGCAGTGGTGTTGCACTTTAAAGAGTCCAGGATTCCAGATGACAATAAAGCTGAAGGCAATGCCGGTGACAGGGAAGTTGTGGGTTTTTTTAGTGGTTCTGTCGAAGCAGCTGGCGTTTCTGCAGCTTCCTCTTCTTCAACAGGAATGAGAGGGATAATTGGAGTGAGGCCATCATCATAAATCTCCTCTTCTACGTCTAAAGAAACAGCAGGGCTACATGGAAAAGAATGTGAGGCCAAGTCAGTTGAAGATGATTTACAGAATCTTGGTTTGCAAATATAAGAAACTTCACCTGGGAGGAACAGAAGAAGGGCGTGGATAAACTGCTTCAAGAACTCTCATTTCCCTCAGTTTTTGAGCCTCTGACTCCTGGCTTTCTTCTCCAACCGTGACACGCCAGTCGTAATTCACAACAAACTGTTTTCAGACGAGAAAAGCCAGCAGTTGGGGTTAATAATTTAATCACATCACGATGTCACCCCATGGTGCACAACAAACAACATATTTATGCAAGTTAAAAGAAAAATAACTGAGAAAATCTGCTTACGTTGGGTGGGCACTTCCATTGAACCCTATGAATGCTGGATAATTCCTTTATATATGGATTCAAAAAACGAGTGCCTTGAAATCCAGGGGGAAGGTCATTCGAATCCTTACTGCTAGAAATTGGCAAAAGCCGCAACGCATTTTTCTGAAGATGATCTAGGACTTGTCCACCGACTTCTGAAGGGCAATCCTCGGATAGAAACAGCCTCACCTATTAAACATCAGAAACAAGTCCATAACAAGAAATTAATACCCAGTAACATTTAGAAACCTTATTTCGTTACATTAACATAAAGGGAATCATCTAGGGGCACTTAAAAAACTGAGAGCAAGATAAACTGCTTAAACATTACTAAGAAGACTGCAGACAGTTATCAACTCAGTCAGCGCAAGTAAAAACTAGGACACCGGGAAATTCTCAAACTGACTATGATATGACCTAGAAAAGAACACTGTGATAGTGAAAATCTAATTGTCAACAAAAGCATTATGGCAGTGTGAACAAGCAACATTCATACAAATCCGAACTAAATGAACCACCTCACAAAATTGAATTAGTTCATAAGATCCTGAATACACAGTACGAACCTGGATGCCTTTTCACCCCAATCAACTTCTGCTATTTTGACAAATGAGCACAATCAATTATGAAAACATAAACATACATGACTCGTGCATCGGACAATCAATTCCTGATTATATTGTTCGTAGTTCTGCTCTCATACTATAATTGAGAGATCTTCGATAAGAAATTAAATCTCCAGCAACTAATCCACTTATACAGTAAAAATATTTTAAAAAGGTTACACACCTCCAAATATTTCCAATGGTCCTATGAAGCATCTCAATAGTGCTTGCTAATGATCCACAAGAAAATTTAATTCAGATTCAAATGGCACAAATGAGCGAGCAATTTGTAGATCAAGGAAAGGACTTTAGTTGAGGACTTCAGACACAATCCCCAAATACATCGATAATAGATGCGAGGAACAATGTTTACACCTTCAGATGCAAAAGGTAGTCTTCATCTTCGCTTGCAACCTAAAATTATCGGTTTTATGGTACACTCTTCCCATGGACTACAAATTATCAGGACAGAAAGAGATTCTGATGCAACCATACAACACCAATGTCTACAAGGAGAAGTTTAGAACACCTGATTCTTACAGACTACACCACATTACAGGCATGAATTTGTATATTGGAAACGGCACTCCAAATGTGTTGATTATACTGAATTGACATTAATTTACAGGAAACACCAATCAAATCCATTTTGAAATCAAAACTAAAACCTTATCAAACATGCTGTGATGTATCACCAAGCAAAGTACACAAGCTTCCAACCAGATAATATAAAAAGAAGCAGAACTCAAGCATTCTCTTTTAACATTTGATCATGTTAAACTGACTGGATTATTTTCATCTTTTTGTACCAAAGTGCAATATAAGCATTAATTTAGGATGGATTAACAATCTGAGAGATCAAAAAAATAAATTCTTGTCTCATAGAACAATTATTTACCTGACATCTTTGTTTCTTCCTAATGAGTCAAGTGTGTTTTATGGCTAACAGGATTACTTCATTAACCATCTTCTCCTTTTCCAGTTCTTATGCATTTTGCTTTATTTCTTTTCAACAGAGTTCATATCTTTTATCATATGAAAAACTACAATTACAACCAATTTTTGCGATTCTGACATAAGATAGTGTACTTCAACTGAGTGCTTGAAGGGGATAAATCACCAAAGAACAGTTTCTCAAGCAAGTCCCATCCTTTAATGCTGCAATCAGAACCAGTACCCTTAATTCCTTCATGGGCTATATCATCAGATCCCCATTAAAACAGATCATTATCTTATCAGTTGATTAAGATAACACCATTGCACACATCCAGATTTAAATTTGGACTATTTGAGAAATGAAAAAAATAATAAAATAATTATAGATATACCTGACAAAGATTAAGAGCTGGTGCCCACGAAACCCTGCCTGATTTCCTCGATCGCTTCATATCACTAAATCTAAAATCGTTCTCTTAAAAAAAATATCAAATTTTATCAGCTATTTTTCGATTCAAGTAAAAGTAACTGAAACAGTTCAATCAGTTTTTTTTTCAGATTTCAAAAACAAACAGTACAATACGTCGAGATATTTTTGAGCAAACTCTCAAAAGATTTTCGCGAAGGAAGAAGATATATATATGCCAGACGGGTCTGTAAAAGGAAGCGGGAGAGGAGATGGGTACAAGTAATAATCAACTCGCCTGAGAGGACAACTCGGTGACTTAGAGCCTGTTTGGGTGAGGTTATTTGGAAAAACTGTTGCAGTAGTTTTTTAAAGTAATTTTTGTATCGAAATACATTAAAATAATAATTTTTTATTTTTAAAAAATTATTTTTGACATCAGAACATCAAAATAATCTAAAAACACCAAACTATATTCATTTAAAATGGATTTTTTTTTAAAATCTACAGCGCGGCGGGTAAAACGCCGCACCAGATAGCTTCTTAGGGGGTAGCATTTAATTTTTTTTTAAAAAAAAACAATTGTTTTTTTGCTTTAAATGAAAAAAATTAATATTTTTAATTATTATATTGTTAAAATAATTTTTTAATAATAAAAATAAATATTATTTTAATGTATTTCATATTAAAAACCACTCAGAATAACAAACTATCCTCTCCAACATACTTTTAGAATTTCTAAAATTACATTAAAAAATGTGCTTTAAAAATATAATTATTTTATTTAAATTAATATTTTTAATATAATTGATGTTGAAATATTTTTTTTAAATAATAAAAACAGTTTTTATTTTTAATTTTTTTAAAACAAAATATATTTTAAAAAATAATTGATTCTTTAATCTCAACCACTCACCAGCAAAAAGCCTTAATTTTCTCTTACTAAAAGTATAGCTATCCAGGGCAAGTTTTCGGTTACAAGGTGAATTGAGTTAGATTAATCTAATTATATTTATTTTTTAAAAAATAAAAATAATATTTTTATTAAAAAAAACTTAAGGCTGTTTTTTCCTCAGATTTACCAAGTTGTGGGCCAGCCAAATACTTAAACATATCATACCAGCCCATATTTTTATTTGTTAAAGAATAATATAAATCATATTATGGGACCTTATTTACAAGCTTGAGTTTTTAGGTGAGATGGTTCCTTAACATGGTATCAGAACCTTGTTGACCCAGCGGTCACGAGTTCGAATCTCACCACCCTCATTCTATTTGATAAAAACCAAGCACAGGGTGATGTGGACCTGTGCAAGTTTCAAGCCCAAAGAGCTTTCACTTGAGGGGGAGTGTGTTAGAGAATAATATAAATTATATTATAGGACCTCACTTACAAGCTTGAGCTTTTAGATGAGATGGTTACTTAACATTATTAAAATTCAGCTTGGTCACAGGATACTCTATACTGTTTATTTATATTTATTTATAATTGTCTTTTTTTGAAAGATTGGACAGCGCATATAAAGTTGGCAAGTGGTGATGAGGTGGTGGCTAGTAATTGGTCCACCATGTCTGCTCTTATCTCCTTTTGACTTTCCAAATATATTAATAATCGCCACGTATCTTTATTCCTGGCTGACTCCACACGTTGGAATTTTATTCTTGCCTTGTTAATACTCAATTAAACTAATTATAATAATAATAATAATAATAATAATAATAATAATAATAATAATCTTATGTGACCCCAACTTGACGCTGTGCTCTTGAGTTGAAAGTCATTAAAGTATATTTTGGAAAGTTAATTATAGTTTAATATTTTTTATTTATCAAAATTAATCAATTGTTATTTAGCTGGTTAGAATATGTTTTCACTACCTCTTTTTCCCTTTTATAATTCAAATAAAACCAGTTTATTTAGTTGGTTATAATTATAATCTGAATTATTTATTTTATTTATTTATTTTTATAAAACACCTAATGTTTTACTTGAAAAATAACGTATACCCATTACCCGCAGGGTAGAGTGGGCACTAGCCTTGTCAAATTTTAATCCTCATGAATTTATACCAAACAAGCAAACTAATCTCTATTTAAATTAAATTAAATTCTGATGATATGAATAAGCTACCGTTTCCAATTATTCTTCTTAAAACTTTCCTTTTTCTCCTAACATAACTCAAAATCAAAATCAGTTCACCATGGAAAAGGGTCAAAAGAATCAAAATTATATTTTGATAATATTTTTTTTACATCCTCAAAATACATGACATGGTGTCAAAAAATTTAAGATCTGCATTGCAGATATCAGATTTGAATCAGAGCATTCTTATTTTATAAGAGTTTTGAATAACTAAGATCTTACTCGTCTAATCTAAGCTTGTGAAGAGTACTTAAAAAAAGAGATAGATTTTCCTTAAACAAGTTCGTGATTGGAGGCCTAATTGTGATTTCCAACTTGGACGGTTCATTTCCGAGAACTTTCTTAGACTGAAAAAATCACGCTAGACCATTAGAAATCCAATCCCGGAGCCAAGAAATTTAACTTCAGGCGCTGCTGTGGCCGAGTTCTTGATTGGATTTGATGCTAAAGCAACAATGAATTAAACCCTTTTTTTTCATCCTTACAATTTATGTTGGCATTATTTTATGTGTTATGATTTGTTTCACCTTTACATAATCTCACATGGACGATATGTCGAAGATTATTTTGATATTAAATTAAATATAACTATTATGAAACAAAATCTTACATCTTGTTTTGAAATATGGGTAATGTTATTTTTTAAAATGTTTTTTTATTAAAAAAATATAGTAAAATAATATTTTTTTATTTTTTTCAAAATTATTTTTAACATAATTTTTTTAATTTAAAATAAAAATAAAAATAGTTATTTTAATTTTTTTTCGAAAATATCTTTTAAATGCAGTGACAAACACCCTTTGACAAAAATGAAAGAGCAAGGTGTTTTTTTTTCTTTGTTCCGTTTCGTTTTGCACTTTGATCCCTATAGTTTTTGAAGTTTTCATTTGGGCATCGTACTTAACTTCGTTCACATTCTAATCGATAGAAAATGCAGTCGAAAAGGAAGGGAAGGGGAGATAGAAACTTCGGCCTTCCCCATTCCAAATATTGATTTTTATGTTAATTAAACCTCCTAGTAAATGCAGATTGGGATTTGAAAATCTTGTTATTATTTTATTTAATTTTAAATGATTAGCCATATTAAGGTGTGTTTTGCTGGGAATTTATTTTAATTAACCTCATATTTTATTGTTTTATTCTCATTTTAAACTTTGGTTTTCCTTTCAAATCTAGAATTAAGTTCATCTTATCAAGATATATTCAAGTTTTATAGTTTTTTTTTTAAAATCTCTGTTTAAAAACACATTTAAACAAATGCGATATTATTGAAATCTCAAGAAACATGTTGTAAACATTTTAAGGACAAATAATTCATTCTTAACAGCAATAAAAATCTCAAATGATTTTAATTACAGCATCCATGCTAATTAAATAATAAACTATTTCAAATTCACCTTCAAATAAATAGAAAAGAATCTGAAAGAATCATTTCAATGATTTACGATCTGTCTTCCTCCACCCTGACAACCCCTCCCCCCTGCACGGTCCTTATTTTGAAAGGCTCAAGCTTACGTGACAATTTTTCAATCGTTGATCCTTCAGCACTGCGCTGTGAGCTTGAATCCACCTTCAAATCTCTTAACACGTTTCTAGGAACATCAAATTTATCTAAATTCACCTGGTTTTTTATGCTTTGAGGGAGTTTTTCGTATAATTCCAAGATGGCTCCCCAGTGTTCCTCCCGTGTTTCCTTTTCACCATCCCCCATTGTGGTTGCAGGTGCATGTTGGTCTGCTGATCTCTCATTAGGACCATAAGTATGTCGTCCCATATTGTCTGAAATCACAGTGATTGGGTTTTGAGGCTGAGATGACTCCTGATAGAAGCTGTTAACGGGTCTTGTTTGCTGAGGAAAATCAATCGTCTTGTATGGTGTGATTGGAAGGTATTGGGATGGCCCTGCTAGCAAATATATATTGTATGGTGAGTGGGTCTGGTTCCAAGTAGGCATTTCAAAGGTCATAGGTTCTTACCATTGAAACAGAGAAATGATCAACCAAGAAGAAATGGTCAAGTTCAAACAGTTCAGTAATGGAATCTACCAGAAAGATCAAGCTGAATGGTAGCAAATGTTAAGTAACAATCTTACTTAAAAGTTTAAGCTGTTAGATAAAATGATTTTGTGATATGGTATTAGAACCTTGTTGACCCAATGGTTACGTGTTCGAATCTCACCACTCATTCTATTTGATAAAAATCAAGCACAAATGATGTTGGTCTGTGCAAGTTTTAAACCTAAAATACTTTCACTTGAGGATGTGTGTTAGAAAATAATATAAATCATATTGTGGGGCCTTACCTAACAGCTTAAGCTTTTAGGTAAGATGATTAAGTTTTTATGTGAGATGGTTCCTTAATATTGTATTAGAGCCTTGTTGACCTAATAGTCACGAATTCGAATCTCATCACCCTCATTTTACTTGATAAAAATAAAGCACAAAGTATTGTAGGCCCGTGCAAGTTTTTAGTCCCAAAAGTTTTCATTTAAGATGGTGTATTAAAAAATAATATAAATCATATTTTGAAATCTCACCTAATAATTTAAATTTTTAGATAAAATATTTCATTAACAGTAATTACATGAATTTGCATTAACACCTTCCATGCAGAAAGCACACGACAAACAACGATGAATTTCAAAACCTTGAGTTGTACTTGGAACGGGGATCAAGTTTTAACAACTCAAGGGTAAGAAGAAGATTTCGTACAAAAATGAGGAATTTAACTGGTGATTTTGCCTACGTTAATTCATGATATTTCTTTAGAAAGTCTTTGACTCCGTCCGAGATATATTTGACTTTTCTTCTCCATGCAAGTGGCACGGGCTTTCAAAAGAAATTCGTTGGATGGCGGTAGAAGCTTGAAGAGTCAATGAACTTGATTCAAGACCTCATGCCTACCACGTAACTTATAATAGATTAAAACTAACTCTTATTTATTCATATCGATGGATCTCATCGAGACCATTTACCTGCCACGTACGGTCAACACCAATTATTTACAAAAAAAAAATGTTGCTTGTGTTGATGAGAAAAGTAAGAAGTTGTTTGGAGCGGCGTTTCACCTGCCGCGCCATAGTTTTTTATTTTTTTTATTTTAAATAAATATATTTTGATGTTTTTAGATTATTTTGATGTGATGATGTCAAAAATAATTTTTAAAAAATAAAAAAAATATCATTTTGATATATTTCGGCACGAAAAGTACTTTGAAAAGCTACCACAACCGCTTTTCCAAACAGTCCCAAACAGGCTCTAATACCATTTAACTTAGGAGTAGATTTTTCGTTATTATTTAATTAGCAACAACAAATTCGTTATTATTAACAGCAATGGATACATCTGTTGCAGATAAATTAGCACTTACAAATTTATATTTGATATTGTTCGTTGCAAATTCTGTTGTTAATGACGGGGTAATTGCTAATTGCCTTATTTTTTAATAGTGTCTCTCCGGTTTGAATTTATGTTAATGTTATTAAACTCATTTCAGTACATGACTTGCTCAAGTTCTATTTTATAAATTAAATGGTTTGTTTTTTTAAAAAAGAGAGAGGTTAGAACTGGTTGATTGGTCCCGAATTGATCTAGATTGATTCTTTTAAAAACCCGGTCCAATGTGGTTTTATGAACTACCCTTGAACGTTTGGCCTTGAACGTTCGGTGGTGTGGTGGAGCCCTCTTGACCATTAACCTTTCGGTGAAATAATTGGAATAAACAAGAGATCGAAGAAGAAGAAAAGCAAAAAACTTTACAATGTATCAATTATAATCTTAATTGTAAGTGCCATAAATAGTGTAGAAGGTTTGAGCGACTGTAAGGATTAGGATAATCAAGGCAGCCAGTGCTGATACAAAAGACCAGGGAGTTCTAAAGTAAGTATACTTGAAGCTTGCCCATTGCAGATGCCTTCTGTTCTTGTAATATCGGTGAACATCGGAGAAGAGCTCGGACAAATAACACCTTCCGATGTCAAAAGCTACTTCTTTGCCCGAATCATTGATCAATCTTGCAATTTCTGAATCAGTGCCAAAGTAATTCTCGATAATATTGCAGTCACATAGATACTCTACGTCTTTAAAATTGTTGACCAGACAGTCCAGAAGAGTTGCATACGTTGTGAAATGCATGGAAGAACCACTGTGAAACTGCTCGAATGCTACACTGTTCAGCAAAAAAGAACTCATGGTATCATCGATGGTTATGGTCGGCATTTCTATCACCCCGTTCTTGAATTTCACCACCAAGAAACTGTCCGCGGGATTCCCTCGACGGAGCTTGATTCCGGCACGGCGAAGTTTGGATATTGATTCAATCATAGGAGCTGATGGGTCCACATGGAGTGGCTGGCCTTGCTCGGAATCTATGAAACTTGAACGAACTAGATCGAGTAGATGTTTGGCTTTGCGATTATCATTCCGGGCAATAATATTGGCCGGGCTTTGTAGCCCATGATTGAAGAAATCCAAAGCAAGCTTGCTCAGAGAAGGGCCAGATTCTTCTCCGGGCATTCTTGTTATCTCATATAAACACTCAAGAACAAACAAGGGAATCTGGTTCTCGAGTCTAAGTAAATCCCTGTAAAAAAACGGCATGATCCATGCCGTAGTAACAATGGGGTCATCGACCTCAAATCTAACAACATTTCCAACTTTACGAAACAATTCTACGATAAAAACGCCATCAAGAACCATCATTTCAACAAATTCACAAGTGTCAAGGTGGATGATTTGCGAGTAACACTCTCTTGCCTTCATTTCTAGCGGCTGTATTGCCTTCAGCAGGACTTCTAAGTCCAGACCGTTGTTCTGTGTCCTAGAGAGCATGCCCCCTAAATACACCCACTTGTGCTCCTCAATCATCCTAAGATGTGGCTCGCCGTGATGATAAGGTCCTACTGAAACTATATGAGGTTGGTAGGACTTACCGTTGATATCGATGAATCTTTGGGGGACTTTAAAAATGCAACACGAACTGTTCGCGGCTGCTTTCTTCAGCAACTGTGGTGGATCGGAGATTTTTCGCTGCATCAGGCTCAGGCGGTCCTTGTTCACCTCCCAAGTTTCTGGGATATGATTGGCTTCTTCATCTTCTGCCGAGCTGCTTCCCATTTCACCGGTCCTCGCCATGATCTATCTAGAAACTACAAGAGATGTTCAATTGATTTCCTTTCTTGACTTTGAGAAGACGGTGGCAAAGCATTTAAAGGCGATTGGGTTGGGACCTGGGACAGGCTAGCAAAGTCAGCTAGAGAGAAGATTGACAAAATATCAGAACGGGTTGGGAAAACCTCAAAAACATACCTCTGCTATTGAGTTAGAGTCCATTTTGCCCCTTAGCTATTTTTACTACGAAATTATTTCTAAATAATTTTGATTTTTTAAGGTGTATTTGATATTTATTTTGTTTCTGTGTTGATTTTTTTTAAAAATAGTTTTATATAAAATATTTTAACTGTGGTTCAAAATAAGTTTTGAAGTGTTTAGTTAAAACCGCTTTTGAGTTTGAGATTAATGAAAAGTAATTTCATGTGTTTAATTAATAAATTTTTCATATTGTTTTCAACTTGTGAAATTACTTTAAAAGGTATATATAAATATATTTCCTTTTATCAATTTTTATTTTTTTATTTTATCAATTATTTTTTATCCCACTTTTTTCTCTTGTGTTTTTTAATGTTAATTAAGAAATACTTTTTTTTGTTTTTTAAGTTATTTATTCAAGATTCTATTTTTTTTATATAATTATTCTTGATCCCACTTTTTTCCTGAATATTTTCATAGATCAAATCTTCTCCTTAATCTTCATTTTTTTATTTCTATTGATGTAGGTTTTAATTGTCTAATAAAACAGAGTACAAGTTATTTTATGGTTTCATTTTTTTTATTCTCTAAATTATTATATGACTACCAATATACTCACCATTACTTATACTATATTTAATTAATAAAAATATCATAATATTAAACCTAATTAATTATATTATTATTTTTTTCAAATTCTACGAAATGTACTAGTTGCCCTTTTAGGGCGAAAAAAATGAAACATGGCATTAAATTAGTGGGACATTGTTGACGTTGAAAAGTTTACATCATGATGTAGATATTAGATAATTAAAAAATGGATTTTTATTCGGTCTATCGTGTAACATTGTATCTATTCTTTTTTATTATTATTAATACGGAAATACGGGTCAACTTACATGTATCTCAACTGGGTCAATTTAATCTTACAGATATTGAAATTAACGACTATGTAAGCCGTCAATAATTATTATATTACCAATCACATGGTTCGAACCTGAGATCACAGGAATAACAAATCTTTTAATTCCAAGTTTTTAACACTTTATCACCTACTACATGGTTAACATTGTATGCATTTATAGTTGTTATGAGTATAGTGTGTCTTTTAAAAAAAATATTAAAATAATATGTTTTTATTTTTTTATTTATAACATCATTAGCGTTAAAATTATTTAAAAAAAACACTTAAAACTGCATCAATTTAATGCTTTTTATACAAGAATATATTTAAAAAAAGCATATTAAACCACAAAGATAAACATTCCATATGGCTTCAATTTCTTTCTTATTCTTCAATTTCTTCGGGTGCTCTTTCTTTTTCATAAGTTGGGGAAGAAAGCTAGCTGGAGGCCTAAATTGGACGGTTCGTTTCTGAGGGCTTCTTTGAATTGGAAAATTGTGCTTCGACAATTACAAGCCCAATCTCTAGGATTTGAATTTAAAAATTATATGTGATATACCACTATTATATATATATATATATATATGATACTATACTAAATTTATAAATATTTTTATTTGAAAATGTAAAATATGTTTGTTTTTACATTTTAAATATTATTTTTAGTATTTTTTGATGAGCCGGTGTTGGAAATAATTTTTTTAAAATAAAAAATTATATTATTTTAATGTATTCTCAAATAAAAAATATTTTGAAAAGCAACAACAAACACACTCTAAAAAATCATTTAAATTCTTGATTTATTGAACCATGATTATGTGGGCATTTGTTTTTGGTCTAAATAACATATAAAAAAAAGTCATCAAGCAATCTTTATAAAAGAAACGGGGTGTTTGACACCACGTTTCAAAAATATTTTTGAATTTTTTATTTTTTTACTTTAAATTAAAAAATTTGATGTTTTTAGATTATTTTAACGTGCTAATGTCAAAAATAATTTTTTTAAAAAAAATATTTTGATGTATTTTTGAATAAAAAAACATTTTCAAAACAACCTCAACCACACTCCCGAAAAAATTCTTGAAAAAATATAGATATTTTTCCTTGAAAAAAACAATTAAAAATTAATGATAAAAAAATATATATAGATTAATTGCAGGATTTACTTGTAAGTTTGTGTAGTTGAGGAACTTGGAGGGTTTTGTGGTCACAAATATATGGCTATTTTTGAAAACATGTTTCAAATGCGAGGGTAGAAGAGTCAACATCTTGATTAGGATGGATATGAATATGATATTTAAATTGATTTTTTTTATGATTGTAGCTTTCTTATAAATTGAACCAACCACCGATTCACAACTTTTATTTTTATGATAATGATAACATAAATAATTATAGTAATGGAAGAGATGATGTCATCATTGATACCCCCGTAAAAGGTGCTCGGCAAGTTTAAATTATTGATTTGAGCTCCATGATCATCTTGACTACAAGTTTATCACAAGGTAGACTTGCAATAATAAAGGGTATAATTAAAGAGAACAATGAGAATTTAGGATCTAATTGAAGAAAGAACTTGAAGATTGGGGCAGACTTGCAAATAACCATTAACATAATGCATTGCAATTATTCCCGGAAAATTAATTATTTACCAGATTTGTTAGGATGTCAATGAAATATTCGTTGGGGAAAATATTCAGACGTCATATAATTATACATTTTATTTTATTTTATTTAGAAAAATTAAAAAAAAAATAATTCTTCACATCGTGCAAACACGCCACGGGCAATAACATGTTTGCGCATCTCACCAATAATCCCACCGCCTCCATCCTCAAGCCCAAAATCGTCAATTCAGCTCAAAACATCGACACCTCACCATCCACTCCATTGACCTTCCTCATTCTCCAACTTCCCTATATTGACCATTCTACCCTTTTCCACCGTCCTCCCCCTCCCGCTATATTAAACCCCTCCATCAATAGCAAATTCACAGGCTTGCATTATATCAAAAACCCATCAATTCCATCTCGGACCATCCATCCATGGCATCCGAAACAAACCAACCCGGATCCGACTCCACTACTCCTGTCAACGGAGAAATCAAACCCAAAATCGCCCTGATAACCGGTATAACCGGCCAGGATGGTTCGTATCTTACCGAGTTCCTCCTGGACAAAGGCTATGAAGTTCATGGCTTGATCCGTCGGTCCTCCAATTTCAATACGCAGCGGATCAACCATATTTATATAGATCCACACAATGCTCACAAGGCCCGAATGAAACTCCACTACGCAGATCTAAGCGACGCGTCGTCTCTCCGTCGCTGGCTCGACACTATCAACCCCGACGAAGTCTATAACCTGGCAGCCCAGTCACACGTGGCTGTCTCTTTCGAAATCCCTGATTACACGGCGGATGTTGTCGCCACAGGAGCCCTCCGCCTTCTTGAGGCGGTGAGATCTCATATTGCCGCTACAGGGCGGAGCCATATCAAGTATTACCAGGCGGGATCTTCAGAAATGTTTGGATCTACGCCGCCTCCGCAATCAGAGACCACCCCGTTTCATCCAAGATCCCCATACGCGGCTTCAAAATGCGCAGCGCATTGGTATACTGTCAATTACAGGGAGGCTTACGGGTTGTATGCTTGCAATGGGATTCTTTTCAACCATGAATCCCCACGTCGTGGAGAGAATTTTGTGACCCGAAAGATCACGCGAGCTGTTGGGAGAATTAAGGTGGGGTTGCAGAATAAGTTGTTTTTAGGGAATTTGCAGGCGTCGAGGGATTGGGGTTTCGCAGGGGATTACGTGGAAGCAATGTGGATGATGTTGCAGCAGGAAAAGCCCGACGATTACGTGGTTGCGACGGAGGAGTCGCACACGGTGGAGGAGTTTTTGGAAGTGGCATTTGGAAATGTTGGATTGAATTGGAAGGATCATGTTGTGATTGACAAGAGGTATTTCAGGCCAGCTGAAGTAGATAATTTGAAAGGGGATTCGAGCAAGACGAGGAAAGTGCTTGGTTGGAAGCCTAAAGTTGGGTTTGAGCAATTGGTGAAGATGATGGTTGAGGAAGATATTGATTTAGCCAAGAGGGAGAAGGTTCTTGTTGATGCTGGCTTTATGGATGCCCAGCAACAGCCTTAAAAATTGATACATCCGGTGCTCTCTTCCGGTTCAGAAATTATGTTATGAAGTTTATGTTCCCACTTTGAATTTGAATTGTTACTCATAGTTTTTTTCAAAGCATTTAAGTTTATAGGAGGATTTTTAATTTCGTGTTCCTTTTCTTCTTCCTCATAATTCATGAATTGTATGCGAGATTAAATCATATCAGAATTGAAATTGGATCTTGAAATGTGTGCAATCAACTACAAAACGCTGAAGTCGTATTGCTTGCGGATACACACTTACTGCCTGTACGGTAATGATTGGACATGCAACTACCAAGGGAAGAAGCATCTCTAAAAAACTATTTTTAATGTATTGAAGAAATATTTTTATCATATTTTCAAGCAAAATATTGTTTTAAAAAAACTATTCATCGCATTCTCATACCCACATGCATTGGATGTGGTTTTAAAAGAAAAATCTCAGGCATCAGATCTGAACTCATGTCGGTGCGGTACCATCTTTACGTTTTACAACAATAATAAAACAAGCTGTCTGCTTCAGCTCAATAATTTCAGCTAACTAACGAAGAATCTATCCTGATAGGGTGGCAACAAAAAGAATCACAACTTGTTGCTTGGTAGCAACGGGGGCAAATTTCGACCTCGATGAAGATTATGGGTTAAACAATACGAGGGGAAAGTAAAAAGGTGAAAAGAGAACGTAAAACAGTTAATCTGGCTTGGCTTCGTTGGAAGGTGGATTGGATTTTAGGACAGATGATGAGCTAGATCTGATCTCTGAGTCAACTGCGGCAGTTGCAAATGGCTTAAAAGATGAACGAAGAGATTCTGGCCCCTCTGTAGCGATTCTCTTGCACAACGCATCACAATTACTAATAACCTCTGTCAACCTTCCTTTCAGCTCCCCAATCTCCACCTGCAGAGAATGAACTGCATGTGTTGTCCCAAGTATTAAAAAGTTGATCGAAGATGCAATTAAAATAAGAAACTGACTGTTAGATAATAATATAAATCATGTTTTGGACTCTCACCTAACAACTTAAATTTTAGGTTAAATTGTTCTTTAACATGGTATTAGAGTATTGTTGACCCAGCGGTCATGAGTTCAAATTTTACCACCCCACTCTATATGATAAAAATCAAGTACAAGTAGTGTGGGTCTGCGCAAGTTTTAAGCCTAAAAAGACTTTCAATTATATTCTAGACCCTTACCTAACAACTTAAGTTTTAGATGAGATGGTTCCTTAACACTAAGATCATTACTAGTGGCTTCATCAAACTGCAGTGCGCCAAAAGGCAAACAATATTGAGAGAACAATTAATTCTCTGATAATTTATGTCTCTGGTTCCATAATCCATTAGTAATCCATTTCTATTCAGTATGTTGTGAAATACCTTCTGATAGATGCTGTGAAGAAGTCTTCATTGCTGACACAGAGTAGTTAAACCTTTGAAGAAGTTTAATTGCCAAAGCATCTGCCACTTCTATCTTATTTTCTATCTCCTCCTGCAATAGTTTTCACCAAATCAAAGTTGGTAAATGGGATAAAAAGTTTTCCAGGTGAAAGCATACCCCTAAAAGAATTTGAAACATCGACATAGCATAGCTGTTATGCACTCTAGTTCAGACAACGTGGTTAAGAATCAGTGGTTCCACATTCATGGGCAAAACAAAGAGTAGCAACTCAAATGGTTCGTCAGTTATATCTTTTTTGACATAGAACAGTGTTGTTTAAAGTCTTTGAACCTGATCTATTAAAGAATCGGGTCACCCAGAATTGAGTGTACATGAAGTAAAACCAGATCATCTGGTTTCTCTTAACAGCAGATTGGACACTTCATGTTTCTATCGTGTATCCATTGACGTCTCGCCAAAACCTAAACATAAGCATTGACTAGTTGCAACCACAAAGTAGAAAATTCATTTACATGTGGTCCTAGCCTATAAACAAGTTTTGTCCAGATCCTGGATGGGATTTATCATCATCCAAGGACCATGTTCGTGAGGGAACTGTACATCCTAGTAATAAAATTCAACCTGGGTCTTAACTTATATTCAAAAACTGCATCAGAGAAAAAATTGGAAATCAATATAGATCATAAGATCCATCCCACGCCTTTACAATTTAACTCCATTTTATAAACTGGTCTTCTACTCGTAAGAGTTCTTGGTGACAGAGAAACCTGTTTCGTGCTTATCTGCTGAACCTTCCCCTCTTGCCAATCACGATATATTGAGAAGAGCTCCAATAACACATTTGGATTTACAGTTGCTGCATTGACCATTATAAACAGCACACATGCAAATACCAAATGAAAAGATTAGCCTTTCTCAAACAAATTCAAAAGGTATGGGACAGACACAACAAATAACATCACAAAACTACACCTCTGAGCAATATAAACACATTAAAAACCACACCAAACAGCTACCACTCAGCCTGGCATGGCGTTAATTTCATTCCAAACAGAACGTTTAAGAGACAGAAGAAAAAGCACCAAACCTGCTATTCTTTTCTTTTCTCTAATGAATCGAACCCTCGAATGTTTTAAGTTAAGAACATTCACACACATTCGAAAGTTAATTACTTTTCTGTTTCATCGGCAGAGATCTTTTTTCAAATCATTTTCCACTCACTGAGTAAAGAAAGCTAATTAATTTATGTTCATCGAACATTCCAACTTCTATTCAATGCTTGAGTCCAGAAAGAAGGAAACGGAGAGATGAAGCAAGTCCAAGACTCACCAGGAGTTGAAGAAGACGATGCCTTCCTCACCAAAATGTCAGTCAAGCTACCCTCTTCCTTTAGAGGTGAAGTTAATATTGGCTTTGTCTAAAAATAAATAAAATAATTATTTCGAACAAAGAGATACATATGTCTCCAGATTGGGATATTTAAAGGATAATAAAAAGCTTACAATCTTGAGGGATTTGAGCTTCTCCAAAACGGGATCCGAGGCTTCTGATCTCTCAGTGACAGTAGTGATCTCGTCTATCATTTGCTTTACACCATACACCAAACAAATTATTCAACAGAGACAAGTTTACAGTAAACGATCACTGAAATTAAAAGAATTACCTGGGAATTTGAAAGACTGGATTCTGAGGCTCCCATGGTACTTTACTTCAATTCTTTTCTTCAGCGGAACGCTCGCGCGTGTATTTCAATCGCCGCCGAGTACTAATGAATCGACACCGCCGGGGGATTGCGGAAGGGGCCGGAACTTGCAAGTCTGGGACTACTAGTTTAGTGGCATTTTGGTCTCTCAGGATAAGTTTTTCATTTGTAACTGCCAAAATGAAATTGTTTTAAGGTTGTTTAAATATTAAAATATCATAAAATTAAATGGTTTGATGTAATGATTAAGGAATGTTTTTTTAATCAATTATTATAATTTTAATCTCAAGTGAAATTATGGAAAATAAAATCAGTTTAATTTTTTTAGTTCCTACCTGGATTGAATAGTGAATGGATTTACAGTGCTCAAAAATTAATTTATATATACCCCAGCACTTAAATAAAAGTAATACTAAGCACCAATATTACTTTCACACTTAAGAGAATTGGGGATCATAACTGAATTTAATTATTTATTTTAATTTAGCCCTTCAATTTTTTCTATTTTTATTTATTTTTCAATTTTATCATCATATTTGTTTTAATAGTTATACATGTTATTTCTATACACGCAAAGTTTGTGTCGACCTTGAGTCGGCACTTATAATTTAATTTAAATTAGGCTAATCTAGAAGAACGGGTGAAAGGTATATCACGTCACAACAACTCTAATATAGTTTAATTTTAAACTCGAGATAGACAAAAAATTAGGTTAATGTATTTTTTATGTCCATTTCATCCACACAAAAATTTCAATTTCTTCCTTAAACTATTTTTACTAATCATCTATATTGTTTTCGAACTAACCATGTCGACCGAGTCATGTTGAGATAACTTCAGTACTGTTTAATTTTAAACTTGGTTTGGGTAAGAAGTTGAGTTATAAAGTTTTAGGGCTAACTTATTGGGTCAAGTTTTTTTTAAAAAAAATATCATATAGTTTTCTACAACTTGAATATTTTTTGTTACATTCAAAAAAGTTTTGCTCTAACCCGCACCATGACATTAGCTAAGCTAGTATATATACATATGAACATGGTTATGTAAGTAAACATGTACGGTAATTTTCTTTATTCTAACTTCATAAATAAAAAAATAAATGATAAACACAAAAAAATAATTAGATAATAGCTAGTTTACTCGTGCTACATAGCTTGCCCGCAAGCCCGAGTCTATCTTTTTTTTTTTTTAATTGTTAAAGGGACAAACAACATGCTGCTTATCTCAAGGTTGTCAATACCGTTCCGGTTTTTCTATTGAAACGGAACGTTCCGGTTTCGGAGCGTTTCGGCGTGCGGTTTCGGGATTGTACTGTTCATATATAATTAATTATATATATATGAAAAATTAAAATATTAATTTAACAAGCATAATTAAAATTCAAGATAAATTAACTTTAAATTATACAATATAAACACAAAGTCAAACAAACATAATCTCAAAATTAGAAAAAAAAATCACAAGTTAATCAAAATAAAGAGGATTTTAAGGCTGGAATGGTACCGAGACGTTCCGGCTGGAATTTGGCTAGAATTTCCGGAACAAAAACGACGCCGTTTCATCTCAGTTTTTTTAACAGCACAGAATGTTCCGGCCAGAACAGAACGAAATTGACAACTTTATCCCATTCTGTTTTGGTAAAAATAGTAGAAAACGTGTCTTTTATGATGGTAAACAATTTTTATAGATTCCAATGACCATGGATCGTTGAAAAATTAGGGTTTGTTTTTTCTAATTAAAAATCAATTTTCAACCCAAAACATTGATAAATTATTTATGTCCAAAAACAATAAGGGACTAAAATAAATTTGTCAAGTGAAATTCTAAGATGTCATCTATTTTATTCATTATCTGCACTTTAGTTTTTTTTTTCAATTCAACTATTTATTAAAAAAAAAATGCAATTATATGCTGATTTCGGCTTAAAAAGGCTAGACAGTGCAAATAAATAAATAAATAAGGATCAAATGAAAATATAAAAAATCGTGCGAGAATGAACAGTAAAGAATGCTTTGGTGGGTTCCTGCAAAAGTTAATCTATGTAAATAATTAATAATACAACAATGACAATAATAATAACAAATTAATTCAGATAAAGTCATAGAAATATACATGTCATATTTGTTTATCTATAATTACAAGATTTTAGTTTTAGAATGTTATTGAGATTATTTTTTAAGTATTTTTTTATTAAAAAATATATTAAAAATATATTTTTAATTTTATTTTAAAAAAATATTTCCGACATTAATATGTCAATATAATTTAAAATTATCAAAAAAAATAATTTAAGACAAAATAAAAATATTTATTTTTATTTTTTAAAAGAACACTTTTAAAATACAATATAAATAAATAGTAGATTTGAAATTCAATCTTGTTTAAAACCCGTGTTATGGTTGGACGGATAAACATGTGAACAGACTAATTTATTAATCAAAGTTATGCTTTTTATAATAATAATAATAATAATAATAATAATTTAAAAAGCAATGTTGTTTTTTATATATAATTTTTTTTTTTTTAAAAGACAAAAGTGGAGCTAGATTTTAAATAGAACGCCAACAAATTGAAAATCCAGGTCGAGCCGGGTTCTGTAAGGTTCTACCTGTCTAATATAATCCCTCAAGCCCTATTTTTTATTTTTTTATTCTTAAGAAAATTGTAAAATCAATAAAATGAAGAAAATAAACCTTTTCCACTGAAAAATTCCATTCCTGCCAATCTTCATATCCATAAATTCAAAGCCGATACTCTCTCTCTCTCTCTCTCTCTGTCACAGGGTATGTGAGCATGAAAACTACAAAACCAGCCGCAATTAAAAAGACGCCGGTGGGAAGGAAGCCTGCCGCTGTCAAAGCCGCTCCTGATTCTTCTACAGAGGAATCAACGGTTCCAAAACCCCCACCGAACGCCAAGCTCACACAAAATAACGACATGATACCCTCGCCAATTACCGGTTCTGCTTCAAAACCTGATCAATCATCAGGTAACGATAATTATTCCTTTTTATTGCAAAGAACTAATTGATTGTAGTGTTATTTTTATTTAATTAGCTTAATATTCTTCATTAGGTTTTTTTTGAAGTTTCTTGTCTTGTCCTGTGATGTGATTTTTAGGTTCTTATTGAGGTTTGCTTCTTTTTTTTAATATTAGTTGATGGAACAAATATACAAACGGATGTGAGTATGGTGACACTGGAAACTACGAGACCTCTTCCGATTAAAAAGAAGATTGTGAGGAGAGTGGTGAAGGTAGTGAAGAAAACCCCTGCTAATGCAAAAGTTCTTTTGGAGCAAACGCCGAAAACTGTGGTTGCTGCGAAGTCTAAGGTTGAAGAAAGGGAAAAGGAGGAGGAACTTGCTGCTGAAAATGTTGGAGAATCTATAAAGAAGGAAGGAGATGCTATGGGAGTAGAAGAATCTAAGGTTGAATGTGTTGCTGTTTCTGTAGAGGAGGCAAGTGTGGAAGAACCTGTAATCGATTCTAGGAAGGAGGATGAAGCGGTTAATGATAGGGTTGGGGAGCCTGTGGAAAGGGAACGAGCTGCCGTGGATATACCTGCTGATGAGGTCGGGGAAGTATCTAAGAATGAAGAACCTGACAGAGTGGGAAAGGGAGTTAAGGAGGGTGAGAGGAAAGACGTGGATGATGAAGTGGAGGCCAAAAATGAGGCTGTTAAGATGGAAGGAAGTATGAAGGATCAGGTTCGAAGAGAAGAGATTCAACATGAGCAAGATGAGTATGGTGGTGATGATGGATACGAGGAGTATGGAGATCGAGTGGACTTTGAAGATCCTGTTGAGGATGACTTTGAAGATCCAGATGAGCCTGTTGAAGAAGTTGATGCAATGGAAGAGGAACGTAGGGAACTAACAGCTGTTGCTAAGGAGCGTAAGATTAAGAAAGAATATGAAATATTTGTTGGTGGGTTGGATAGGGATGCTACAGAGGAGGATTTGAGAAAGGTTTTTGAGAAGATTGGTGAAGTAGTTGAAATTCGATTACACAAAAATCTTTCAACGAATAGGAATAAGGGGTATGCATTTGTGAAATTTGCAAACAAGGGGCATGTGAAGCGTGCTTTGTCTGAAATGAAAAACCCTGTGGTATGTATCACTCCGTACTTTGGGCTTACATTTTATGAGCATCATATTAACTCAATTGTTCACAGATTCGTGGAAAGCGATGTGGGACAGCACCAAGTGAGGACAATGATACATTGTTCCTGGGCAATATATGCAACACATGGACGAAAGAAGCTGTGAGTATCTAATAATTGTATTTCCTGATTGTTTTTAGAATTTCTCAGTGATTTATGATATAATGTGGGTTGGCAGATAAGACAAAAGTTGAAGGATTATGGCGTTGAAGGTGTTGAGAACATCACTGCTGTACCAGATGCTCAACATGAAGGGAGGAGCCGTGGTTTTGCATTTCTCGAGTTTGCCTGTCATGCTGATGCAATGCTTGCTTACAAGAGGCTTCAGAAGCCTGATGTTGTATTTGGTCATCCAGAGAGAACTGCCAAAGTGGCATTTTCTGAACCTATACGTGAGCCTGACCCTGAAATTATGGCTCAGGTGAAGACTATATTTCTTGATGGCCTTCCTCCTCAATGGGATGAAGACCATGTTAGGGAGTGTGTGAAAGGTTATGGGGAGATTGTACGAATTGTCCTAGCACGGAATATGTCAACTGCAAAGAGAAAGGATTTTGGATTTGTAGACTTCTCTACGCATGAAGCCGCGGTTGCTTGTATTGAAGGAATAAATAATAGAGAATTTGGCAGTGGTAACACAAAGGTAATACTTTACCTAGAATACTTTGTCTGCTTCGACGTATGATACTTAGCAGCTATTTCTTTTCCTTTTGTTTGTGTGTTTGTTGTGAAATTACTTTACCTAGAAAGCTATTTCTAGGTTTCACTAACTTATTTTGGCATTTTCCTTTAACTTGAAACAAAAATAGGGAGTCAGGTTTGGAGGAATGTGTTTAAAGTAACCTGCATCTTCTTTTCAATTTGCTACTTTCATCAGTTTTAGTTTTAATTTCACATCCTTTCCTGGTAGACTTTGATCATTCCAGTATTGATGCCTGTGAAGTGCATGCATTTAGTTGCATGGTGCACAATATTTTTTTACCCTTTTTGTATCTGATTTGGTAAGAGATGATGTATGAACTGAGGTCATGATGCATCGTGTGCTGACAGATGAGAGTTAAAGCGAGGCTGTCAAATCCATTGCCTAAAACTCAGGCTGTGAAGGGTGGAATGTGTGGTGGCTTTCGAATTGGTCATTCTGGAAATGGAAATTATTTAAGATTTGGTAACCTTTGATCCTGAGGATTTGCATATTTCTTAACTAGCACTTGTCCCCATTTGATTTTGGCAACTGTGTTACAGGAAGGGGCTTTGGGCGGGGTGGGAATCATTCAAACTGGGTGAATTTTCAACGTGGTAGGGGTTTCTATCAACGAGAACGTGGTCAAACAAGTAGAATGGGTCCTCATGAGCATGATTATAATAATCGATATGACATGCTTCCTGGGAGGCAAGGTATTCAGTGGCCTCTCTCTCTTTGAGTGAACACACATACACACAAGCACGCTCTTCCTTTCCAATAGATGCAGATCTTTCATGCAGCCACAATTAAAAATCTAACCCACACTAATGTATTGAGTAGGAGGAAGAAGGGGTTCTTTCAGAGGAGGTTTTCAAACAGCTAGTAGAGGTATGGCTGCTGGGCCATCAAGATCTAATATCAATCGAGCTTGGCATGATACCCCTGAGCGAGGACATAGGGGCCATGTTTCTTCACGGAGGCAACCATTTTATCCTGAAGAATCCTTTGATAGACGTTTCAATGGAAGGCACTTTGATGACCCCTATTTTTATGATGATGGTTCACATGGGATGAAACGACCATTTTACATGACTGTAAGGATTTTTTTTGGTGACCTAAAAGTTGGAATTTGGTTGTTTGTTCTTTTAAATTTTAAGCTTCTGGTTTGTGCATCCTTTATATTCTTTAGAGTTTGAAGTTTTCCCATGCTTTTAGGACCAAGATCCTGATTACATGGAACCCAGCAGGCTCCGACCCCGGTTAGATTTTGCTGATCCCCGAGTAGATTATACTGATCCGGCAGCTTCATTTCATGGGACACATTATCGTGGTATTGATTATGTTGTCCCCAACTTTTTTCTTTTTGTGACATGGTTATTTTATTTGTTTTATTGTTTTTGATATTATCATCCTCATGGCTTTATGTTTCAGATACCTATGGAGCACGCAGTGATCCCTACTTTCATGAATATCGTGATTCTGATGTGAGCAATTAATCCGTAGCTTATTGCAAGTCAAATTTTAATTACCAATAGTTCATTGTATTTGTTTTCTGTTTGTGTGCAGTACGATCCATATCCACCATATTATGGGAGGGACCGTTCATATGGAGGTGGTTACCACTATTAGGCACAAGCAAATCTGGTAATTCCAATTTGCCTTGCAATTTTAAATAATCTATTGGATGTGATTCTTGAAGTTTAAGGTATTAACTTCAATTGTGTCTAGGTGGGCTTGGGCTTGGAAAAGCAGGATGCTCATCATTGGTGATAGGCAAATGGCCTGCTGTTCTGAAACTAGTTGAAGCTGCCTTTCATTTATCTTTTCAAAGTCTTGTATTTTTCCTTGTGATTCTCTTACTCCAATATTCTCTCCTTATGAAATTCTGGGTGCAGTGTCCAGAGAGTTTGTGTCTAGTTTAGGGTATGTCTTCAAAGTACATAGATTAAGCAAGCAAATTCTCTCTATATTTTGGAGATTGGAATAGGCATTTGCCCCTATGATCTAAGGTGTGAACTACTTGAGGACTTAAATTATGGATTGCATTATGGATTGTTCTGAAGTAAAGTTTTTGGTTATGTGTTTATGTTCCTGAATCATGGATTGAATATTGATGTTGATGGAAGCCAAAACATAACAGATTGGTGGCAATGATTTATGGAAGTGCAAAGTTTCAAGTCAAGTTTTTTCTTATAGTCACGGAGGTGAAGTTAAAACAAAGCATACTGGTTTTGGCTTTGTGGAAATTCCTTGAAGATTTTGCAAGAGAAACGGAAAGTTTAGACCTTCTATGCCTAAAGTATGGTAATTGTAAATCTGAAACGCACCATCTTGTGCGAGTTTATTCTGAATTGGATTGGATTTTCACTCGATAAAAAATAATGGTTACTTTAGTATGATATGACAGGTCCGCCTGGATATGTTTTGGCTGGTCATTCAAAATTTATGCACCTATTACTAAAGCACAACTGTTGGAATTGCATTTTATTTGACGGTACATTACCTCTAGATGAAATTAAGATTTTGAACACCTTTCATTTAATTATTTCTTATGAGGAGAACTAGCAATTGGCTTGGTCCATAACATATTCTGATTATTCAGTAGCATTATGTATTTTGAGAGTTATATTTATGGTATCTTTACTTAAAAGAATCATTTGGTTTGGGTTGAGATGGAAACAGATTTTGTGGTGAGACAGATCTGTCTTTCAAAGTGAATTGGTTCTTAGGTAAAAATTGTCTCTTATCCTGATTGTTACTGTGCACTAGTATTGGATTGATGGAGAAATGGCTTTGGTATGCCTGCAAGGAAATATATGTTTGCCTGTTAAACTTCAGTAGTTGAATTGCTTTTCAAAGCTTTCAATCATTTCTTGATGGTTGTGATGGCCTACACAGTTCACTGTATCATAAGGATAAATTGCATAGAATCCTAAAAATTGTGGTTTTAAAGATAAGGGGTTCTTATATAGTACTCAACCACATTTTATTCTATGCTACAGTTGATTTATATCCTTGAAAATCCAAATATTTGTTGTATGTTTATGCTCCAAGTACGTACTTAGAAGGTGGCAGATGTCAATTGCAATGTGGTGTCCTGACTTGAAACAATGATCAAGTCTTGTATCTCCTGTTGGGGCACTGTGATAGTGATGAGGTTGATTGCACATGTTGAGAGTATACTACCATTTAGCTACTTTTTTCGTCAAAATTGCTGGACATAATATTTTGAATCATACAGATCACCTAGATTTTAGTGGGGTTGCAGTGTTGATTTAGGTTCGTTATCAATTGGTTTGCTGTGGAAAACCATGTTATAATTCGTGTTTACCTTGGAATTTCTTTTACTTGAAACAAAAATATTAAGTATTTCCTCAAATGATATTTTCCTTTTTTGCCTCAAATTGTTCTTGTAGGGGGGGATCTGTAGATCATGATTTTTTAAGATAAATAAATACTTGATGGTCTCATAGTGGTTAGGATTTTGGATTCCTATGCGAGAAGATAAGGTGCTCCATGCTATAAAAAGAATCCATTTTTAGAAATTCTACCTGCAGTAGACACAGTAGTTCTACCAAAAATGGCATTAGCTTTTTATTTTAGTGGTGCAGGTATGTTAATAAGTTTTGTCCATTTAATTCTCTTGTTTCATGGTGTTTTCTTGTTGGTCAACAATACTTCTAGTCGATACATTGCAAGCAATCATAATGCAGGGGACTTGTAGCTCATAACGATGAATGCCATTAGGGCCTAATTAATTTGTTGAACCATGAGTGTGATAATCAGGTTTCTATACATGACATTTAAGGTGCTTATCCAATGTAGTGTTAAGCATCCAATTTCTCTTATCTAGTATGTTTATTTTTTAATAATTTATTAGACCTTTAGTGTACCTTGGAGATTGTTTTGACCTCATGACACAATTTATAATCTTTCATTGATTCTGGAATGCTGTTCTAGGAGGAGTAAAGGTTTTCTATGTGATGTTAATAATAATCTACAAACGCTTTGTATAGGGACTTTTGATGAGCATTTCAGAATACTGCTTAGATGCTTTCCAAAGTGTTTTTTGGGTCCACTAGGTAGGGTGTCGGAGTTTTGTTGCTGAATTTATATATCCACACGTTTGTGTGCCTTTTTGTTTGTCCCAGCTCCTCTTTACTCTTCCCTCCTGTTTCCTGATTTCTCTCCTTTAATCAATCTTTTCCCTCTCATTTATGTATATTTGTGTTGAGGATCGTGATTTTATCACTGCTATGAACATTAATTTGAGGGAAACTACTGATGCATCCTTAATATGATTTTCTATTAGTTGATAGAATCTGTTTCTAATAATGTTTCTTTGAATTGGATGCTTTGTATCGCATCCAGTCACTATTGCATCATTGTGCTCTGAAAAGGTGAGAGACCGGGTTCCCCCCCCCTAGCTTCGAGAGTTGGTGCGTGCCCCAGGTAAATGGAGATTTTGCAACATTTCGAGAGGTGGCTGTGAGTCCCAGGTCAGAGGATGTTCATCCTGGCAGGGAAATCTGGTGGGTTCTTTTTGGTTCCTGGTTTATTGTAAATATTCAGGGTTTTGTCATGCTGGTTTACATGTGAAGGAACAAGACTCTTGATTTGTTTGAATCAACATGGATTGATACCGAGTAGATCAAATATTTAAACAGTAACCATCTTAGGTTAGGTAATGAAATTTAGGGATTTGATGTGTGATCAGTTATTAATTTTGGTATATCCTAACTTGTTATGGTCATATGATGCAGAGTTTGTGGTCTATCGACCTGCGGCAGAGCCTGTGTTCTTTCGACCTATGGGGCCGGCCAGTGTTTTGGCCAAAATTCTAGAGATACTAATTTTAGAGATAGGACTTGAAAATCACCACTTCACCACCCCAGCCCTTTTCAATTCTTTGTAACACTGAATTTAATTCAAGATAGTATTAACAATATTGATTTGGATACCTAATATTCTAATCCCCTCGCCACTATTCGCCTGGATACCTCATTTATAGGTGAGTTTCGCGTACATGACAAACCTCAAGGCATGGAGAAGGATTGGGTTTCAGAATTGAAGCTCACCCTTGTCCTGGAAAGATTAGGATTCTGATTTATCTGTAAAATTTCTTATATTATTAAATTATGGATTTTATTAATTTGACATTTTGTATTGAACAAAATAGTTTTCCTCCTAATTTTAATCTAATTTCGAGGCTGGTCAAAATAGCTTTATTTATTATCCATTATTTAAAACAGTTATATATTTAAATATTTTTTTTATTGAATCCTGGATATTTGTTATTTATTATTTACTACAAAACAAAAGGTATCTCATATATATATATATATATATATATATATAATGAAACTATCAATATTATATACAATAAGGATTGACTTGGAAATATTTATATGATCAATTTAGATTAATATCTATTCTGTATAGTGACAGATTTCCCTGGACAATACCTGGATTGTTGTGAATAGTAGTTATCGCTTGAAAATTAACAAGGAAAGGAAATCACTGCTTACTGGAATGGAATTTTTTTTCTTTCTAGTTTTTTCTTTAATATTATTTTTATAGATAATTAAGATTTATAATTTATTCTAATTTATTTTCTGTGGAGTTACTCTATTCTCATGATGCATGTTGTCTGTCCTCGTGCAAGTTGCGAGTTTTGTTTGTTAACTCAATTGATTTAATTTTTCTAGATTTTTATTATAATTGATTTTTCTTCTCAATTTTATCTTCCATCATTTGAGAATTAAATTCATAATTTGTTTCTTATAAAATTATTTCATTCTCATGACTCAAGTTAAGAGTTTTGCGGGATAAATTGGGGTGATGTGAGATTTTTATTATTAATTTTTTTTCTAAATCGCATCCTTAATTGTTGGATTGATTGTGAATTTAGCATTGTAATTTATTTTGATTTATTTTTTTTATTAAAATATTTAAGTTTCATGATCCATGTTAGACAAGTTAGCTCAAATCGACTCGAGTTTTGAGTTTCTTAATTAGATATTTTCAATTTAATTATTTAGCATCAAAGTGATTGAGAATTGATCTTCAATATGTTTTTTGATTTGTTTTTTATAAGATTATTACTGTCTTATGAACTTGGTCATGAATTTTATATATTAACCCGAGTTATATCATATCAATTTAATATATTATCGTTTCACTATTTTTTTTATAAAAAAGTTGTTTTCTAATATTTTTAGTTAAATTATGTTTTTTTTTTGTTGTTGTTGTTTAGATTGTCTTTAAACTGACTAAATTAATCAAGTTACACCAAATCAATCTCTAAACAATTTAAATTTTATTTTTTATATAAAACATTTTAGTAATATTTTAATACGTTTTTAAAAAATATTAATAATTACACGCACAATGCAGCGGTAAATGATGAATCAATACCCTACATGGTCTACTTACAGGATCCGATGTCTAAATTAAGAACCAGAAGAAAGAAAGAAGGAAATATTGCTGTTTTTTGAATATTTTAAAATCAAACACCAAAATGCCAACCATTTTTCCCCATCTTAACAGCGCTGTGATCAACACTTTCCTGGCTTCAATCTCATAAAATTTTCTCAGCAAGAACCCTAATCGGCCAAGAGAATTCTGACCCCAAATCTAACCGGAAAACACAGCTTTTTTACCATCATCCCTGTAAACAAAACCAAAATCCAAGTGCCCTCCTTATTCCTATCCACAATAATCCACATCTTCCTATTATTTTACTACCTAATGAAAAGGAATATAAACAGCCATTAGATTCCTCTCCATGTGTACGTTCTAGATCTCTCCTTGTACACGTCACCAATCTCCTAGCATCCAAATGGACCAATCAAAACCCACTCTTTCTCTTGTTTCTTTGCTATAAACGTCTTCCAAAGATGACAAGGCAGGATCATACCAGCAATATTTACCTCTCTTCAATCGCTTCTCTGTGTGTTTTCTACTCTGCCTGATCGCCATGACAGCCACCGAAGAAGCTGAAACTGAGGCTCCAGTCGGGGAGCAACCAGCTGCCACGGAGGAGCCTAAGGTGGAGGAGAATCCCGTTAAAGGAAAGAAGCCAAGGACTCCCAGAGAAAAGAAGGCTAGACAACCTAAGCCAAAACCTGCTACTCATCCTCCTTATTTTCAGGTATTTCTATGTTTATTCATGTTCCAGGTTTTTATTTCTTACAAGCATGCGCTAACCAAAACCCTGCTGCTCATCCTCCTTATCTTCAGATATTTATATGTTTCTTCATGTTCATGGTTTTTACCCCTTACAACCATGCGCTGTTACTGTTATTTGTATTGATGTTTAATCTAATTTGGGAATATTATTGCAGATGATTAAGGAGGCTATACTGGCTCTGAATGATGAGAGTGGGTCGAGTCCATATGCCATAGCCAAGTACATGGAGGAGAATCACAAGGCAGCCCTCCCTGCAAATTTCAAGAAAATTTTAGGTCTTCAACTGAAAAACTCAGCCACAGCAGGAAAGTTAATCAAGATCAGGGCATCTTACAAGCTTTCAGAGGCGAAAAAGACTAAAGAGGTTAAACCTACTACAAGAAAGACTAGGTCTGTGAATAAAGCCGAGGCTGCTGCGAAGAAAGTTGTTGGGACGAAGAAGGCCAAGAAATCAGCTTCTGCTAAACCTAAACAGCCCAAGTCTATCAAGTCTCCTGCTACCAAAAGGGCCAAGAAATAGAGACCCGTTAATGGCTGTAATTAGTTCTTGATGTACGATTTTGGGTTGATGTGAATATGTGATGTGTACTATATCGTCTAGTTTGACTGTTCAACTACTCTTTTGTATAAATTTCCAGGTCCAGAGGTTAAATGGAACAACTCAGTTTTGCTCTTTTATCTTTTCTGAATCATTTGTGCTCGCGAATCTCGATTTCCTTTTGTTTTGCAAAATCTAATTGGTGCATAGCTGGGCAGCCGAGAATTAGAGACAGTTCAGGATGGTGATGGGGGGCTTGGATTTATGCCAAGTGAACTCAGTCGTAAACGCGCTAGAGTTTCATGGAGATGGAGCATAAATTTTAATCCGTGGATCAAGTTTGAAGGGGGAAAAGTTCCAAGATTTTCATAAGAAACAATCTAGCCCAGGCACTAAGTTGCTTTTTTCTTTCTAATTCTTCATTCGTGAATCTCATTCAAGTAATGGGTAATCGGGTAACATTTGATCAAATTTTGGAAAAGAAAAAACGAAGAGACTGAGATATTTTTGTATTTTTTTTAATTTTAAAACATATGAATTCACTTAAAAAATATTCAAATATGGATTTATTTATATTTATATTTCTTTAATCAAATATACCATGTGTATTTATTCCTTTCAAGTTTGTTTTTTAAATTATTTTTTGTTTAAAAAATATTAAAGAGCAACACTGAAAAAAATAAACTTTTTTAATTAAAAATAAATATACTGCAAGCAAATAAAAGAAACTGCCGCCTAGTGACCCATGTAACAAAGCATACATGTTTTTCGGCAGAGGTTCCTGGAGTATATTCTGGTGTATTTGGTATTGGTATTGTTTTTGCTATGGTTTTAAAAAAATAATTTTATGAAAAATATTCTTAGTTACGGTTTATAATTGAAATTGAAGTGTTTGGTTAAAATTGTTATTGAGTTTGAGGTTGATAAAAAACAGTTTCGTATATTTGGTTATATGTTTTTTATATTATTGTCAACTTGTGAAATTATTTTAAAGAAAACACATATATATATATATATATTATTTTTTAATTTTATATATTAATAATCATAATAATAAAATATAATTAATAATCCAAGAAAAAAACAGATATTTATTTTTATTCTCCCATCAAATTACTTGTAATTTTATCACGAACTAAATCGATACGTGAATGTTTCTGTGATCTTTTGCAATTTGATCGAGGAACAACATATGGTAACAATATTATTAGTAACAACATTTATGATCTAGTTGTAGAGATATAATTCCAATACCAAATCCAATTGCAAGTTTCTGATTCATAATCAATCGAAAAACAACAAGGTTATAGAGTGAAACAAAATCACGCACTTTTTTTCCCCATCAGGACTGATCTCTATCTGCATATTTTTTATTTTTATAAAAAAAATTGGGTCGGGTTTGCCCCCAACTAAATGGGCCGACCCAGCCAAGTTGGGCCAAAAGGCCCAACTCTGCCGGACTTTTTTAATTAAAAATAAATATACTGTAAGCAAATAAAAGAAATTGCCACCTAGTGAACTAAATCATCCATTTCCAAATTTACCCTTATCTATCTACGAGCTAAAGCCAAAACAAGTGAACTCTTAAAAGATAGAGATGCTGGTGGGCATGCAAAGAAAAAAAGGAAAGGGAGTCAGAGACTTGTAATGAATCGTAAAGGTCATAGGAGTAATTGTATTCTCCAATGAATTGTCCCTACGCCGTCGTTTAGAGACTCATTACCTCTCCCTATAAAATCTACACTACCCAAAATCTTCCTCACGCTAAAAAATTCGAAATAATAAAACTGAAAACCCCTCTCTGCTCCTCCATCTCCATCCCGACAGGTAAACGCAAACCCTAACCCTATTTTTTTGAATTTCCTCTTCGATCCTAGTTTATAATAATGCAATTTAAGACTAAATATTCTTCTTCTCTTCCAATTTCAGGTCTAAATGGCTCGTACTAAGCAAACCGCTCGCAAATCCACCGGTGGCAAAGCTCCTCGCAAACAACTCGCCACCAAGGCACGCCCTTCTCCTTCTCTCAGATTAAGGGAAAATATACAAAGTCAATTCATAGGATGTTTTATTAATATTTGCTTGATTTCATGATATCTGAAACCTTGTTTGAATATACAAAGTCAATCGAGGTTTACAATATTCATTGTTGGGTGTATTTTTGATTTATAAAGTAGTGCAATGAGAATGAATTGTTTCCCAATTAGTAGTGTGAATTTTTATGATTAATGTTTTTTGTTACCTCTCCAAAAGCTGTGGTGGTAGACCCTGATTGGAACCAATTGGTGACCTGCCTCCTGACATCAGTTGCTTAGAGAGGCTAGTTGTTTTTGTGATGTTATGAATTTAACTCTTTATCTTTTATTTTGAATTTGAAGGCTGCAAGAAAGTCTGCTCCCACCACTGGTGGTGTCAAGAAGCCTCATCGTTACCGTCCTGGAACTGTAGCTCTCCGGTAAGGGCTTCATTCCTTCTCCAAACATTATTTCCTAGTTATGATTGTATTGTGTTTTTTCTTATGATGGTTTGTGCTTATAAATCCATTTCTTTACAACAGTGAGATCCGTAAGTACCAGAAAAGCACTGAACTCTTGATCAGGAAGTTACCTTTCCAGCGTCTTGTCCGTGAAATTGCACAAGATTTCAAGGCAATAATTCCTATGCTGACTGCAATTTCTCCCTTTTCATGTTTAATTTTATAAAGATCATTCTGATTTTTCTTTCTTTGTTTTAGACGGATTTGAGGTTTCAAAGCCATGCTGTTCTTGCGCTTCAGGAGGCTGCAGAGGCCTATCTTGTTGGTTTGTTTGAGGATACTAATCTTTGTGCTATCCATGCCAAGAGGGTCACCATCATGCCTAAGGATATCCAGCTTGCCAGGAGAATTCGTGGCGAAAGGGCCTGAAGGTTGATGCTGCTTTGTTTAGGTTCCGTTTATTTGCTTAGGCTGTTATTAACGTGTTCCTACTATCAGGTCTACTGTGCTATTCTAATATGAACTGCTGTATTCTAGTAACTTAATATTTTTATTTCGTATGACTTCACTTTATGTTTAATATGACAGCTATTATGTTTTTAACCCTACTCTTGACCTTTGTTTTAATTCCAAATCTGAGTTCCTGTTTGTGTTGCATGGAGACTTGATCTCCTACCCTTTCTTTTTTATTTTTCTTCCCTAATGGGCAATTTGTTTTTGGCTGGGAATTTTATGCTCCTTTGATAACAAAACGAGGTCCTGCAGAGACCCTGAAGCTATTTTCCTACAAACTTTCCCACACCAATAATAAATATCTTTTCTAGTGTCCTTGTTTGGCCAGGGATGCTAGTAGTGGTAAAGATGGGAAATCGTGTTTCAGATTGAATAGTTGGGTGAAATCTTGTTGAACATTACTACAGAAAGTTGTGTGATTTCCTTACAGTATGACCTGTGTTCCTGAGATCTTTCCGAGGTCTGGTTAGGATGGCTTTTGTAGGCAAGATCATGTACTTGAAATCTGT
Organism: Salix arbutifolia; assembly: GCA_025169955.1. NCBI lineage: Eukaryota > Viridiplantae > Streptophyta > Magnoliopsida > Malpighiales > Salicaceae > Salix > Salix arbutifolia. The sequence goes on from CM045908.1 coordinate 963,913, forward strand.
CTTTTTGATTCTGGTTAAAGCTATTTTTGAATTTTTTTTTTAAAATATATCAAAATGATATTTTTTATTTTTAAAAAAATATTTTTGACATTAAGATATGAAAATGATTTTAAAATATTAAAAATATTTAATTAAAAGTAAAAAATAAAAATAAAAATATTTTTTTTTATTTTTTTTTCAAAAATATTTTTTAAACGGCAATGCCAATCACAATTGTGTTGGGTTGAAGTATTGAAAGTGCAACCATAATCATTACCCCTTCCATCTTGACATGTAATCGAGAAGAATTCGATTGTAAAGGGAAGCTTTACCAATTGAGAATGAGAAGTTGCTAGGGTTATTTAGGTGCCATTTATGGTAATGACTGAAAAAGCTTCTCAGATGTATAAATCTGAGAAGGGCCGCAAGAGAATATGGGCTCTATAATTGGTGCTCGAACCAGAAAGTCTCATTGACCCACATGTGACGTAAGGTGTAGAAGGGCTTTGGTCAACCAAAACGGCTTGCTTGCCTACGATGGGCCTGCATTTTTAAGGAAATGGTTGGCTCGGTTTCTTTTTGGACTTCCAGAACAAACTTTCTGAAGCTGGACCTTAAAATGACAAAAATCCAAGCCTAGAAAAATGAAATTACTCTCAAAATTTCTCCAAATTTCACGTTACTTTCAGAAGCTGGACCTTTGTTGACAGAACGTGATAGGAAATGGATTAATGGGAACGGAATCCAGGACTGAACCTGATATTTGATTGCGGGAGAGACTCGAGAGATTTTTGAATCATAAAAGAAGCTGACAATAAGAACAGTCCACTTTGTTCATTGAATTTGAGTATAGCAAGCAAAAGTGAAACCCCCACCCACCCAGCATAACAAGAAATATTTTCTCGAATAAATTAGTTTTGTACGTCTACTAACTAGTTAACTTATCTTCACTGTGATGATAGAAAATTTATGATTTACGTAATAGATTTCGAGTTCAAGTCAAGCATATATTTTTTATAAGAACATCTAACAATCAAAATTTTACTCGTTTATCTAAACCTATAAAATATACTTTCTAAAAATAAAATTTTCTCGAATACATAAAAAAAAGTTAACTTGCAACTTGTAATTAATGTTGTTCAAGTTATACGCAGTGAGAGGACGTTATGGTAGCTTAACCAGTAAAGTTATTTGAAATAATATCTGTTCCATACAAGAATTAATTAGAGAGGAACAACATGGAAGGGAAAGGGACATCGCCATTGAATAAACCAGAAATCTTGAAGAAAGAGCATGGTTAAGCTATACTCAACGTCTTCATTAAGAATACATGCCAAGTCAATTGCTTAATTTCCCTCTTAAATTGATTTAATACCCAAGTTTAGGGTGGGATCAGGGTGGTTGTGCTTGATTTGGTCTTTAATTCAGCTTTTTGTTTTTTGAAGTGGTGTGTGGATCATAAATTCATGATGAAAATGAAGGTTTTCCTGTCATCCCATTCAAACTTTACAGAGATGCTGGTCAATTTCTTCGAGCCATTTCAACATATAGCATCTCAGAAGTAGTCGCCTTTCACATTAGATTTGCGCATTGATTTTATTATGAAACCATCTCACTTAAAATCTTAATTTGTTAGATGAAATATTAGAATATAATTTATATTATTCTCTAATATCTTTTCTTAAATAAAAACCCTTTGGGTTTGAACTTGCACATATACTCACATTACCTTATATTTAATTTTATCAAATAAAATGAGGATGACGAGATTCGAATTCATGACTGCTGGGTCAATAAAATTCTGATACCATATTAAAAAACTATCTCACCTAAAAATTTAGGTTATTAGATGAAGACCTCAAAATATAATTTATATTATTCTCTAACAGCTTGTCAATCGCTAATAATTCTTTATGTTTTCAACCCAGCTTTACAAGGTGATCAGTAGTAGTTTTGCTCCAAGCTAAAAAGCTGTCGATTTTCATGCATTATCTTGAGGCAGTTCTCTAAACACAGTCATTAAATCTAGCCTAACATGTAAATTTAAAATCTAGAGATCACATTTTTATGGCAGCAATTCTTCAAGTGGAGCACAGGGAGGGGGTGGGGGCTGTATTTCGTTCACCTTTTCTATCTTATCTTGAAATGGGGTTATGGTAGTTTTGTTGGATGCCATCATTGTTTCACAAAAAGGAAGCTTGTTTTGGTCAACCATTACACTAATTACTTATCGTGGAGGCTCTTGGTTGGCCCAGAAGCTTCTATCTTACACTCCCCGACCAAAACCCAGACAGCATGTGTTTCATTCTTCGTGTCAGGTTTTTTGATATTGTTTTTTTTTTTTAAAAATTATTATTTTTTATTTTAAATTAAAAAATTTGTTAGTTTTAGATCATTTATTAATATCAAAAATAACTTTTAAAAAATTAAAAATATAATTTTTATATATTTTTAAATAAAAAATATTTTTAAAAACAACATCATTAACGCTCCGGAACAGACATGAAATCGATCGAGAGTAGTGACCATCACAAGGAGCAGCATTCCTTTTTGTTCAAACAATGTTTCATTGGCACTCATGGGGATTGGTCCAAACCCTCTGTGGCTTAGCAGCTGATCAACTGAACGTGCCCTAGCTAGCCACCCACCCCCTTCGATTAATATATATATATTAATACAATACCACCGAAGGGAAATCTCTCGTCATCAATACAAATAACACTTTGCTTTCAGTTTTCAACCATTTGGTTTATTTACGTGCAACTTAATTGGTTACTGATATGTTCATGCACTGTATAGATTAAAAAAAAAATGATGAAAGTTTTTTTTTTTAAAAAAAAAAATTCTCTATTAATTTCTGTATAATTTAGAGCTGTTTTACGTTACAACACATGAGCTTGACTGAAATTCATATACATTTACCGATCTAAGATTAGAAATATATATTTTGAAGGATTTCTATAACATAAAGTTTAATAATAATGATAAAATAAACTCAGTTTTATCTATTTACAATGAACTTTGCAATTTCAAGAAAGTTATTGGATCCTTGATATTTTAGATTTGAGACAGTGTTAACTTACTAGATAACTTGATATATACATATACATATACATATACATATACATATACATATATATATATATATATATATATATGATTTAATGAGACTGATCAACTGGTGAGCCACATGGACCCCGCTGCCCAGATAGGAGAGCAAGTATGCTTATTAAAGGAAGCATTGGCAGCTCGAGTCAAGTTACAGGTCCTGTGGAGGTGTCTGCAGGATGACTTTCAAGCAGACAGCAGTGATTATTTCTGGGTGCAAGGTCTATTTTGCTGTTAGATTAATATCAATCACCTCACACCAGTACTTATGAAACGCAGAACTCGACCGGAATAATTAGGAAGACTAAAGTGAACTAATCATTTATACCTAATCAAAGCCAAAATACTTGATGACATGACACACTGCTGAATGTTTTTTTTTTTACTCCACTCCAGAAAATGTATTTTGCCGTCTAAATAAGTGAGTAAAACTCTGGTTGTCCTAGACTCTTAAAGAAATACATATATTGACTCGAGCTCAAGACCTGTTTTGCAGATCTCAAGTCCTTTGTCGTCAAGCCACATTTTTTGAGGACACACTGCAGAATGTTGTTTCAGCAATAAAGGTGATCTGTGCGATCACTGAAATGTATGTGATTTGGCCATTGAATTTAGCTAGAAAATATCTGAGCATCAAGGGGATCGAGTCAATGTTGAAGGGGAGCTGTTTCTTCGACTGTACATTTTTATCATTTGACACTGATCGATGCACCAGCAGGTCCTCCTTGTAGACTGCTTCGATCATTTCAATTTGCTCAAGTTAAGGACGTCATTTAAACACATCAACTAGTTGGGGATTCTAATGGAGATTTGAAATCATTGAAAGCTTCTTCAGCCTTGCTTTCTACAGGGCTAGCCCTAATTACTTCTTGTCTTTGTTCCCTATGCATGGCGCGGTAGCAGCAACAGTTGAAAAGAAATCACGATCTTTCTTGTAGTCAGGGAAAGAGGAAGGTGAGAAGTTGTGAAATGTTAGCTGGACGACAATTACGACTCTTCCTAAAAGTTCTTGTGGCCTTGAGATTGGATCTCATCGGGATAAAAATAATGATTTTTTTAATTTATGTAAATGGTTATAGAAAAATATAATCAAAAGCATTTACAATCTCAAAAAGACTAAATCAAATGAGCGAACTGTGTTCTTAATTATTCTTAACTGTGCTGGTGATAGAGAAAAAATAATCGAATATGCATGTATAAACCCTAGTTATAAAAAAACCCTAATTATAAGATTTAGTCTAACATGATGAATCAACGCGATAAAAATATAAAATCAGAGCCTATCACCTCGGATATGTTAAAAAATAATATAAATCATATTTTAGGGTTTCACTTATCAGTTTAAGTTTTTAGGTGAGATGGTTCTTTAACATGGTATCAGAGCCTTGTTGATCTAACGATCACGAGTTCGAATATCACCCTCTTCCATTCTATTTGATAAAATAATCAAGCACAATATAGTGTGAGTCTGTGCAAATTTCAAGCTCAAAGAGGTTTCACTTAAAATAGTGTGTTTGAAAATAATAAAAATCATATTCTAAAACCTCACATATCAGGTTAAATTTTTAAATGAGATGGTTTCTTAAGAGCATGCTAGCAAAACAAAAAATCCCTATTATATTTTTTTTTAAAAAAAAACTACTTCACAAGGCTCTTATATATAAAAAAATCAAAATTTAAATTAAATCAATTCAATCCTCGTCATGTAACCCGGATGTCGGGGTCATTACCTAATTAAAATACTATGATACAAACACATAGTATATGACAAGAAACATCAACACATTAAGTGGACCCATATAAAAATGTTAATCAGGACCGTCTGGGAATCTTGTCCACCTAATGTGTGAAAAGGCAAGGTAACCTGTTTGTCCAATCAAGATATCATTTTTGAAACTATATAGCATGCGGTGACCGAGTGGTAACAGTTTTATATCAGAGAGTTTTTCATTTTATAGTCTTAAATTTGAGCCATGAGATTACTAATATGATAGCCATTGAAAATTTACATGGTCGTTAACTTCATGGTCATAAAATTATTTGAGGTGCACGCAAGCTGTTCCAGACACTCATTTTAATAAAAAAAAATTATTTTTGGACACAAAAATAAAATGCAATTTCAATTGCATCGTAGGTAGGATATAAAAACTTTTATTTATTTATTTATTTATTTATCAAATAAATATTTTCCAAACTTAATCAAATAATTTGACGTTTTTTTCATGTACAAGAACAATGATTATCTTATAAAAAATATCACACTCCTGAATAAAACTACGTGAAGCTACAATAAGAGCAACAGGCAAGAGGGGTCAAAATGTAAATAAAGACAAAGCATGCCTAGCCGGATAACGCATGCTAGACAAACCCTTGGCCCACCAAGCCCACACCTAGATGTTCCCTTCCTCGACCATCTTCCTTTTCATACAAATCAACCTCAGCTCTCTCCTCCTCATTTCTCCCGCTGAAAAAGATAGAAATAACATGATTTTCTTTCTCTCACAATCTGTTTGGTTGGCAAGAAAATAGAACATTTTGACGTACGGGTGTTTGAGACAACGATAAATGTACTTTTTTGAAGCTTTTTCATTTAATGATATATTAAAATAAGATTTTTTTAATGTTTTAAAATTTATTTTCATACTAACAAATTAAAAATAAAAAATATTAATTTAAAATTTAAAAAAAATCAGAATTTATAAAACAATGGTTCCATGACATTGCTTGCATGAACTGCATCCATTTCTTGAATATATATGCATTCAACATTCTTTTCATTCTACACCAAGCTCATTCATGTAACCTACGATTTTTCTCTCAAAGATAAATCATAAATGTGTATTTTTTTTTTAATAAGGCAAGTATATTAAATAAAAATTGAGTTTAATTTTCTAAACAAATTAATTTATAACATTAACTACAGAAGAAATATGCAATTAAATTATATATTTCCATAGCGGAGCTATGTTTCAATAAGGTGGTCCTGATCCTGCCTCCGCCAAGCAACCCAGCTGCTCAAAATTCTGTCTTTCATAATTGCAGGTGCACTAGTCGTAATACAATATATTTCAACATTTATTGGGTTCATGACCTTGTTTTTTTAAGCTTCTCCGAGCAGGGCAGAAATCGCATATTTCAATTTGATTGATTGATTCGAGTATACATGTCGACCAACAAATATATATATTGAAAAGGGTCATTAAAGACCTAGGAGAGCAAGTCGGGCTTCCATTGATGCTAATAAAAAATAATAATCAAATCATAGTATATAAAAAATAGAAATTATCGTTTTAATGTAAGATCTTTAGTGAAAGTTGTTAGAGAATAATATAAATCATATTTTGGAGCCTCACCTATAAGCTTGAGCTTTTAGGTGAGATGGTTCCTTAACATGATATCAGAGCCTTATTGACCCAGCGGTCATGAGTTCGAATCTCACCTTCCCTATTCTATTTGATAAAAATCAAACACAAGGTAGTGTGGACCAATGTGCAAGTTTCAAGCCCAAAGAGCTTTCACTTGAGAGTGTGTGTTAAAGAATAATATAAATCATATTCTGGAGCCTCACCTATAAGCTTGAGCTTTTAGGTGAGATGGTTCCTTAACAAAAGCTAAAGCCAATTGTTTTTAATAAATTTTCAAATATTCTTAATGATAACTTGAAAATATACCTATTTATCATGAACTAAACTAAGCTTTCAAATATACCTATTTATCATGAACTAAACTAAGCTTTCAAATATACTTGTTAGACGAAGATAATCTTGAAGATCATGCATGGGAACAACCTGTGTCTGATAACTGATATCCGCAAACTACACTGTCCATTTGAAGATTGGAAAAAAGGCTAGGCTCACGTTTGTGTTTATTTTTTGGGGATAATAATCTTCCTTTTTTTTTTTCTTTTTTTTTTATCTCTGATTTTATCTCCATTCTAAAATAGATTATTTCCCGATGAAGAAATCCTGCCCGGAAAAAAAAAGGTGAGATACTATAATATAATTTATATTATTTTTTAATATATATATTTAAGTAAAAAATTTTAGGGTTTGAAAATTACACACATATCACACTACCTTGTATTTTTTTTTTTTTAAAGAATGAAAATGATGAGATTCGAATTTGTGACTGCTTAGTTAATAATATTCTAATATCATATCAGGTAATTATCTCATTTAAAAATTTAAGTTGTTAGGTGATGTCCATGGATTTATATTATTGATGAATAATATTTTTCACATATTTCTACCTAAATTCTACAAATAAAAAAAATATGATAATTGAGAATCGATTCAGATTAATGAATCACAAGAAGTACCTTGCCCTCATGACCATGAAGAAAATGACTGTCAGTACTAACTATAGCTTGAATTGATTTCTCTTCCCAAGTAAGGCACGCTTCAGAAAGTGTACTTCAAAGTTCTTCCTCACTTTTTCCTTACTGCTTCTCACTTTGTCTCTCATGATTATTGAACAATTAAATTATATATATATATATATATATAGTCACGTTTAGACAGACAGAGAGAGGGAGAAGGGGGAGGTTCATTTTTTTCATTCATGAAAAACCATATATATTTTAACAGAAATATATATATAATAAATTTCATCAGATTCATCAAACACTAGAGTAGTAGTATTACAAGTAAGAAAAGGCTATTAAAATCCCCAGATTCATTTCTCAAATATGCATATTCCAAAATCACAGTCAGGACTTGAACTTAAGAACCCATTAAACTTGTTGTTCCCCTCGTCTCTTCCACTTTGCAATAACAGCAATGACATATCTGATGAGTTGTTTTCTGCTCCAACAAAGCTTGAAACGCCATCACCGTCGTATCTATCTTCTTGACTCAACTGAGAAGCAACGAACTTGTCAAGGGCTCTCCAGTCAGTTACTTTCTGGGCGCTGTTGCTGGACAACATTCTATTCTGCTCTTCCTCTTCCTTGTTACTGTTGTTATTCTCTGATATCAAAGATATTGATGAGCTTGGCCTCTTTATTAATGGCAGAGATGGGCTCTCTAACTGAGGAAGCTGAACATAATTTTCCGAGTGCATAAAACTTAAGTTATCTCCTTCTGTCTCCTGCTTACACAAGAAATTCTGAGCCAAAAAGTTTTGTGGCTGCCTTGCTATATAATCAATAGGATCCACCACTGAGCTAACCCCACTTGATTCTTCATAGAAGTAGCTCGAGTCCCATCCTTCAATGCTCTTGTTTTGGCCTGTAGTTCTTTTCTTGAATGCACGACAAACTACCCATCCTTCTTCCTGCAGATGCTTAACAAAAAATTTAAGAGATCATGAGTTCTTTTTATCTTTTAACTGCTTCAATAGTTTTCCTATAGCATAAAAGAAGCTGACGAGCACCGAGAATTTTTGAGTCGTCTTTTTGTTTGATAAAGAGAGGTAGTAGTCAAAGATGATGAGCAGGGATGAGAGTTAGAATTTTTCTTTTGAAAAAATGAACACAGAAATGTAGCCCATACCAGAAAAAGGAAACGGAAGAAAGCTATTTGACATGCTTTATGATTTCTAATGACCTTTTTGACTTGAGTGATGGTGGAGGTCCTCTTTCCAGAGAGCATACACAGTGAAACTACAGTTAGTGGCCTATATATGCATGCAAAAGTAAAGAGTGGTTTTGTTTCTCATAAGTTGAAAAGTTGGATGGTAGGAAATTAAATGATTTAATCTAAAGGCGATCTATATATTTGTCACTAAAAGTTAGGTAATATGAAGAATTTATGAAGCACTAATGATCTTGTCCAAGAGAAAGAACTCTCTCATGAAACTCAAAGTAATGGATTCCTCAGCCCTCTTTAGAATTAATAAACTCTAACATATTAGGTCAATATGTAGGAGCCTGTTCAAAGCTAATCAGTATGTTGGAAGACATTAATGGAGACAACATTGCTTTCACCCCTTTATTGTATGACATATATATCAGGGATGGGACATATATATATATATATATAGGTTGATGTGCTTGCCTGTGGAGGACCATTCTCATCGGATTCAAGCCGGTATTCATGCATGATCCAGTCACTTTTCTGGCCATTTGGGGCTCTTCCTTTGTAGAAAACAAGGGTTTTCCTCATGCCAATGAGTTTTGTTTTGTCATAAACTGACTTGTCTCTCCCGGTCGCCTTCCAAAAGCCAGCCATGGTTGCTCTGTTAGTTCTTGTCCCTGTCGGATACTTCTTATCCTTGTGGCTAAAGAAATACCACTCATTCTGCTCTTCATATCCGATCCGGCATCTTTCTGTACATCATTAACAATATTGCTCATTAAAATGTTTTAGCTAGGTTGATTCAAGTTATTTGTTCTTAGGAATTTTGGCCAACGTAACTAATGATGTCAGTATGACCTAAAGAAATCATTGAAATGTTACACTATTTGATCCACTAAAATCAGTAGACTTACAGAAACTTTTTGATACACAAGATCAAGGGATAGTCAAAACTAATCCTGACCAAGATCAAACCCTAACTAGCATGCATGTTGAACCATATGAAATCTGAACTAAACGATATCCCATATGATCTATGAACCCTAAAAAGAGAAAAAAGATAAAGGAATAAAACTTTGATATACCTTGTAGATCCCATGGTTCAATTCTGTAAAGATCGATATCTCTAATAACATCAAGATCGATCTTTTGTGACGCAACTTTCTTCCTTAGATAATAGCCAACAAGCTCTTCATCGGTTGGATGAAACCTGAATCCAGGTGGGACACACGACTCCATTGACTCCATCATAACAACCGCTGATGGTGCTGCATAAAATTCACCAGCACCTCCGTTACCATCAATAATAATGTTTTCTAATTCATCATCTTTAAATCATAACAAAATGCGAGTGAGTGATGGGATGAACTTATATAAAGACACCAAAGAGATCACAGAAAACCAGAGGATAAAAAGCTAAAAAGGGAAAGGTAGCTAGAGTTATGGTAGAGTAATACATAGAAAAAAAAGGAAAAAAAAACAATTTTGGACCCTCCAAACGAAAAGGTGACAAGCGTTATCAGGTATAATCATCAACTCATTTGGTGGTAAGCAGCACTCACCACACATACATATATCTTTGACAGGAAAATAAGGGCGTGTTAATTATAAAACAAAACACCCCATAATTAACTGTTTCTCATAAAATTATTTCTTACGATGAAGGCTAAAAGAGGAAAGAAGGTGAAGCAAAATCATGAGAAAGTTTGTATTTTTTTTAATAAAAACCAAGGGATAGTTGGAGCTTAGCTAGCTAGCTAGGTCGTCCTCTATCTTGTACAGGGTCCATCAAGAAATTTGGACAGCTAAGGGTTGCACTAATGATGTTGTCTTGTGTTAGTGAATGGTAGAAATGATGCATCAAGAACGGGGTTGCCATTATAAACAAACATATATGATTAAGAAATTAAATATTAATTAGTGTGGTTTTATATTTAATTTGTTCAGAGAGTAGAAAACTGCCAATGGACAAAGAGGATGACGTTATCACAGATTTTAAAGCATGCGTTTCGAAAAGGTTAAGAGAAGGCAAAAAGAGAGACACGGTTTCTGATTGGATCAAGCCTGCAAGAAAAGAGATCGAAGGTAGTAAAAAGGAGAGAAAAGAAAAGCACTCTCATGGGCGCCGGTCTTCCTGCCGCAGAGTGTGTGTCTCATTAATGCCGAAACGGGGTCTGACCATTTTGTCTGTTTGTCGAGATTTTTCATCGCAGAAACTGGCCCTCTTTCATATGTTAAAACTCCAAGAAAAAACGCAGAAGAACCCCACAAGAGATGAAAATGCTTATGATTATATATGGTAATGCCTCCTTATCCTAGCATTTTAATAAATCAAGAAATGGTGAACGACCTACTACAAGATTGGTGAGGTTAAGGAGTTACTGTTGATATAATAATAGTCAAGAATAATCGGGTGGGCTTATTTTGTCAAGGTGTTAGTGACCTGGTAGTTTTCATGAGAGACAGAGAGGGAGAGGTCATCTGACTCTTTGAACGTATAGTTTGTAAGAGAATCGACGAGGGAAAGATCCCATTTGTAATAAAGTTCAGGAGAGAATGGCGAGTTTGAGGGTTCACCTATATTAATAGCAAGGAAATGAACTTTCTAACAATCTTTTACCAAAATCTTGGTCTTCTTCAGGTGTGTGTTCTCTGACTCTTCTCCTCTTCTAATTGATGCCAAAGTTTTCTGGACAAAATGGATTTTGACGTAAAGGAATATATCTAGCAATTAGGGATGTGCTACCTCTCTCCAATGCTTGGTAGAGAAAGACGGATAGGGAGAGGTTATCAGAAAGGTTTTCAATCAGAAAGCAACCCCTAATTAATTTCAGAAATGAAATTCAAGAAACCTTTTGAGTATTTCTAGCTAGGAGAGATGCAATTAAGAAAATGCACCACCTTCCCTAATTCCCATATGAAAGCTAGCTTCAAAACATGCTGTGAAAGAATGAGATGAAATATAATAATGTTTGTAGTGCAACCGGGGGATGGATTGAGCTCCATGCAAGTACAGAAAGCTTACCTTAAGAGTTTGTATGGAATAGCTAGCCTGGTGTGTTGTATTAAAATTAAATTACTTAAAAGGCAGAAAGAGTGAAGAAGAAGATCGGAGGAGACGAAAGGAAGAAGATGATCGGAGCATAAACGGAGATCTGAACGGAGAAAAAAAATTCGTTTGGGAGAGAAGGATGGGAGAGAATATAAAAGGGCCGGTGGGGAGAGGGGGAGGACCGCTTAATTGCGCATGGTTGATGCTTGTCCCCAGCCGCTTACGTCACTCCTAGCTTCCTACACAAACCCCTTTATTTCTATTTGCGATTGTGATTGTTTGTAATTTTCTTTTTATGATTTTTAAAAGTATATTTATTTCGAAAGAATATATTAAAATGATGTGTTTTAGTGTTATTTTAATGATTTTGATATGTTAAAATTAAAAATTAAAAAAAAATATTGAGTTGTTCTGAGGGATTATTCATTGCTTTGATCCACCATTGCTCGTGTGAGTTGTTAAGAGTACTTAGTTCACCGTCGCTACTATTAAACACTGCAGGATGAAGGGTTTTCAACTATCTGTAGTCTTACGAGCTTAACAAAGATAATTTCTACTTTATTTTCAAATTAATCTACTACTTGTTGGATGATCGATAAACATTGTTGGTTCCTTGTAACATTGATGGTTCCAATTAGCTTTTGCTATTTTGCTCCGACAATTGAAAACTCTCTTATAGTTTTTACTGATAAAAGAGAAAAGGTTGTTTTGTTTTTCTCTTCTAATAAACTCAAGATCTGATATCAATTGTTAAAATAAAACACACAAGTAATTGGATGAGCCTCCCGGTCTTTATTGGTTAATTATTATTATTATTATTATTAATACATATTTTTATTATCAACATACTTGAAAATTAAATGCATTAGCCCTTGTATTTATAGGAAAATTGCATCTTTAACTATATATGTATTAGTCTAACTAGGAATCTCATTATCTAATTAAATAAGGATTGTGATACATTATTCAAACACAAATCTTTTTTTACGTAGATTAGGATTATTATCTAATAAATCAAACCCAAAAAAATGTAATAAGAAAAAAAGTGCCACCAAACATTGAACTTGAATTGAATTCTTCTATTGTTCACATGTTTCGCGCTCAAGTTGGGTTTGGTAGATGATGAAAACAAAAAAACAAAAATTGTTTAAAGGAAAAAGGAAAGGTGGGCGTTTGGCTCGGAGGAATAATAAAGAAAGTGAATGCATGTTTTTAATTTTATTTCGAGAAGGATGGGTGTTATTAATGTTAAGCGTGCAAAATGAGTTCTTTCCATTTGTCTCTCTTGATGTGACTTTCCTTTTGTTTTCTTTTTATTAATTTCTTCGCATGTAACGTAATTGGTGATAGCAGAATATATGTTTATGCACACTACATTGTGTGTGTGTAGTTTTATAATTTTTTAATTAATATAAGTGTTAGAGCCGGCTTATATGTATTTTGATTAATTTTACAGGTCCTGAAACTAATGACCATGTAAGTTTCCAATGATTATTATATTAATAATCACAAGACTCGAACTTGAAACTACATGAAAATAATCTTTTAGTCCCAAACTTTTACCACTAAGTGATTACTTAGATGGTTATATATATATATATATATATAGTTGAAGCTTGGTTAGATAATGATAGCAAATTTAACGTAGATGCCTGCATTTAAATAGAAAATAAATTTATTTTCTTATATGTTGAATAATACTGATAGCATAACTAGAGTATCTTTCAACATGTTGAAATTGAGAATTTGATAGTTATAAAGGGGTTTAATTAAGAGTTTGTTTGAATTTTGAAAACCTATTCAAAGAAAATATTTATATATTTGAGTTCATGATTTAGTGTTCGTTTGACATTGTGGTTGTGCTGGAGGTTGGGGCAAGAAACAGGTTCATGGTGTTTGGTAATGCACAAAAGCAAATTAAATTATTATGGGGCCCACCTACAAAAATCACCAAAACACTGATTGAACAATGTTCCCAAATATTGCTATCGGGTCGAGATGAATTACTACAAGGGACAACAATATTACCGTTAACAATGTTTCCCAAATAAACCCTCACCATACTCCCCTTCACCTTCACCCATTAAACCCAATGAACAAACTTCTCACCTTCACCAAATAAAACCATTGAGCCCATACCAGTGATGTTTGTGTTGGGTTAGAATTGGGTCTTTGGTGAGAGAGTCTAGAGGGGAAGGCGATGGGTTTGTGGTGAAGGAGTAGAGGACGAAGAAGGTGTTTTGAAAGTAGAGAGGCGTTGAAGGGGGAAGAAGATGAAGAATGAGAAGGAGAAGCGGCGGCGGTTATGGAGGGGAGTTGAGATTAGGAGAAGTGGTTTGTAGTTTGGTTTAGATTTATTGATTTCAGGTGATAGCAATAATATATTAAAATAAATAAATAATGTAAAACTAATCATATTAAAAGATAATGATAAATAAATAAATAAATCCCCGACCATTTCTCGCAAAACTTAATATAAATAAATATTAAAATATATTTAATTAAAATCTAAAAATTTAATTAAAATATAAATAAATATATTAAAAGATATCATAATATAATTTTTATCTCGCAATCTTAATTTTGTTTATGATGATATTTTACCAGATGTTGTTCCTCAATCAAATAGTTAGGGATCGCAGAGACCTTCACGTATAGATCTAATTCGTGATGAAATTACAAATAGTTTGATGGGAGAATAAAAAAAAAAGGTTCAATTTACTTATATTATTCATTATATTATGAAATTATGATTATATACAATATTTAAATATACATACATACATACATACATACATATAAATAAATAAATAAATGTGTGTTTGTATATTTATACTCTTTAAAGTAATTTTACAAGTTGAAAGCAATATGAAAAGCTTGGTAACCAAATACACAAAACTATTTTTTTTCAACCTCAAACTCAACCACAGTTTTAACCAAACACTTCACTACTTATTTTAAACCGCAGCAAAACTATTTTTTATGAAACTATTTTTTTTAAATCTCAACTACAAAAACAAAACAATATCAAACACACCCTTATAGCCCATTGTAAATCAATATTATAACAGCTGATTTGATTTAGTGGGTCTGAATTTTTGAAAACCCATTCAAAAAAAATATTATAATATGGTAACCAAATACACAAAACTATTTTTTTTTCAACCTCAAACTCAACCACAGTTTTAACCAGACACTTCACTACTTATTTTAAACCGCAGCAAAACTATTTTTTATGAAACTATTTTTTTTAAATCTCAACTACAAAAACAAAACAATATCAAACACACCCTTATAGCCCATTGTAAATCAATATTATAACAGCTGATTTGATTTAGTGGGTCTGAATTTTTGAAAACCCATTCAAAAAAAATATTATAATATGTTGATGTCAAAATTAAATTTTAAAAAATAAAAATAAAAATTAATTTAATATATTTTCAAAAAAAAATTATTTAAAAAAATAACTTTTACTGGACTTACAAATAACAAATATAGATAATTAATCTATAATTTAAGCTTAGGATAAAATCTACCCCGTATCGGGTAATTGATAACTTATAATTAGGTCGGAAAGCAAAGTAAAGCAAAGACAACTCGTTCTCATTAAATTAAGCAAGACTACGTTATTTTATCCTGTTCTGTCTTCACAAGCACCATCCAAAACAAACTTATCATGTCGTCTTCAATTTATCATCAAAATATCATATCCAGTAAAGCATAGCTTCTGCTTTCTCTCTCACGTTTGGTTATCAAGCTTTCTGACACACCTGCCACGATAGCACAACTCGACAACCTGCCGCCAAAATTACCGCCCAGCCATGCCGAGCTATTCATCTCCGATTCTCCCCGCTCACATGGCTTTGTCTTAATTTAAGTTACCAAAAACACCCCCATCCTTTAGGTAAAGATTTGGCCCGACCCTTAATCCCTGTCAAAATTCGGGTTTTTACCCGCTGGGATGGAGCCATCTATCGGGTTTTTATGCCCTCAATATTCTGGTTTTTACTGTTATATGAGACTTGGTATAAAAAAAATTAATCTGTTAATTGATAGGCTAATCTCAACTTGTTTGATATAATCAAAGTTGATTTGATTTTTTTTTAATTTTTACTGTTTTATAACAATTATTTCTCAATTAAAATATAAAATGATAATAAAGTAAATAACTAGTGTTGGGAGTAACTGGATAATAGAAGAGTCTATTTAGTTTTTCACTCGTTTCAGTTCAAAAAATTAATGGTTTTGCAGCCATGAATTTCAGTTTGATTAGGAATGTATTTATACTGTAATAGTACTTAATTTTTAAAATATTTTTTATTTTACAATATTTTAAAATAATATTTTTTATTTTACAATATTTTAAAATAATATTTTTTTTATTCTTTAAAATATTATCCTATCAAAAAATTGAAAATACAAAAAAATAAATTCTTACCAACGAGACTCGGGAGTATTTGGTATTACATTTCCAAAATATTTTTGTTTTTTATTTTAAATTAAAAAAAATTAGTGTTTTAAATTATTTTTGTATAATTATATAAAAATTATTTTAATATATTTTTAAATAAAAATTAAACTGACTGATACTCCCAGATACTCACTCACAACACAATGCACGTTGACATCATCAATTCATGGGTTTGTCTGAAGTCGCTTTCAAGGGCGGTTTGGTCATTCGAACTTAAAAAATTACGGCCTGTAAATGATTTACCGACAAGTATTTTGTAGAAGGCAAGGGTAGAAAAGCAGGGAAAACGTACGCTTAGAGAACAGTGGGGGGACGTGTCAGTCAGTGGTTGGTGGATGACCCTGTACTTTACGTAGAAGATAAACAAAGCAAAAGACAGAAATTTATGTGCTGAGGCAATGAGGACCCCACTTCCTCCATCAAAACGACTCAGTTCACGGATATTCTCCCCCGTTAGCATCAGATTTGATATATGACTCGATACCCTAATGTCTCCTTCATTTCATAAATCAAAGACCAGGTAAATTTGGACTTGAATTTCAAAACTGCAACAATGATTTTTAATTGATTTTACCGTACTAAATCATCTCTTTTTTTTGTTTAATTACTGTCTTGGAACTGAAAGAATACACACATGTAATTAAAAAGTTAAATATAAAATTGAATTTATCTTAGTTTTAATGTAGATTGATTTGCTAGAAAAACTCATCCAATTACTGTATAAGAATATATATATATATAATGATTTTTAAACGTTGATCACTGCTTAATGCTCTTTCTTATTTAGGGATCGGAAAAGAGAAATGAATATTGTTTTAGATGATCTTGATTAAAGGGGGCTATCTAGCTAGTTTCGAGCAACACCCAGCGTGGCCACCCACTTAAGTTCCTTGAGAAATAATCATATGAGATGCTTATGGGTTCATCCACATCCTTTTGGAAATCATGGATGTTTAGGCTACGTGTTTATGATGCTTAATTTAGCCCGGTTTAACCTCCGATGCTGTGTTAGTGGCTATATATATTTAAGAAGATTCGAAGTTTAATTAGGTTGTTCAAGTCTCAAGCCGGGCTAAGATCAAAGTATTGTAATTTAAAGTTATTACAAATTTCAAGTTCGAGGATAGTTTGTTTTTCATCGAACTAAAAAATTTAAGATTAAATTTTTTTTTCTCAGGTTCAAGTCTCATAGTTGGTAATATAATAGTTATTAGAGACTTACATGATCGTTAACTTCAACAATTGTGAGATTAATCGAGGTAAACACAACCTAGTTCAGATACTCACATTAATTAAAAAGAAAGAAATTGAGATTTCAACTTAATTAGGTAAGATAAAATTAATTGAAAGACTATGTATGGGTTGGTGTTTATCTTCATGTCTTAGTGCTTGAAATACGGCTTACGTAAGAGATGTTGTCCCAAATCCATAAGTGATCGCAAAACTTATAAAATACAGTCTGCATTTATCCTATTTTATCTAAAACGGAGGTTAAAGCTAATTTTGCAGTGGTTTTTAGATGACAAACACATAATCATCCTATTTTTATACTAATTTATGTGAATTGAATTAAATAATCCACTCCTTTCCATTAGAAAAAAGCTCCATCTTCTTTCTCTTTAATTTTTTCTCTGCAAACACATATAGCAAAGCCTCTCGAGGCTTATTTTTTTCATCATTCATGCTAACTTAAACATCAAAAGATTTCCTAAAACTATGAAGAGAGCTTATTTTATAATTGTTTCGTCAGTTTGCTAGGTCTAGTATTCTACATTTTTACAGCCCACGATATTGAAAATACCATAAAATTGCTGTGATGTTTTTAGAAATCTCTTCACTATACCTGGAAAAAACAAACTTAGCCATTATGAGATGTCATAAATGGGGCAGACATATAGAAACAAGGGAATAGGTTCGTATAAAGCATCCACCAAGAAACGATAGAGACGCTGCGACCATTCAACTTCCCTGTGCTCTACAATTGGGACCTGGGGACTAAAAGTTAGCTAGCTAGTGGTAATAAATAATCATTTCCGTTACATAATATAATTTATATTATTATCTAATATATCTTTTAAGTAAAAAAATTTAAACTTGAAACTTGCATATAGGCTCCCACTACTTTATGTTTAATTTTTATTAAATAAAATGGGAGTGGTGAGATATGAACTCGTGACCGCTAGATCAATAAAGTTTTAATATCATGTAAAGCAATCAAATCACCTAAAAATTTAAATTTTTAAATAAGATCTCATAATATAATTTATATTATTATCTGACCATAGTCATCAACGATCACCGTTAAAAATGGCAATGACAGCTTGTCATCTTGAAAAAATGTTGAAGAAGAAAGAGAATTGAAAGGGAAGAAAATGGCGATTCAAATTCTAGTTCAATTGACTGCCTCGAGATAATGTAGCCCAAAAAGAAGGTTTATTTGAAGATCATGATTTAAGGGAGCATTGCATGCTATCGTACTGTAAGAAGATTAAGGTTTGCGTGCCATGGAAAGGCCGCATGGGTCTGTGCCTTGAGACTCTGTTGACTTTAGGCAAAATCATGAGCAATTTTCTTTTATCAAGCATGGAGCACGTGCCGTGTAAATGCCATATTTAGCTAAAAATTACTTTGACCCTCTTGATTAATTATTATAAGGCCTTACCATCCAATAATTAGTTCAGAATCTTTTTATATAATTTTTTTATTACCATATATACAATTTCACCCAAGTATAGCAATGTTTCCCTTAAAAATACCCTTTGGAGGGAGAGAGATGTCTCTGACCGATCAGTATTATTGAAATTATTTTTTTAAAATATTTTTTGTTTAAAATACATTAAAATAATTAAAAAAAAATATTTTTGATATTTGCATATGAAAATAATTTAAAAACACTAGAAAATATAATTAAAATTATAAAAATATATATATTTTTTAAAATACAATATCAAAGACCTCTTATTCATGGAAGATTTCTAGGTTAAAAAATGTTTCCGTTGCTCTATTAATTTTTAAAATTATATGACGTTCAGCTACAGAAAAATGGGCCATGAGTCAGGGTGGGCAGTTGTGGAAATATCTGTCAAGATAGAACAAAAGCTGGGTACGAGGGACTAGATGACTAGAGACGTGGACTCTTAGTACACGTAGGACGGTGATGGTCGGCCTTGGCCACCCAATCATGCGGCGGGCCGCATCATTGAACTCATTAGAACCCCTCCCTATGCGGTCCCACCACCACTAACTCTCAAAGCTGGCCGGTGAGAGCTAAACATGAAGCTCCCTTTCTTACACGTTAAAATAATAAAAAATATGCACAATATTTTCAACCAGATAAAAAGAAAGAAAAAAACTACGGATGAGGCGCAAAAAACAATTGTGGAGACACATAGAGTTTGCGTAACTAGCAAAAGGAGATCCTTTGGGGGCCCTATTTGGATCTTAAACACTTTTTGACATCGACCCACCTCCAACTCTTAAAATATCACCTTAGCCTTGCCTTTGTAATATATATTGGTTAAGTTTGTGGCTGATCCATGGTGGTTGCTGAGCAGAGAGAAATTAACTCACCATGAATACACAAATATATTTTTCTGGATTCGAGGAAGCATCACCTTCAAAAAATTATATTTTATAGGTCCAGGTAAACGAATAAAACTCTAGCTGTTTTATATTTTTATAAAAGATGTTTATTCTGACTCAAACTCAAGATATTTTATACAGATCTTGAGCTCTATGTCATCACATCATATACATTGAAAACTATATATATATATATATGCAAATTCTTCGGCTTCACTCTTGTCTATAGCTCCGCTACTGTACAATCACTGTATATCAAGGCTTGAAACACAAGCTTCTTTCAAAGGGACATCTACTATCATTGCACCCCTTGAAGGTACTAATTCTAACATATATTTGAGAAGAAATTAAGTGCTAATACTTTCAAGAGCCCCTCTACCATTTAATCACCGAGGAGAGTGGATGATTGAAAACAAATTTCTTGGACCAATTTGATGCTTTTCTGCAGTTCTTTTTTGTTGATTGATGGAATAAAAAAATAGAAAAAAAGGGTTTTACAAGTAATGTGTCGTTGTATGAGATGATGATTGATCATCATGTGATTAGAAGTGGATATCCCGTGGCTAATTTCTGTTGTATGGATCATATTTTGCAAAAGGTGAGTTGATTATTGATTGAAACTACCCCGGTATACTTTTACTTTCTCATCAAAATAGTTACATTGGAGCTAGCAGTAACTAGGTGTTTTTTTATTGTTTTTATTTGTTAATATCAAAAATAAATTTAAAAAAATATTTTAAAATATAATCTTTATCATGCTTTAATTTAAATATGCACTAATTAAATCATTATTACGAGTTGGAGTAAGAGAAAGTGTGTTGGAGGTATAATTTATCATTTTATTCTCGATTAAAAGCCAAAAGATGAGCAAGCCCTATCATTCATGAGTGAGAGCACTGGGTATTTAATGAATTTATGAATCCGGAGCAAACATTATTTGCAGTGGAATTTTATAGTCGTGTTTATATGATCATAAACAATCCATGGCGTTTCTTATTTAATTTATTTATCATGAATTTGAGTAAAAAGAGATATATAAATAGATTTAAATATTTATCCAGTTATTCGAGTCTTATTTAATTATCATTCAAGGGAAGAAGGCCATTGCGTTCGTTCAGATCAACTTCAAATGGGCACGTGTTACAATTCGTGTAAGCTGTTCATTGGTCTGCCGACTACAGAAGCCAGTGCAAGAAAAGGAGGGGGATTTACTGGTATGATTTTGATGGGCAGGGAGTTGCTGAGAAGAACAGGAACTCTCTAGGCATGATGTATTGATTGAGAAAGAATGGGGAAAATAAGGTGCCATGATGTTTACTGGTTAGCCAAAGGGTCCTGCATGCAGGCCATGGCAATGGTGAGCTCTAATTATGAGTTGGCTCCGACTCAGCCCCGTGTTGATGAGAGCTTGCTAGGGTTTTCAGTGGGGGGTCCAATTCACATCAATTATAACGCGTTCGAATTGACTTGAATTTGGTGTAACTTTTTTTCCCCTTATTTCTTCTCCGTTCTTTATGATATTTCAGGTCAAGGAACTTTCTTAGCAGACTGTGATTAGACTTTGATGCATGTACTCAAGTGTTTAGTTAATGTTTCAAGACAAAAAAAATTAATAAGTATATAAATAGTTGAAATAAATAAGTTTGTTGGGTTAATTCGGATTTGTTGTTTTTTAATGCCCAGAATACAAATAAAAATTATGTTACGAGATAATATATATATATATATATACACACACATTATTGTATGTGATTTAAATAAAATCAATTTATTTAGTTGATTGGGATTGTAAGCTAAATAGTGATTTTTTTAATAAAAATACACGCTTAAAACATTTAAATATTTTATTGAGAAAATAGTGTGTACGCACGCACGCAACGAGTACCAACACTCTAGTAATATTATATATATATATATATATATATAGATATATATATATAGCAATCCTCCATATTAAAGTCTTCTCCACATACCCTTGCAATTATTTCTATGGATTTCCTTCCATTTTCATTGGCCCCAGCATCTACGACTGGCTTGAACTTGTAAGCTTTGTAATGAAAGCGTGGTCATACATACACAGGCATTTACTATCTCTTTTTTTTTTCTTTTTCTGAAAAGGGTCTTGAGATTAATGATCTCCAATTCATCATAGCTGAGAAACCTTGATAAGCACAATCAATTTGAAAATGGAAATTCGACCGCTGGGGCTTTGAGAACGATCCATCTGTTTTGGTGATACAATTATGAAAGTAACAAAATAATGCATGTAAATTTCTTTTTATCCACAACTTAATCACTTTGTATTGACGATTAAGCATTCGCACGTCTGTCCAGTCCATATATATATTCAAATGGTTGTTAGCAGAAATTGGGTGAGAGCCATAATTAATCATGTCTACGTAGTGTATCTTCATGACCTTTTAGTTTAAGATTGAAATTTAAACAATCCAAGCACAAGAAGAAGATGGACATAGCTAGAACCTTGTTGCCTAAGCTCCACCACTCACTCCTCATTATAGCTTAGAGATATGCAACTAGATCGATGAAATGCTTGCATGAATGTACACGTGTGCTTTACTTGTTTAACTAAAATCATTCCATTACTAACCATTTAGCAGGTGACCACTATTAAAAGTTTGGGACTAAAAAATCACTTTTCATTTGGTCTCAGGTTCGAGTCTTATGGATGCTAATATGATTGTCATTAAAAACTTGTATCATCATTAATTTTAGGACCCGTGAAATTAGTCGAGATACGCGCAAATTAACCCGAACACCCATGTCAATACAAAAAAATCATCCCATTACTTTACTTAATGAGGGACAAATATATAACAATTCTCGAAAGAATCAGATCATCATTGTTACTTTTTTGCAATGAAAAAAATAATTGATAATTGTTTTCACCTTATGGATAATTAATTGCTCTAGAGCTCCATACAAAACTCTAGTGTTTGTAGACTCTATGTGTCAATATCAGAACTCATCAACATACTTGCGGGCTTGATATATAGTAAAGAAGAAAAAGGTCCTGTAATGATTCCTGCGTGAAACCACCTCGTACCAAATAGGCCCGAAGGTTCTTGCTCGAAATGGCCCAGCATGGTTATTTTTGGGTTGGGCCTACAAGCTTAGGCCTCTTCAGTATAGAGGATTCATTCGACAAGTTTATGGGCTGGGCACGTGTCACTAATTGTTAATGGGCCTGCATTACTAAGCTATTATTTCAATTTATAAGTGTGCTTTAAGCGGGACAAGATAGATGGCATTTTGGAAAGAATTAGATCACCAAGGTCACTTTGTGAAAGGAAAATTAGCAACAGCCAATCCCATAACTGAAAGCTTCATCAACGGCTCCTCTTGTCTGCTCGCTCGTTAAGGGTCTTGATTGCTTACCGGGCTTGGCATTGATTGCTGCATTTACCCATACTCATTGCCTCGCCACCTTCTTCTCGTTTTAAATCTTTTCATCAGCTTGATATGAGACTTGCTGGGCAACGCAAGATTACACTATCATTTTGAATAAGCCAAGCACTAGTTTAGTCTGATGCGGATTGTGTGTTGATTGCATTGAAATTTGAAAATCTCTGTGTACATGATTTGGTGATTCTTACTAGCATCGAAAGTTCAAAGTGTTCCTCAGAAGTTCTTCCGTCAGCTTTACGTGTGGGCTGTGGTGTGGGCAACCTTTTTGCTCATCAGAAATTGGCACTTTCTTGCATCGGAGGCTCTTGACTTTGCAGTGAATCAAGTGGTTGAGATGAATGTTAGAGGCCATGAGATTGGCATTCTATGTTGAGCCTATCACGACGAGGCTTGGGTGGTGCCTGCCGGTGGGTAGGTGCAGCTATGTTTGCTCGGGGGTGGGTGCAATAACGCCGAGATCCACCGGGCGTGACGGAATTAATAGCAGTGATAATTGAGCTCTATCTCGAGCCCAAAGGTCCAATAAAAGGTTTCAGTTCCAAAGTAGGCCCATGACTTACAATGTGGGCCACACGACGAAGCTCCTCGCACACTGTCACCGTCAACGGTAGTTACTGGTTACCTCACCTCTCTAAAAAAAATCCATCTCCTAATCTCACTTCCCTCTGAGTTTCAATCAAAAAATGGCTTCTGCATTCAGCGGCGATGAAACAGCACCGTTCTTCGGCTTCCTCGGCGCTGCTGCCGCTCCGGCTTCCTCGGCGCTGCTGCCGCTCTCGTCTTTTCATGTGAGCACCGCCGCCACTATGATCAACTAAGAAATCAATCATCTTAAACGACGTCGTTGTTTCTGATTCTTTTTATTGTATTTTTTATTGGTAGGTATGGGAGCAGCGTATGGGACAGCGAAGAGCGGTGTAGGAGTAGCGTCGATGGGAGTCATGAGACCGGAACTTGTAATGAAATCAATAGTTCCGGTTGTGATGGCTGGTGTGCTCGGAATTTACGGTTTAATCATTGCAGTTATAATTAGTACTGGAATTAACCCTAAAGCCAAATCTTATTATTTATTTGATGGTTACGCTCATTTATCCTCTGGTCTTGCTTGTGGTCTTGCTGGTCTTTCTGCTGGTATGGCTATTGGTATTGTTGGCGATTCTGGTGTTAGGTATTTTTTTATATTTTTCTTTTTCTTGATTTATCCTGTGTTATGTGGCTATTACTTTGTTGCTTTGTTTGATGGAAATTGAAATTAATTAATTATTATTTTATACTGGTGTTAGGAATCAATTATTTTATGGCGCCATTGTTTTGATGGAAATTGAGTGTTTTGTTAAAATTATCACTAGCTTAATTGGATTAGAATTTGGCTTTAGCGTTTGTTATTTTAATGTAGATGTGATAGCAAATGAAGTCTCTATTGTATTCCTGAGCTGTATAGTGAGAGAGCTGGAGTTACAGGGTAATGTTAGCTATGCGTTTAAAGTTTTTTTTTTTTGGCTGTGCAAGTGTAATGTTAGTGTGATTGTATAATTCATAATTTGATATAATCAAATAAAGAAAAATAAGAAAAGTTTAATTATTTCAACTTGCTGGAGTTTAAGATTATCTAGCAATTTTCAAGTTTTTTATTTGTAAAAATTCAAAAAAAAGTAAAAATCTTGCAAGGATGGGTAAAATCACGGGAATGTTAGAAGAGTGGCCAAACAATGTAATCAAAGTTGTGATGCAATCACAACTACATTATGACTAGTTACAGGCTGCCGAACATGTTTGTTTTCTATGATAAGAATTATTTAGTGCCCACGGAGCTTGTACTCCCTCCTCTCTAACATGCATGTGCTTCTGTAGGTAGTTCATATAGTGGTTCCACACATGTATGTGAGAAAGGGAATACCATCTCAAGGATTACCAAGTGATTTCTCGTTACTATATTTAGTGGTTGGCTCTGCTTCAGTAAATTATGAGATGTCAAACTTCTGTGTATGATGATTGAATAGTAGATAAAATTGATTTTTCGAATGCTATGAAGTAATTTTAGCACTCCCTCCATTTCCCCCAAAATAAATAAACAAAAGAGAAGTAATTTTAAGTTGTTATGGATGTAAGAAACATGCGCACATAGAATATGCATACTATCAAATAAAATAACATTTCATACGACATTTCTTAAAATTATACTGTTAGCTTATCCCCTGTTGATGTCCTTCATTCTAGAAGTTTGATGCTTTCTTTCATTCTTTATTGCCAAATGTGCATTTCTAGTACCTGGTTTGTGATGTATTGTTGAAATTTGGTAATTTTTAGCCACATCATGGTGTTAGTGAAATAAGAATGGTGCTACATTAGCTTTCCCTTTGTTAGGTAGATGTTACCATGTCTTGGAGCTTCCTGCAGTTTAAAATACAAGCGAAGGTACTGAAGAAGAAAAATTCTTAGACAATATTGGACTGGTTCCTTAGACATATGCTAGATTTTGGCAGGGATTTTAAGTGAAGTTTCTTTTGATTGATACTATGTCAAACTCTTAGTAACTTTTGAAGGCAATATTGGAGTTGATGCTACCATTGTACAATCTCATGTTTCTCAATTACTTGTGTGTTGCATTGGTTCCCCTCAGTTCTTATCAGATTCAAAGTCATGAAATTTCCAAATGGTTAGGTATAAATAGACGTGCTTTAACCACTGTCTAGTTAGAAGATTGTACTTGGCATTATATACACACATGGATGCATTTTTATCATGAAAAAATCTCTGAATTTGATTATTTCTTTTGTAGAGCTAACGCACAACAGCCAAAACTATTTGTTGGAATGATTCTGATTCTCATCTTCGCCGAGGCGTTGGCTCTATATGGACTTATTGTTGGCATCATCCTCTCTTCCCGTGCTGGCCAATCCAGAGCAGAGTAGAAAACAGGTTTTTGGCATGGCTTTGCTGTTTTCAGGTTGGTGATGGTAGTGAAGAGTGCGCTGGTGTTAAATCAAACATTTTTTTCAATCATGTAATAACTCCAAATGTATTTCCTGGTGCTAACATGCTGATTTTAAATCTAAGGGTAAGTTTCCCCCATGAAATAAGCTGTGTTTGTCTTTCATTACCTTTTCGGTGCTGTTGTATTCTCTGTCTATTAGTTCATTGCAATATTCAAAACCTAGCCTGCACATGGTTATCTATTGCATACTTGTCCTTTTGTCTTTGATCATCAACTGGTGTGCTAGTATGATTAATTACTCGAACCCCACTAATTCCTCACCACTCCCCTCTTTGAAATGCTATTATGATTTTTGCGCTGCGATCATTACTTATTGCGAAACTTGCTGCTTGATTTAGATTTCTTCTTTGCAATTTGAGATAGGGTTATATAAGCTTGAAAGTCATGACTTTCAACATGTTTGCATGATCTGAATCTCTGGAATGTCTTGCTGACACTCGGTCCATCTGTTTGAGAGTCTTCTTAAGAAAAACCCGTGGGATTTTGAACATTCATGATTTTACCGGTTCTTTTTAACACAGATCTCCAGAGCATTTGACCTCATAACCCCCCTATTATCAGGTTATGATTTTGTTAGATGCAGAATCTACATGCTTAGGTTACATGATGCTGGCAGTGTTGTTAATTTTGTTTTGTTTTGGCCGACACATTCAGTACCAGCTAAAAAAACAAGATAAAACAATGTAGTTTTTATCTCGTTTAAAATTTCAGTCCGTTCTGGAAATTTTGCTCAAATTTCGGCCAGAACTTTCCGGTTTCGTTCCGTCCCTTTCGTTTAGGCCAAATAATGTTTTTTAAATAATGAATAATTTTACAATAGCAATCATATCTTTTAATCTGACTATTAGATTGAGATGAAATCTTATGAGGAGTCTCTTGATATATTTATATATTATGTTAAAATTTCAGAGTAATTAGAGAATGTAATGATCTTGTGAGATTGATGATGATATTCTAGCAATATCATATTCATAGTTTTGTTCAAAAAAATCATTTTATAGTGTCTTTTTTAGATTAAATTACACAATTCTAAATTTTTTTTTTTGGATTTGAATTAATATATATAATTATATATAGTATGATTTTGAAATGACACGTCAAAATACTCTAAAATAAAAATATTTTATTCTAATTAAAAAAACAAAATATCAATCGAAACTATCTTAACAACTTTTAAAGCTGAAATCTTATGTCGAGATATCTCAGATCCATGATTGCTTCTGTACAAGTCAGTGCTCGTACTCTTAATATATTTGCTGTGTCGTGGAGCTTATTTTCTCCACAGAGAGGGGAAGCTTAAAAAGTAACAAATAAAGATGAACCATTTAGGAATTTATGAATGGAATCAATGACCATATTTAGCAAAACTTTGTTAGATAAGATAGATTTATAGGAGATTAATTATGTTTTATGGATGTTCACACTCGTCCAAGTACAATTAAATTGATTCTTTTATAGAAAAGGAAACGTTTTTTTACACAGAGAGAGGTATAAGAGCAATCACAAAATCCCAAATGCTCGATCCAAAAAACCACATAAACCACTTTTCACCAGATCTGTGTCTATTAGGACTTCTGGAGGTGTTGTCTGTTAGTTTCTAGGGATAGGATTTTTGGAGGTGTTTGAGACAGTGATAACAATTATTAAATCACAAAAAACAAACACATGCTTCATCGTCAAGATTCCAACCTATATGCATATGAGTGGGTCCATAATATATAAAATTCTAATTACATGTTTAAAATCTATTAAATCAAAGATATCAATATATTAAATCTCAAATTTTGTAACAAGTTCTTTCAAATTTCAGCCAAAACCTAGTGGAATCATAATGTCAAACGGGTACACCATTAGTATTTATATTTGATAAAAAACCAAATTAGTCGCAAAGGGTGTGCATAGAGAGCTTACTGTAGATTTGGTAAATCGGTGCCCTGCGTTGCTGTGTTTTTAGCACATTTTCTTTCATTGAAATCTTGCCACCTTTCGAAGTGTCCCCCCCCCCCAAAAAAAAAAAAAATGGCCTACAATGCGGCTAATTAGCAAAGTTGGGGGGTCAAGTACAGTTTGAAAAGGAGTGAAGATCGTAGCCAAATTTGACCCCTTTGTTGGATCATGGGTCGATAGCAGTGATCTTTAGTTGCTTTTGGGTCGATTCTGTGGAGTAAAGTTTAGATTTAGTTTGGAGCTTATCATCTTTCGGTCCGGGAAAGGAATGTTTTTGGAGTAAATGCAGCTCCCGGAATGACAACTTAGCTGACATTTTTTTTGAAATCGATCCTGCCCTTTTATGGCATTCGAAGAATTATGCCATTATGGAGACGCGATCATCATTAAGAGCAAAAAGCATGACAAGATGGCGGATTTGATGGGGGGCGATACACGTGCTTCGGCGATGTTCAATTGGGCTTGCTGCCGCCGATCATTCAAGCTCTGTGCTGCCGGCTTATCCTCTGTTCTCTCTCTCTTTTTTCTTCTTTTTTTCACTGTATTTTAAAAGTGATTTTAAAACATTTAAAAGTTTTTTATTTTTATTTAAATTAAGTTATTTTAGTGTTTTAAACCATCAGATATTTTTTAAAACAAAAGGTAATATCAACCAAATGAATAGATAATTTGACAGTTTACCAACTTTATGCCAAGATGCCATCTTGCAATTCCATGTGGGTCTCCTTTTGGTTGGGAGGTAGAAAAGGCCTTGCCCTATTTTGTTTGTCAAGGTTAGTGTCGGGTAATGGGATTTATGATTTATTTTTAATATTAAAAAATCGAAATTATCAAAATAAACACATAAAAGCATCTATTTAATATTTTCTTTATATAAAAAATAATTTAAAAAAAATCAACCATAAAAACATGAGTATATAATTGATGCAAAGGTTGAAGTTGTAGTGATGTTATGCATGGCACTAGTCAAAGATCTCATTGTCAAGAAAATAACAATAAATATTTAGATGGGATGAAGGACTCATGCAAATTGTTATTAAACCTGATTTGATTTAATGGGTTGAATTGAAATCCAATTTAGACTATATTTATTTAAAAATCAAATAGAATCTAACCCGATAACTCGATCTATGACTCGATCAAAATTCAATCTGGTTTTTTTAAAAAATATAAAGATATTATTTTATTTTTTAAAATCTCGAAACAATATTTTTTAAATCAATCTAAATCAAATCGCAAGACCCATTGCCTAAAACTTGTGCCCCGCATTGATATTTGATGATTGCTGTGAGTTGAGGGGAGTCAATTTTAGTTTGGTAAAAGGAATCAAAGAAGCCATCTAACACCATGCCTCAGAAGCCTTTGATCGGAATAGAAAACTTCCGGCGATGACTGGACGTTAACTCCGGCCAGATATGTGCCTTTGGGATTTTGTTCAAAGGCATTGAAGGGAATATAGTGCCCGTTTGGCTGTGCGTTTCAATCGGTATTTTGCCGAAATTTGATTATTTTTTTTTCATTTTAAATTAATATGGTTTGATATTTTTATATCATTTTGATATGCTGATGTCAAAAATTATTTTTAAAAAATAAAAAAAATATCATTTTGATGTATTTCGGCACAAAAAATATTTTGAAAAGCTACCGCAATCACACCCATAGAGATTTTTAAGCATTTTTTTCTTGTAACATCACATCGCAACTTCTCGTAAAGCTTCCATAAAATTGCAAATCACGCAATAAAATTTTATTTTATTTTATATTACATTACAAATTAATTTGCAACGTAAAGAGTTTCATGCTTGAAAATCGATTATTTTATATTTACGAAGCTTTTTTATATTTATTTATTAACAAGAATTTAGAAAACCCAAGAAAGATCACGAGACATCGGGGAAATAAAATAGTATAAAAGACAGCGACGATGAATCGATGCAGTGACTTAACGACGTTGAACATGGTGTCCTGACCAAGAAAGCCATGCACGAATAAGATGAGATCTTAATAAATAAATAAAATAAAATAGTACAAATACTTAACGGTCACTGCATCGGATTTGACACCTCATTTTCCACTTCTCAAGGCCGTTGAAACATGAACACAGTCCTACCCATCAATTCAATTCTTGCAATTGCACGCGATTCTGGTAAAAGATTCTTTTCAAAATATTTTTTATTTAAAATAATTTTATTTGTTTTTAATATTAATATGTTAAAATTATAAAATAAAATTAAAAACCATTAATTTAATGTTTTTTCAGATCAAATATATTGTTTTAAAAAAACATGAAAGTAAAAGCAAAGATTATGTTAATCACTTATAGCTTGTTTCATATTATAAAGCAGTTGTTTTTTTAAAAAAAATATTTTTTATTTTTTAAAATTTGAAAACATAAAAAATACTTCGAAACAAAGAAGAAGAAAATTAATATTTTTAAAAAATATTTTTGAAATGCAAAAATAAACAGGGTTCTTAATAGTTGTGAGGGTCTGTTTGGGACAACTGTTGTTATAGCTTTTTAAAGTGCTTTTCATGCCGAAATATATCAAAATGATGTTTTTTTATTTTTAAAAAATTATTTTTGACATCAGCACATCAAAATGATCTAAAAATACAAAAATATATTTATTTAAAATGAAAAAAAAATTAAAAATTTTTGAAACGCAATTTGAGAAGTTGTTCCAAACAGCTTCTATCTCTATTAATTCATTTTGCCAGGAGTATTTCATCCATGCTACAAGTCAATTGTTATTAAAAGCTCTTGCAGCTTACTAAAATAGCAAGTGATGCTATGATAGATTTTGCAATTTTGAATTGAAAAAAAAAAATAGGTTAAAAAAACTATAAATTATATTTTTTCTCATACCTAAGTTCCTACCATAATTTTAGAAAAATAAATAAAAGAAAAGCATGTTTACCCAATAAAATTAAATAACTTTTGAAGTTATGGTCCATCTAAAAGTATCTTCAACTATACACTATAGATTTTAGATATGGTTTTTAGCATTTGAGATTAAAAGAGTAAACATGTACAAATATTTAACTTTATTAAAATATATGACTAATTATATATTATTTTATTTTTTTAATACCATATTATATTATTTTTATTGATTGGTCTTTATTTATAAGATACTATTATATCTATGTCAAAATACTTAGAAGCTGTTTGGAACAACTTCTCAAATTGCGTTTCAAAAAATTTCAAAAGTTTTTTTTTTATTTTAAATAAATATGTTTTGGTGTTTTTAGATCATTTTGATGTGCTGATGTCAAAAATAATTTTTAAAAATAAAAAAATATTATTTTGATATATTTCAGCACGAAAAGCACTTTGAAAAACTACAGCAATAACTGTCCCAAACAAGCCCTTAAAATACAAGCCCCGTTTATTTTCATGCAATTTACCCCAATTTTATTAGATTTTTCTTGATGTGAATTTTTTTAAAAAAAATGTCTGGAACTTGTCAACGCCAACCCCCTAGGGTTTTTCTTAAGAAACGTTTATTGGCCATGGCATCTCTGGTTATTTCAACATCACAGCTACAACTGGGAGAATCTTTATGGTTGTTGGGTTTGCAGGCTACCCTCCCACCATTTGCAGAGATGCAGAAAAAGCATAAACAAACAAGGAGATGGATGGATAGAGCTTCTCTCCCTTGTGAAGACAAAAAAAAAATCACTCCTACTACTAACGTCTGTACTGGAAAGAAATAAAATACAGATTAAATGACAAAAATCAGCAGGCAACAATTCAAAAAGAAAATTCATCAACAATAAAGAGTCCTACCATGACCCCACCAAAAAAATTTGAAAAAAGTTGAAAGTTAATTGAAGATGTTGAGCCATCATTTTCCTCCCCCTTTTCTGTAGCTTTCCCGTCCCCATCTTGATGATGCTTCAGCGGGTCCTGAGATTTTGTGTCTCCGGCCCCAAAATCCATCCATCATTTTGCCCTCTACCAAGAAAATAAAATAAAAACTGAAGAACGACAGAAGATCCTCTCATGGCTGAGCCAGAAATCATCTTCAAGCTGCTGTACTTTACTACTACTACTATACTACTATTACTACTACCTCCGTTTTTTTTTTTAATAGAAAACGACACCTCCTTTTAAGTTTCTTGCCAGCTGCTCCTCGGAGCCCACAACATTAACGGCTACTTTTCCACTCTGCTGCCACGTGAGTCCCTTTGGCGCCAAAAAGACAAAAGAGGACCCCACGGCAGGTGGTGGTCCCCCAATCGTTGACTGCAATTTATCAACCTTGTGGTCCTCCATCTTTTCTCTGACGCCGGCATCAGAGACCGGAGTGGCAAAAGGGTAAAAAAGAAGCAACACACTAGAAAAGGTTCTAAAAAGAAAGGGTCAAACTTTATCGGGTTATTTGGAGCTCGGGCGGGTCATTAAGCAGGGGATGGTTGTGAGGTTGGATCAGCTGAAGATGGGATATCAGGGCCAACACGGCAACCTTCAAGCATGAAAACAATATCAGGCATTGTGGGTCTGTCAAGAGGGTCTGGTGCGGTGCAAAGTAGCCCGACTTTAACACCTAACAAGAACTCCTCCCATTCTGATGATTCAGGGTCAAGTTCAAGCAAACCAGGCTCCAAAAGCTCTGTTATTTGACCCTTCTGCAGTTGCTTCTTGACCCACTTGACGATATCTTCATCTTGCGTGAACATCACTGGCCTTTTCCCTGTTAGTAGCTCAAGTAATACTATGCCAAAGCTGTAAACATCTGATTCTTTTGAGACTTCTCCTGTCAAAACAGCTTCTGGCGATACATAACCCAACGTGCCAACTGTTGCCGAGGTTGAAGGTTCTGTCGGGGTTGCAATGCTTAATCTGTCGAGCCCGAAGTCAGAGAGATGGGCTTCGAAATCTGCATCAAAAAGGACGCTTTGTGGCTTGACATCCCCGTGAACAATGTTGGATGTGTGGAGGAATGCAAGCCCGCGGGCAATTCCGAGAGCTATCAAGTGACGCATTGGCCAATTTAGGACATGACCATCTTGGTGGGATGCTTCCTGGAGGAGAGTGGCAAGGTTTCCATTTGGCATGTAGTCGTAGACCAGGAGTCTCATATCTGGGGCTCCAGCATAGTAGCCACGAAGAACTGTTAGGTTTCGATGCTTCACTTTGCTTAGAAATTCAGCTTCTTTCCTGAACATGTTTTCATCTAGTGATCCATCTGGGAGTCTGCGGACTGAGAGCACCATTCCATCAGTATAACAAGCTTTAAAAACCAGGCCATATCGAGTTCTGCTAAGCACATTCTCTTCGTCGAATTGCCTAGCTGCTTCAATTGTTTCTGCAAGTGTGATCTTGTTATTAAACATAACAAGTTTCGGCCCTCCATTATCTGTACTGCCACGACCGCCACTTCCATTTGAGCTCGGCCTTGCCGGGCTCCGTTTCTTCTCGCCCGCGGCACCTTGTTTTAGTTTCTTGCGCCACCTCAAGAGGCTGTATGTATAGAAGCAGCAACATAATGCCAACATGCAAGCTCCACTTACAACCACAACAATCAACAGAATCAACCTTTTCCTTCGATTGCCTCCTTCTGTAGCCACACAATTTCTAGGTAATGGCTTTCCACATAGCCTTGGATTATCTGCAAATGCTGATGGATTGTTAAATCTAGAGCCCAGCAATGTTGGAATCTCACCTTCAAGGTTGTTTCTTGAAACATTCAAGTATGCCAGGCCAGAGATTTGTGCAAGATTGGCAGGAATCTGCCCACTCAAGTTGTTAGCAGATAGATCCAAAGATGTCAAGTTGGATAAGTTGGATAACGACTCTGGTATGCTACCTGAAAGATGATTGCTATACAACGACAATAAGGATAACGACGAGCATTTGGAGATCTCATTTGGGATTTCACCTGATAAATTGTTCCTGCCTAAATCAAGCACTTTCAAGTGCAAAAGGCGGGAGAGATCACCTGGAATATTGGCAGTCAAAGAATTTGAATCTAACTCGAGGGTTTCAAGATTCGAGCAGTTGCCAAGCTCTGGTGGAATCAACCCTGAAATGTGATTCTTGGACAAAGACAAAACAACCAATGACTTGAGAAACCCAAAAGTCAACGGAATCTGACCGGAGAAGCCATTGGAGCTGAGGTTCAAGTAACGCAAACCCGACAAACTACTGAACCCTTCATGAACATCCCCAGACAACATATTCTCCTGCAAAGCAATGACCTGAAGATTCGGCAAGCCAGCAAGCTCAGACGGCAACTCTCCAGACAAATTCTGTCTGCTCAAATCAAGAGTACTTAACCTCAATAGATTTCCAAAACTAGATGGTATCTTTCCTGAAAAACCATTTCCGCTCAGATTCAGAAACATTACCCTGTTCAAATTCCCAATAGTAGCAGGAATTTCACCTGAGAATCCATTTCCACTGAGGTCCAGCGTAGTCAAATTATTCAACCCCATAACCTCATCTGGCAAGCTTCCATTCAAGCCATTACCACCCAAATCCAAGGTCTCTAGCCCTGTAAGATTCCTAAAACTCCCAGGAACCAAGCCCGAAAACTGATTTTCACCGAGTGATAGCACCTTCAATCCCCTTAGATCGCCCAAAAACCCAGGGATGTCCCCTGACAAATCATTCCCATGAAGATCAAGAACCTGAAGTGACCTACATTGCTGAATCTCCACCGGAACCACCTCTTTAAATCCATTACCAGCCATCTTCAACTCCTCCAGCCTAGACAAATTCCCAATCTCCGCTGGAACAACACCAGAAAACAAATTCCTCGAAACATCCAACAATTTCAACGTAATCACACGTGTCAACCACAAAGGAAAAACTCCACGTATGTGATTCTCTTGGAGATCCAAAACTTGCAAAACACTAAAACAATCGCCTGACTCCGGCCCAACAACACCACTAAACCCATTAAACCCCAACTGAACAATCCGCAACGATGGCGGATAAACCGAGACATTACAAAACATTGAAGTCGGAACGGCCCCAACAAACTTATTTTCCGAAAGCGAGACAACTTGCAATTTCGGAAGCTCGCCGATGGCAGCCGGAATCAAACCTCCAAGACTATTACCATTAGCACTAAAATGCACAAGCGAAGAACAATTCGCAATGGCAGAAGGTAGAGTCCCTTCCAAAACATTATAATCGAGCCACAAGTACTCAAGGCTCTGAAGCTGCCCAAAACTCGCCGGAATAGAACCGGAAAACTGATTATAAGACAGGTTAATAAGCTGCAACTGCGCCAAGTCAGAAACACTTGAAGGGATAGAACCTGAAAATGTATTTGATGATAAATCAAGATACTTCAAACTCACAGGCAGAGATCTAGGAATCTCTCCAGAAAATCTATTTTGCGCGATGTTCAGGACTTGAAGATTAGTTAAGTTACTAATCTCCGGCGGAAGGTTGCCGGAAAATGAGTTGTACTGCAAAAACACGGCGCGTAAGAGCGTGCATTTTGCAAGAGAATGAGGCAATGTTCCGTTGAAGAAATTTGATCGAAGGCTGATTTTACGCAAGGATGTTAAAGAAGCAAACTGGTCACTGAGCTGGCCTCGGAGTTGGAGACGAGGTAAACGAAGTTCAGCAACTCGGTTGTTTGTGCAAAAGACACCACGCCAGTCACACGGAGCTAACGGGGTTGTTGGATCCCAACCCGTTAAAGCTCCAAGCGGGTCGTGGAGGTTTTGTTTGATGGATGTCAAGGCTTGGGTTTCTGGGTTTTGCTGGGATTTGCAGGCCAAGAAGGATGTAAACAGCAAAACAGAGAAAAGGAAAGGACTCATTTTGAAATGGGTTTTGGTGTTCCTCTGTCAATGGGGAGGAGGATGAAGAAGAAGAATAGACATGTGGGGAGGAGAGGCAGAGAGGACTGTAGGTTGTACTCACATGCTTAAGCCTAAAACACAAATGGAGAGAGAAAATACTCTCTTCTCTCTCAGACAAAATATTTTTTATTTCATTTTCTTTCACTATTTATCTTTGTGGGAATGGAGCTTGGGAGGGGTGAAGTGTGGTGTAGGGTTCTCTTCCCAAAGGTTTTGAAACAGCTTTTTCTATGGGGGGGGAGGGGTTAGGATAGACTTTTTTAGCCTCACATGATATGATATGGTTGAATCATTGAGCTTGTGTGCCATCTATCTGCTGTCCTGCGGTTTTGGATTTCGTTTTCATTACTGATTTATTCAAATTAAAGTTTTATAGTTTTCAATTGTGCCCTTGAATTAAAACTGATTATAAAAAAAGTATTTATTTCAGTCCTTATAGTCTTGATTTTTTATTTTCTTCTTATTCCTTAAATTATTCCGGTCCGGATGTTTTGATTTCTGTAATTTCGTCCTCTAATTGAAATTAGTAATATATACAAAGTTTGATTTCAGTCTCTCTTCTTCTGATTTTTTTTTAATGGCAGCAGTTTTCATTATTTATTTTTCATCCTCCAAATAATTTTTTTTTCAATTTTATCCTTCAATTAGCATTAATTTTATATATGTCATTCCTCATTTTGGTCCTTATTCTTTTAATTTTTGATTTTATATTAATTCATATGTTCTTTTTTTAATCTGTATTTTTTATTGGTATTTATGCATCTATGCTTTTAGTTTTTGTCCTCGGTGTAACTTTTATCCATATATATAAGTGTATTTAACACAATAATAATAATAATAATAATAATAATAATAATTATAATAATGATAATCCTAATAATAATAATAATGATATTTTTTCTCTCTTACTCTTTTGTTATTTTTTTTTCCTCCCAATAATTTGATAATAATTTTTTTTCAGTAATAACAATGACATTTTTTTTTCTTTTGTTCAAGTTTCTAAGATATTTTTAATCTTTCATTTTTTTTCTTTAATTATTAACATAATAATAATAATGATAATAATAATAACAACAACAATAATAATTATAATAATAATTATAATATTGATAATAATA
Organism: Salix arbutifolia; assembly: GCA_025169955.1. Lineage (NCBI taxonomy): Eukaryota > Viridiplantae > Streptophyta > Magnoliopsida > Malpighiales > Salicaceae > Salix > Salix arbutifolia. The sequence goes on from CM045908.1 coordinate 1,000,934, forward strand.
ATAATAATAATAATAATTTAATTGTTTTTCTTGCTTACTCTTTTGTTAATATTTTTTTCTCTACGGATAATTTGATAATTTTTATTGTTTTAACAGTAATAACAATGATAATTTTTTTTTCTCTTATCTTTTGTTAAAGTTTATAGGATATTTTTAATCTTTGATTTATTTTTTTCCTTTCATTACCAACATAATAATAATAATAATAATAATAATTTAATTATTTGCACAATAATGATTTTGTGATTAATATTTTTTCCCTTATTAAAATATTTTGCTCTGGTTTTGAAAATGTTAGTTCACGCTCTTTTGTGATCTTTCATAACGTTATATCTACATTCTAAAATATATAATCTATGCTTACACAATAAACTGTACTTAAATTTTTGAACATTTTATCTCCTGATCTATAACTTTTATTTAGTTATATCATATAAATTTATCGTTGTTGATTTAATTATATAAAATTATATACACAAAAATGCCCGCGGCAACGCGCGGGCAATATAGCTAGTATATATATGTTTTTTAAAAAACACTTTTAAAATACAATATAAATAAATAGTAGATTTGAAATTCAATCTTGTTTAAAACCCGTGTCATGTAATCCCTCAAGCCCTGTTTTTTATTTTTTTATTCTTAAGAAAATTGTAAAATCAATAAAATGAAGAAAATTAACCTTTTCCACTGAAAAATTCCATTCCTGCCAATCTTCATATCCATAAATTCAAAGCCGATACTCTCTCTCTCTCTCTCTCTCTGTCTGTCACAGGGTATGTCAGCATGAAAACTACAAAACCAGCCGCAATTAAAAAGACGCCGGTGGGAAGGAAGCCTGCCGCTGTCAAAGCCGCTCCTGATTCTTCTACAGAGGAATCAACGGTTACAAAACCCCCACCGAACGCCAAGCTCACACAAAATAACGACATGATACCCTCGCCAATTACCGGTTCTGCTTCAAAACCTGAACAATCATCAGGTAACGATAATTATGCCTTTTTATTGCAAAGAACTAATTGATTGTAGTGTTATTTTTATTTAATTAGCTTAATATTCTTCATTAGGTTTTTTTTGAAGTTTCTTGTCTTGTCCTGTGATGTGATTTTTAGGTTCTTATTGAGGTTTGCTTCTTTTTTTTAATATTAGTTGATGGAACAAATATACAAACGGATGTGAGTATGGTGACACTGGAAACTACGAGACCTCTTCCGATTAAAAAGAAGATTGTGAGGAGAGTGGTGAAGGTAGTGAAGAAAACCCCTGCTAATGCAAAAGTTCTTTTGGAGCAAACGCCGAAAACTGTGGTTGCTGCGAAGTCTAAGGTTGAAGAAAGGGAAAAGGAGGAGGAACTTGCTGCTGAAAATGTTGGAGAATCTATAAAGAAGGAAGGAGTTGCTATGGGAGTAGAAGAATCTAAGGTTGAATGTGTTGCTGTTTCTGTAGAGGAGGCAAGTGTGGAAGAACCTGTAATCGATTCTAGGAAGGAGGATGAAGCGGTGAATGATAGGGTTGGGGAGCCTGTGGAAAGGGAACGAGCTGCCGTGGATATACCTGCTGATGAGGTCGGGGAAGTATCTAAGAATGAAGAACCTGACAGAGTGGGAAAGGGAGTTAAGGACGGTGAGAGGAAAGACGTGGATGATGAAGTGGAGGCCAAAAATGAGGCTGTTAAGATGGAAGGAAGTATGAAGGATCAGGTTCGAAGAGAAGAGATTCAACATGAGCAAGATGAGTATGGTGGTGATGATGGATACGAGGAGTATGGAGATCGAGTGGACTTTGAAGATCCTGTTGAGGATGACTTTGAAGATCCAGATGAGCCTGTTGAAGAAGTTGATGCAATGGAAGAGGAACGTAGGGAACTAACAGCTGTTGCTAAGGAGCGTAAGATTAAGAAAGAATATGAAATATTTGTTGGTGGGTTGGATAGGGATGCTACAGAGGAGGATTTGAGAAAGGTTTTTGAGAAGATTGGTGAAGTAGTTGAAATTCGATTACACAAAAATCTTTCAACGAATAGGAATAAGGGGTATGCATTTGTGAAATTTGCAAACAAGGGGCATGTGAAGCGTGCTTTGTCTGAAATGAAAAACCCTGTGGTATGTATCACTTCGTACTTTGGGCTTACATTTTATGAGCATCATATTAACTCAACTGTTCACAGATTCGTGGAAAGCGATGTGGAACAGCACCAAGTGAGGACAATGATACATTGTTCCTGGGCAATATATGCAACACATGGACGAAAGAAGCTGTGAGTATCTAATAATTGTATTTCCTGATTGTTTTTAGAATTTCTCAGTGATTTATGATATAATGTGGGTTGGCAGATAAGACAAAAGTTGAAGGATTATGGCGTTGAAGGTGTTGAGAACATCACTGCTGTACCAGATGCTCAACATGAAGGGAGGAGCCGTGGTTTTGCATTTCTCGAGTTTGCCTGTCATGCTGATGCAATGCTTGCTTACAAGAGGCTTCAGAAGCCTGATGTTGTATTTGGTCATCCAGAGAGAACTGCCAAAGTGGCATTTTCTGAACCTATACGTGAGCCTGACCCTGAAATTATGGCTCAAGTGAAGACTATATTTCTTGATGGCCTTCCTCCTCAATGGGATGAAGACCATGTTAGGGAGTGCGTGAAAGGTTATGGGGAGATTGTACGAATTGTCCTAGCACGGAATATGTCAACTGCAAAGAGAAAGGATTTTGGATTTGTAGACTTCTCTACGCATGAAGCCGCGGTTGCTTGTATTGAAGGAATAAATAATAGAGAATTTGGCAGTGGTAACACAAAGGTAATACTTTACCTAGAATACTTTGTCTGCTTCGACGTATGATACTTTGCAGCTATTTCTTTTCCTTTTGTTTGTGTGTTTGTTGTGAAATTACTTTACCTAGAAAGCTATTTCTAGGTTTCACTAACTTATTTTGGCATTTTCCTTTAACTTGAAACAAAAATAGGGAGTCAGGTTTGGAGGAAATGTGTTTAAAGTAACCTGCATCTTCTTTTCAATTTGCTACTTTCATCAGTTTTAGTTTTAATTTCACATCCTTTCCTGGTAGACTTTGATCATTCCAGTATTGATGCCTGTGAAGTGCATGCATTTAGTTGCATGGTGCACAATATTTTTTTACCCTTTTTGTATCTGATTTGGTAAGAGATGATGTATGAACTGAGGTCATGATGCATCATGTGCTGGCAGATGAGAGTTAAAGCGAGGCTGTCAAATCCATTGCCTAAAACTCAGGCTGTGAAGGGTGGAATGTGTGGTGGCTTTCGAATTGGTCATTCTGGAAATGGAAATTATTTAAGATTTGGTAACCTTTGATCCTGAGGATTTGCATATTTCTTAACTAGCACTTGTCCCCATTTGATTTTGGCAACTGTGTTACAGGAAGGGGCTTTGGGCGGGGTGGGAATCATTCAAACTGGGTGAATTTTCAACGTGGTAGGGGTTTCTATCAACGAGAACGTGGTCAAACTAGTAGAATGGGTCCTCATGAGCATGATTATAATAATCGATATGACATGCTTCCTGGGAGGCAAGGTATTCAGTGGCCTCTCTCTCTTTGAGTGAACACACATACACACAAGCACGCTCTTCCTTTCCAATAGATGCAGATCTTTCATGCAACCACAATTAAAAATCTAACCCACACTAATGTATTGAGTAGGAGGAAGAAGGGGTTCTTTCAGAGGAGGTTTTCAAACAGCTAGTAGAGGTATGGCTGTTGGGCCATCAAGATCTAATATCAATCGAGCTTGGCATGATACCCCTGAGCGAGGACATAGGGGCCATGTTTCTTCACGGAGGCAACCATTTTATCCTGAAGAATCCTTTGATAGACGATTCAATGGAAGGCACTTTGATGACCCCTATTTTTATGATGATGGTTCACATGGGATGAAACGACCATTTTACATGACTGTAAGGATTTTTTTTGGTGACCTAAAAGTTGGAATTTGGTTGTTTGTTCTTTTAAATTTTAAGCTTCTGGCTTGTGCATCCTTTATATTCTTTAGAGTTTGAAGTTTTCCCATGCTTTTAGGACCAAGATCCTGATTACATGGAACCCAACAGGCTCCGACCCCGGTTAGATTTTGCTGATCCCCGAGTAGATTATGCTGATCCGGCAGCTTCATTTCATGGGACACATTATCGTGGTATTGATTATGTTGTCCCCAGCTTTTTTCTTTTTGTGACATGGTTACTTTATTTGTTTTATTGTTTTTGATATTATCATCCTCATGGCTTTATGTTTCAGATACCTATGGAGCACGCAGTGATCCCTACTTTCATGAATATCGTGATTCTGATGTGAGCAATTAATCCGTAGCTTATCCCAAGTCAAATTTTAATTACCAATAGTTCATTGTATTTGTTTTCTGTTTGTGTGCAGTACGATCCATATCCACCATATTATGGGAGGGACCGTTCATATGGAGGTGGTTACCACTATTAGGCACAAGCAAATCTGGTAATTCCAATTTGCCTTGCAATTTTAAATAATCTATTGGATGTGATTCTTGAAGTTTAAGGTTTTAACTTCAATTGTGTCTAGGTGGGCTTGGGCTTGGAAAAGCAGGATGCTCATCATTGGTGATAGGCAAATGGCCTGCTGTTCTGAAACTAGTTGAAGCTGCCTTTCATTTATCTTTTCAACGTCTTGTATTTTCCTTGTGATTCTCTTACTCCAATATTCTCTCCTTATGAAATTCTGGGTGCAGTGTCCAGAGAGTTTGTGTCTAGTTTAGGGTATGTCTTCAAAGTACATAGATTAAGCAAGCAAATTCTCTCTATATTTTGGAGATTGGAATAGGCATTTGCCCCTATGATCTAAGGTGTGAACTACTTGAGGACTTAAATTATGGATTGCATTATGGATTGTTCTGAAGTAAAGTTTTTGGTTATGTGTTTATGTTCCTGAATCATGGATTGAATATTGATGTTGATGGAAGCCAAAACATAACAGATTGGTGGCAATGATTTATGGAAGTGCAAAGTTTCAAGTCAAGTTTTTTCTTATAGTCACAGAGGTGAAGTTAAAACAAAGCATACTGGTTTTGGCTTTGTGGAAATTCCTTGAAGATTTTGCAAGAGAAACGGAAAGTTTAGACCTTCTATGCCTAAAGTATGGTAATTGTAAATCTGAAACGCACCATCTTGTGCGAGTTTATTCTGAATTGGATTGGATTTTCACTCGATAAAAAATAATGGTTACTTTAGTATGATATGACAGGTCCGCCTGGATATGTTTTGGCTGGTCATTCAAAATTTATGCACCTATTACTAAAGCACAACTGTTGGAATTGCATTTTATTTGACGGTACATTGCCTCTAGATGAAATTAAGATTTTGAACACCTTTCATTTAATTATTTCTTATGAGGAGAACTAGCAATTGGCTTGGTCCATAACATATTCTGATTATTCAGTAGCATTATGTATTTTGAGAGTTATATTTATGGTATCTTTACTTAAAAGAATCATTTGGTTTGGGTTGAGATGGAAACGGATTTTGTGGTGAGACAGATCTGTCTTTCAAAGTGAATTGGTTCTTAGGTAAAAATTTTCTCTTATCCTGATTGTTACTGTGCACTAGTATTGGATTGATGGAGAAATGGCTTTGGTATGCCTGCAAGGAAATATATGTTTGCCTGTTAAACTTCAGTAGTTGAATTGCTTTTCAAAGCTTTCAATCATTTCTTGATGGTTGTGATGGCCTACACAGTTCACTGTATCATAAGGATAAATTGCATAGAATCCTAAAAATTGTGGTTTTAAAGATAAGGGGTTCTTATATAGTACTCAACCACATTTTATTCTATGCTACAGTTGATTTATATCCTTGAAAATCCAAATATTTGTTGTATGTTTATGCTCCAAGTACGTACTTAGAAGGTGGCAGATGTCAATTGCAATGTGGTGTCCTGACTTGAAACAATGATCAAGTCTTGTATCTCCTGTTGGGGCACTGTGATAGTGATGAGGTTGATTGCACATGTTGAGAGTATACTACCATTTAGCTACTTTTTTCGTCAAAATTGCTGGACATAATATTTTGAATCATACAGATCACCTAGATTTTAGTGGGGTTGCAGTGTTGATTTAGGTTCGTTATCAATTGGTTTGCTGTGGAAAACCATGTTATAATTCGTGTTTACCTTGGAATTTCTTTTACTTGAAACAAAAATATTAAGTATTTCCTCAAATGATATTTTCCTTTTTTGCCTCAAATTGTTCTTGTAGGGGGGGATCTGTAGATCATGATTTTTTAAGATAAATAAATACTTGATGGTCTCATAGTGGTTAGGATTTTGGATTCCTATGCGAGAAGATAAGGTGCTCCATGCTATAAAAAGAATCCATTTTTAGAAATTCTACCTGCAGTAGACACAGTAGTTCTACCAAAAATGGCATTAGCTTTTTATTTTAGTGGTGCAGGTATGTTAATAAGTTGTGTCCATTTAATTCTCTTGTTTCATGGTGTTTTCTTGTTGGTCAACAATACTTCTAGTCGATACATTGCAAGCAATCATAATGCAGGGGACTTGTAGCTCATAACGATGAATGCCATTAGGGCCTAATTAATTTGTTGAACCTTGAGTGTGAAAATCAGGTTTCTATACATGACATTTAAGGTGCTTATCCAATTTCTCTTATCTAGTATGTTTATTTTTTAATAATTTATTAGACCTGTAGTGTACCTTGGAGATTGTTTTGACCTCATGACACAATTTATAATCTTTCATTGATTCTGGAATGCTGTTCTAGGAGGAGTAAAGGTTTTCTATGTGATGTTAATAATAATCTACAAACGCTTTGTATAGGGACTTTTGATGAGCATTTCAGAATACTGCTTAGATGCTTTCCAAAGTGTTTTTTGGGTCCACTAGGTAGGGTGTCGGAGTTTTGTTGCTGAATTTATATATCCACACGGTTGTGTGCCTTTTTGTTTGTCCCAGCTCCTCTTTACTCTTCCCTCCTGTTTCCTGATTTCTCTCCTTTAATCAATCTTTTCCCTCTCATTTATGTATATTTGTGTTGAGGATCGTGATTTTATCACTGCTATGAACATTAATTTGAGGGAAACTACTGATGCATCCTTAATATGATTTTCTATTAGTTGATAGAATCTGTTTCTAATAATGTTTCTTTGAATTGGATGCTTTGTATCGCATCCGCTCACTGTTGCATCATTGTGCTCTGAAAAGGTGAGAGACCGGGTTCCCCCCCCTAGCTTCGAGAGTTGGTGCGTGCCCCAGGTAAATGGAGATTTTGCAACATTTCGAGAGGTGGCTGTGAGTCCCAGGTCAGAGGATGTTCATCCTGGGAGGGAAATCTGGTGGGTTCTTTTTGGTTCCTGGTTTATTGTAAATATTCAGGGTTTTGTCATGCTGGTTTACATGTGAAGGAACAAGACTCTTGATTTGTTTGAATCAGCATGGATTGATACCGAGTAGATCAACTATTTAAACAGTAACCATCTTAGGTTAGGTAATGAAATTTAGGGATTTGATGTGTGATCAGTTATTAATTTTGGTATATCCTAACTTGTTATGGTCATATGATGCAGAGTTTGTGGTCTATCGACCTGCGGCAGAGCCTGTGTTCTTTCGACCTATGGGGCCGGCCAGTGTTTTGGCCAAAATTCTAGAGATACTAATTTTAGAGATAGGACTTGAAAATCACCACTTCACCACCCCAGCCCTTTTCAATTCTTTGTAACACTGAATTTAATTCAAGATAGTATTAACAATATTGATTTGGATACCTAATATTCTAATCCCCTCGCCACTATTCGCCTGGATACCTCATTTATAGGTGAGTTTCGCGTACATGACAAACCTCAAGGCATGGAGAAGGATTGGGTTTCAGAATTGAAGCTCACCCTTGTCCTGGAAAGATTAGGATTCTGATTTATCTGTAAAATTTCTTATATTATTAAATTATGAATTTTATTAATTTGACATTTTGTATTGAACAAAATAGTTTTCCTCCTAATTTTAATCTAATTTCGAGGCTGGTCAAAATAGCTTTATTTATTATCCATTATATAAAACAGTTATATATTTAAATATTTTTTTTATTGAATCTTGGATATTTGTTATTTATTATTTACTACAAAACAAAAGGTATCTCATATATATATATATATATATATTAAAATAATGAAACTATCAATATTATATACAATAAGGATTGACTTGGAAATATTTATATAATCAATTTAGTTAATATCTATTCTGTATAGTGACAGATTCCCTGGACAATACCTGGATTGTTGTGAATAGTAGTTATCGCTTGAAAATTAACAAGGAAAGGAAATCACTGCTCACTGGAATGGAATTTTTTATCTTTCTAGTTTTTTCTTTAATATTATTTTTATAGATAATTAAGATTTATAATTTATTCTAATTTATTTTATGTGGAGTTACTCTATTCTCATGATGCAAGTTGTCTGTCCTCGTGCAAGTTGCGAGTTTTGTTTGTTAATTCAATTCATTTAATTTTTCTAGATTTTTTTTATAATTGATTTTTCTTCTCAATTTTATCTTCCATCATTTGAGAATTAAATTCATAATTTGTTTCTTATAAAATTATTTCATTCTCATGACTCAAGTTAAGAGTTTTGCGGGATAAATTGGGGTGATGTGAGATTTTTATTATTAATTTTTTTTCTAAATCACATCCTTAATTGTTGGATTGATTGTGAATTTAGCATTGTAATTTATTTTGATTTATTTTTTTATTAAAATATTTAAGTTTCATGATCCATGTTAGACAAGTTAGCTCAAATCGACTCGAGTTTTGAGTTTCTTAATTAGATATTTTCAATTTAATTATTTAGCATCAAAGTGATTGAGAATTGATCTTCAATATGTTTTTTGATTTGTTTTTTATAAGATTATTACTGTCTTATGAACTTGGTCATGAATTTTATATATTAACCCGAGTTATATCATATCAATTTAATATATTATCGTTTCACTATTTTTTTTATAAAAAAGTTGTTTTCTAATATTTTTAGTTAAATTATGTTTTTTTTTTGTTGTTGTTGTTTAGATTGTCTTTAAACTGACTAAATTAATCAAGTTACACCAAATCAATCTCTAAACAATTTAAATTTTATTTTTTATATAAAACATTTTAGTAATATTTTAATACGTTTTTAAAAAATATTAATAATTACACGCACAATGCAGCGGTAAATGATGAATCAATACCCTACATGGTCTACTTACAGGATCCGATGTCTAAATTAAGAACCAGAAGAAAGAAAGAAGGAAATATTGCTGTTTTTTGAATATTTTAAAATCAAACACCAAAATGCCAACCATTTTTCCCCATCTTAACAGCGCTGTGATCAACACTTTCCTGGCTTCAATCTCATAAAATTTTCTCAGCAAGAACCCTAATCGGCCAAGAGAATTCTGACCCCAAATCTAACCGGAAAACACAGCTTTTTTACCATCATCCCTGTAAACAAAACCAAAATCCAAGTGCCCTCCTTATTCCTATCCACAATAATCCACATCTTCCTATTATTTTACTACCTAATGAAAAGGAATATAAACAGCCATTAGATTCCTCTCCATGTGTACGTTCTAGATCTCTCCTTGTACACGTCACCAATCTCCTAGCATCCAAATGGACCAATCAAAACCCACTCTTTCTCTTGTTTCTTTGCTATAAACGTCTTCCAAAGATGACAAGGCAGGATCATACCAGCAATATTTACCTCTCTTCAATCGCTTCTCTGTGTGTTTTCTACTCTGCCTGATCGCCATGACAGCCACCGAAGAAGCTGAAACTGAGGCTCCAGTCGGGGAGCAACCAGCTGCCACGGAGGAGCCTAAGGTGGAGGAGAATCCCGTTAAAGGAAAGAAGCCAAGGACTCCCAGAGAAAAGAAGGCTAGACAACCTAAGCCAAAACCTGCTACTCATCCTCCTTATTTTCAGGTATTTCTATGTTTATTCATGTTCCAGGTTTTTATTTCTTACAAGCATGCGCTAACCAAAACCCTGCTGCTCATCCTCCTTATCTTCAGATATTTATATGTTTCTTCATGTTCATGGTTTTTACCCCTTACAACCATGCGCTGTTACTGTTATTTGTATTGATGTTTAATCTAATTTGGGAATATTATTGCAGATGATTAAGGAGGCTATACTGGCTCTGAATGATGAGAGTGGGTCGAGTCCATATGCCATAGCCAAGTACATGGAGGAGAATCACAAGGCAGCCCTCCCTGCAAATTTCAAGAAAATTTTAGGTCTTCAACTGAAAAACTCAGCCACAGCAGGAAAGTTAATCAAGATCAGGGCATCTTACAAGCTTTCAGAGGCGAAAAAGACTAAAGAGGTTAAACCTACTACAAGAAAGACTAGGTCTGTGAATAAAGCCGAGGCTGCTGCGAAGAAAGTTGTTGGGACGAAGAAGGCCAAGAAATCAGCTTCTGCTAAACCTAAACAGCCCAAGTCTATCAAGTCTCCTGCTACCAAAAGGGCCAAGAAATAGAGACCCGTTAATGGCTGTAATTAGTTCTTGATGTACGATTTTGGGTTGATGTGAATATGTGATGTGTACTATATCGTCTAGTTTGACTGTTCAACTACTCTTTTGTATAAATTTCCAGGTCCAGAGGTTAAATGGAACTCAGTTTTGCTCTTTTATCTTTTCTGAATCATTTGTGCTCGCGAATCTCGATTTCTTTTTGTTTTGCAAAATCTAATTGGTGCATAGCTGGGCAGCCGAGAATTAGAGACAGTTCAGGATGGTGATGGGGGGCTTGGATATATGCCAAGTGAACTCAGTCGTAAACGCGCTAGAGTTTCATGGAGATGGAGCATAAATTTTAATCCGTGGATCAAGTTTGAAGGGGGAAAAGTTCCAAGATTTTCATAAGAAACAATCTAGCCCAGGCACTAAGTTGCTTTTTTCTTTCTAATTCTTCATTCGTGAATCTCATTCAAGTAATGGGTAATCGGGTAACATTTGATCAAATTTTGGAAAAGAAAAAACGAAGAGACTGAGATATTTTTGTATTTTTTTTAATTTTAAAACATATGAATTCACTTAAAAAATATTCAAATATGGATTTATTTATATTTATATTTCTTTAATCAAATATACCATGTGTATTTATTCCTTTCAAGTTTGTTTTTTAAATTATTTTTTATTTAAAAAATATTAAAGAGCAACACTGAAAAAAATAAACTTTTTTAATTAAAAATAAATATACTGCAAGCAAATAAAAGAAACTGCCGCCTAGTGACCCATGTAACAAAGCGTACATGTTTTTCGGCAGAGGTTCCTGGAGTATATTCAGTTGTATTTGGTATTGGTATTGGTATTGTTTTGGTTTTAAAAAAATAATCTTATGAAAAATATTTTTAGTTGCGGTTTATAATTCAGGAAAAAAAAAGAATATTTATTTTTATTCTCCCATCAAATTGCTTGCATATCACGAACTAAATTGATACGTAAATGTCTCTGTGATCTTTTGCAATTTGATCGAAGAACAATATATGGTAACAATATTATTAATAACAATATTTGCGATTCAGTTATAGAGATATAATTCCAATACCAAATCTAATTACAAGTTTCTGATTCATAATCAATCGAAAAACAACAAGGTTATAGAATAAAACAAAATCACACACTTTTTTTTTCCTATCAAGTACATATATTTTAATTTTTAAAAAAAAAAATTGAGTTGGGTCTGTCTCAACTAAATGGGTCGACCCAGTCAAATTGGGCCAAAAAAACCCAACTCTGCCGGACTTTGTTAATTAAAAATAAATATACTGTAAGCTAATAAAAGAAATTGCCACCTAGTGCCCCATGTAGCATACATGTTTTTCGGTAAGGTTCTTGGAGTATATTCTCCAATAGATTCCAAATTTGTCTTTTATGTTTTAAGGAGGCTTATAATTTGTTTGATGGATAACTAAATCATCCATTCCAAATTTACCCTTATCTATCTACGAGCTAAAGCCAAAACAAGTGAATTCTTAGGTAATTGTTTGTTTCTCGGAATTCATTTGTTGGGAAATCAATTTCCAAACTTTCCTGTTTTTGTTTGCCTTCCGGAAAGTTGGTCAACAAAAAACACTTTTCGGTCAACGGAAAACACTTTCCAGTCAAAGAACAATTTGGCTTGGTTTTCAGAAAAGTGTTTTCCAGAAAATTTGGGCGGAAAACACTTTCCGGAAGTTGTGAAAAATTTAGAAATATCATTATTTGCTGATTATATCAAATTTGATCATCAAACTTTTGATTGCTATATATAATTTGTTTTTGAATATTTATTTTTCAATTCCATGTCTTAAAATTTAATTTTTATATTAATTTTGGTCCTTATTTTTATAATTGCTATTTGGTTTTTTCTTATCATTTTTTTATTGAAATTTTTTATCTATCAAATTTGGTCCTCATTTTTTTTATTGTTACTTATTTTATTTGAAATAATTTATGAAATGTTAATTATTATTATTTAAATTTATTCACCTTTCATTTTTTTTTAAATTTTTAGATTTGATCTCTATTATTTTGATTATTATTTATTTTATTTGAGATAATTTATGAAATTATATTTTTTTTAATTTCATTCTCATTCAACTTTTTAATTTGTAAGATTTGTTCCTCGTTATTTTAATAAACTTGAAAAAAATAATTAATTTATTAATAAATTATTTTCTAGTTCATTTTCCATAACACAAACAAACACTGGAAAGTGCTTTCCAGTTTATTTTTTATAATACTGATAAATATCGGAATTCACTTTTCAGGAATTCATTTTTTAAAAGAAAATCATTTTCCAGCAAACAAACGGGAAATAGAGATGCTGGTGGGCATGCAAAGAAAAAAAGGAAAGGGAGTCAGAGACTTGTAATGAATCGAAAAGGTCATAGGAGTAATTCTATTCTCCAATGAATTGTCCCTACGCCGTCGTTTAGAGACTCATTACTTCTCCCTATAAAATCTACACTACCCAAAATCTCCCTCACGCTCAAAAATTCGAAATAATAAAACTGAAAACCCCTCTCTGCTCCTCCATCTCCATCCCGACAGGTAAACGCAAACCCTAACCCTATTTTTTTGAATTTCCTCTTCGATCCTAGTTTATAATAATGCAATTTAAGACTAAATATTCTTCTTCTCTTCCAATTTTAGGTCTAAATGGCTCGTACTAAGCAAACCGCTCGCAAATCCACCGGTGGCAAAGCTCCTCGCAAACAACTCGCCACCAAGGCACGCCCTTCTCCTTCTCTCAGATTGAGGGAAAATATACAAAGTCAATTCATAGGATGTTTTATTAATATTTGCTTGATTTCATGATATCTGAAACCTTGTTTGAATATACAAAGTCAATCGAGGTTTACAATATTCATTGTTGGGTGTATTTTTGATTTATGTAATGAGAATGAATTGTTTCCCAATTAGTAGTGTGAATTTTTATGATTAATGTTTTTTGTTACCTCTCCAAAAGCTGTGGTGGTAGACCCTGATTGGAACCAATTGGTGACCTGCCTCCTGACATCAGTTGCTTAGAGAGGCTAGTTGTTTTTGTGATGTTATGAATTTTAACTCTTTATCTTTTATTTTGAATTTGTAGGCTGCAAGAAAGTCTGCTCCCACCACTGGTGGTGTCAAGAAGCCTCATCGTTACCGTCCTGGAACTGTAGCTCTCCGGTAAGGGCTTCATTCCTTCTCCAAACATTATTTCCTAGTTATGATTGTATTGTGTTTTTTCTTATGTTGGTTTGTGCTTATAAATCCATTTCTTTACAACAGTGAGATCCGTAAGTACCAGAAAAGCACTGAACTCTTGATCAGGAAGTTACCTTTCCAGCGTCTTGTCCGTGAAATTGCACAAGATTTCAAGGCAATAATTCCTATGCTGACTGCAATTTCTCCCTTTTCATGTTTAATTTTATAAAGATCATTCTGATTTTTCTTTCTTTGTTTTAGACGGATTTGAGGTTTCAAAGCCATGCTGTTCTTGCGCTTCAGGAGGCTGCAGAGGCCTATCTTGTTGGTTTGTTTGAGGATACTAATCTTTGTGCTATCCATGCCAAGAGGGTCACCATCATGCCTAAGGATATCCAGCTTGCCAGGAGAATTCGTGGCGAAAGGGCCTGAAGGTTGATGCTGCTTTGTTTAGGTTCCGTTTATTTGCTTAGGCTGTTATTAACGTGTTCCTACTATCAGGTCTACTGTGCTATTCTAATATGAACTGCTGTATTCTAGTAACTTAATATTTTTATTTCGTATGACTTCACTTTATGTTTAATATGACAGCTATTATGTTTTTAACCCTACTCTTGACCTTTGTTTTAATTCCAAATCTGAGTTCCTGTTTGTGTTGCATGGAGACTTGATCTCCTACCCTTTCTTTTTTATTTTTCTTCCCTAACGGGCAATTTGTTTTTGGCTGGGAATTTTATGCTCCTTTGATAGGTCCTGCAGAGACCCTGAAGCTATTTTCCTACAAACTTTCCCACACCAATAATAAATATCTTTTCTAGTGTCCTTGTTTGGCCAGGGATGCTAGTAGTGGTAAAGATGGGAAATCGTGTTTCAGATTGAATAGTTGGGTGAAATCTTGTTGAACATTACTGCAGAAAGTTGTGTGATTTCCTTACAGTATGACCTGTGTTCCTGAGATCTTTCCGAGGTCTGGTTAGGATGGCTTTTGTAGGCAAGATCATGTACTTGAAATCTGTCTTTTCGGTTCCTAATCCTTGTTTGTTTGGAAGTGAGGTTTTTGAAAGTGTGATTTAGGTTGTTTTTGAAAATATTTTTTATTTAAAAATATATCAAAATAATATTTTTTTATTTTTAAAAAATTATTTTTGACATTAAGATATGAAAATGATCTAAAAATACTAAAAATATTTAATTAAAAGTAAAAAATAAAAGTAAAAAATATATTTTTTTTTTCAAAAATATTTTGTAAACGGCAATGCCAATCACAATGGTGTTGGGTTGAAGTATTGAAAGTGCAACCATAATCAATACCCCTTCCGTCTTGACATGTAATCCAGAACAATTCGATTGTAAAGGGAAGCTTTACCAATTGAGAATGAAGTTGCTAGGGTTATTTAGGTGCCATTTATGGTAATGACTAAAAAAGCTTCTCAGATGTATAAATTTGAGAAGGGCCGCAAGAGAATATGGGCTCTATAATTGGTGCTCGAACCAGAAAGTCTCATTGACCCACATGTGACGTAAGGTGTAGAAGGGCTTTGGTCAACCAAAACGGCTTGCTTGCCTACGATGGGCCTGCATTTTTAAGGAAATGGTTGGCTCGGTTTCTTTTTGGACTTCCAGAACAAACTTTCTGAAGCTGGACCTTAAAATGACAAAAATCCAAGCCTAGAAAAATGAAATTACTCTTAAAATTTCTCCAAATTTCACGTTACTTTCAGAAGCTGGACCTTTGTTGACAGAACGTGATAGGAAATGGATTAATGGGAACGGAATCCAGGACTGAACCTGATATTTGATTGCGGGAGAGACTCGAGAGATTTTTGAATCATAAACGAAGCTGACAATAAGAACAGTCCACTTTGTTCATTGAATTTGAGTATAGCAAGCAAAAGTGAAACCCCCACCCACCCAGCATAACAAGAAATATTTTCTCGAATAAATTAATTTTGTACGTCTACTAACTAGTTAACTTATCTTTGGTGTGATGATAGAAAATTTGTGATTTATATAATAGATTTCGAGTTCAAGTTAAGCATGTATTTTTTATAAGAACATCTAACGGTCAAAATTTTACTCGCTTATCTAAACCTATAAAATATAGTTTCTGAAAATAAAATTTTATCGAATACATTAAAAAAAGTTAACTTGCAACTTGTAATTAATGTTGTTCAAGTTATACGCAGTGAGAGGACGTTATGGTAGCTTAACCAGTAAAGTTATTTGAAATAATATCAGTTCCATACAAGAATTAATTAGAGAGGAACAACATGGAAGGGAAAGGGACATCGCCATTGAATAAACCAGAAATCTTGAAGAAAGAGCATGGTTAAGCTATACTCAACGTCTTCATTAAGAATACATGCCAAGTCAATTGCTTAATTTCCCTCTTAAATTGATTTAATACCCAAGTTTAGGGTGGGATCAGGGTGGTTGTGCTTGATTTGGTCTTTAATTCAGCTTTTTGTTTTTTGAAGTGGTGTGTGGATCATAAATTCATGATGAAAATGAAGGTTTTCCTGTCATCCCATTCAAACTTTACAGAGATGCTGGTCAATTTCTTCGAGCCATGTCAACATATATAGCATCTCAGAAGTAGTCGCCTTTCACATTAGATTTTAGCATTGATTTTGTTATGAAAGCATCTCACTTAAAATCTTAATTTGTTAGATGAAATATTATAATATAATTTATATTATTTTCTAATATCTTTCCTTAAATAAAAACCCTTTGGGTTTGAACTTGCACATACACTCATATTATTTTATGTTTAATTTTATCAAATAAAATAAGGATGGTGAGATTCGAATTCGTGACTGCTGGGTTAATAAGATTCTAATACCATATTAAAAAACTATTTTATCTAAAAACTTATACTATTAGATGAAATCTTAAAATATAATTTATATTATTCTCTAACAGCTTTTCAATCGGTAATAATTCTCTATGTTTTCAACCCAGCTTTACAAGGTGATCAGTAGTAGTTTTGCTCCACGCTAAAAAGCTGTCGATTTTCATGCATTATCTTGAGGCAGTTCTCTAAACACAGTCATTAAATCTAGCCTAACATGTAAATTTAAAATCTAGAGATCACATTTTTATGGCAGCAATTCTTCAAGTGGAGCACAGGGAGGGGGTGGGGGCTGTATTTCGTTCACCTTTTCTATCTTATCTTGAAATGGGGTTATGGTAGTTTTGTTGGATGCCATCATTGTTTCACAAAAAGGAAGCTTGTTTTGGTCAACCATTACACTAATTACTTATCGTGGAGGCTCTTGGTTGGCCCAGAAGCTTCTATCTTACACTCCCCGACCAAAACCCAGACAGCATGTGTTTCATTCTTCGTGTGTTGTTTGATATTGTTTTTTTAAAAACAAATTATTTTTTTATTTTAAATTAAAAAATTTGTTAGTTTTAGATCATTTATTGATATCAAAAATCACTTTTAAAAAATTAAAAATATAATTTTTATATATTTTTAAATAAAAAATATTTTTAAAAACAACATCATTAACGCTCCGGAACAGACATGAAATCGATCGAGAGTAGTGACCATCACAAGGAGCAGCATTCCTTTTTGTTCAAACAATGTTTCATTGGCACTCATGGGGATTGGTCCAAACCCTCTGTGGCTTAGCAGCTGATCAACTGAACGTGCCCTAGCTAGCCACCCACCCCCTTCGATTAATATATATATATTAATACAATACCACCGAAGGGAAATCTCTCGTCATCAATACAAATAACACTTTGCTTTCAGTTTTCAACCATTTGGTTTATTTACGTGCAACTTAATTGGTTACTGATATGTTCATGCACTGTATAGATTAAAAAAAAAATGATGAAAGTTTTTTTTTTTTTTTTAAATTCTCTATTAATTTCTGTATAATTTAGAGCTGTTTTACGTTACAACACATGAGCTTGACTGAAATTCATATACATTTACCGATCTAAGATTAGAAATATATATTTTGAAGGATTTCTATAACATAAAGTTTAATAATAATGATAAAATAAACTCAGTTTTATCTATTTACAATGAACTTTGCAATTTCAAGAAAGTTATTGGATCCTTGATATTTTAGATTTGAGACAGTGTTAACTTACTAGATAACTTGATATATACATATACATATACATATACATATATATATATATATATATATATATGATTTAATGACTGATCAACTGGTGAGCCACATGGACCCCGCTGCCCAGATAGGAGAGCAAGTATACTTATTAAAGGAAGCATTGGCAGCTCGAGTCAAGTTACAGGTCCTGTGGAGGTGTCTGCAGGATGACTTTCAAGCAGACAGCAGTGATTATTTCTGGGTGCAAGGTCTATTTTGCTGTTAGATTAATATCAATCACCTCACACCAGTACTTATGAAACGCAGAACTCGACCGGAATAATTAGGAAGACTAAAGTGAACTAATCATTTATACCTAATCAAAGCCAAAATACTTGATGACATGACACACTGCTGAATGTTTTTTTTTTTACTCCACTCCAGAAAATGTATTTTGCCGTGAGTAAAACTCTGGTTGTCATAGACTCTTAAAGAAATACATATATTAACTCGAGCTCAAGACCTGTTTTGCAGATCTCAAGTCCTTTGTCGTCAAGCCATATTTTTTGAGGACACACTGCAGAATGTTGTTTCAGCAATAAAGGTGATCTGTGCGATCACTGAAATGTATGTGATTTGGCCATTGAATTTAGCTAGAAAATATCTGAGCATCAAGGGGATCGAGTCAATGTTGAAGGGGAGCTGTTTCTTCGACTGTACATTTTTATCATTTGACACTGATCGATGCACCAGCAGGTCCTCCTTGTAGACTGCTTCGATCATTTCAATTTGCTCAAGTTAAGGACGTCATTTAAACACATCAACTAGTTGGGGATTCTAATGGAGATTTGAAATCATTGAAAGCTTCTTCAGCCTTGCTTTCTACAGGGCTAGCCCTAATTACTTCTTGTCTTTGTTCCCTATGCATGGCGCGGTAGCAGCAACAGTTGAAAAGAAATCACGATCTTTCTTGTAGTCAGGGAAAGAGGAAGGTGAGAAGTTGTGAAATGTTAGCTGGACGACAATTACGACTCTTCCTAAAAGTTCTTGTGGCCTTGAGATTGGATCTCATCGGGATAAAAATAATGATTTTTTTAATTTATGTAAATGGTTATAGAAAAATATAATCAAAAGCATTTACAATCTCAAAAAGACTAAATCAAATGAGCGAACTGTGTTCTTAATTATTCTTAACTGTGCTGGTGATAGAGAAAAAATAATCGAATATGCATGTATAAACCCTAGTTATAAAAAAACCCTAATTATAAGATTTAGTCTAACATGATGAATCAACGCGATAAAAATATAAAATCAGAGCCTATCACCTCGGATATGTTAAAAAATAATATAAATCATATTTTAGGGTTTCACTTATCAGTTTAAGTTTTTAGGTGAGATGGTTCTTTAACATGGTATCAGAGCCTTGTTGATCTAACGATCACGAGTTCGAATATCACCCTCTTCCATTCTATTTGATAAAATAATCAAGCACAATATAGTGTGAGTCTGTGCAAATTTCAAGCTCAAAGAGGTTTCACTTAAAATAGTGTGTTTGAAAATAATAAAAATCATATTCTAAAACCTCACATATCAGGTTAAATTTTTAAATGAGATGGTTTCTTAAGAGCATGCTAGCAAAACAAAAAATCCCTATTATATTTTTTTTAAAAAAAAAACTACTTCACAAGGCTCTTATATATAAAAAAATCAAAATTTAAATTAAATCAATTCAATCCTCGTCATGTAACCCGGATGTCGGGGTCATTACCTAATTAAAATACTATGATACAAACACATAGTATATGACAAGAAACATCAACACATTAAGTGGACCCATATAAAAATGTTAATCAGGACCGTCTGGGAATCTTGTCCACCTAATGTGTGAAAAGGCAAGGTAACCTGTTTGTCCAATCAAGATATCATTTTTGAAACTATATAGCATGCGGTGACCGAGTGGTAACAGTTTTATATCAGAGAGTTTTTCATTTTATAGTCTTAAATTTGAGCCATGAGATTACTAATATGATAGCCATTGAAAATTTACATGGTCGTTAACTTCATGGTCATAAAATTATTTGAGGTGCACGCAAGCTGTTCCAGACACTCATTTTAATAAAAAAAAATTATTTTTGGACACAAAAATAAAATGCAATTTCAATTGCATCGTAGGTAGGATATAAAAACTTTTATTTATTTATTTATTTATTTATCAAATAAATATTTTCCAAACTTAATCAAATAATTTGACGTTTTTTTCATGTACAAGAACAATGATTATCTTATAAAAAATATCACACTCCTGAATAAAACTACGTGAAGCTACAATAAGAGCAACAGGCAAGAGGGGTCAAAATGTAAATAAAGACAAAGCATGCCTAGCCGGATAACGCATGCTAGACAAACCCTTGGCCCACCAAGCCCACACCTAGATGTTCCCTTCCTCGACCATCTTCCTTTTCATACAAATCAACCTCAGCTCTCTCCTCCTCATTTCTCCCGCTGAAAAAGATAGAAATAACATGATTTTCTTTCTCTCACAATCTGTTTGGTTGGCAAGAAAATAGAACATTTTGACGTACGGGTGTTTGAGACAACGATAAATGTACTTTTTTGAAGCTTTTTCATTTAATGATATATTAAAATAAGATTTTTTTAATGTTTTAAAATTTATTTTCATACTAACAAATTAAAAATAAAAAATATTAATTTAAAATTTAAAAAAAATCAGAATTTATAAAACAATGGTTCCATGACATTGCTTGCATGAACTGCATCCATTTCTTGAATATATATGCATTCAACATTCTTTTCATTCTACACCAAGCTCATTCATGTAACCTACGATTTTTCTCTCAAAGATAAATCATAAATGTGTATTTTTTTTTTAATAAGGCAAGTATATTAAATAAAAATTGAGTTTAATTTTCTAAACAAATTAATTTATAACATTAACTACAGAAGAAATATGCAATTAAATTATATATTTCCATAGCGGAGCTATGTTTCAATAAGGTGGTCCTGATCCTGCCTCCGCCAAGCAACCCAGCTGCTCAAAATTCTGTCTTTCATAATTGCAGGTGCACTAGTCGTAATACAATATATTTCAACATTTATTGGGTTCATGACCTTGTTTTTTTAAGCTTCTCCGAGCAGGGCAGAAATCGCATATTTCAATTTGATTGATTGATTCGAGTATACATGTCGACCAACAAATATATATATTGAAAAGGGTCATTAAAGACCTAGGAGAGCAAGTCGGGCTTCCATTGATGCTAATAAAAAATAATAATCAAATCATAGTATATAAAAAATAGAAATTATCGTTTTAATGTAAGATCTTTAGTGAAAGTTGTTAGAGAATAATATAAATCATATTTTGGAGCCTCACCTATAAGCTTGAGCTTTTAGGTGAGATGGTTCCTTAACATGATATCAGAGCCTTATTGACCCAGCGGTCATGAGTTCGAATCTCACCTTCCCTATTCTATTTGATAAAAATCAAACACAAGGTAGTGTGGACCAATGTGCAAGTTTCAAGCCCAAAGAGCTTTCACTTGAGAGTGTGTGTTAAAGAATAATATAAATCATATTCTGGAGCCTCACCTATAAGCTTGAGCTTTTAGGTGAGATGGTTCCTTAACAAAAGCTAAAGCCAATTGTTTTTAATAAATTTTCAAATATTCTTAATGATAACTTGAAAATATACCTATTTATCATGAACTAAACTAAGCTTTCAAATATACCTATTTATCATGAACTAAACTAAGCTTTCAAATATACTTGTTAGACGAAGATAATCTTGAAGATCATGCATGGGAACAACCTGTGTCTGATAACTGATATCCGCAAACTACACTGTCCATTTGAAGATTGGAAAAAAGGCTAGGCTCACGTTTGTGTTTATTTTTTGGGGATAATAATCTTCCTTTTTTTTTTTCTTTTTTTTTTATCTCTGATTTTATCTCCATTCTAAAATAGATTATTTCCCGATGAAGAAATCCTGCCCGGAAAAAAAAAGGTGAGATACTATAATATAATTTATATTATTTTTTAATATATATATTTAAGTAAAAAATTTTAGGGTTTGAAAATTACACACATATCACACTACCTTGTATTTTTTTTTTTTTAAAGAATGAAAATGATGAGATTCGAATTTGTGACTGCTTAGTTAATAATATTCTAATATCATATCAGGTAATTATCTCATTTAAAAATTTAAGTTGTTAGGTGATGTCCATGGATTTATATTATTGATGAATAATATTTTTCACATATTTCTACCTAAATTCTACAAATAAAAAAAATATGATAATTGAGAATCGATTCAGATTAATGAATCACAAGAAGTACCTTGCCCTCATGACCATGAAGAAAATGACTGTCAGTACTAACTATAGCTTGAATTGATTTCTCTTCCCAAGTAAGGCACGCTTCAGAAAGTGTACTTCAAAGTTCTTCCTCACTTTTTCCTTACTGCTTCTCACTTTGTCTCTCATGATTATTGAACAATTAAATTATATATATATATATATATATAGTCACGTTTAGACAGACAGAGAGAGGGAGAAGGGGGAGGTTCATTTTTTTCATTCATGAAAAACCATATATATTTTAACAGAAATATATATATAATAAATTTCATCAGATTCATCAAACACTAGAGTAGTAGTATTACAAGTAAGAAAAGGCTATTAAAATCCCCAGATTCATTTCTCAAATATGCATATTCCAAAATCACAGTCAGGACTTGAACTTAAGAACCCATTAAACTTGTTGTTCCCCTCGTCTCTTCCACTTTGCAATAACAGCAATGACATATCTGATGAGTTGTTTTCTGCTCCAACAAAGCTTGAAACGCCATCACCGTCGTATCTATCTTCTTGACTCAACTGAGAAGCAACGAACTTGTCAAGGGCTCTCCAGTCAGTTACTTTCTGGGCGCTGTTGCTGGACAACATTCTATTCTGCTCTTCCTCTTCCTTGTTACTGTTGTTATTCTCTGATATCAAAGATATTGATGAGCTTGGCCTCTTTATTAATGGCAGAGATGGGCTCTCTAACTGAGGAAGCTGAACATAATTTTCCGAGTGCATAAAACTTAAGTTATCTCCTTCTGTCTCCTGCTTACACAAGAAATTCTGAGCCAAAAAGTTTTGTGGCTGCCTTGCTATATAATCAATAGGATCCACCACTGAGCTAACCCCACTTGATTCTTCATAGAAGTAGCTCGAGTCCCATCCTTCAATGCTCTTGTTTTGGCCTGTAGTTCTTTTCTTGAATGCACGACAAACTACCCATCCTTCTTCCTGCAGATGCTTAACAAAAAATTTAAGAGATCATGAGTTCTTTTTATCTTTTAACTGCTTCAATAGTTTTCCTATAGCATAAAAGAAGCTGACGAGCACCGAGAATTTTTGAGTCGTCTTTTTGTTTGATAAAGAGAGGTAGTAGTCAAAGATGATGAGCAGGGATGAGAGTTAGAATTTTTCTTTTGAAAAAATGAACACAGAAATGTAGCCCATACCAGAAAAAGGAAACGGAAGAAAGCTATTTGACATGCTTTATGATTTCTAATGACCTTTTTGACTTGAGTGATGGTGGAGGTCCTCTTTCCAGAGAGCATACACAGTGAAACTACAGTTAGTGGCCTATATATGCATGCAAAAGTAAAGAGTGGTTTTGTTTCTCATAAGTTGAAAAGTTGGATGGTAGGAAATTAAATGATTTAATCTAAAGGCGATCTATATATTTGTCACTAAAAGTTAGGTAATATGAAGAATTTATGAAGCACTAATGATCTTGTCCAAGAGAAAGAACTCTCTCATGAAACTCAAAGTAATGGATTCCTCAGCCCTCTTTAGAATTAATAAACTCTAACATATTAGGTCAATATGTAGGAGCCTGTTCAAAGCTAATCAGTATGTTGGAAGACATTAATGGAGACAACATTGCTTTCACCCCTTTATTGTATGACATATATATCAGGGATGGGACATATATATATATATATATAGGTTGATGTGCTTGCCTGTGGAGGACCATTCTCATCGGATTCAAGCCGGTATTCATGCATGATCCAGTCACTTTTCTGGCCATTTGGGGCTCTTCCTTTGTAGAAAACAAGGGTTTTCCTCATGCCAATGAGTTTTGTTTTGTCATAAACTGACTTGTCTCTCCCGGTCGCCTTCCAAAAGCCAGCCATGGTTGCTCTGTTAGTTCTTGTCCCTGTCGGATACTTCTTATCCTTGTGGCTAAAGAAATACCACTCATTCTGCTCTTCATATCCGATCCGGCATCTTTCTGTACATCATTAACAATATTGCTCATTAAAATGTTTTAGCTAGGTTGATTCAAGTTATTTGTTCTTAGGAATTTTGGCCAACGTAACTAATGATGTCAGTATGACCTAAAGAAATCATTGAAATGTTACACTATTTGATCCACTAAAATCAGTAGACTTACAGAAACTTTTTGATACACAAGATCAAGGGATAGTCAAAACTAATCCTGACCAAGATCAAACCCTAACTAGCATGCATGTTGAACCATATGAAATCTGAACTAAACGATATCCCATATGATCTATGAACCCTAAAAAGAGAAAAAAGATAAAGGAATAAAACTTTGATATACCTTGTAGATCCCATGGTTCAATTCTGTAAAGATCGATATCTCTAATAACATCAAGATCGATCTTTTGTGACGCAACTTTCTTCCTTAGATAATAGCCAACAAGCTCTTCATCGGTTGGATGAAACCTGAATCCAGGTGGGACACACGACTCCATTGACTCCATCATAACAACCGCTGATGGTGCTGCATAAAATTCACCAGCACCTCCGTTACCATCAATAATAATGTTTTCTAATTCATCATCTTTAAATCATAACAAAATGCGAGTGAGTGATGGGATGAACTTATATAAAGACACCAAAGAGATCACAGAAAACCAGAGGATAAAAAGCTAAAAAGGGAAAGGTAGCTAGAGTTATGGTAGAGTAATACATAGAAAAAAAAGGAAAAAAAAACAATTTTGGACCCTCCAAACGAAAAGGTGACAAGCGTTATCAGGTATAATCATCAACTCATTTGGTGGTAAGCAGCACTCACCACACATACATATATCTTTGACAGGAAAATAAGGGCGTGTTAATTATAAAACAAAACACCCCATAATTAACTGTTTCTCATAAAATTATTTCTTACGATGAAGGCTAAAAGAGGAAAGAAGGTGAAGCAAAATCATGAGAAAGTTTGTATTTTTTTTTATAAAAACCAAGGGATAGTTGGAGCTTAGCTAGCTAGCTAGGTCGTCCTCTATCTTGTACAGGGTCCATCAAGAAATTTGGACAGCTAAGGGTTGCACTAATGATGTTGTCTTGTGTTAGTGAATGGTAGAAATGATGCATCAAGAACGGGGTTGCCATTATAAACAAACATATATGATTAAGAAATTAAATATTAATTAGTGTGGTTTTATATTTAATTTGTTCAGAGAGTAGAAAACTGCCAATGGACAAAGAGGATGACGTTATCACAGATTTTAAAGCATGCGTTTCGAAAAGGTTAAGAGAAGGCAAAAAGAGAGACACGGTTTCTGATTGGATCAAGCCTGCAAGAAAAGAGATCGAAGGTAGTAAAAAGGAGAGAAAAGAAAAGCACTCTCATGGGCGCCGGTCTTCCTGCCGCAGAGTGTGTGTCTCATTAATGCCGAAACGGGGTCTGACCATTTTGTCTGTTTGTCGAGATTTTTCATCGCAGAAACTGGCCCTCTTTCATATGTTAAAACTCCAAGAAAAAACGCAGAAGAACCCCACAAGAGATGAAAATGCTTATGATTATATATGGTAATGCCTCCTTATCCTAGCATTTTAATAAATCAAGAAATGGTGAACGACCTACTACAAGATTGGTGAGGTTAAGGAGTTACTGTTGATATAATAATAGTCAAGAATAATCGGGTGGGCTTATTTTGTCAAGGTGTTAGTGACCTGGTAGTTTTCATGAGAGACAGAGAGGGAGAGGTCATCTGACTCTTTGAACGTATAGTTTGTAAGAGAATCGACGAGGGAAAGATCCCATTTGTAATAAAGTTCAGGAGAGAATGGCGAGTTTGAGGGTTCACCTATATTAATAGCAAGGAAATGAACTTTCTAACAATCTTTTACCAAAATCTTGGTCTTCTTCAGGTGTGTGTTCTCTGACTCTTCTCCTCTTCTAATTGATGCCAAAGTTTTCTGGACAAAATGGATTTTGACGTAAAGGAATATATCTAGCAATTAGGGATGTGCTACCTCTCTCCAATGCTTGGTAGAGAAAGACGGACAGGGAGAGGTTATCAGAAAGGTTTTCAATCAGAAAGCAACCCCTAATTAATTTCAGAAATGAAATTCAAGAAACCTTTTGAGTATTTCTAGCTAGGAGAGATGCAATTAAGAAAATGCACCACCTTCCCTAATTCCCATATGAAAGCTAGCTTCAAAACATGCTGTGAAAGAATGAGATGAAATATAATAATGTTTGTAGTGCAACCGGGGGATGGATTGAGCTCCATGCAAGTACAGAAAGCTTACCTTTAGAGTTTGTACTATGGACTAGCTAGCCTGGTGTGTTGTATTAAATTTAAATTACTTAAAAGACAGAAGGAGTGAAGAAGAAGATCGGAGGAGACGAAAGGAAGAAGATGATCGGAGCATAAAGGGAGATCTGAACGGAGAAAAAAAATTCGTTTGGGAGAGAAGGATGGGAGAGAATATAAAAGGGCCGGTGGGGAGAGGGGGAGGACCGCTTAATTGCGCATGGTTGATGCTTGTCCCCAGCCGCTTACGTCACTCCTAGCTTCCTACACAAACCCCTTTATTTCTATTTGCGATTGTGATTGTTTGTAATTTTCTTTTTATGATTTTTAAAAGTATATTTATTTTGAAAGAATATATTAAAATGATGTGTTTTAGTGTTATTTTAATGATTTTGATATGTTAAAATTAAAAATTAAAAAAAAATATTGAGTTGTTCTGAGGGATTATTCATTGCTTTGATCAACCATTGCTCGTGTGAGTTGTTAAGAGGACTTAGTTCACCGTCGCTACTATTAAACACTGCAGGATGAAGGGTTTTCAACTATCTGAAGTCCTACGAGCTTAACGAAGATAATTTCTACTTTATTTTCAAATTAATCTACTACTTGTTGGATGATCGATAAACATTGTTGGTTCCTTGTAACATTGATGGTTCCAATTAGCTTTTGCTATTTTGCTCCGACAATTGAAAACTCTCTTATAGTTTTTACTGATAAAAGAGAAAAGGTTGTTTTGTTTTTCTCTTCTAATAAACTCAAGATCTGATATCAATTGTTAAAATAAAACACACAAGTAATTGGATGAGCCTCCCGGTCTTTATTGGTTAATTATTATTATTATTATTATTATTAATACATATTTTTATTATCAACATACTTGAAAATTAAATGCATTAGCCCTTGTATTTATAGGAAAATTGCATCTTTAACTATATATGTATTAGTCTAACTAGGAATCTCATTATCTAATTAAATAAGGATTGTGATACATTATTCAAACACAAATCTTTTTTTACGTAGATTAGGATTATTATCTAATAAATCAAACCCAAAAAAATGTAATAAGAAAAAAAGTGCCACCAAACATTGAACTTGAATTGAATTCTTCTATTGTTCACATGTTTCGCGCTCAAGTTGGGTTTGGTAGATGATGAAAACAAAAAAACAAAAATTGTTTAAAGGAAAAAGGAAAGGTGGGCGTTTGGCTCGGAGGAATAATAAAGAAAGTGAATGCATGTTTTTAATTTTATTTCGAGAAGGATGGGTGTTATTAATGTTAAGCGTGCAAAATGAGTTCTTTCCATCTGTCTCTCTTGATGTGACTTTCCTTTTGTTTTCTTTTTATTAATTTCTTCGCATGTAACGTAATTGGTGATAGCAGAATATATGTTTATGCACACTACATTGTGTGTGTGTAGTTTTATAATTTTTTAATTAATATAAGTGTTAGAGCCGGCTTATATGTATTTTGATTAATTTTACAGGTCCTGAAACTAATGACTATGTAAGTTTCCAATGATTATTATATTAATAATCACAAGACTCGAACTTGAAACTACATGAAAATAATCTTTTAGTCCCAAACTTTTACCACTAAGTGATTACTTAGATGGTTATATATATATATATATAGTTGAAGCTTGGTTAGATAATGATAGCAAATTTAACGTAGATGCCTGCATTTAAATAGAAAATAAATTTATTTTCTTATATGTTGAATAATACTGATAGCATAACTAGAGTATCTTCCAACATGTTGAAATTGAGAATTTGATAGTTATAAAGGGGTTTAATTAAGAGTTTGTTTGAATTTTGAAAACCTATTCAAAGAAAATATTTATATATTTGAGTTCATGATTTAGTGTTCGTTTGACATTGTGGTTGTGCTGGAGGTTGGGGCAAGAAACAGGTTCATGGTGTTTGGTAATGCACAAAAACAAATTAAATTGCTATGGGCCCACCTATAAAAATCACCAAAACATGATTGAACAATGTTCCCACATATTGCTATCGGGTCGAGATGAATTACTACAAGGGACAACAATATTACCGTTAACAATGTTTCCCAAATAAACCCTCACCATACTCCCCTTCACCTTCACCCATTAAACCCAATGAACAAACTTCTCACCTTCACCAAATAAAACCATTGAGCCCATACCAGTGATGTTTGTGTTGGGTTAGAATTGGGTCTTTGGTGAGAGAGTCTAGAGGGGAAGGCGATGGGTTTGTGGTGGAGGAGGAGAGGACGAAGAAGGTGTTTTGAAAGTAGAGAGGCGTTGAAGGGGGAAGAAGATGAAGAATGAGAAGGAGAAGCGGCGGCGGTTATGGAGGGGAGTTGAGATTAGGAGAAGTGGTTTGTAGTTTGGTTTAGATTTATTGATTTCAGGTGATAGCAATAATATATTAAAATAAATAAATAATGTAAAACTAATCATATTAAAAGATAATGATAAATAAATAAATAAATCCCCGACCATTTCTCGCAAAACTTAATATAAATAAATATTAAAATATATTTAATTAAAATCTAAAAATTTAATTAAAATATAAATAAATATATTAAAAGATATCATAATATAATTTTTATCTCGCAATCTTAATTTTATTTATGATGATATTTTACCAGATATTGTTCCTCGATCAAATAGTTAGGGATCGCAGAGACCTTCACGTATAGATCTAATTCGTGATGAAATTACAAATAGTTTGATGGTAGAATAAAAAAAAAAAGTTCAATTTACTTATATTATTCATTACATTATGAAATTATGATTATATACAATATTTAAATATACATACATACATACATATAAATAAATAAATAAATAAATGTGTGTGTGTATTTATACTCTTTAAAGTAATTTTACAAGTTGAAAGCAATATGAAAAGATTGGTAACCAAATACACAAAACTATTTTTTTTCAACCTCAAACTCAACCATAGTTTTAACCAAACACTTCACTACTTATTTTAAACCGCAGCAAAACTATTTTTTATGAAACTATTTTTTTAAAATCTCAACTACAAAAACAAAACAATATCAAACACACCCTTATAGCCCATTGTAAATCAATATTATAACAGCTGATTTGATTTAGTGGGTCTGAATTTTTGAAAACCCATTCAAAAAAAATATTATAATATGTTGATGTCAAAATTAAATTTTAAAAAATAAAAATAAAAATTAATTTAATATATTTTCAAAAAAAATTATTTAAAAAAATAACTTTTACTGGACTTACAAATAACAAATATAGATAATTAATCTATAATTTAAGTTTAAGATAAAATCTACCCCGTATCGGGTAATTGATAACTTATAATTAGGCCGGAAAGCAAAGCAAAGCAAAGACAACTCGTTCTCATTAAATTAAGCAAGACTACGTTATTTTATCCTGTTTTGTCTTCACAAGTACCATCCAAAACAAACTTATCATGTCGTCTTCAATTTATCATCAAAATATCATATCCAGTAAAGCATAGCTTCTGCTTTCTCTCTCACGTTTGGTTATCAAGCTTTCTGACACACCTGCCACGATAGCACAACTCGACAACCTGCCGCCAAAATTACCGCCCAGCCATGCCGAGCAATTCATCTCCGATTCTCCCAGCTCACATGGCTTTGTCTTGATTTAAGTTACCAAAAACACCCCCATCCTTTAGGTAAAGATTTGGCCCGACCCTTAATCCCTGTCAAAATTCGGGTTTTTACCCGCTGGGATGGAGCCATCTATCGGGTTTTTATGCCCTCAATATTCTGGTTTTTACTGTTATATGAGACTTGGTATAAAAAAAATTAATCTGTTAATTGATAGGCTAATCTCAACTTGTTTGATATAATCAAAGTTGATTTGATTTTTTTTTTAATTTTTACTGTTTTATAACAATTATTTCTCAATTAAAATATAAAATGATAATAAAGTAAATAACTAGTGTTGGGAGTAACTGGATAATAGAAGAGTCTATTTAGTTTTTCACTCGTTTCAGTTCAAAAAATTAATGGTTTTGCAGCCATGAATTTCAGTTTGATTAGGAATGTATTTATACTGTAATAGTACTTAATTTTTAAAATATTTTTTATTTTACAATATTTTAAAATAATATTTTTTATTTTACAATATTTTAAAATAATATTTTTTTTATTCTTTAAAATATTATCCTATCAAAAAATTGAAAATACAAAAAAATAAATTCTTACCAACGAGACTCGGGAGTATTTGGTATTACATTTCCAAAATATTTTTGTTTTTTATTTTAAATTACAAAAATTGGTGTTTTAAATTATTTTTGTATAATTATATAAAAATTATTTTAATATATTTTTAAATAAAAATTAAACTGACTGATACTCCCAGATACTCACTCACAACACAATGCACGTTGACATCATCAATTCATGGGTTTGTCTGAAGTCGCTTTCGAGGGCGGTTTGGTCATTCGAACTTAAAAAATTACGGCCTGCAAATGATTTACCGACAAGTATTTTGTAGAAGGCAAGGGTAGAAAAGCAGGGAAAACGTACGCCTAGAGAACAGTGGGGGAACGTGTCAGTCAGTGGTTGGTGGATGACCCTGTACTTTACGTAGAAGATAAACAAAGCAAAAGACAGAAATTTATGTGCTGAGGCAATGAGGACCCCACTTCCTCCATCAAAACGACTCAGTTCACAGATATTCTCCCCCGTTAGCATCAGATTTGATATATGAAATGTCTCCTTCATTTCATAAATCAAAGACCAGGTAAATTTGGACTTGAATTTCAAAACGGCAACAATGATTTCTAATTGATTTTACCGTTCTAAATCATCTCTTTTTTTTTGTTTAATTACTGTAGATAAAAAAAATATATAGATAAAAATGATTGATTTGCTAGAAAAACTCATCCAATATAAGAATAGATATATATATATATATAATGATTTTTAAACGTTGATCACTGCTTAATGCTCTTTCTTATTTAGGGATCGGAAAAGAGAAATGAATATTGTTTTAGATGATCTTGATTAAAGTGGGCTAGCTAGCTAGTTTCGAGCAACACCCAGCGTGGCCACCCACTTAAGTTCCTTGAGAAATAATCATATGAGATACTTATGGGTTCATCCACATCCTTTTGGAAATCATGGATGTTTAGGCTACGTGTTTATGATGCTTAATTTAGCCCGGTTTAACCTCCGATGCTGTGTTAGTGGCTATATATATTTAAGAAGATTCGAAGTTTAATTAGGTTGTTCAAGTCTCAAGCCTGGCTAAGATCAAAGTATTGTAATTTAAAGTTATTACAAATTTCAAGTTCGAGGATAGCTTGTTTTTCATCGAACTAAAAAATTTAAGATTAATTTTTTTTTCTGATAATTTCAGGTTCAAGTCTCATAGTTGGTAATATAATAGTTATTAGAGACTTATATGATCGTTAACTTCAACGATTGTGAGATTAATCGAGGTAAACACAACCTAGTCCAGATACTCACATTAATTAAAAAAAAAAGAAATTGAGATTTCAACTTAATTAGATAAGATAAAATTAATTGAAAGACTATGTATGGGTTGGTGTTTATCTTCATGTCTTAGTGCTTGAAATACGGCTTACGTAAGAGATGTTGTCCCAAATCCATAAGTGATCGCAAAACTTATAAAATACAGTCTTCATTTATCCTATTTTATCTAAAACGGAGGTTAAAGCTAATTTTGCAGTGGTTTTTAGATGACAAACACAATAATCATCCTATTTTTATACTAATTTATGTGAATTGAATTAAATAATCCACTCCTTTCCATTAGAAAAAAGCTCCATCTTCTTTCTCTTTAATTTTTTCTCTGCAAACACATATAGCAAAGCCTCTCGAGGCTTATTTTTTTCATCATTCATGCTAACTTAAACATCAAAAGATTTCCTAAAACTATGAAGAGAGCTTATTTTATAATTGTTTCATCAGTTTGCTAGGTCTAGTATTCTACATTTTTACAGCCCACGATCTTGAAAATACCATAAAATTGCTGTGATGTTTTTAGAAATCTCTTCACTATACCTGGAAAAAACAAACTTAGTCATTATGAGATGTCATAAATGGGGGAGACATAGAAACAAGGGAATAGGTTCGTATAAAGCATCCACCAAGAAACGATAGAGACGCTGCGACCATTCAACTTCCCTGTGCTCTACAATTGGGACCTGGGGACTAAAAGTTAGTTAGCTAGTGGTAATAAATAGTCATGTGGTTTCATAATATAATTTATATTATTATCTAATATATTTTTTAGGTAAAAATCTTTTAAGTTTAGAATTTGCACACAGACTTATATTATCTTGTGTTTAATTTTTATCAAATAGAATAAAAATAGTGAGATATGAACTCGTGACCGCTAGATCAATAAAGTTTTAATATCATGTAAAACAACTATATCACTTAAAAATTTAAGTTTTTAGATAAGATCTCATAATATAATTTATATTATTCTCTTACCATAGTCATCAACGGCCACCGTTAAAAATGGCAATGGCAGCTTGTCATCTTGAAAAAATGTTGAAGAAGAAAGAGAATTGAAAGGGAAGAAAATGGCGATTCAAATTCTAGTTCAATTGACTGCCTCGAGATAATGTAGCCCAAAAAGAAGGTTTATTTGAAGATCATGATTTAAGGGAGCATTGCATGCTATCGTACTGTAAAAAGATTAAGGTTTGCGTGCCATGGAAAGGCCGCATGGGTCTGTGCCTTGAGACTCTGTTGACTTTAGGCAAAATCATGAGCAATTTTTTTTATCAAGCATGGAGCACGTGCCGTGTAAATGCCATATTTAGCTAAAAATTACTTTGACCCTCTTGATTAATTATTATAAGGCCTTACCATCCAATAATTAGTTCAAAATCTTTTTATATAACTTTTTTATTACCATATATACAATTTCACGCAAGTATAGCAATGTTTCCTTAAAAATACCCTTTGGAGGGAGAGAGATGACTCTACCGATCAGTGTTATTGAAATTATTTTTTAAAAATATATTAAAATAATTTATTTTAAAAAAAAATATTTTTGATATTTGCACATGAAAATAATTTAAAAATACTAAAAAATATAATTAAAATTTTTAAAAATATTTTTTTTCAAAAATATTTTTAAAATTATATGACATTCAGCTACAGAAAAATGGGCCATGAGTCAGGGTGGGCAATTGTGGAAATATCTGTCAAGATAGAACAAAAGCTGGGTACGAGGGACTAGATGA
Source organism: Salix arbutifolia (assembly GCA_025169955.1). Lineage (NCBI taxonomy): Eukaryota > Viridiplantae > Streptophyta > Magnoliopsida > Malpighiales > Salicaceae > Salix > Salix arbutifolia. The sequence goes on from CM045908.1 coordinate 1,034,533, forward strand.
CTAGAGACGTGGACTCTTAGTACACGTAGGACGGTGATGGTCGGCCTTGGCCACCCAATCATGCGGCGGGCCGCATCATTGAACTCATTAGAACCCCTCCCTATGCGGTCCCTACCACCACTAACTCTCAAAGCTGGCCGGTGAGAGCTAAACATGAAGCTCCCTTTCTTACACGTTAAAATAATAAAAAATATGCACAATATTTTCAACCAGATAAAAAGAAAGAAAAAAACTACGGATGAGGCGCGAAAAACAATTGTGGAGACACATAGAGTTTGCGTAACTAGCAAAAGGAGATCCTTTGGGGGTCCTATTTGGATCTTAAACACTTTTTGACATCGACCCACCTCCAACTCTTAAAATATCACCTTAGCCTTGCCTTTGTAATATATATTGGTTAAGTTTGTGGCTGATCCATGGTGGTTGCTGAGCAGAGAGAAATTCACTCACCATGAATACACACACATATTTTTCCAGATTCGAGGAAACTTCATTTTCCGAAAAATATATTTTATGGGTCTAGGTAAGCGAATAAAACTCCAGTTGTTTTATATTTTTATAAAAGATACATGTTCTGATTCAAACTCAAGATATCTTATACAGATCCCGAGCTCTTTATCATCATTTCATATCCATTGGAAACTATATATATATATATACGCAAATTCTTCGACTTCACTCTTGTCTATAGCTCCGCTACTGTACAATCACTGTATATCAAGGCTTGAAACACAAGCTTCTTTCAAAGGGACATCTACTATCATTGCACCCCTTGAAGGTACTAATTCTAACATATATTTGAGAAGAAATTAAGTGCTAATACTTTCAAGAGCCCCTCTACCATTTAATCACCGAGGAGAGTGGATGATTGAAAACAAATTTCTTGGACCAATTTGATGCTTTTCTGCAGTTCTTTTTTGTTGATTGATGGAATAAAAAAATAGAAAAAAAGGGTTTTACAAGTAATGTGTCGTTGTATGAGATGATGATTGATCATCATGTGATTAGAAGTGGATATCCCGTGGCTAATTTCTGTTGTATGGATCATATTTTGCAAAAGGTGAGTTGATTATTGATTGAAACTACCCCGGTATACTTTTACTTTCTCATCAAAATAGTTACATTGGAGCTAGCAGTAACTAGGGTTTTTTTTATTGTTTTTATTTGTTAATATCAAAAATAAATTTAAAAAAATATTATTTTAATACATTTCAAAACAAAAAATATTTTAAAATATAATCTTTATCATGCTTTAATTTAAATATGCACTAATTAAATCATTATTACGAGTTGGAGTAAGAGAAAGTGTGTTGGAGGTATAATTTATCATTTTATTCTCGATTAAAAGCCAAAAGATGAGAAAGCCCTATCATTCATGAGCGAGAGCACTGAGTATTTAATGAATTTATGAATCCGGAGCAAACATTATTTGCAGTGCAATTTTATAGTCGTGTTTATATGATCATAAACAATCCATGGCGTTTCTTATTTAATTTATTTATCATGAATTTGAGTAAAAAGAGATATATAAATAGATTTAAATATTTATCCAGTTATTCGAGTCTTATTTAATTATCATTCAAGGGAAGAGGACCATTGCGTTCGTTCAGATCAACTTCAAATGGGCACGTGTTACAATTCGTGTAAGCTGTTCATTGGTCTGCCGACTACAGAAGCCAGTGCAAGAAAAGGAGGGGGATATACTGGTATGATTTTGATGGGCAGGGAGTTGCTGAGAAGAACAGGAACTCTCTAGGCATGATGTATTGATTGAGAAAGAATGGGGAAAATAAGGTGCCATGATGTTTACTGGTTAGCCAAAGGGTCCTGCAGGCAGGCCATGGCAATGGTGAGCTCTAATTATGAGTTGGCTCCGACTCAGCCCCGTGTTGATGAGAGCTTGCTAGGGTTTTCAGTGGGGGGTCCAATTCACATCAATTATAACGCGTTCGAATTGACTTGAATTTGGTGTAACTTTTTTTCCCCTTATTTCTTCTCCGTTCTTTATGATATTTCAGGTCAAGGAACTTTCTTAGCAGACTGTGATTAGACTTTGATGCATGTACTCAAGTGTTTAGTTAATGTTTCAAGACAAAAAAAATTAATAAGTATATAAATAGTTGAAATAAATAAGTTTGTTGGGTTAATTCGGATTTGTTGTTTTTTAATGCCCAGAATACAAATAAAAATTATGTTACGAGATAATATATATATATATATACACACACATTATTGTATGTGATTTAAATAAAATCAATTTATTTAGTTGATTGGGATTGTAAGCTAAATAGTGATTTTTTTAATAAAAATACACGCTTAAAACATTTAAATATTTTATTGAGAAAATAGTGTGTACGCACGCACGCAACGAGTACCAACACTCTAGTAATATTATATATATATATATATATATAGATATATATATATAGCAATCCTCCATATTAAAGTCTTCTCCACATACCCTTGCAATTATTTCTATGGATTTCCTTCCATTTTCATTGGCCCCAGCATCTACGACTGGCTTGAACTTGTAAGCTTTGTAATGAAAGCGTGGTCATACATACACAGGCATTTACTATCTCTTTTTTTTTTCTTTTTCTGAAAAGGGTCTTGAGATTAATGATCTCCAATTCATCATAGCTGAGAAACCTTGATAAGCACAATCAATTTGAAAATGGAAATTCGACCGCTGGGGCTTTGAGAACGATCCATCTGTTTTGGTGATACAATTATGAAAGTAACAAAATAATGCATGTAAATTTCTTTTTATCCACAACTTAATCACTTTGTATTGACGATTAAGCATTCGCACGTCTGTCCAGTCCATATATATATTCAAATGGTTGTTAGCAGAAATTGGGTGAGAGCCATAATTAATCATGTCTACGTAGTGTATCTTCATGACCTTTTAGTTTAAGATTGAAATTTAAACAATCCAAGCACAAGAAGAAGATGGACATAGCTAGAACCTTGTTGCCTAAGCTCCACCACTCACTCCTCATTATAGCTTAGAGATATGCAACTAGATCGATGAAATGCTTGCATGAATGTACACGTGTGCTTTACTTGTTTAACTAAAATCATTCCATTACTAACCATTTAGCAGGTGACCACTATTAAAAGTTTGGGACTAAAAAATCACTTTTCATTTGGTCTCAGGTTCGAGTCTTATGGATGCTAATATGATTGTCATTAAAAACTTGTATCATCATTAATTTTAGGACCCGTGAAATTAGTCGAGATACGCGCAAATTAACCCGAACACCCATGTCAATACAAAAAAATCATCCCATTACTTTACTTAATGAGGGACAAATATATAACAATTCTCGAAAGAATCAGATCATCATTGTTACTTTTTTGCAATGAAAAAAATAATTGATAATTGTTTTCACCTTATGGATAATTAATTGCTCTAGAGCTCCATACAAAACTCTAGTGTTTGTAGACTCTATGTGTCAATATCAGAACTCATCAACATACTTGCGGGCTTGATATATAGTAAAGAAGAAAAAGGTCCTGTAATGATTCCTGCGTGAAACCACCTCGTACCAAATAGGCCCGAAGGTTCTTGCTCGAAATGGCCCAGCATGGTTATTTTTGGGTTGGGCCTACAAGCTTAGGCCTCTTCAGTATAGAGGATTCATTCGACAAGTTTATGGGCTGGGCACGTGTCACTAATTGTTAATGGGCCTGCATTACTAAGCTATTATTTCAATTTATAAGTGTGCTTTAAGCGGGACAAGATAGATGGCATTTTGGAAAGAATTAGATCACCAAGGTCACTTTGTGAAAGGAAAATTAGCAACAGCCAATCCCATAACTGAAAGCTTCATCAACGGCTCCTCTTGTCTGCTCGCTCGTTAAGGGTCTTGATTGCTTACCGGGCTTGGCATTGATTGCTGCATTTACCCATACTCATTGCCTCGCCACCTTCTTCTCGTTTTAAATCTTTTCATCAGCTTGATATGAGACTTGCTGGGCAACGCAAGATTACACTATCATTTTGAATAAGCCAAGCACTAGTTTAGTCTGATGCGGATTGTGTGTTGATTGCATTGAAATTTGAAAATCTCTGTGTACATGATTTGGTGATTCTTTCAATGTACTAGCATCGAAAGTTCAAAGTGTTCCTCAGAAGTTCTTCCGTCAGCTTTACGTGTGGGCTGTGGTGTGGGCAACCTTTTTGCTCATCAGAAATTGGCACTTTCTTGCATCGGAGGTTCTTGACTTTGCAGCGAGTCAAGTGGTTGAGATGAATGTTAGAGGCCATGAGATTGGCATTCTATGTTGAGCCTATCACGACGAGGCTTGGGTGGTGCCTGCCAGTGCGTAGGTTGCAGCTATGTTTGCTTGGGGGAGGGTGCATCAACGCCGGGATCTACCGGGCGAGAAGGAATTGGTAACAGTGATAATTGAGCTCTATCTCGAGCCCAAAGGTCCAATAAAAGGTTTCATTTCCAAAGTAGGCCCATGACTTACAATGTGGGCCACACGACGAAGCTTCCTTCCAGATCGCACACTGTCACCGTCAACGGTGGTTACTGGTTACCTTATCTCTCTAAAAATAATCCATCTCCAAATCTCACTTCCCTCTCTGTTTCGATCAATAAAAAATGGCTTCTAGATTCAGCGGCGATGAAACAGCACCGTTCTTCGGCTTCCTCGGCGCCGCTGCCGCTCTCGTCTTTTCATGTGAGCACCGCCGCCATTATGATCAACTAAGAAATCAATCATCTTAAACGACGTCATTGTTTCTGATTCTTTTTATTGTATTTTTTATTGGTAGGTATGGGAGCAGCGTATGGGACAGCGAAGAGCGGTGTAGGAGTAGCGTCGATGGGAGTCATGAGACCGGAACTTGTAATGAAATCAATAGTTCCGGTTGTGATGGCTGGTGTGCTCGGAATTTACGGTTTAATCATTGCAGTTATAATTAGTACTGGAATTAATCCTAAAGCCAAATCTTATTATTTATTTGATGGTTACGCTCATTTATCCTCTGGTCTTGCTTGTGGTCTTGCTGGTCTTTCTGCTGGTATGGCTATTGGTATTGTTGGCGATGCTGGTGTTAGGTATTTTTTTATATTTTTTCTTTTTCTTGATTTATCCTGTGTTATGTAGCTATTAGTTTGTTGCTTTGTTTGATGGAAATTGAAATTAATTAATTATTATTTTATACTGGTGTTAGGAATCAATTATTTTATGGCCATTGTTTTGATGGAAATTGAGTGTTTTGTTAAAATTATCACTAGCTTAATTGGATTAGAATCTGGCTTTAGCGTTTGTTATTTTAATGTAGATGTGATAGCAAATGAAGTCTCTATTGTATTCCTGAGCTGTATAGTGAGAGAGCTGGAGTTACAGGGTAATGTTAGCTATGCGTTTAAATTTTTTTTTTTTTGGCTGTGCAAGTGTAATGTTAGTGTAATTGTATAATTCATAATTTGATATAATCAAATAAAGAAAAATAAGAAAAGTTTAATTATTTCAACTTACTGGAGTTTAAGATTATCTAGCAATTTTCAAGTTTTTTACTTGTAAAAATTCAAAAAAGTAAAAATCTTGCAAGGATGGATAAAATCACGGAATGTTAGAAGAGTGCCCAAACAATGTAATCAAAGTTGTGATGCAATCACAACTACATTATGACTAGTTACAGGCTGCCGAACATGTTTGTTTTCTATGATAAGAATTGTTTAGTGCCCACGGAGCTTGTACTCCCTCTCTAACATGCATGTGCTTCTGTAGGTAGTTCATATAGTGGTTCCACACATGTATGTGAGAAAGGGAATACCATCTCAAGGATTACCAAGTGATTTCTCGTTACTATATTTAGTGGTTGGCTCTGCTTCAGTAAATTATGAGATGTCAAACTTCTGTGTATGATGATTGAATAGTAGATAAAATTGATTTTTCGAATGCTATGAAGTAATTTTAGCACTCCCTCCATTTCCCCCAAAATAAATAAACAAAAGAGAAGTAATTTTAAGTTGTTATGGATGTAAGAAACATGCGCACATAGAATATGCATACTATCATATAAAATAACATTTCATACGACATTTCTTAAAATTATACTGTTAGCTTATCCCCTGTTGATGTCCTTCATTCTAGCAGTTTGATGCTTTCTTTCATTCTTTATTGCCAAATGTGCATTTCTAGTACCTGGTTTGTGATGTATTGTTGAAATTTGGTAATTTTTAGCCACATCATGGTGTTAGTGAAATAAGAATGGTGCTACATTAGCTTTCCCTTTGTTAGGTAGATGTTACCATGTCTTGGAGCTTCCTGCAGTTTAAAATACAAGCGAAGGTACTGAAGAAGAAAAATTCTTAGACAATATTGGACTGGTTCCTTAGACATATGCTAGATTTTGGCAGGGATTTTAAGTGAAGTTTCTTTTGATTGATACTATGTCAAACTCTTAGTAACTTTTGAAGGCAATATTGGAGTTGATGCTACCATTGTACAATCTCATGTTTCTCAATTACTTGTGTGTTGCATTGGTTCCCCTCAGTTCTTATCAGATTCAAAGTCATGAAATTTCCAAATGGTTAGGTATAAATAGACGTGCTTTAACCACTGTCTAGTTAGAAGATTGTACTTGGCATTATATACACACATGGATGCATTTTTATCATGAAAAAATCTCTGAATTTGATTATTTCTTTTGTAGAGCTAACGCACAACAGCCAAAACTATTTGTTGGAATGATTCTGATTCTCATCTTCGCCGAGGCGTTGGCTCTATATGGACTTATTGTTGGCATCATCCTCTCTTCCCGTGCTGGCCAATCCAGAGCAGAGTAGAAAACAGGTTTTTGGCATGGCTTTGCTGTTTTCAGGTTGGTGATGGTAGTGAAGAGTGCGCTGGTGTTAAATCAAACATTTTTTTCAATCATGTAATAACTCCAAATGTATTTCCTGGTGCTAACATGCTGATTTTAAATCTAAGGGTAAGTTTCCCCCATGAAATAAGCTGTGTTTGTCTTTCATTACCTTTTCGGTGCTGTTGTATTCTCTGTCTATTAGTTCATTGCAATATTCAAAACCTAGCCTGCACATGGTTATCTATTGCATACTTGTCCTTTTGTCTTTGATCATCAACTGGTGTGCTAGTATGATTAATTACTCGAACCCCACTAATTCCTCACCACTCCCCTCTTTGAAATGCTATTATGATTTTTGCGCTGCGATCATTACTTATTGCGAAACTTGCTGCTTGATTTAGATTTCTTCTTTGCAATTTGAGATAGGGTTATATAAGCTTGAAAGTCATGACTTTCAACATGTTTGCATGATCTGAATCTCTGGAATGTCTTGCTGACACTCGGTCCATCTGTTTGAGAGTCTTCTTAAGAAAAACCCGTGGGATTTTGAACATTCATGATTTTACCGGTTCTTTTTAACACAGATCTCCAGAGCATTTGACCTCATAACCCCCCTATTATCAGGTTATGATTTTGTTAGATGCAGAATCTACATGCTTAGGTTACATGATGCTGGCAGTGTTGTTAATTTTGTTTTGTTTTGGCCGACACATTCAGTACCAGCTAAAAAAACAAGATAAAACAATGTAGTTTTTATCTCGTTTAAAATTTCAGTCCGTTCTGGAAATTTTGCTCAAATTTCGGCCAGAACTTTCCGGTTTCGTTCCGTCCCTTTCGTTTAGGCCAAATAATGTTTTTTAAATAATGAATAATTTTACAATAGCAATCATATCTTTTAATCTGACTATTAGATTGAGATGAAATCTTATGAGGAGTCTCTTGATATATTTATATATTATGTTAAAATTTCAGAGTAATTAGAGAATGTAATGATCTTGTGAGATTGATGATGATATTCTAGCAATATCATATTCATAGTTTTGTTCAAAAAAATCATTTTATAGTGTCTTTTTTAGATTAAATTACACAATTCTAAATTTTTTTTTTTGGATTTGAATTAATATATATAATTATATATAGTATGATTTTGAAATGACACGTCAAAATACTCTAAAATAAAAATATTTTATTCTAATTAAAAAAACAAAATATCAATCGAAACTATCTTAACAACTTTTAAAGCTGAAATCTTATGTCGAGATATCTCAGATCCATGATTGCTTCTGTACAAGTCAGTGCTCGTACTCTTAATATATTTGCTGTGTCGTGGAGCTTATTTTCTCCACAGAGAGGGGAAGCTTAAAAAGTAACAAATAAAGATGAACCATTTAGGAATTTATGAATGGAATCAATGACCATATTTAGCAAAACTTTGTTAGATAAGATAGATTTATAGGAGATTAATTATGTTTTATGGATGTTCACACTCGTCCGAGTACAATTAAATTGATTCTTTTATAGAAAAGGAAACGTTTTTTTACACAAAGAGAGGTATAAGAGCAATCACAAAATCCCAAATGCTCGATCCAAAAAACCACATAAACCACTTTTCACCAGATCTGTGTCTATTAGGACTTTTGGAGGTGTTGTCTGTTAGTTTCTAGGGATAGGATTTTTGGAGGTGTTTGAGATAGTGATAACAATTATTAAATCACAAAAAACAAACACATGCTTCATCGTCAAGATTCCAATCTATATGCATATGAGTGGGTCCATAATATATAAAATTCTAATTATATGTTTAAAACCTATCAAATCAAAGATATCAATATATTAAATCTCAAATTTTGTAACAAGCTCTAGACCATTAGTATTTATATTTGATTAAAAAAAAACCAAATTAGTCGCAAAGGGTGTGCATAGAGCTTACTGTAGATTTGGTAAATCGGTGCCCTGCGTTGCTGTGTTTTTAGCACATTTTCTTTCATTGAAATCTTGCCACCTTTCGAAGTGCCCCCCCCCCAAAAAAAAAAAAAACAAAAAAAAAACAAATGGCCTACAATGCGGCTAATTAGCAAAGTTGGGGGGTCAAGTACAGTTTGAAAAGGAGTGAAGCTCGTAGCCAAATTTGACCCCTTTGTTAGATCATGGGTCGATAGTAGTGATCTTTAGTTGCTTTTGGGTCGATTCTGTGGAGTAAAGTTTAGATTTAGTTTGGAGCTTATCATCTTTCGGTCCGGGAAAGGAATGTTTTTGGAGTAAATGCAGCTCCCAGCATGACAACTTAGCTGACAATTTTTTTGAAATTGATCCTGCCCTTTTATGGCATTCGAAGAATTATGCCATTATGGAGACGCGATCATCATTAAGAGCAAAAAGCATGACAAGATGGCGGATTTGATGGGGGGTGATACACGTGCTTCGGCGATGTTCAATTGGGCTTGCTGCCGCCGATCATTCAAGCTTTGTGCTGCCGGCTTATCCTCTGTTCTCTCTCTCTCTTTTCTTCTTTTTTTCACTGTATTTTAAAAGTGATTTTAAAACATTTAAAAGTTTTTTATTTTTATTTAAATTAAGTTATTTTAGTGTTTTAAATCATCAGATATTTTTCTAAATAAAAAAATAATATCAATCAAACTGATAGATAATTTGACAATTTACCAACTTTATGCCAAGATGCCATCTTGCAATTCCATGTGGGTCTCCTTTTGGTTGGGAGGTAGAAAAGGACTTGTCCTATTTTGTTTGTTAAGGTTAGTGTCGGGTAATGGGATGTATGATTTATTTTTAATATTAAAAAATCGAAATTATCAAAATAAACACATAAAAACATCTATTTAATATTTTCTTTATATAAAAAATAATTAAAAAAAACAAATTCAACCATAGAAACATGAGTATATAATTGATGCAAAAGTTGAAGTTGTAGTGATGTTATGCATGGCACTAGTCAAAGATCTCATTGTCAAGATCTTGTACTCTTCGTTTGAGGGACAATGTATCTTCCTACTAGCATCAATTTAGACTTAAAAAAGAAATTAACAATAAATATTTAGATGGGATGAAGGACTCATGCAAATTGTTATTAAACCCGATTTGATTTAATGGGTTGAATTGAAATCCAATTTAGACTATATTTATTTAAAAATCAAATAGAATCTAACCCGATAACTCGATCTATGACTCGATCAAAATTCAATCTGGTTTTTTAAAAAAATATAAAAATATTATTTTATTTTTTAAAATCTCGAAACAATATTTTTTAAATCAATCTAAATCAAATCGCAAGACCCATTGCCTAAAACTTGTGCCCCGCATTGATATTTGATGATTGCTGTGAGTTGAGGGGAGTCAATTTTAGTTTGGTAAAAGGAATCAAAGAAGCCATCTAACACCATGCCTCAGGAGCCTTTGATCGGAATAGAAAACTTCCGGCGATGACTGGACGTTAACTCCGGCCAGATATGTGCCTTTGGGATTTTGTTCAAAGGCATTGAAGGGAATATAGTGTCCGTTTGGCTGTGCGTTTCAATCGGTATTTTGCTTAAATTTGATTTTTTTTTTCATTTTAAATGAATATGGTTTGATATTTTTAGATCATTTTGATATGCTGATGTCAAAAATGATTTTTAAAAAATAAAAAAATATCATTTTGATGTATTTCGGCACAAAAAATACTTTGAAAAGCTACCGCAATCGCACCCATAAAGGTTTTTAAGCATTTTTTTCTTGTAACATCACATCGCAACTTCTCGTAAAGCTTCCATAAAATTGCAAATCACGCAATAAAATTTTATTTTATTTTATATTATATTACATTACAAATTAATTTGCAACGTTAAGAGTTTCATGCTTGAAAATCGATTATTTTATATTTACGAAGCTTTTTTATATTTATTTATTAACAAGAATTTAGAAAACCCAAGAAAGATGACGAGACATCGGGGAAATAAAATAGTATAAAAGACAGCGACGATGAATCGATGCAGTGACTTAACGACGTTGAACATGGTGTCCTGACCAAGAAAGCCATGCACGAATAAGATGAGATCTTAATAAATAAATAAATAAATAAAATAAAATAGTACAAATACTTAACGGTCACTGCATCGGATTTGACACCTCATTTTCCACTTCTCAAGGCCGTTGAAACATGAACACAGTCCTACCCATCAATTCAATTCTTGCAATTGCACGCGATTCTGGTAAAAGATTCTTTTCAAAATATTTTTTATTTAAAATAATTTTATTTATTTTTAATATTAATATGTTAAAATTATAAAATAAAATTAAAAACCATTAATTTAATGTTTTTTCAGATCAAATATATTGTTTTAAAAAAACATGAAAGTAAAAGCAAAGATTATGTTAATCACTTATAGCTTGTTTCATATTATAAAGCAGTTGTTTTTTTTTAAAAAAAAAAATTTATTTTTTAAAATTTGAAAACATAAAAAATACTTCGAAACAAAGAAGAAGAAAATTAATATTTTTAAAAAATATTTTTGAAATGCAAAAATAAACAGGGTTCTTAATAGTTGTGAGGGTCTGTTTGGGACAACTGTTGTTGTAGCTTTTTAAAGTGCTTTTCATGCCGAAATATATCAAAATGATGTTTTTTTATTTTTAAAAAATTATTTTTGACATCAGCATATCAAAATGATCTAAAAATACCAAAATATATTTATTTAAAATTAAAAAAAATTGAAATTTTTTGAAACATAATTTGAGAAGTTGTTCCAAACAGCTTCTATCTCTATTAATTCATTTCGCCAGGAGTATTTCATCCATGCTACAACTCAATTGTGATTAAAAGCTCTTGCAGCTTACTAAAATAGCAAGTGATGCTATGATAGATTTTGCAATTTTGATTTGAAAAAAAACATGTTAAAAAAACTATAAATTATATTTTTTTCTCATATCTAAGTTTCTACCATAATTTTAGAAAAATAAATAAAAGAAAAGCATGTTTAACCAATAAAATTAAATAACTTTTGAAGTTATGGTCCATCTAAAAGTATCTTCAACTATACACTATAGATTTTAGATATGGTTTTTAGCATTTGAGATTAAAAGAGTAAACATGTACAAATATTTAACTTTATTAAAATATATGACTAATTATAAATTATTTTATTTTTTAATACCATATTATATTATTTTTATTGATTGATCTTTATTTATAAGATACTATTATATCTATGTCAAAATACTTAAAATACAAGCCCCGTTTATTTTCATGCAATTTACCCCAATTTTATTAGATTTTTCTTGATGTGGATTTAAAAAAAAAATGTGTGGAACTTGTCAACGCCAACCCCTAGGGTTTTTCTTAAAAAACGTTTATTGGCCATGGCATCTCTGGTTATTTCAACATCACAGCTACAACTGGGAGAATCTTTATGGTTGTTGGGTTTGCAGGCTACCCTCCCACCATTTGCAGAGATGCAGAAAAAGCATAAACAAACAAGGAGATGAATGGATAGAGCTTCTCTCCCTTCTGAAGACAAAAAAAAAATCACTCCTACTACTAACGTCTGTACTGGAAAAAAATAAAATACAGATTAAATGACAAAAATCAGCAGGCAACAATTCAAAAAGAAAAATCATCAAACAATAAAGAGTCCTACCATGACCCCACCAAATTTTTTTGAAAAAAGTTCAAAGTTAATTGAAGATGTTGAGCCATCATTTTCCTCCCCCTTTTCTGTGGCTTTCCCGTCCCCATCTTGATGATGCTTCAGCGGGTCCTGAGATTTTGTGTCTCCGGCCCCAAAATCCATCCATCATTTTGCCCTCTACCAAGAAAATAAAATAAAAACTGAAGAGCGACAGAAGATCCTCTCATGGCTGAGCCAGAAATCATCTTCAAGCTGCTGTACTTTACTACTACTACTATACTACTATTACTACTACCTCCGTTTTTTTTTTTAATAGAAAACGACACCTCCTTTTAAGTTTCTTGCCAGCTGCTCCTCGGAGCCCACAACATTAACGGCTACTTTTCCACTCTGCTGCCACGTGAGTCCCTTTGGCGCCAAAAAGACAAAAGAGGACCCCACGGCAGGTGGTGGTCCCCCAATCGTTGACTGCAATTTATCAACCTTGTGGTCCTCCATCTTTTCTCCGACGCCGGCATCAGAGGCCGGAGTGGCAAAAGGGTAAAAAAGAAGCAACACACTAGAAAAGGTTCTAAAAAGAAAGGGTCAAACTTTATCGGGTTATTTGGAGCTCGGGCGGGTCATTAAGCAGGGGATGGTTGTGAGGTTGGATCAGCTGAAGATGGGATATCAGGGCCGACACGGCAACCTTCAAGCATGAAAACAATATCAGGCATCGTGGGTCTGTCAAGAGGGTCTGGTGCGGTGCAAAGTAGCCCGACTTTAACACCTAACAAGAACTCCTCCCATTCTGATGATTCAGGGTCAAGTTCAAGCAAACCAGGCTCCAAAAGCTCTGTTATTTGACCCTTCTGCAGTTGCTTCTTGACCCACTTGACGATATCTTCATCTTGCGTGAACATCACTGGCCTTTTCCCTGTTAGTAGCTCAAGTAATACTATGCCAAAGCTGTAAACATCTGATTCTTTTGAGACTTCTCCTGTCAAAACAGCTTCCGGTGATACATAACCCAACGTGCCAACTGTTGCCGAGGTTGAAGGTTCTGTCGGGGTTGCAATGCTTAATCTGTCGAGCCCGAAGTCAGAGAGATGGGCTTCGAAATCTGCATCAAAAAGGACGCTTTGTGGCTTGACATCCCCGTGAACAATGTTGGATGTGTGGAGGAATGCAAGCCCACGGGCAATTCCGAGAGCTATCAAGTGACGCATTGGCCAATTTAGGACATGGCCATCTTGGTGGGATGCTTCCTGGAGGAGAGTGGCAAGGTTTCCATTAGGCATGTAGTCGTAGACCAGGAGTCTCATATCTGGGGCTCCAGCATAGTAGCCACGAAGAACTGTTAGGTTTCGATGCTTCACTTTGCTTAGAAATTCAGCTTCTTTCCTGAACATGTTTTCATCTAGTGATCCATCTGGGAGTCTGCGGACTGAGAGCACCATTCCATCAGTATAACAAGCTTTAAAAACCAGGCCATATCGAGTTCTGCTAAGCACATTCTCTTCGTCGAATTGCCTAGCTGCTTCAATTGTTTCTGCAAGTGTGATCTTGTTATTAAACATAACAAGTTTCGGCCCTCCATTATCTGTACTGCCACGACCACCACTTCCATTTGAGCTCGGCCTTGCCGGGCTCCGTTTCTTCTCGCCCGCGGCACCTTGTTTTAGTTTCTTGCGCCACCTCAAGAGGCTGTATGTATAGAAGCAGCAACATAATGCCAACATGCAAGCTCCACTTACAACCACAACAATCAACAGAATCAACCTTTTCCTTCGATTGCCTCCTTCTGTAGCCACACAATTTCTAGGTAATGGCTTTCCACATAGGCTTGGATTATCTGCAAATGCTGATGGATTGTTAAATCTAGAACCCAGCAATGTTGGAATCTCACCTTCAAGGTTATTTCTTGAAACATTCAAGTATACCAGGCCAGAGATTTGTGCAAAATTGGCAGGAATCTGCCCACTCAAGTTGTTAGCAGATAGATCCAAAGATGTCAAGTTGGATAAATTGGATAACGACTCTGGTATGCTACCTGAAAGATGATTGCTATACAACGACAATAAGGATAACGACGAGCATTTGGAGATCTCATTTGGGATTTCACCTGATAAATTGTTCCTGCCTAAATCAAGCACTTTCAAGTGCAAAAGGCGGGAGAGATCACCTGGAATATTGGCAGTCAAAGAATTTGAATCTAACTCGAGGGTTTCAAGATTCGAGCAGTTGCCAAGCTCTGGTGGAATCAACCCTGAAATGTGATTCTTGGACAAAGACAAAACAACCAATGACTTGAGAAACCCAAAAGTCAACGGAATCTGACCGGAGAAGCCATTGGAGCTGAGGTTCAAGTAACGCAAACCCGACAAACTACTGAACCCTTCATGAACATCCCCAGACAACATATTCTCCTGCAAAGCAATGACCTGAAGATTCGGCAAGCCAGCAAGCTCAGACGGCAACTCTCCAGACAAATTCTGTCTGCTCAAATCAAGAGTACTTAACCTCAATAGATTTCCAAAACTAGATGGTATCTTTCCTGAAAAACCATTTCCGCTCAGATTCAGAAACATTACCCTGTTCAAATTCCCAATAGTAGCAGGAATTTCACCTGAGAATCCATTTCCACTGAGGTCCAGCGTAGTCAAATTATTCAACCCCATAACCTCATCTGGCAAGCTTCCATTCAAGCCATTACCACCCAAATCCAAGGTCTCTAGCCCTGTAAGATTCCTAAAACTCCCAGGAACCAAGCCCGAAAACTGATTTTCACCGAGTGATAGCACCTTCAATCCCCTTAGATCGCCCAAAAACCCAGGGATGTCCCCTGACAAATCATTCCCATGAAGATCAAGAACCTGAAGTGACCTACATTGCTGAATCTCCACCGGAACCACCTCTTTAAATCCATTACCAGCCATCTTCAACTCCTCCAGCCTAGACAAATTCCCAATCTCCGCTGGAACAACACCAGAAAACAAATTCCTCGAAACATCCAACAATTTCAACGTAATCACACGTGTCAACCACAAAGGAAAAACTCCACGTATGTGATTCTCTTGGAGATCCAAAACTTGCAAAACACTAAAACAATCGCCTGACTCCGGCCCAACAACACCACTAAACCCATTAAACCCCAACTGAACAATCCGCAACGATGGCGGATAAACCGAGACATTACAAAACATTGAAGTCGGAACGGCCCCAACAAACTTATTTTCCGAAAGCGAGACAACTTGCAATTTCGGAAGCTCGCCGATGGCAGCCGGAATCAAACCTCCAAGACTATTACCATTAGCACTAAAATGCACAAGCGAAGAACAATTCGCAATGGCAGAAGGTAGAGTCCCTTCCAAAACATTATAATCGAGCCACAAGTACTCAAGGCTCTGAAGCTGCCCAAAACTCGCCGGAATAGAACCGGAAAACTGATTATAAGACAGGTTAATAAGCTGCAACTGCGCCAAGTCAGAAACACTTGAAGGGATAGAACCTGAAAATGTATTTGATGATAAATCAAGATACTTCAAACTCACAGGCAGAGATCTAGGAATCTCTCCAGAAAATCTATTTTGCGCGATGTTCAGGACTTGAAGATTAGTTAAGTTACTAATCTCCGGCGGAAGGTTGCCGGAAAATGAGTTGTACTGCAAAAACACGGCGCGTAAGAGCGTGCATTTTGCAAGAGAATGAGGCAATGTTCCGTTGAAGAAATTTGATCGAAGGCTGATTTTACGCAAGGATGTTAAAGAAGCAAACTGGTCACTGAGCTGGCCTCGGAGTTGGAGACGAGGTAAACGAAGTTCAGCAACTCGGTTGTTTGTGCAAAAGACACCACGCCAGTCACACGGAGCTAACGGGGTTGTTGGATCCCAACCCGTTAAAGCTCCAAGCGGGTCGTGGAGGTTTTGTTTGATGGATGTCAAGGCTTGGGTTTCTGGGTTTTGCTGGGATTTGCAGGCCAAGAAGGATGTAAACAGCAAAACAGAGAAAAGGAAAGGACTCATTTTGAAATGGGTTTTGGTGTTCCTCTGTCAATGGGGAGGAGGATGAAGAAGAAGAGACATGGGGGGGAAGAGAGAGAGGACTGTTGGTTGTACTCACACTGCTAAAAGCCTAAAACACAAATGGAGAGAGAAATACTCTCTCTCTCTCTCAGACAAAAATCATTTTTTTATTTAATTTTCTCTCACTATTTATTTCTTGATGGAATGGGAGCTTGGGAGGGGTAAAGTGTGGTGTAGGGTTCCCTCTTCCCAAAAGGTTTTGAACAGACTTTTTCTATGGGGAGGGTGGGGTTAGGATTAGACCTTTTTAGCCTCACATGATATGATATGGGTTGAATCATTGAGCCTTGTGTGCCATCTTATCTGCTACAATATACTACTACATGTTGTCCTTCTGTTTTTTTTTATATTATTATTATTATAATGAAATATTTATTTTAGATTTTAGACAACCTAGGAACTCTATAGGTCCATTTGTCTGCTGGTTTCAATATAATTACTTAGGCTATTTTTAATTAAATTGCATTTTACTTGAAAAAACATATATATATATATATATATTCAAGTTAAATACAATTTAAAACATGACAGTGTGTAGACAAATAGATATTTAATGTAGGTTTGATATTACGGTAACTTCTAATTTTTTCAAAAAATAGATTAAAAAAAACATTTTAAAAATATATATATTGTTAAAATTGTTACAAGATGAGTGTTTGCATGCAAAATAAATAAAAATATCATTTTACTTTTTACAATGAATTTTAATATATTGATGTTAAAAAATATTTTTGCAAAATAAAAAAATATATTATTTTAATATATTTTTAAATAAAAAATACTTTTAAAAATAAACATCATCGCAATTCCAAAAAATTACTTAAATTAGGGCGGCTTGTGATTGCAGACTTTCTATTTTATACCAATGAATAGTCTTTTATTTTTTAAATTCTTGAATTTAGTGGTGGCAAATTTGAATTCATTTATGATAGCGGGAACTTCTTTCATTTTTAAATTATATATATATTTTTTAAATGTATAGACGCTTCCCTTATTATTACTATTTATTTTATTTTTTTATTTTAAAAAAGATTGCAATAGATATTATTGATATATGTTATTGCTATAATTACATGTCCAATACTTTATATTATACACTTATTGCCAATATTGGACCTACCATCCACTAGCATTCAATATTTATTTTATTTTATTTTGGATATGAGAAAATCTTATTCGCCAGAAAATATATTTTGTGGGTCAAGTAAAAAAATAAAATCCTGGTTATTTTAGACTCTTACAAAGATAAATATTTTGACTCGAACTCAAAATTTATTATGCATATTATAAATTTTTTGTCACCACATCTCTCGAGAACAACATTCAATATTTCATTGCTGGGATATGTTAATGCTAGACTTTCAAATATAATTTCAAAATCAAATCTTTCATGTGGCCATGGTGCTTTTAATGTTTATATGCTATATATCTGGTTAAAATTGTTACAAGATGAGTGTTTGCATACAAAATAAAAAAAAATATCATTTTATTTTTTACAAGATCAATTACTGAGCTTTTAAATACAATTAAAATTTTGTTTGACACTACATTTCATAAAATATTTTTTCATTTTAAATTGAATTTTTTATTATTTTAGATTATTTTCATGTGTTGATATAAAAAAATATTTTTTAATATATTTTTAAATAAAAAAATACTTTTAATAGTCATTCCAAAAAGTTACTTAAATTAGGGCGGCTTGTGATTGCGACCTTCTATTTTATAGCAATGAATAATTTTTTTATTTTTTAAATTCCTGTTTTGATTTTAATTTTTGCCAATTATAAGAATTAATAAAGGGTTTGCTATCATGCTAGAATAACCTTTATGCTTTCACTGCATTATTTTGTTTGCTTTTTTTTCTTCTTCTTGTGATTTGACAAAAGTCATGGAATACTTTTCCCTGTTTTCTGACTTTAATATCACATCTTGGACTCCCCCCTGATTTTCTATAATTTATATATATATTTATATATATAATTACTTTTTCCTATTTAATTCAATGGTCAAAATGCCAAACAGTGATGGATTAAGGGGGGAGGGATATCATTAAACTTTCTTTTTAAGGTGATTATGAAGGGAAAGTACAGAAGGGCAAAACCTAACAATGGTGGTTTAAAGCCAACCAACTAGATAAAAAGGACTCGTCACCCGGTAGGGAGTAATCAATGCTGAAGTGGCAGCAGGGGATGAATTTATTGGTGGGAAATTTGAATTCATTTATGATAGCGGGAACTTCTTTCATTTTTAAATTATATATTTTTTAAAAAATGTATAGACGCTTTTTCGTTATTATTACTGTCTTGCAATAGATATTATTGATATATGTTATTGCTGTAATTACATGTCCAATACTTTATATTATACATTTATTACCAATATTGGACCTACCATCCACTAGCATTCAGTATTTTTTTTATTTTTTTATGTGAGGAAACTCCATTCCAGGATATTGTATTTTATGGGTTCAGATGAGCGATTAAAACTCTAGTTGTCCTAGATTTTCTTACAAGAAGTGTACACCCTAACTTAAACTTGAGATATGCTATGCAGATCGCAAGTTTTCTATCATCTCGTCATACCCTTTGAGAATAACATTCAATATTTCATTGTTGGGTTGTGTTAGTGCTAGACTTTCAAATATAATTTCAAAATCAAATCTTTCATATGGCCATGGTGCTTTTCATGTTCATATGCTATTTGCTATGGAGTGAATTTTAATTTCATCCCATTGTATTTTATAATATTGTAGTTGATTGTTATTGTTTTGAAAATAACAAGTTTTTTTTAAATAAATAAATTCTCATTAAAAATCAATAGAAAATACATTTACTTTATAAAAAATATCAAACTGGTATTCTTATAATATTTTTACTGTTCTGATATTAAAAATTTTAAAAAATCATTTTAACATGTTTCAAATTGAAAAATAGTTTTTTTTCTCTTAAAAAATATTATTCACCGCAATATCTAAGTTAGAAACAAAGACACTAATATATGAACTCTATATTATTATTTATTTTAAAAAAACAAGGGGATCAAGTAACTATTTTACTTTACTATAATAATAATAATAATAATAATAATAATAATAATTTAGTCTTTGCCATACAAAACTTTTAATGCATAGTTGTCTACCATGTATTTGTAGCTGCATGGGCCATTTGTCGAACTCAAACCACCAAGCTGGGTTGGTATTAGGCAATATAATTGCAAGAACTTATGATTGCGTTACAAAGTTATACCACTTTAATGAGTTAGGCAGACAGCCTTGATTAAGACTTTTTCTCAAAAAGTTCACATAAAAAAATATAAATAAATAAACTGATACGTGAGAAATGGGATGGCCATGCATTTTCGGCACTATTTATCTTATCACCGTTTTTTAAAAATATTTTTGAAAAAAAAATTGATTTATTTTAAAATAAAATAAAATTAGATCATTTTCATTTAAAAATATCAAAAATAATTTTTTTTAATTATAATTATGATATTTTATTAAATAAAAAATATTTAAAAATAATTTCAACCACACTCTTGAATAAACGATGATCTACAAAGCAACTTCATCCTGGGAAGCTGCGGTAGGAAAATTCATTCAAGACATTCTTGATTGCTTATTGGAGCATTAAAGCATAGGGGGTATTGACACTGGGGAGATTTATTGGATCTGTCTTTCAATTTATCAATCAAAAATTAAAAATAATTAGAGGAAAAAATATTTTATCCAGAAAATTAAATTAACCCCGTAACTAAATCAGGGGGACATGAGTTATTTGAGTGCCTTGGCTTGCATTCAAATGGCCCAGGCTCCATTTTCCCTAACCTCGGGACAGAATACTCTGCTTCTGGGAATGATAATTATAAGAATAAGAAAATCTACACGAGAGGGGTGTAGACACAGACGATAATGATTTATTTTGATTAACAAGAATATCCGGGTGTTCAACCAACTTGCATTCACCTTAACTAATTTTATGAATTCTGAAATTAATGATTAATTTTACAAGTTCTAAAATTAATAACTATATAAAATTCTAATAATTATCATATTAACAAATAATAAAATTCGAATCTAAAATCACATGAAAGCACCTTCTAATCTTAAAGTTATTACCGATGTAACACCTGCTAAATGTTTATAATGATTTATTTATTTATATATGTATCCTCCACACGAGGACAGCCATTGTGATTTCTTGTAGAGAAAAAGCACATCATGGTGGGATGCATCACAATTGGGAAAATAACAGTGATTAACAAAACTATTCACTAATCACTATAGTTTTAAAAGCTATATATATATATATATATATATATATTTTTCAATCTATGTATACTTAGTTTCTCTCCCTAATTTAATATTGAAAAATAAAAATGAAGAGGAGAGAAGTAGATGATGGATCCTTTTTTTCAAATTGATACTATGATTTTATATATATATATATATATTAGTGATACGATGATATATTGAATCAATTTGAATCAACCAAATTAACATGTAAAATTATCAATCCAGATATGAGATAGTGATAACCTCGTGGAAAACAAATAAAAAAGATACCGAAACCCGATTCTAAATTAACCTAATGTTGAATAATAAAATTGATTTTCTTACAAAAAAAAAAAACTTAAGTCAATTCATGTTAATCTGTCAAAACTTGTATTATGAGACCGAGTTTATCACGGTCACAACACCTAAATTACAGATCAGATTAACTAAATTGATCCATTATATTATTATCTTAATATTTACATGTAAAAAACTATCTTGAATATTAATTTTAATTCAAACTACTTTTCTTACAAGTTATCTACGTTACATCAAATAAATCCCTATATGATTTAAAATATAAAAAAACAATAGAAATATCAAAAGATTTTTTTCATATTAAAAACAATGCAATTTACTAGACGAGTAAAGAAGGCACGTGGTATCTAGTGGATTTAGTGTAGAGGGCTTAAACCAAACACAAAGCAAAATGGCCCAGCCCAACCATAGTTAACAACTTTGACCGAGCTAGGCACCGGATCTTGGTCCACTTTTCTCATAGCAATTCCCAGTTTTATGATTAACGAGTGGCTGCGCCCCGCCGCTGCAGCGACATGTTTTTTTGGTTGCTTTATTTCAATATATGTAATTTTTTATTCTATATTTTGATTTTTATTCTTTTATTTTTTGATTAAATTAACACCGCCACGTATCGAACCAATGTAGAATGCTAATCGCATCACTATGAAAAAAAAACATGACGATGCATTTAGTAAGACACTAGATAAATATTTTTCACCACCGAAAGACTCCGCATGCATCGCCTGAAAAAAGCGTGAGGTCAAAAACCATCGGCGTGTCAGTCAGATACGCTAACAATACCCGCAAGAAAAACTAAAAAAATAGAATATCTAAACACTACTAACAACCAACTCTTGGATTTTATATTTTACGAGGGCATATTTGTATTTCTATATTTTTAAATAATATGAAATTCTAGTACCAATATGCTAATAACTCTTAGTTTTTATTTTATTGGAGGATATGATTATTAATTTATTATTTTACTGTGTATATAAATATAAAAAATAAAAAAATAACCTTGAATCCAGGATTAAAATTGAGATTAAGAGATAAAATAATTCATATATCTATTGCTATAATATTTTCACTACAATGATTCCACACCTGATTTAGCTTATAGGTAATAAGAAGCTGTTTGGGACAGCTTTTGAAATTGTGTTTCCAAAAAATTCAATTTTTTTTCATTTTAAATGAATATGTTTTGGTATTTTTAGATCATTTTGATGTGCTGATGTCAAAAATAATTTTTAAAAAATAAAAAAATATCATTTTAATATATTTCGGCATGAAAAATACTTTAAAAAACTACAACAACAGCTATCCCAAAAGAGGCCTTAAATCTTGTTCAAAGAAAATACCAGACAGACCAGTAGACACAGCAGTACACCCAGTGTGCCGCTGCCATTTTAGCCTTCTTGCTTCCGGCCAAGGTTCCGGCATCCGCGATTGACTGGTTCCATCATCTCTTGCATCGCCAACCATGGAAAGCAGATCAAATTCACTAAATAATACAAGTTCTGGGGCGTTCTTGACGTTCCCAAAACCCATGTTAACGAAAGATCAGTGACAAGAAAAAGACCGGAAGACAAATCAACACCCAAGCGTGGCTGCTCGTTGGCCTTGTCACTCAATTTCTTCACCACACTCTTCTGAATTGTCGTCCACCTTTTCCTGCTCCACCTGCTTCTCAAGCCACAGCACACTTCTTCAGATCATATGAACAGCAAAACGTTAATGGCGCCTAGGTTATGAAACCATATATATGAGCATGATTGATTAAAAAAAGAGTATATCTTAACTTCTTACGTTGTGAAGAAGAGAGATGTGATCATATTTGTCTGAAATGCCATGAACAACAATCATTTTAGGGCTATAATCCCCCCCCCCCCCCCCCACTAACATGTTCGGAGCTGAGTTTTTATAACCCCTCTGAAATATGAAACGATTCGTTTTTCCTGCGAAACGTTTTTTTTTCCTTTTATTTGGAGCACGAAACATGTAAGCTGCAAAGTTGAGTTATATAGGCGCATGAAGGCAAATAGATTTACACTGTTAAAAGACAGAGAGATTCTCATGAATAATTATAGGATAAGAAATCTTTTCATCATTAAAATCTGATTATTCAGGATCTTAATTTTAAAAATTATCCTTTTTGGAGAAGGGCTCTCATTGGTTCAAATAAAATCATATCACAAACTTTAATTTTCAAGAAATCTTGAAAACCTTTCCTTTTTCTTTTTCTTTATCCTTTATTATTTTATAATAGATCCGACTTGGATCCTACAATATTCAATATGAAGAATTAACATGTATCTAAAATGGTGCATCGGGATGTACTATGTAACTGTATTTTAAAAATGTTTTTGAAAAAATATATATATATATATTTTTATTTTAAATTATTTTTTTTAGATTATTTTAATATATTGATATCAAAAATAATTTTTAAAAAATAAAAAAAATATATTTTAATATATTTTTAAACAAAAAAATATTTTAAAAAACAACTTCAAATTTTGTGATGTTCTTAACGTTTTGGTAAAGCTTAGGATATAAAGACAACATTAATAAGAAACAAAATTCTCTCCATCCCATTAAAAAAATTCTCTTTATTTTTTGTTCTAAATTAGTTTTATTTAATTTTTTTAAAAAAAATTAAAGAATTGGAATATTGCTTTGTTTAGAAACAGCGAAACAAGTGGCTGTCCAAATTCTTTAGCTGTTGGCATGAGATCAAATCCGTCTTCACATTACAAGGATGATGGAACCTCATTATGCAACCCCAGAAGCTACCATTAATTCTAATGGAGGTCCAGTTTATAGCCAAGAAGATGAGAAGGGAGATAAAAGGGAAGCACCAGCATTACAATTTTACATCAGATTTACAAGCTTTCTCATCACAAGTTACAATCAATGCGGCTAGGATTAGAGAATACAAACGACTGAAACTTACACTCAGAAAGCTAAATATGAACCCTGGAGATCAGCGATTAGCCACAAAATTTTACAACAAGGTGGACTATAACAAAGCTTACAAGAAAGATAATCCACTGCGCTTCCAAATAGAAGATTTCCTCCTGCTTGGATGTGTTGGTGTGAAATTCAGCAGCCCGAACATCTCCTTCAGAGCCTGCTCCTGCTCGTCAAAACCAACCAGCTTTGCTACAAGAGTGGCACTTTCTATGATGTGGTCCATATCTGTTGGCTTGGTCCATAAGCGATGGACCAGTTGCAACCTTCTATTGGTTCCATTCAATGGAATTCCCCACTTGAGGAAAAGATTCTCTCTTTCTTCTCTGGTGAGCCTCTTCTGCATGTGCCGTGCCAGCATCTGCCGCTCTTGAATCAAAGCCTTCTTGCTGTTCGCAGAGGAAATATTTTATCTTGAAATGCTCGCAGAATGTATATATTAACATGGCTTGATCTGGAAATGAAAGGTAATATACCTCGAGGTGGATGTTATAACTTGTCCATGAACAATGGTACTGTTACCCCTGGACAAGGTGTTCTTCAGAAGGGAAATCCGTCTGGTCTCCACTTCCATGTAAAAAGAATCTGCAGGATCGCCATTGAATAGCAGGAAGAAGTAGGTTCTGTGGACGAGTGAGACATCGCAGGCATGCCAAAGCTCGATGATCTTGCTTTGCTTCCTTTTGAATTCTAATGGCCATTTGGAAGCATTTTCTGCATCCTCTTGAATAGGATCCAGGCCAACATCTTTTACATCCTTCGCAGACAAATCATCTTGCATAGCATCCAAGCCAACGTCTTTTACCTTCTTTGTAGACACATCTTCTCGCGTTGCATCCAAGTCATCATCCTCCATGGTCTCTGCTGTTATTTCTTGTGCCTGTCAACCATTCAAACCATAAAAAACATGAATGAGGAAGATGACTTGTCTAATTGAACCAGAACTTTCTGCAGCTTCCAAGAAATGAATAAAAGATGGAAGAAGAATACAATGGAGTGGGGGAAGAAGCTGGTCTACTACATCCTAAGACATTGCAGACTTTTTATATTCATGCTAGATTCAGCAAGGACATTTAGTTATTGATGCATCAGCAAAACATTCAAGGCTTCGTCCTTGACAGATAAAATAAGATGGTAAGGAGCTCATTCATTTAATATTTAATTTAGCATCCCATAGCCTGAATATGAGCTAGTAAAAGGAATGAAGATGAAAGTAAATAAACACTCACCAAATCATCAGCCATGCACATCAATCCCGCATCTGAGTTTCCAACACTGGCAGTCCTCCAATCAGGTGAAGTTCCAACACTTCCCTCTTTGAGCTCATTAACAGCAAAACTGCTCATAGAATTCTCTGAGACATTTCTTGATAAACTTTTGATGTCAAGATCATACTTCAATACAGGAAGTTTCTTTTGAAAACCCTCAGGTCTCCCAGGGAAATCTTTCTCAAACCCAATTGATGGTGTGCTCTCATTATCTTCTACCTTCTCGAAATGGGAATTCGGTGAGTTATTCATAAGCCTTGCTCTACAGCTTCTACTCCTGATAAAAAATCTCCTTGATTCAGACAGGCTTTCTTTCAGCAGCCATGGAGAGGGCTTTTCAGGAGATGGTATAATAAAAGTGGATTGCAAACCATTCAACTCTTTCTGTTCCTTCAATGGGGGCGACTTTAATTCTTGATTTGCTCTTTCTTCATTTACGATCATCGTTAAACCTAAGGTATCCATTTTTATATCTGGAGAAGGCATAGATTCTTCAAATCTGCATGGCCTAGACTCAGACATCTTCGAATTTGAATATTGGTTTATAGTTGGCTCTTCCACTTCAACGCATTGAACTTCCTTCCAATGACCATCAAAGTTTTGATTAGCTCGTTCTTTGGCATCCTTTTTCTCATGTAGACCATTTCCTACAAAGTTAGAGGTTTTAATTGAATCCACCGGAGATAAATTTTCTGGAATAAAACTCTCTTCAAACTCTGGGAATTGGATGAAGGTTGCTTCAGAACTTCTGCTACTTCTCTCATCTGAACATTGAGATGCATCAAAAGATCTGGCACCAAGGTCCAGGGAGGGAGGATCTTCCGAAATGAGCGAATATGATACTGAATTGTCAGATCTGAATGAATCCCGCACTCGCAATTTAGGGTAGTGATGATCTTGGTCTGGCTGTATGGGGACGTGTGGAAATCAGATTTGGATAGTAAAGGCACATTGAGATAGAGTTGGAAGCTTGATCTAGAAATTTTATTTTTTATTTTTATAGTACCAGATAAAATGCTAAGAGAAAAAAAAAAGATCATATCCATACCGTTGAAGCTCTGTCACCTTCAGACGATTGCAGTAGATTCTCGACCTGAGACTGAGCAAGATCAAGTTGCTGAGTCAGCTCTGCGACCTCTTTCATTAGCTGCAAGAAAAGGGGTGTTAAAATTCAAAATTAGCGAGTACGTACACCGACAAACTTCTCCATGAAAATGCATCTAACGATGCTTAGCACATGCTTGGGATATGAACTGATGGTCGAATTTCAAAAGGCCAAAAATTACCAATATTTGTTTCAAGTTACATGAGAAAATTTGTTGGAAAACAAGAAAGACTGGTTGGAAAGTGGGGCAATTACAGGCCTACTTCCATGTAAAGTTCAATGAAGTAGCAAACTACTTTTTGCTCTAGCTAAACTCTCCACAAATGTTCACAAGAATAAAGAATATCAGATCATAAATCGGAACCTGAATTTCTGAGGTTTAAATCCACATTGCATTCTGAGTTTATGAATGCATAAATAATATTTATGGATGGAGGTTTCAAATGCTAGGTCTCTAATTCATGTAATATGCAGAAGATGATCGACATATTGAGAGCCTAAATTAATGAAAGTTAATTTCTAATGAAAGTTGGAGCAATGTTTTGATATTCAGGAGCAGGACTCTAATTGTGATATTGAAGGAGTTCAAATGTGATGCTTGGAGACTGTACCCACCTTTTCAATCTGAAGGTCTTTTTCTATCAGAACCGCCATGGAATCTGGTGCAACAGAATCTGGTCGAGTGTTTTTTAACTCACTCTCCAATCTAGACAATTCTCTTTGGAGTTGCTTTACCAGTGTTTTATCAGAGACAACTACATTGACCTGTGCATTGGTTGTCACTTCCTTAGCACAGCTTGCAAACAAAAGTGTGTTTCTAGATTGTTCGACATGGCTTCGCGCAGGGCTCATGGTACAGATGATGGCAGTCCTAGCATTGCCCCCTAAAGAGGACTGCAATATTCGCGTCAGCTTTGAATCTCTAAAAGGAATATGCCCATTTCTTCCTTTGCTGCATCAATCATAAAGCTAGATGAATTAGAAAAAGCATTGGCGACTCATGCACAGCCTAATGAATTAAAGGGAGAAGGGAATTGGAATTCATGAAAAGAATAGAAGATCACATACACTGTTTCTATGGAAAAATTAGAAGGGGTGCTTCTGAAAAGGCCATGGAAACTGATATGATATGTCTAAAATATTCCAAAATAGTAATATATTTACTACACAATACACACATCTTGACTGCTCTATGGAATGCCAAGTTACAAGAGTATATTATTTGCAACTTCATGTAGTAGCAGGGAAATGATAAGGTTGCAATTTTATTTTGTAAACTTATGTTAAACAGCATCAGACAAAGTTCTGTAGCGCAGAAAAGTTTTGTAATGAATTCATGAAATATAGCCCCAGGATCTAACGTCTAGAAAAATAAAATAGACCAAATCGGCTTTAACTCAGATGCTTGCGGTACTATTCCACCACAATAGTAACTAAATGAAGATGCTTTTAACAATAATTCTGAGTATTACTGAAATTCAAGAATTGAAATAAGCCACTCGTCCTAACCTTAGCTTACGGATAACAGTTCCCAGTGTCAGTAGACTACGATTTATGTGGCAACCTTCTTTCAACCTCATGCCAGCTGATAATGACTGAGAAGCACGCTCACTTCCTGCTAGATCAATAAAGTTCTGTGCAGAATAGAATAATCGTTACAAATTGTTGAGTCAGTCTTACCATCTAAACCAGAGATCGAGAAACTTTTCACAACACATACCACAGTGGAAGCGAGAGTGCTGGACTTGTAATGGCCTAGAAGCTCACGTGCAGAACTTTCAATTGTCTGGCATAAGCATGTAATCAGCAAACCTTTTAATAAATGATTATCAAGTAGTGATAACTTGAAATTTCACGTTGAAATGAATATCCAGTTTTACCAGCCTCAGAATCTGATGAGATCTAGAACTTGCTTCATTAAGGGAGGTCTCCCCTATTTGCCTCTGAGCTGCAAAATCACCAGAATGCTTGAGTATGCAGTGACAAGTTTTGTGGTGAAAGCAACCTTAAACTCAGGAGCATGGCTGCCAACGAGCTTGTTTAGCTCGACGGGCATCCATGGCCCCCTCTCCCCAGGAGGTCCTGGATTCATGTCTCACCCTTGGAAACCGAGAAAAAACCCTCAAGAGCATAACTTACCTTCACAGACAGATAGAAGTTCTTTAAAATGATTCCAGTCCCTTATAGTTTCCTCTGTGAGCCTCTCCACAACAGTGCCTCTCTGTTAATCAAGCTAGATGTTACTGGCATGAAGGGAAAAAAACATAAAGAAATTCTTCACCTAAAAATGAAAATCACCTCTGGATCATCTAGAAGTCGGAGAGGAGTTGTATCTGTACTTAGGAGGTCTCTGACGGATTCGTTGTAAATCTCCATGGCAGAGAACTTCAAAGTAAACTCTCTTTCCTTATGCTATAAAGGTGGGGGGGGGGGGGGGGGGGTGACAATAAAATATTTTCATTGATCAGGGAACATCTAAGGAATAAAATAAATGCAGGATTTAGAGTAATGAAAGAAACCTGTATCAACTATTTTCATTACCTTCTCTACATAGTCATATATATCTGCTACAGTGTATTCAGTAATTCCACTCATAGTGTAGGTTTTTCCACTGCTTGTTTGTCCATATGCAAATACACTTGCTGAAGAAATTCATCATTGTAAGCCAAAAAACAAAACTAATAAACACAAATATGAAGTTGAAGGTGAAATTCATGAGAGATGAAATAATGAGCGAGTGAAAAACGGAGGTTGAACTCACAGTTTATACCACTGACGACTGAAAGAGCAACTTCCTTGGCTCCTTCTCCATAGACTTGCCTTGTCGAGCAACCAGGCCCAAAGACTCTATCTAGAACCAACAAATCAAAGAAACAAAATGGATGGGATGAGAAATTGAAAACATTCTGTGGTTCGAAAAGTAGACGTCCATAAATATGCTCCCAAGGACAGCAGTAGTGAACATGCAAAACAAATGCATTACTATAAATCAGCAACGTTACAGCATTGTGGTGGAAGGAAAGATAAGAGGTTAAGGCCAAAACTCAGGAAAGAGTCAGTACTAGGAGATCTGTATGAACTATGAAATAGGAACACACAATTAAAGACAAAACCTCATTGCAATTTCCAGAATCACAAGAAGGTTCGAACAAAATGTTTCTTATACAGCTGGATAGAGTGATTTATACATTGATAGATGACAGCAGATGCGGTGAAGATATATCCAACCACGACAGCCTTATAAATCATTTGTGATAATCAACAGAAGTGCAGAAGGGCAGATGAAATTTGCAAAGAGAATAGAATCAAATCAAACTAAAAATGTGACAATCAATTTCTCACCAAATTTATAAGCTGTTGGGTACATGGACCGCTCCGACACTGAAAGGCTATTCCTGTATATGACAGTGTCATCATTGATGCATTCCCAATCTGATACATCATTCCTTGTGTTTTCCTTCTCATTCAAAGGCCGCAGCCGAACTGAAACCAGAATTTTCTCACCACCACCACCACCACCACCACCACTCAGCCCCTGCACTTGCCCATCCGCATCGGCCACCCCAATCTCTCCCATTCTCTCCAAACAAAACTGAAAATCATACCATATGTAAAGAGGTCAATCTATCACCAATTGTCATATTCATATAGACCATGAATAATTATTTTGTCTCTCTTCTCTCCAGCTCTCACCCGACCACTCCCTTCTTTATTCGGTTAATGAAATATGCTTTGAATTTGCTTGATAAAACAATTTTGTTTGGCTCCCAGATAACATAAGGGCCACCACCAAAACTCAACAGCCACGATCATCTTAAATCTGACAAACTAATCATGGGTCATTTCTAAATTCACCGACATTTCGGGCTAGTTCCTTGTCTGAAGCAAAGAAACCCCATTTCTTTAATCTCCTATATTTCTCATTTAATAAAAGAAAGCATGGCCAAATACACAAGCCAATTCATCAGCTATTACATTGTTCATTTTGAGCCAAACAAATATTTTCTTATCTAACTAAAATACAAAGATATATGGAGTTTTGTCCTTCGGTCCCCTGTTACAGTCTGTCAAAAGCCTCCTCTCATGTTCTAGTACACACCATTCTCATTAAAAAACAAAACAAAACATACCCTTTTAAAATAAAAACAGAATGCTTTGGAACAGAGAACTTGGGATTTAACCTTGGAAATTGTGAAAGAATTGACTTACAGCTTTCTTTCAAGGAATGTTTTTGAGCTTTCTGAGAATCTTCAATGACTCCATAAATTGTCACTGAATTCTCAGATTGATCCCTGCAACATCAAAAAACTCTAAGCTTATCAACCAAAACCCACCAAAGATAGAATCTTAGAAACAAAACGCAAGAATTTAACTCCAAAAAACCAAACTTCTTGCATCAAACAATCTTTTCCTTGCTGCATTGGCTTGAAACAATTCAAAACACAACGAAAAAATTCTCAAAATGTAAAACATTCTCTCACCTTGTGAATTTTGAAGGAAATGCGGAGAGAGAGGAGGAGGGAGAGAGAGATCAAGAGGTCATAAAGATTGCGTCTTTACCTTTAAGGGCTATATTTGAGGCCTTAAATGGCAGATCTTTGAAGGCAAATGGATGTATTTTCTGAGTGGTGGTTATGGAGTCTAACTGGGGTGGTTAGTTGCTTTCATAAGTCGCTCTGTTAGATTTTATTTTTAGCCTTTGATTTAAAACTACCGCGCTAATAAAAAGAAAACACACACCAAACATCCAATTAATTTTTATCTGTTAACACGACTAATTCAGACATCTTAGGATGTTTTACCTATTTTGCTTAGTTATTAAGCCTTAATTAGGTGATTAGTTATTGCCTATCACCACATTTGACAACTCCTCTACTTTTCATATAACTTTTTCTTCGAATTCAAATCCCAGATAAGAGGAAGAAATCCACTTAACATACCAGCCAACGTGTAGATTATGTCTGATTAGTGTCTTAAAAAACAAAAACATTTTTGGTTAGATAAAACAATAATAATATGTTTATAAACAGTTTTTAAAATAAATTCATCCCCCCCCCCCCCCCCCCCTCATTTCTCTTCGCAAAGAGATCCAATCTTTATTCCTTCGAATTTCATGCTCCCTCTATTACTATTTTTGAATTGCAAATCTAAAAAGTTTGCAGCTTTTTATAATGAAAAGCATTTCAACAATTATATTTTCATTTAAAACAAACTTGGCTCCAAGAGAGGGGGAGGGACCATTCCATTAAGAAGAAGTATATTTAAGGAGTAATAATTTTTCAATTTCCATTGTTATAATCCTCCAAAGAATCCGATCCACACACACGCTGGCAGTCCTCTAGATGTTTCAGTCAGCAATGAATTTCTTGCACTCCACAGTGAGACAAAGAAAAAGCTGCCACAGGAAGAAAGTGGGGACTGTTTTGACCAAAAAAATGAAATAGTGCAACACCCCATGTGTTGAGAGAAGAAAATTGCTTCATATTCGTCCCTGAAACAACTTTTGATAAAGAGAACCAAAATTATAAAAACCAACAAGATTGTGGGGTTATATATACACACACACATACATATATGTATATGTATATGTATATGTATATGTAT
The DNA here is from genome assembly GCA_025169955.1 of Salix arbutifolia. Lineage (NCBI taxonomy): Eukaryota > Viridiplantae > Streptophyta > Magnoliopsida > Malpighiales > Salicaceae > Salix > Salix arbutifolia. The sequence goes on from CM045908.1 coordinate 1,066,573, forward strand.
ATGTATATGTATATGTATGTATATGTAAATGTATATGTTTGCTACCCTTCTTTCTTTTCCAAAATCTTCACCCGTTTAGAAGTGCAGTGCATTCTATTTTCTTAGTGTTTTTTAAAAGTATATTTATCTTGAAAAAATATTAAATTATTATTTTTGATTTTAATATATTTTAAAGTATTTTTTTAATAATAATCTTACTATAATACCAAATATATATACATTTAATTTACCATCGTTACACTTAAAAGAACTAGCTAGCTCGGCGCTATATATACTTTGATTTTACCCTTAAAAAACACATCGGCTCCAACAATTTCATCTTCAACATCTACCAAAATAAAGAAAGCTTCCAAAAGATGTGTACGTGTTCTATAGAGTGAGTTTCAATTAATTATTATCATCTTTTTATTATTCTAGAGAAAGATGTCTCGTCTCTAGCTCTTACACCATGTGAAAAGGGTCAGGACAGAGAGGTTTTTAAAAGAAAAAGGAAGATATAATGGATCCATGCATGGGAGATAGCAGACGAATTAAGAATAGCCCGGAGCACATGACAGAGACTTTTCCACGATGACTTGCGGTGGCAACCGGCAACCAAACTATCCATCTCACCGTGAATCCCCCCTCTTCCTTGAAAATTCAATCACATCAAATACTTGTCAAAATCATGATTGATGGTCTCCTATGCCAGGTGTGCGATGCCTCGTCCAGCTATCTTGAGATTTGTGGTGGATATATGTCTCTCTAGGTCCATAAAATTGAATCCAAAATTTAAACTAAATGGGAAAAAGTAATTGAATTCTGAAGTTAACTAAGAAAATAATATATAAAACACCATCTTTTAGCCCTAATTAAATTAAATTAAATTAAAACTTTTTCTAAACCTTACGTAGTTATAATTAATGATTCTCTTATAAAAGTATGCATGCGTAACTTTTTCATCAAATTATTTAAGTCTCACTCAACAATCGAATATAACTTTTTCATGTATAGCTATTGTCTACAAGGTTTTCAATACCATTCTGGTCGTTGTTTTGGTTTTTTTATTGGAACAAAACGTTTTGGTTTCGGAGCGTTTCGGCGTGCCGTTTCGAGGTTGTATTGTTCATATATAATTATATATATATATATGAAAAAAAATTAAAATATTAATTAACAAGTATAATTTAAATTCAAGATAAATTAACTTTAAATTATACAATACAAACACAAAGTCAAACAAACATAATCTCAAAATTAGAAACATCTCTAAAATTCTAAAATATTATGATAGTAAAATATTCTAAAATAAAAAAAATATTATGATTTTGAGCCGGAACGGTACCGAGGCGTTCCGGAACGGGCCGGAATTAAAATCGAGATAAAAACGACGCTGTTTCGTCTCGGTTTTTTAATGACATGGAACGTTTTGATTATTCCAGCTAGAACGAAACAAAATTAACAAGCATGATTGTCTATTCGACTACATGCATGTATTTCGAGCTTTTCAAGTATTTTATTTTATCTATTTAATTCATAAATACATACACGGCACGCCATGATTGGTCCATCTGTATCATGCACAGATTAAGGAGGTCTCAGTTTGTTTGAATCTTTGCTATATATGTTAATTAATGACATAGCCTTCTTACTTTGCCCGTCCATTTGAGTCCAACTCAAGGGAAGATTTTCTGACTGTTTATTAAAGCTGTGTTTGTTTCTCGGAATTCACTTTCTGGAAAATCACTTTTCAAACTTTCCTGTGTTTGTTTGCCTTTTGAAAAGTTGGTCAACGGAAAACACTTTCCAGTAAAAGAAAAATTTGGCTTGGTTTTCAGGAAAGTGTTTTCCGGAAAATTTGGGCGGAAAACACTTTCCGGAAATTGTGAAAAAATTAGAAATGTCATTATTTGCTGATTATATCAAATTTGATCCTCAAACTTTTGATTGCTATATATAATTTGTTTTTGAATATTTATTTTTCAATTCCATCTCTTAAAATTTAATTTTTATATTAATTTTGGTCCTTATTTCTATAATTGCTATTTGCTTTTTTCTTATCATTTTTTTATTGAAATTTTTTATCTATCAAATTTGGTCCTCATTTTTTTTATTGTTACTTATTTTATTTGAAATAATTTATGAAATGTTAATTATTATTATTTTAATTTATTCACCTTTCATTTTTTTTTTAAATTTTTAGATTTGATCTCTATTATTTTGATTATTATTTATTTTATTTGAGATAATTTATGAAATTATATTTTTTTTCAATTTCATTCTCATTCAACTTTTTAATTTGTAAGATTTGTTCCTCATTATTTTAATAAACTTGAAAAAAAATTAATTTATTAATAAATTATTTTCCAGTTCATTTTCCATAACACAAACAAACACTGGAAAGTGTTTTTCAGTTCATTTTCCATAACACTGCCAAACATCGGAATTCACTTTTCAGGAATTCACTTTCCAAAAGAAAATCACTTTCCAGCAAACAAACGGGGCTTAAGTATGTTCACGATTGTTTTTGTTTATAAATGTATTAAAATAATATTTTATTTTATTTTAAAAAAATTATTTTTGATATCAACACATAAAAATAATATAAAAATATCAATATTTTTAAATTTAAAATATTAAATTGGAAGATTCTATTTGGTAAAATCTGATCTATTCGGTGAGTCTTAACTATAGAAACCACCGCAAAACCAAACATCCATTTTAGCTTTCTAGGATCCGCATGTCTAACTATTTTCTGGGACAATATTTGGATGCTCATGTAGATTTTTTTCTTTTCGAAGTAGATAATTAATTACTATAGATTTCCCACTTTAGATGATGAATGCTTAATGTGTTAGGTTTATGATGATTAAGCAATGGTTTTAAAGTCGGTTTGTTTTTGCGGTGCACCGCACAAATAAACAAAGCCTAGGAGAGTGATCTTGATCAGTAGGGTATACTAACCCAGAAACAGACAGGAAACACGATGCAGATTCGTGGGCAATGAATTTTTTTAATGGAGCCATCTTTAACTGGCAACCAACCACCTGGGAAGTGGAACAGGTAGCCATAGATTTGCACATGCAAAGAAAAGGCAAGCAGGCCAATTTATGTCTGAAAATAACCAAAAGTACAGTTTTTTTTTTTAAAATAAGGTTAGGTAACATGACATTTTTTTTTCTGATGAGAAGAAACCCTATTTCTAGAAAACGAGACTAGGTGAGTTAGATGAGTGAATAAAACCTTAATTATTTCAAGTTTTTATAAAATTTTAATTTGAACTCAAGATCTATTGTGTAGATCACATGTTATTTATCGTGACGCGGTCGATTGAGGACTAACATGACAAGTATTGCTAAGCGCCATTTACATTATCAATTGTCCTTAAAAATTCTATTTCCGAAAAACCTCATTCATTTTTCTCTCTTTTTCAGGCCCATCAGCAATTGTTTTCAGTGCATTCTACTCATTATTATTTATGCAGGTTTTTGGGCTGAGTGTGGCTTGATTATACACTTTGTAGCATAATTAAGTAAAGAAACCTGTACCGGGGGAGAGTTTTCTGTATTAACCTTCTCCTGTGCCAAATATTTGTTGCTGAGATTTGGATGTTATCCCCTCCTTACGTCCACTTACCTCCCATTAGCTCTAGTTCGAGCATGGACACCAACATTATAGTTTGCAATTTGTGGATATGTCCTCAAGCTTCGCCCATCCTGTTCCTGCCTTGCGCATGACATGTTTGTAAAATTTCTTAGCCCACCAATGAATGCAATCTAGTTTGTATCCTCGTCCAAAAAGGAAAAAAAAAATCTGTGCTCTTGAAGACTTAATGGCACGTACTCTCTTGATATAGTTATTGTTAAAGAACCATCTCACCTAAAAACTCAAGCTTATAGGTGAGGTCCCATAATATGATTTATATTATTCTCTAACATATCCCCTCAAGTGAAAACTCTTTGAACTTGAAACTTGCACACAGGCCCATACTAACTTGTGTTTGATTTTTATCAAATAGAATGGGGGTATGAGATTCGAACTCATGACCACTGGGTCAATAAAGCTCAGATACCATGCTAAGGAATCATCTCACCTAAAAACTTAAGCTTGTAGGTGAGACCCCAGAATATGATTTATATTATTCTCTAACACACCCCCTCAAGTGAAAGTCATTTGGACTTGAAACTTGCACAGGTCCACGTCATTTTGTGCTTGATTTTTATCAAATAAAATGAGGATGAAAATGATACAGTGAAGGAGAGTTTTATAGAGAAGGGAAATGTATATATAAAGAATAAATTTTGATTATATGAGGGAAAAAGAAAATCTGAGGTTTTGAATATCTCATCTGGGGCCTTAAATTAATCATCAAGGCTTTTTTGATGACAGTCGATGTCTGCAATGGTGAAATTGAACGTACGGAATTGTATTGTTTCAACCTCAAGAAAATTATCTATGGATCGTGATGAAGTCCTGAACACATAGAGAATTAATTGGGTTTTTCCATGATTGCGATCTTGGTCTGATGTTGTGACTAGACTTGACACTGGTTCAATGGGTTGATGGTGTGACTTCCATGAAATCAGGCTAAACAAAAGCATCAGAATTCAAACAGAGAATATTTTCATTTTTCAAAATTGTTCGAATTTACCCTGGTTCCCAAAACGTTGCTAGTCCCTTGCTGGATGGTGGGTGTATTGCTGTTCATCCTTTTATCGAGGATCTGGCAGTTTTTTTGTTCGATCTCAATTCAAGATACAATGGTTCATAGAAGACTTAAAATGTAGGAGTCCCTAACATCATTTCAGCACCGCAGGTAAGCATGCAAGAGGTAAATTTGTACCTCGTATTGTTCATGGATTGGATGAGACTATGCGTGGATCGCCTCTTGATGATGACTTCACCATTTCATAAACGTCTCTTTTGGATGAGAAAAAACAACACATTTTGCCTGATTTTCACCTTCCCACAGCACTTCGTGAAACTCAAACTTCAGGTGTTTTTCTCGCCTGTGCACATTCAAGCTGGCAGCCTTCTCCTTCTGGGCTGAAAATGCGAGGTACAGAACCTTCAACCCTGGTCGTCAACCAGTGGGTTAGTTCCACTCTTTATATGGCTTTGATTGGATTCGGTTGCGGGGGTCAATTTTTAAGAAGCAGAATTTAGGAAGGTGGACAAAAAGGCCTCGTTCCATACATGTTAGGGTGGAAATCGAGGTGCTTATATTGCATGGTACTTTGGTTCAAATCTCAGTAATGTCGATGATGTATGATGTTTGTCAGGAGGGCATATATCCGTGGTTGAAAAACTTGTTAGGTTATGCCATTTCAGTTTAATGGTTTTCTCCTAACCATTCTGTCATAAGAGTATGTGTTAATCTATGATTCTGTTCCCGTGAGTAAGATCTGTTGAAATATTATTCTTTCCTTTTCTGCGGGATTCTTTCCTCAACTGGTGCTCTTTGACTTGCCTTTCTTAATATCTATATATATATATATATATATATATATATATATATATATATATATATATATATATATTAGGAAAGATCGATTATAAGAATAAATCATATGTTACCGTTATGTAGTGATTATAGCACCAATATGACAGGCAGAATAACATAATTATAAGATCAGAGTTGTTAATCCTTTACTACATATATTTACCTGAACTCTTCATTCAAAACAGTGAAATAAAAACTCTTGTTATGTGAATTAAATTTGGTATCAGAACTTCGTTGACTCAATGGTCACAAGTTTGAATCTCACCATCTTCATTTTATTTGATAAAAATTATGCACAAAGTAATGTAGGCTTGTACAAGTTTCAAGCCCAAAGAGATTTTACTTGAGAAGGTGTGTTAAAGAATAATAAAAATTATATTCTAGGATCTTACCTGATAGCTTAAGCTTTTAAATGAGATAGTTTTTTTAACACAACCATGTAAATTCCATGTAGACTTGAAACCTCTGGTAACAAAGGTTTATTAGCAAATATAGTGATCATGTTGTTTTTGTTCTTTTGTATTGATTAAGTTTAACGGAGCTGGCTCTTTCTCAAGAACCATATTTGGCGCGACGTTGAACTCTGCATCCCATTATGTTTGCTTGAATTCAATTTGCAAGCTCTATTCCTATTCAGGGAAGCATCAAATTTGAAATATCTTGATGGCTTTGTCAGCTGTACTTCTCTGATCTTTTCTTCTTCTTCGTTTGGTGTTAAGCAAATTTATTGTTTTTATTTCTAAGCTCTCTATTCGTAGCCAATATGAGATCCTGTTTTTCACTATTTTGAGTTTCTGTAACGTGTTATTCAAAACATTCTAAGTACTATAAGAGCTTTGTAATCTGATCCTGTTATTTGAAAACAAATCTGTTATCTGTCCAACCTTTAGGTGTAAGCCTGCAGTAAAGGTGTCGGCATTGGAACGTAGCTTAGTTTGCTTTGGCTAAATTTATTTGTCAATGGACTTTCCAGTGTACTAATTGATCATGTGCTGTATCTTACTCCATTTTTGCTTTAGTTTAGGGGGATCCATGCTTTTAAAACCACTTGTTTTGGTATTACTTAAATCAGTGCTCAATAACGGGCTCAGATCCTTGTGTTTCTTTGAATATGATTAATTATATCTGCAGAATTCTGTTGGGATTGTGATTTTGAGAAAGCTTTACTGGTTTGTGACATTCCCAATTTATGGATTGTGGTGGCAAGGCCAAGTCTTCTGAATGGCTGGCTCTGTCCATAAACCAAATTGTTGGGCTTAAACGAAGAGCCTTCCTCCAATTATGCTGCTTCTGAATTGGAATTAGTGGGGTAAGATTGATAGATTTTAATCTATGAGGGTAAAAGTAGAACATTAGTAAATCTAGAAGGGCAGGAATATAGTTCACCCAATAAAAAAATCTCCAAGATATGCTTTCCCAGTTCACTATATCTACCATGCAGTAACACTGAAATCGTCAGCTATAAGGAGCTAGCCTCCATTTGAATGAGGAAATCATGCCGAATGTCTGTAGTGTAGCTACTAGCCAAAAGGCTAATCTCACCGCCCTTTCCAGTTGTGTGATGGATATTTTGCACCGAATGTTAAAAATGACAAGGTAATTTGGTGAGAGGAAACATCAAAGAAATTTCAAGTTTTTGGAAGCTAGTGGTTTCGGACAAGAATTGAAGGGTAAAGGCATCTTCCATCCTCAAATCATCGCTTTATGGAGAAAGAAGGTGCTCCTCAAAATCATATTTGGCTCTTGATTACCATACCATTTCCCCCCATCTCTAGCTCACCTTGCTTCAAGAACATCAAGTAAGCCAAAGTTAATATTCCAGCATCCAAATAGGAGAATCCTGAATGCCCTATGATTTGAAACCAACTGACCACTGCGCATAAAAAGCTTGGCCATTGCTTTCAATAATCACTTTTGTTGGAGGATTGTAACACCAAACTATCTAGCATGGATTTTGTTTGCAGGAAATCCAGGTTGAGTTCTGAATGATAAATAGCCAGCAAATACAAGACCAGTTAAATAATTTTGTTGAAAGGAAATAAAATAGTCATAACTGATATGAGATATTGGTATAATTGAATTCCAAGTTGAGGGATTTAGTGTCAGTTTGGGACTGCGGCCAACTGCGCAGTGAAGTGGAGAGCACATAAATCATATTTGCATAAGCAATGGCAGTGAATGGCGTTGGCTCAAATTCGCTGTATAGGACCTTTGGCCTCCAATGTAGACCCTCAATTCCTATCATGCATGATAAGTTGTGCAACCTCCAAGGTTTTTCCATTTTGTGGAATTGAGTAACTGATATAGATTACAGTTTACTCCATATTTAGCTATCATGGAGGCTAAATGACGGTGTTGATCTGAATATTGATTGGGGAGAATCTGCCAGGAAAGTTCCTCGCCCATTTAAGGACAGAAAATCCAGCGTAAATTTGAATTCAAAGTAAATAGATATCTCCACAATGCTGCTTTATAAAAGGAGCTTTGCTAGTTATGTGTTCATGCATACAAAGAGAGTAACAAAACTTGAGTGAGCAAGTAAAGAGCAATAAAAAAAACTAAGGTAGAGATGACAATTGAGATTGAGGAAGCAAGCAGCTACGAGGCACTTCCCCTCCTCTCACTGAATCACGTATCATTGATGTGCAGATCAGTGTGGGCTTCAGCAAGGTTTTATGAGGATGTTTTGGGGTTTGTTCACATCAAACGCCCCTCTTCTTTCAATTTCAACGGAGCTTGGTTAGTTTATTTACTACTACATTTTAAGGCATTGAATATACCTTCAATTCTTCCTTTGACAAGAACTGGCTGAATTGTCTGATTTAATGCAGGCTGTACAATTATGGCATTGGCATACATTTGATCGAGAACCCATCAATTGATGAGCTTGACACCATTGTCGAACCGCGCCCGATTAACCCCAAGGATAATCATATGTCCTTCCAAGTAAGATTTGTGGATTCAAAACTTGAGATATTTTGTGCCCGTTTGGCATTGCGATTCCACCGGTTTTTGGCCGAAATTTGATTTTTTTTTTCATTTTAAAAATCGACGGTTTGATATTTTTAGATAATTTTGATGTACTGATTTCAAAAATGATTTTTAAAAAATAAAAAAACATCATTTTGATGTATTTCGGCACGATAAGCACTTTGAAAAGCTACTGCAATCGCACTCCCAAACAGGCCATGGTGGTGATACTAATGATAGGGCTTTGTTTTGTGTTCAATAGTGTACTGATGTTGGCCTTGTGAAGAGGAAGCTGCAAGAAATGGGAATGAGGTATGTGACAGCAGTGGTGGAAGAAGATGGGATCAAGGTGGATCAGGTGTTCTTTCATGACCCAGATGGGTACATGGTTGAAATCTGCAACTGTGACAACATCCCAATCCTTCCTCTGTCATCCTGCCCATTCAAGCCACCAAGATCGGGAAGTTTCAAGAAAGCAGCACCAGGTAGCTGTGGATTCATGGAGAATGTGATGATGGAGAGCTTGAGCATGGATATGATGAACATCTCATTTTGAGTGGCAAAAAGAGTGATCGCTGATCACATTTCAAGTTCTTTTTGTCTGTTAAAAAATATTATTGTCCTTCTGCAAATGTATTTTATTGTAGGTCCTGAATGTTAAAGGGTCTAGTTTCTTGGGTGATGATGAGTGAGTATTTTGGTTATTTGGTACTTAATGTGTAATAATTCAAACTGTGAGATTGAACAAGATGTAATCTCTCTGTAAAAACACTGAGCCAAGATGTGGCTTTTGCATTTGGAAGTGCAAATATCTGCTGTAATCATAAGTTTTTTCAAAGAAAATTTCTGCAATCTGTTCTGTTTTGGATTCTGGCCGTAGAGCTAGACTGAGCTCCTTTGTTGCATGGAAAATTCTTGTTTTGAGTTACAATTTATTTTTTGTTTTTCGAAGCAGTTTTTGTGAGAAAAAACTATATTTTTAAAATATTTTTGAATGATTTTGAAACTACCAGTATTATTTAAAAAAAATATAGTGAAGTTTACAGGCAATACCAACCCACTTCAAACCCCAGCCCAATATTCACTGTCAAAGCCTAGGAAATCATTGAAGTTCTTCCATGACCTCATCACATCCCTAAGCTTTTAATTTGTAGGCTGTTACGTTTTTAACTATTTTTTGGATTTTTGTATATTTTTGCAGAATAAAAAAGACTGTTTGGTGGATGTGATTTGGTGTTTAGAATTGAAAATGAAATCTGGAATTCTAAGGCTCCAGGGACCAACTAGTGCACACGGCAACTTTGAGGTAATTTTCCAAGATGCTTTCCCATTAATCAAACTGAATTTAAATACATAAAATAAACATAACCGAACCCAGTAATAACCCCCTTTTTAATTACCCATTACAAGCTTTATTTAATGCACTAAATAACCCAAAAGACATAACTGAAATACATAAAATTGAACACTTGTTATTAATTGTCTGACCATGGTTTGTATAACCATAGTTCCGATTTAACTGCAGCTGCCACGCGTCCAAGTGCCACGCGTCAGTCATCCCGTTGCTTCTTCCATCAGCCACGCGTCGTCCATCCACAGCCCACGTGTCACTGATCTGGCGCCCGTAACAACTACCCCCCCGATCAAAAGAACTCGCCCTCGAGTTCTGGGTATTTTTCCCGAAGCTCTTCAACATCGATCCACACTGCATCGTCCTCACTTGTTCCCTCCCACTGAATCAAAAGCTCGGTCCCAGCGTAATGTCCCTTCTTCTTCATGCGTCGATCTATCACCTTCTGTATTTTGGGAGCTAAAGCTCCATCAGACATCACCACTGGCAAGTTAGGGCTTGGTGAAAAACGAGCTCCGACCTTCTTCTTGAGGCATGAGATGTGGAAGATCGGGTAGATCTTTGAGTTCTCGGGTAATTCCAGCTTATAAGCAACCTTACCCACTCTCTGTATTATCTGGAAAGGGCCAAAGTATCTAGCCGAGAGCTTCAGATTTCTTCTCACTGCTACTGAGACCTGTCGATAGGGCCTGAGCCTAAGGTAAACCCAATCCCCTACTTCATACTCACGATCTGTTCTATTTTTGTCTGCGAAGTGCTTCATTCGAACTTGTGTTTCTTGCAGATTTTCTCGAACCAAGTTGAGGATGAAATCTCGGCTCCTCATTTCATCCTCCACAGCTTGGTTCGCAGTAGACCCCGGTTCGAAGGGCTGTAGTCGAGGTGGAGTCTTGCCGTACACAACTTCAAATGGGCTGAATCCCGTAGCTGAGTGTGTGGAGGTGTTGTATGACCATTCTGCCAGAGGTAACCACCGGACCCAATCTTTGGGTCGATCTCCCGTGAAGCATCTCAGGTAAGATTCTAGCCATTTGTTCATTGCTTCAGTCTGTCCGTCTGTTTGTGGATGATAGGCAGAACTCATTAACTGTTGTGTGCCACTTAAACGAAAAAGCTCCTTCCAAAATGAACTTGTGAAAACTGGGTCTCGGTCACTGACTATAGTCTGTGGAATGCCATGCAACTTGAATATATGCTGCATAAATTGTTGTGCTGTGCTCATTGCTGTGTATGGATGTGAGAGAGGGATAAAATGGCTATACTTGCTAAAACGGTCAATAACCACCATTATAACACTGTAACCTTTAGATATAGGTAATCCATCTATAAAATCCATACTTATGTCAATCCATGCTTCCTTGGGTATTGGGAGAGGTTGTAGTAAGCCTGCGGGTTTAATGTTCTCACCTTTGTTGCGTTGACATACATCGCATTCCCGTATGTATGTTCTTACATCATTGCGCATTCCACTCCAAAAAAACTCTCTTTTAATTCTGGCCAGTGTTTTGTGTGTTCCTGCATGACCTCCAATGGGACTCTCATGATAATGCTGTAAAACCATACTTTGGTAGTATTTTAGAGACCCCAAATGCAGTCTTTCCTTGTAGAATAAGAGATTGCCATGAATTCTGTATTTTTGTGAATCAATAATCCCTTGTTGACTTTGACTGATGAGCTGCTGTAGTTGTTGATCTTGTGAATATGCTTGTATTAGTCCTGCCCACCAATTAGAATGAACACTAGTAATTGCTTGTAATTCCCCCTTTTCTGGATCCGAACTGTGAGCACCTGCATGTAAATCATTAGTTAACCTTCGTGATAGAGCATCTGCAGCTCTGTTTTCCCTCCCACATCTGTACTCCACAGTAAAATCAAACCCCAATAGCTTAGCCACCCACTTTTGCTGGAATGGGGTGCCTACCCTTTGCTCTAGTAGGTATTTTAGAGCCTGTTGATCAGTTCTCACCTTAAACTGATGTCCCAGCAAATAATGTCTCCACTTCTGAATAGCTAGGACCAATGCTAGAAACTCCTTTTCATAGGTAGATAACAGCAGATTTTTACCCTTTAAGGCTTGACTTAAATAAGCCAAAGGTTTCCCATCTTGCATTAAAACAGCCCCAATCCCCTCACCTGATGCATCACACTCAACTAAAAAAGGTTTATTAAAATCTGGCAGCCCTAGTACAGGAGGGGTTACCATTGCTTCCTTTAGTGCTTCGAAAGCTTTGGTAGCTTCCCTTGACCATACAAAAGAATTTTTCTTCAATAAGGCTGTCATTGGAGCTGCAATTCCCCCATATCCTTTTATAAACTTCCTATAGTACCCTGTAAGACCTAGAAAACCCCTCAAGGCCTTAGGTGTGGTAGGTATGGGCCAATTAACCATAGCTGAAATTTTCTTAGGATCAGCTTTAACTCCTTCCTTGTCAATCACATATCCCAAGTATTCCACCTCCGAGCACCCAAATACACACTTAGACATTTTTGCATACAATTGATGCTGTTGGAGAATGTCTAAAACAGTTTGTAAATGCAATACATGATCTTCTAATGACTTACTATAGACTAGTATGTCATAAAAAAAAACTAATACAAACTTTCGAAGGTAGGGTCTAAAAATCTCATTCATTAACCCTTGGAATGTAGAAGGGGCATTAGTAAGCCCAAATGGCATAACAAGAAACTCATAGTGACCTTCATGTGTCCTAAAGGCAGTTTTTGGCACATCATCAGGATTCATCCTGATTTGGTGGTAGCCGGATCTCAAATCTAGCTTAGAAAATAATTCAGCCCCATGCAATTCATCTAATAATTCATCTATGTTAGGAATAGGGAACTTATCTTTAATAGTGTCTTTGTTGAGAGCCCTATAATCCACACACATACGCCAACTCCCATCTGCCTTTCGCACCAATAATACCGGTGATGAATATGGGCTTTGGCTGGTCTGAATGATCCCAGCCTGCAACATCTCTTTAACCAGTTTTTCAATCTCTTCTTTTTGGTAATATGGGTACCGGTAGGGTCTGACACAAGTAGGTACTGCTGCCTTATGTAACTGAATCTTATGGTCATTTACCCTGGTAGGTGGTAGACCCATTGGCTCCTCAAATACACTTTGAAAACCACCCAAAACCTGCTGTATAGCCACATCAGGAATTTTAGGGATTTCTGGCTCTTCTGCCTCCAGGAGCTGCAGCCAAACCCCTCTTCCTTCCACCAAAGTAGTCTTACTCAGCTTTGGTTCCTCTTCTATGTACTGGAGAGGAGGCCGTAAGCCTTGCAAAACTATAGGGATCCCTTTGACAGTGAATTTCATGCTGAGTTCTGCAAAATTCCACTGAATTGTGCCTAGGCTCCTCAACCAATCCACTCCCAAGACAACATCGCATCCCCCTAGGGTTAATAGATACAAATTGACCTTTGCATTACACCCCTGCATATGAAGCACCACTGCCTTACAGCAACCCAGGCAAGGTAAAGTTGTCCCATCCGCAACTTGGACTGCCAAGTGGCTCTCTTCCACTGGTAGCTGCATTTTCCTTGCTACATTTTCATCCACAAAACTGTGGGTGCTGCCTGTGTCAATCAAAATGATGACTGAATGCTTCCCAACTGTCCCTTTTAGCCGCATGGTCTTAGGAGTAGATACTCCAGCTAAGGCATGTAAAGATATAACTAGTAATTCCGCAGTTGATAATTGTGGTTCTAATGCCTCCATTTCTTCTTCTACATGCTCCTGCTCCCCTTCAATTTCTACGCCTTCAAGCAAATATAACTTGGGTCTATTGCATTTGTGCCCTATGTGATACTTCTCATCACAATTATAACACAACCCCTTCTCTCTCCTTTCTTGCATTTGGTTGGGTGTGAGTCTTTTTATGGGTAAGGGATAATTTTTTTGGAAGTTTTGGTTGTGTTGGGGTGTATTTTGTGGGGCTGGAAGTTTTGGAAAGGTATTTTGTGGGGCTGGAAATTTGGGAAATGGACTTGGTGCAGGTAATCTAAGTGGGGCTTGTTTAGGATAAGATGGTGTGTAGTTGTTGGATGTTGTGTTGTTGTTGTGCATGTTTCGGACAGGTTGGTGTCTCCTTCCAACTTCTTCTTCTTGTAATTTGGCCAACCCAAAGGCAGCTGAAAGGGTGTTTGGCCTGAACATGGTAACGATTATTCTCAACTCATCTCGTAGTCCACTTAGGAAAGTACTTATTCGAAACTCCTCACTCAAATCTGAAATTTTATTTGACAGGATTTCGAAGGCTGACTGGTACTCCTCTACACTCCCGGTTTGTCGCAATTTGGTAAAAGCACCCACCGGATCTTCATAAGCTGATGGCCCAAATCTGATGCGGATGGCCTCCTTAAACTCCTCCCAATTTGCTACTGGACTTGACTCCTTGAGCCAGTAATACCAAGTAAGTGCCTTTCCCTCCATGTGAAAAGAAACAATTTCTAGTTTTTGCTCCTCTGGAGTCCCAAAGTAATTGAAAAACTGCTGTGATTTTAGGATCCACTCACTGGGATCACCACCCTCAAAACGAGGGAAATCCAGTCGCAGTGTCCTAGCTTGAATTCCTCCATTCCCTTCAAAGAGTGGATTTGCCTGAATTCTAGTGTTCTGAGATGTGCCTTCTCCTGAATTCCTTCGGGTTGTGGCTTGTGCTAAGTGATCATAATTTGATGCCAAATTATTGAGCTGTTGTAGTATTTTTTCCATAAGCACCCGTTGCTGGTTTTGTTCTTCTGTTATGGCTGTGGAAGCCCCTTGTAATTGCTTGACAGTTTCAGAAAGTTGAGAGATTCTAGTGCCTTCAGTCATGGTCGCTGGAAGGAATGCTCTGATACCACTTGTTACGTTTTTAACTATTTTTTGGATTTTTGTATATTTTTGCAGAATAAAAAAGACTGTTTGGTGGATGTGATTTGGTGTTTAGAATTGAAAATGAAATCTGGAATTCTAAGGCTCCAGGGACCAACTAGTACACACGGCAACTTTGAGGTAATTTTCCAAGATGCTTTCCCATTAATCAAACTGAATTTAAATACATAAAATAAACATAACCGAACCCAGTAATAACCCCCTTTTTAATTACTCATTACAAGCTTTATTTAATGCACTAAATAACCCAAAAGACATAATTGAAATACATAAAACTGAACACTTGTTATTAATTGTCTGACCATGGTTTGTATAACCATAGTTCCGATTTAACTGCAGCTGCCACGCGTCCAAGTGCCACGCGTCAGTCATCCCGTTGCGTCTTCTATCAGCCACGCGTCGTCCATCCACAGCCCACGTGTAACTGATTTGGCGCCCGTAACAAGGCTACTGAAAATCTAGAACCACCTAATGAACAATGGAATCTACAGAACCTGTAAGGTACAAGATTTTGATAGGAGATGTCGTTTCCTTATGAACGGCTAGGTTTCAAAGAAAAACAAAAGCTACATAAAGAGATGGACCCCATGTCAGATATCAAACTGGTGGGCAAGAATAATCCTCAAAAAAATACCCCACTGCCAGTGAAATTTGTGGCCACAGAGAATGAAACGAAGTTTGACAAAACATAAACTAAGAAAAAAGAGAAAACCCTCCATTTCTGTAGGTGTGCACTTATTAAAATCACCAGTATCATCTCTTGTTAGAATCTCTCCAGGCCCCTCTCTACCCCCAGTTTATGCCCCTCTCTCTCTATAACAGCCAACAACCAAAACATTAACTTTTGATTAGACAAATAAAAATCAAATATTCCATCATTTTGGACGTAGATTTAGTGAAGTTGTGTCTTGTTGTTGTGGTGTTTGATATCTTTATTGAAAGAACCTGTACGTGAATCCTTTTTATCGCTGCTTGATTTTGGAGAAATGAGAGTGAGAGAGAATTATGCGTACCCTTTGTGACGCCTGTGAGAGTGCTGCTGCTATTGTCTTCTGTGCTGCTGATGAGGCTGCGCTCTGCCTTGCCTGCGACGAGAAGGTATACATGCTTGGCTTGCCTTTCTACTCTTCTTTATTATGACTGCATTGGTTTTAATCTTGATATTGAAACATGAAAGTAATTTATCTTTCTAGACTTGTAGTGGGTTTTGGGGGTGTTCTATTTGTTGGGCCAATTGAGTATTTTTTTGTCTTGCTTTTGATATGGAGAACTTCAATTTCACTTTAGACCGTTAAAAGAAGTGTGAAAAGATCGGATTTTTAGAAGTGTGATTTATGTCTTGTGCTTGAAAGTGCCTAGAGATAGGAGCTTTTTGATTCCGACACTGTTGTTACTAAGTTAAGAAAGTGTAGAAAGCTTCTCCTTGAGTTGGAATCTGAACTTGACAGTGTTACTCCCCCCCAACTCAAATAGAGAATTTCGGAATTTGACATTGGACAAGATTGTTGGTGAACATCTGCTAGTGAAGCTTTAATCTGTTAATTGGATTGGCAGGTCCATATGTGCAACAAACTTGCTAGCAGGCATGTGCGAGTGGGTCTGGCGAATCCCAGTGACGTTCCTCGCTGTGACATATGTGAAAATGCACCTGGTATGCAGTTTCTTTTTCATCTATTCTCCTCTTCTGGCAGGCTGAATCGTTCATTAATCTGGCATTTTGGAGAAGGGTTTGAGCTTTGTTCTTATGTTCTCTCTGCATCCAAAATTGCAGCTTTCTTTTATTGTGAGACAGATGGAAGTTCCCTTTGCTTGCCTTGTGATATGACTGTTCATGTTGGTGGTAAAAGGACACATGAGAGATATCTTTTGTTGAGACAAAGAGTTGAGGTTTGTTTTTTGTTCCTGGGGAAAACTCCAACAATTCTCTTCCTGCTCTGTGAAATTCCTTTAAAATTTGAACCTTTTGAGTTTCTAAATAGTTTCCAGGGGATAGACCTCAGCATGAGGACACACCTTCGCAACCTATGGATCCAGGGGAGACAAGGAAGGAACAGAATCGCCAGGTTTCTCCAGTTCCAAGGTCAGTCACTAATTCTGATGGAAATGGCAAGGTGGATAAAAAGATGATTGATTTGAATATGAAGCCTCAACGAATTCACGAACAAGCTTCTAATAATCAGGTCACTGTATTATCTCATCCCTGTGCCTGAATTTCATCTTATTATCACAATCAGCTTCTTAGTGAACCCAACAAGAACACCTTGTTTATTTGCACTCATCAACCTGATAATCTTTGGCTTAAAAATATGATGTTACCTAATAATGTGTTCTATTCTCCAAGAATTCTACCTGAGTTTTCTTAACCTCTTTACAGGATCTATAATATTACTATGTTAATGGAGTGATCGCAAAGCTGAAGGCTCGGTTCCTCTGCCTTCAGAGGGATGGACAGGAGCAGGGTTTCCTCTATAATATTACTATTGTATCCTCATCTTCATCTGCAAAAAATGAAGGTTTAGAATCAAATGAAGCTGACAGCTTTGTGGTTGTGTTTGAGATATTTTTCTTCCCATGCATCCCTATTTCCAAGTGTAAGGAATTTCTTTCAAGTCTAGAGAATTTGGTAAACTATTTCAGATTACTGCAAATGCAAGTTTCCAGCTGTTCTTAGTCTTGAGTTTGGCTGGCGACACGTTGTTTTTGAAATCAGGCTTCTGGTTCATAAATAGAATCGTTACATTTGCATCCATGGGACATAGATCAAGCTCGCTGGATTTCAAGATCAGTGAAAGACCGAGTAGCATTGACTTTGACACCTCCTGTCTTCTTTGTATGTGTTGAAGAACAATAATCAGTTTATTAATCATGTTTTTAATTGAAAAAATTCATTAATTATGGTAAAATAAACTCAAATTTAATAGATAGTTCGGTTTAGCCAAGAAAAAGATCTAATATACTCGGGTTAAACAATATGTTGAGCCCGAAATAATATAAATCCATCAAATTATTACTTAATATATTTAGATTCTTCTAAACAATCTCATTTCTTTTTTTTATGTTGTTTTGGTTTTAATTTGAGTTGACCGGTAAATCTACTAACTCATTTAGTGGATAGTCAATATTGCATTTTTAAAGTATTTTTGTAATAAATTGAAAATTTTTATTTTTATTTTAAATTTTTTTTTTTATGTTTTCAGATTATATATTAATATCAAAAATATTTTTTTAAAAAATATATTAATACATTTATAAATAAAAAAATTATTTTAAAAAATAACAGCAATTCTTAAAAGACAAATACTTTTCAAATCCGCCGACCGGTATGATTAAATATGGATAAAGCAGAACATGAAATTGATGAACATGAACGATAACAAACCAAGCCTTAAATATTCTCCATGTTTCAAAGAAACAACACCAACAAGAAGCAATGAAGACGATGAAGCTAGTGTTTATTTCTTTGCTGCTCTTATCAGTAGCATCTCACGCCTCTCTTGCTCTTAGAACGCAGCTTCACAGCTTGTCTGAAAGCAGCAACAGCAATAATTACTTGACCACTCAAGAACTCTGGTTCAATCAAACCCTCGATCACTTTTCTCCATTTGTATTTCCTCTCTCTCTCTCTTTTCTTTTAGCTTTGATGTTTATGCTGAAATAGAAACTGGGCTTCTTGTTTATTATTAAAAAGCTCCTTTTTCTTTGTTGAATATTCCAAGTTTGATCGTTGATGCCATATTTTCATAATCCAAGTTTACTTAGGAAAGTGTGATATTTGGGTTCTTGTAATTGTTGAATGTGTAAACTAATTAATAGTCTAGTGATGTTAATATGCGATTAAATGATTCATATAGTGTGGAATTGTGAGATTTAGTTGAAGTGATGTTAATGTGTGATTGATGATTTTGTTCATTTAAAGTTGAGGTTTTGAATGAAATTACGTGTGGTTTTGAAGAATATGATATGGGTTTTGAAAGATTGGCATTGAGTGTAAGGTTTGTTTGGTGTTTGCAGGATCATCACAAGTTTCCGCAAAGATACTACGAGTTTCTTGACTACTTCAGGCTTCCTGATGGACCCATATTTTTGGAAATTTGTGGGGAGTCTTCGTGTAACGGGATAGTCAATGACTACATCAGTGTAAGTTTATAGTAGTTCTTAAGTAGCATTAAAGGATGTTTTGGTTGTTAGTGCTTGATTATGTTTTTAGGCAATTTTAAAGTTCATTGCAAAATAAATGAAGTGAATATTATGGGTGTTTGTCATTGTTGTCACCATGATAAGATTTGGTTTGAAAATTCATCTTGTGGTGTTCTTGGTATACTAAGTGATGAAAACTTAAACTAGAACTTGTTACCTTGTATAGGTTTTGGCGAAGAAGTTTGGAGCAGCTGTTGTTTCACTTGAGCATCGTTACTATGGAAGAAGTTTGCCTTTTAAATCAACAACAACAGAGAATTTGAGATATCTTTCATCTAAACAGGCGCTATTTGACTTGGCTGTTTTCCGTCAGTATTATCAGGCAAGTTGAGTAATGTCCTCAACATTTTCTTTGCATCAAATTTTAGTTATAGGTGAATGAAACCTGTATTGAGTTCAACCGTTTGAGATGTCTCATTTTCCTTTGATAGCAGTCAATCCAATGCCAAGAAAAAGTACAGGGTCATAGTTGTTGAATTTATCTAGTCCTGTTATTTCCTTTCACAGTGATCGAAATGTAACATGCAATGCTGCATTCTTTTCTAGATATTTATAGCCTTGAGTTATCTTTCTAATTCACTTTTTAACAGTACATAATACCAAGCATGCAGACAAACCCACGTGTAAAAAAATAATAAACATGCATGTGTCTGGATACCTGAATCAGGTACTGACATGTCTGTGTGAAGTTGCTTGGAAGTATGTCGAAGCAAAAGCCTGAAATGTAGAGAAATAATGCTATTTCTTTCTTATGTAGATTTCCTTGTATATAACAGGGAAACACTTTCCTGTGTTTATATGTTTAATCTGTCCTGATAGTTTTCATAGTGGCTCTTCATATGCAGGAATCGTTAAACCTGAAGCTCAATAGAACAAGTGTTGAAAATCCTTGGTTTGTTTTTGGTGGTTCATATGCTGGAGCTCTCAGCGCATGGTTTCGTCTTAAGTTTCCACATTTAACATGCGGGAGCCTTGCAAGTTCTGCGGTTGTTCTTGCTATTCAAAACTTCACTGAATTTGATCAGCAGGTACAATGCTGATTATAATCCTGTAACCACGTCCTAATCCATGCCTGTGCTTTTAGTTTGATTCTCTGAAGTGTGTGGAGTTTTGGATAATGCTAGGGGTACTTAAAATTTTTGCAAAACCTTTTTTAAGTGATTTGGCATTTGTTACAAGGTTTTCAAATCATGGGATGTGAATCTTATCAAATTTAGCAATGCAATGATAATTATAAAATGTATTAACTAATGAATCACCAACCATGCATTGCCATATCATTTAGCAAAACAAACTTAGTAATAAATAAATAAATTATCTCTTGCATTTTCATTTTGAGTTTTAATTCTTTCTGTTTGGATATGTTTCCTCATCTTGAGAATTTTTCCCTGATGAGATCTTTACTAAAAGACCTTTCTTGTCCTTGTCAAATTTTTTAGATTGGTGATTCAGCTGGTCCTGAATGTAAAGCTGCACTACAAGAAACTACTAAACTTGTCGAAGAAAGGCTTGCATCAAATAAACAAGCAGTGAAGACATTGTTTGATGCAGCTGAGGTTTATTTTATCTATCCTTATAATAATCCATCATGCGACAATCTGGCACAATGAGATGAACTGCATGATTTATGAGGCTTTGTTTACATTTATCATTTTGAATGTTCACATTTTACATGTATTTGCAGCTAGAGATTGATGGTGACTTCCTGTATTTTCTGGCAGATGCAGCTGTTATAGCAGTGTGTGTGATTTCCTTTTTAGTTTTGCTGACTAATAATAATTTTCATATTAATAGCATCTACTTTGTGCCAATCCCATCTAGTTTAGATCGGGGCTTGGTGGTGGGTTTTTTTTTATAATGACAGCTGCTTTGTACTTTCTCAGTTTCAATATGGGAATCCAGATAGAGTATGCTCCACTCTTGTTAAAGCCAAGAACAGTGGAGATGATTTGGTGGTAAGATCCAGTTGTTTTCTTGACATCTATCTTCACGTATACATGTATGAAGCCATTATTTTAAATGAAATAAAGAGTATACCTGTTTAGGATAAAGTAATCGGTACCCCTGGCAGTCAAAGCCTGTTACTCCTTGCTTGTTCACTGATGACCCTTCTAATTTTCAGCCATAGCTTTGTTGGATATTTACTTTTTATTAGTACGTAGAAACTGAGAACTTTATCAATCTTGGTACCTGTAAATGGCATGACTAAACTTTGAAATGATGATTTCATTTTCTTGTTCAGAAATACTTTTGATATTATAGGTCCTATCCAGTAACTAAATGGCAAATTAGACTATGCAGTTTGAGACTGATGCTATGGCGATGGTGAGATTGATTGGTTTTAAGTCCAGCAGATTGCTCATCACACCTCTTTGTCTATGGAGTTTTAACTATTTGCCGATGATAATTTCCAATCAATTCCACCTGGACACCAAGCATCTCCCTTCATGTAGATTCCAACAACATAACAAAATTATTGGGCCATTCTTGTTGGAACTACGATGCTACCCCTGCTGCAAATTTTTTCAAGACTCCCTGTCAATTGGCTGCTGTGATGAAGGGGTGTGGTGACATTAGACATATCTTGTTATTGTTATGGGGATTGCTTGACTCTAACCTCAGGTTATGATAAAGTCCTATTGCTAGAAACATAAAGTTTATCCTATTGACCAAGAAAAAGGAATTCCTTTAACATGCTGCCAAAATGTTGAGAAATATCAATTGTCATGCAAATAATTAAAGCTACTAAATAATAAATATCATGTCTTTTTCCTACCCCCACCCCCATTTTTCCATCACAATGTTCCTTTTTTTTAATCATGGTATTAAGAAACCATCTCACCTAAAAGCTTAAGCTTATAGGTGAGGCCTTAGAATATGATTTATATCATTCTCTAACACACCTCTTCAAGTGAAAGCCTTCTGGGTTTAAAACTTGCACAGGCCCACACTATCTTGTGCTTGATTTTTATCAAATAGAATGGGGGTGGTGAGATTCGAACTCGTGACCGCTGGGTCAACAAGGCTCTGATACCATATTAAGAATCCATCTCACCTAAAAACTTAAGCTTATAGGTGAGACCCGAAAATATGATTTATATCATTCTCTAACACATGGAAACCTAGATTTTGACTAAATTGTTAATGATGCCACCCGTGGCAGCATGCCTAACTTCCATGTATCACATTGGATGAATTCCTGCTGCCCTAGGTAGCGGTAAATTTTTGTTCATGTGCTGCTTCTGTTTTTGTTACTATAACTATTATTACAATGTTTTCTACCTTCTATGTTCAATGTGATAATAATGTGTTTCCTTGTTTTCTTAGAATCGATAATATTTAAGTCTAATAATGATGCTGCTGGGACCAAATGGTTTAATATGTTTCCAATGGAAATTTTATATTGACAAAAAATAATGCAGGAGGCATATGCAAAATATGTTAAAGATTATTATCTTGGAACTATTGGCTCCAGCGTTCAAACATATAATCAGAAGTATTTGAAAGACACTTCTCTTAATAAACATACTGGTGATCGATTGTGGTGGTTCCAAGTTTGCACTGAAGTAGCATATTTTCAAGTGGCACCCTCAAATGATAGTATTCGCTCTTCAAAAGTCGACACAAGGCATGCTGCTTTAAATTATCTTCTATACACTATTATGTTGCTCCAAGTGTCTTTAGACTCTCCATATGCTTCTTGTGTTGAGTTTACTATGCTACTTTTCTATGTGACCTCACTCTACATGATTTGGCCGTATATGTTGCAGATACCATTTGGACCTTTGCAAGAATGTCTTCGGAGAGGGTGTCTATCCTGAAGTTGATGCAACGAATATATATTATGGAGGCACCAATATTTCAGGTCCAGAATTCACCTTTATTTCATTCTTAAAAGCTTAATTTGGATAGAAAATCTATTGATATAGTCATAGTTCTATCCATAATTATTTTGAATTTGAAATAAAGATTAATATGTCAAATTTTCTTTTTTGAGATATTCTTATACTTGCTCTCTGCACATGGATTATTCATCTCTTGGAGATGGAGTGCTTGTCTTTGCACAAACACTTAGTATCTATCTAGTCCAGAAGAAAAGGTCATATATACTGGATAGTGAGCTAAGCAGACACTACAGATCATTGATTGGGTTGACTGTCAAGAAAATTTCCACTAACTATGTGTTCATAAACTTTGTATCTTGCAGGTTCAAAAATTGTTTTTGCAAATGGGTCTCAAGATCCCTGGCGCCATGCATCGAAACAGACCTCATCCCCGGATAGTGAGTTTCCAATTGCTTGTTAGAGAATTTAATCTTGGAAAATGGGGGAAAGAGCAATTGCTTTAGTGGGAAATCATTTTTTTCCAAGTGGAACTTTTAGAAATGTCAAAAACACCTTTACTTGAAATAATTTTTAATCAGTTCTTGGGCCATCTGCTTAGCACTTGATAGATTTCCGAGTGGCAATGGGCATCATCCTTCTGCTTGAACCTGATTGTGTTTGATTTCCACCCTTGAGCCCCTAAATTTGGTGTGATTATTGTTTTTCTTTTTCAATCATCTTTGCTGGTCTGGAGCACCTGAATGTCTGGGATTACTGCTCATTCGTCCTCAAATGGCTCAATAATCCTTGTTATGCAGAACTACCATTTAATGTTGCATGTCATAACATCCGGGAAATGTATATATTTGAATGTCTTTTCTTGCTCGCTGAAATGTTTCTTTCAAACTTTTCAGTGCCTTCCTTTTTAATCTCTTGTCACAATTGCGGTCATTGCACTGATATGCGAGGATGTCCACAGACTCCTTTGAGCCTTGAAGGTACGTGTCAGTTTGTGCTTGCTATTATCGCAAGCAATTCAGAATATTTGGTAGCCATTAAAAGCATATGGAACATTAAAAAAAACTAGACTACTGTTAATAAATTGCACATCTGATAACTTTCCTTCAAATTATGCTGGAATACATATCCTTGGCTCTTGTCCAATTCGCTACGAATTTTGCTTTTTGGTTCAACTTTCCGTTCAGGACGGCGTTTCAAACGCCGTTTCCAAAAAATTCAATTTTTTTTTTCATTTTAAATGAATATGTTTTGGTGTTTTTAGATCATTTTGATGTGCTGATGTCAAAAATGATTTTTAAAAAAATTAAAAAAAACATCATTTTGATATATTTCGGCACGAAAAGCACTTTGAAAAGCTACCACAACAGCTCTCTCAAACAGGCACTGACATTCATTTTATGTAACAGGTAATGCTCGGAACTGCAGTTCCCCTGAAGCAGTTGAAAAGGTTAGGCATCAGATCATAGAAAAGATGGACCTGTGGCTCTCTGAGTGTCATGCTAGTAGTTGGAGCTCCATGTGATGATGCTATTTATAGCACTAACACTTGTTATATTTTTATTTTTCCAAGCTTTTTTTCTCAGATCATTGCGACATCCCAAGTAAAAGATGTTAGAAATAGATTACTGTAAATAAAATTTCAGTAAGTAAATACTGAAATGTGTA
Source organism: Salix arbutifolia (assembly GCA_025169955.1). Classification (NCBI taxonomy): domain Eukaryota; kingdom Viridiplantae; phylum Streptophyta; class Magnoliopsida; order Malpighiales; family Salicaceae; genus Salix; species Salix arbutifolia. The sequence goes on from CM045908.1 coordinate 1,090,965, forward strand.
TGTTTAGAATATTGAAAACTTATATTTAGTAACCAACTATTAACCTCTCACAAGTGAAGTATCTGAAAGACTGAAACCGACAGGTGAATTACACCGTTGGATGTTTTGAGCCTACAAAATCATGCATGGTTGGAAATAGAAAAGGAGTTTAAATTTTTCACAGGTTTTTTTTTTTTTTTTAATTAAATGATCTGCTTATAAGTTCATCGCTCACTGGTTTACAATCAACCAGTTAACAAACGAGATTCCCAAATATAAAAGCGATTTATACAGTTTTCTATTAACGAAAATAATTAAAAAACACTAAAAAATTTAATTAAAAATAAATTTTTTTTTTCAAAAACAATTTTAAAATCTCTAACACGTTTCAAATAGTAGAAAATTAAAATAGGAAACGTTAGTACTTTGTTTAACCAGTTAACACGCAAAATGCTCTCTAACATATAGCTCGCTCTACGCTCACACATAGGCTACCGGCCAACACAATTTGTTTTTTCAGGGATTAGGGTAGTATTTTAAAAAATATTTTTTTATTTGAAAATATATTAAAATAATAATTTTTATTTTTTAAAATTTATTTTTGACATTAACCTAATCTAAAAACAATAAAAAAATAATTCAAATTCAAAAATATTAAAAAATATTTTTGAAATACAAACACAAGCAAGTTCTACATGAAAAATGAAAGTTTAGGATTCTTCGGGAGAGCTGTTGCGGTGGCTTTTTAAAGTTCTTTTCGTGCTGAAATACATCAAAATAATTTTTTTTATTTTTAAAAAATTATTTTTGACATCAGTACATCAAAATGATCTAAAAACACCAAACCATATTCATTTAAAATAAAAATAAAAAGTTTGAATTTTTGTGGCATGACTGTTGAAAAGTGGAAACAAACAGCTTCTTAGATTACCTTCAGTAACCAAATACATAAATTCTAGTTGAGTTTGATTAATATTCCAAAACAAAATAGAAATCAAATAGACAAAAAGTGTTTAGTTAAAGGAATGTAAACAAAAATATAGTTGATTAAAGTTTAAGAAATAAAAATAAATTATATTTCTCGAAGTGACAAAAACTGGAAGAAGAAAAAACACAAATCAAAGAGGCACAAACTTGTTTAGTTGGACAAAAAACGAACGACTTATTTATAAAATAGAAAGAATATAAAACATTCCTTACACCTGGAAACAAACTACACACACACACACATATATATATATATATATAGTAAGAGAGCTGTCTGACAAATCGTAAACTAGCAGACACGAAGACACCTACATGACTTGTGGCTAGAGTTAAGACGCGAAACTATTCAACAGGGCAGGAAGAGAAGATAGCAACTAGAAGTAGAAGAAGAAGAAGAAGAAGCAATGGAAATGATGAAACTGGCTTTGATGTCAGCGTTTCTCTTTTTCCTGCTTTTCTCAACTTCCCATGCCCATCTCGCACCTCGTACGCTGCTTCACAGCTTCTCTAAAAGCAGCACCAACACCAACCGCTCCTTGACCACTAAAGAGCTTTGGATTAATCAGACTCTTGATCACTACTCTCCACTTGTATCTCTCTCTCCCCCTCCCTTGTTTTCTTTTAATTTTGATGTTTTTCCTGAAATCAAAAGGGGTTTCCTGTTTAAAATTTAAAGCCTTTTTTTCTCCTTAAAAATGGGTTATTTTTAAGTTTGTTTCTTTTAAAAATCTTTGAAGTTTGCTAAAGAAAATTGGGTTCTTGTAATTTTATGAAATGTATATTCTAATTGATTGTATGGTGATGTTAAAGTGCAGTCAAATGGTTTGTTTACTGTGGAATTCTAATAATTAGTTGAAAAATGAAATGATGTTAATATGTGACTGAGTGATTCTCTTAAAGCTTGGGTTTTGAATAAAATTCAGTGGTTTTAAAGAAATGTGGAATTGGTTTTGAAGGATTGGCATTGAGTGTAAGGTTCGGTATTTTGCAGGATCACCATAAGTTTCAACAACGGTATTATGAGTTTCTCGACTACTTCAGGGTGCCTGATGGACCCATCTTTTTGAAAATTTGTGGGGAATCCTCATGCGATGGGATAGCCAACGACTATATCGGCGTGAGTCTTTGGTAGTTTTTGACTGGTATTGAGGATCTTCTGGTTGTTAGTACTAGAATCATTTATAATAATGTGCATAGCCAATTGAATGGGAAGCAAATTACTGGTTTTTGTAGACGTCTTATCACTGTAAGAGTGCATTGATGATTCACAACCCAGCAGTGTACTAGGTGTGCTCAATTGATGATAAATTAAATTAGACCTTGCTGTTTTATATAGGTTTTGGCGAAGAAGTTTGGAGCAGCGGTGGTCTCACTTGAGCATCGTTACTATGGAAAAAGTTTACCCTTCAAATCAACAACAACAGAGAATTTGAGATATCTTTCATCTAAACAGGCACTCTTCGACTTGGCTGTTTTCCGCCAGTATTATCAGGCAAGTTGTTGTGTAATTTCCTGAAATTTTTCTTTTTCACATCAAGATTATTTGAAGGTAGAGGCGTTCTGTATTGAATCTGACCATGTGCCAGATGTCATTGTCCTTCAAATATAATCTTTCCAATCCAATGAAGAAGTTCAGAGTTGTGGTTTTGGAATTATTCTAGCCTTGGATTATCATTTTTCTCAATCAAAATGTAAATTTCAATTCTTCATTTTTTGTTTCTGGACCTTGATTGGCTTCAGCTATCTTTCTACTTCGTTGTGTAACAATACACAAGAATGTGCTTGAAGATAGGGATGAATCCAGAATGCGGTGTTTGTTTGGGGGGTGGGGGGCTCCACTGACCCACTCATTAAATACTTGTTTGGGAGTGTGGTGAATATTGCTTTTCAAAGTGATTTTCATTCAGAAATGCATCAATATTTTTTATTCATTTTTTTTAAATCATTTTTCACATCAAAACAATCTAAAAACATTAAAAAAAAGTAAATAAAATTAATTTTTTTTCAAAAGTGCTTTTGAAACACACTCCCAAGCAACCCGTAAATTTGTCTGCTTGCGGATAAACTCGCGTGTTAAAATATAAGTATGCATGTGCAGGGATACTTGAATGTAGTTTAGCTGTGCAAAAGCTTGAGATGTAGAGAGACAATATTATTGATTTGGGATGTTAATTAATTCCCATATGCATAACAGGGAAACTTAGCCTTGTCTGCAGGTTTAAATTTGTCGCAGAAGCTGTTGGAATGGCCTTTCATATGCATTACAGTTGATGTTAATTTTTTCCTACTCTTTTGAGGTGCATGGTGATAGTTCTGTTCCCAACTCTTTTTTTTTTTTTGTATGCTTTCTGATGCAGGAATCCCTAAACCTGAAGCTCAATAGAACAGGAGTTGAAAATCCTTGGTTTGTTTTTGGTGTTTCATACTCTGGAGCTCTTAGTGCATGGTTTCGTCTTAAGTTTCCACATTTAACATGTGGGAGTCTTGCAAGTTCTGCAGTTGTTCTTGCTGTTTACAACTACTCTGAGTTTGATCAGCAGGTAAGCACAGTATTTATTATTATTATACATCCTTTAATCATGTCCTGATGCATGTTTGAGTGTTAAGTTTGATTGTCTTCCATACATTGATTTTTAATAGTCTGTTTTTTGGATATGCTTCTTCCATGTCATGATGAAAGACCTTTCTGTCCCTTGCCATTTTATTTAGATTGGTGAGTCTGCCGGGGCTGAATGTAAAGCTGCACTCCAAGAAACTACTCAACTTGTAGAAGAAAGACTTGCATCTAATAAAAAAGCAGTGAAGACCTTGTTTGATGCAGCTGGGGTTTGTTTTATGAATCCTTCAATCATACACACAAAATAATGAGATGAGATTCACACTTCATGAGACTTTCTTTACACTGATCATCTATGTTCATGTTTTACGTGTATTTGCAGCTTGAGATTGATGGTGACTTCCTATATTTTCTGGCAGATGCAGCTGCTATTGCGGTGTGTGTGATTTTATTTTTATTTTTGTTGCCTAGTATGAGGTCTTCATATTAATGATATTCACCACCCTGCCTTTTCAGTTTCAATACGGAAATCCAGATAAACTATGTTCCCCTCTTGTTCAAGCAAAGAAGGATGGAGAAGATCTGGTGGTAAGCTCCATTTTATTTTCATCGATCTCAGTGGTCAAAGCCTGTTACTCCTTGCTTATTCACTAATGATCCATGTAATTCTTGATCCTGGCTTTCTTGGATGTTGCCTTTTCTTTTCTTGTGGATGTCATCATGTATTGGCAAGTTCAAACTATAAATGATTGCATTTTGTTGTTTAGAAACTCTTTTGATAATGTTGATTGTACATGGCATTCTATTCAGTGACTAAATGATGAATTAAGCTATCCAGCTTGAGCATTAGTTGGTCATGCTGCAGCTTTGGCGAGTCTGATGGATTCCAAGTTCAGTAGATTGATTGTCATGCTTCATTGTATATGCTGTATAAAAGGGTTACCCATGATAATCTCCAATCAGTTCTACGTGGACATCAAGTGTTTCCCATCATGTAGATTCCAATGCCTGAAATAGAATTGTCGGATTAACAATCCTTAACAATCCCCTTGGAAGTTCATCTGCTAAAAATGTTTCCAAGACTGCCCTTGTGCATTGGCTACAGTGGTAAAGTGGTGTGGTGGCCTTGGGATTGGGATTGGTTAATATATGTGATTATCCGTTTCTGTTTTATAATGATTCTACGTTTTCTGTTCAGCATAATGTATTGGTGATGATTAAATTTATTGACGAGTCATAAGGCCATCTCTCCCTTGTCCCTGGTTGTTTAATATGCTTCTAATGGAAATTCAAAGCGCAAATGCAGGAGGTATATGCAAAATATGTCAAAGAGTATTACGTAGGAAATTTTGGTGTCAGCATTCAAACATATGATCAAAGGCATTTGAAAAACACTACTCTTAATGAGAATACTGGTGATCGGTTGTGGTGGTTCCAAGTATGTACAGAAGTAGCATATTTTCAAGTGGCACCCACAAATGATAGCATTCGCTCCTCACAAGTTGACTCAAGGTATGTTTTTATTTGTGTCCATTAATATGGTATTTCGACTCACAGTTCACATGTTATGCTGTTTGGTTTATGATGCTCCTTTTGTGCACAATCTCACTCTGCAGAATTGTTGGTCATTTATGTTGCAGATATCATTTAGATCTTTGTAAGAATGTCTTTGGAGAAGACATATATCCTGAGGTTGACGCAACTAATTTGTATTATGGGGGCAAAAATATCGCAGGTCTTGACCTCTCTTTCCTTGAATAATTTTATTTCTTATCTCTGCACGAGGATCATTTCTCTGGGAGATGGAGGTGCTTGTTATGCACTTGATTTCTGAGTGGGCCCAGAAGTAAGGCCACGTGTACTAAATAAAAAGCAAGTTTTGAAGAGATAGGCATTTGATTTCTGAAATGATTGCTCAACCCCCACCCCCCCAACAACACACTCACACACACAAAAGAAAGAAGAGAAACACTGAAACAAAAATCCTTAAATGCACTCCTGGAAAAAACTTCCATATTAAATTGTTTTTCATAGCTTTTGTATCTTGCAGGTACAAAGATCATTTTTACAAATGGATCTCAAGATCCCTGGCGCCATGCATCAAAGCAGATTTCATCTCCAGATAGTAAGTTTCTAACTACTTAATCTCTTGTGTGTGGTTTATTTTTCATCGTCTTTCCAGGTCTGGTGTGTCTGAATGCTTGGTATGAGTATTACTGCTACTAGCCATGTGTTCATAAATGGCTTAATGACTCAATATGCAGAACTACCATGCAAACATTACATGTAATATATTTTGGGAAATATATGCATTATCATACGCTTACTTGTTCACTGAAATATTTTTTTAACATTCCAGTGCCCTCCTTTTTGATGTCTTGTCATAATTGTGGTCATGGAACTGATATGCGAGGATGTCCACAGTCTCCCTTCAACATTGAAGGTATCTTCAAGTCTGTGCTGCCGATTATCGTATAAGAATTATGGCACCGTTTATTAATCTGGTTTCATTGTCATCTCAAGCAATTCAGATGGTATTAAAAGCCATTAAAACGGACCTTAACAAAAAAATGGACTACTGTTCAACAATATAATATATATCTGATACCATTTTTAATAGCATTCCTTCAAATTATGCTGGAAATCATATCCTTGTTCTTTGTACTGTTTGCCGGGAATTGCTCGCCGCTTATCAAATGACATTGTTATTTTCAATTACAGGTAACGCTAAGAACTGTGGTTCCCCTGATGCAGTTGAAAAAGTAAGGCATCAGATCATAGAAAAGATGGACTTGTGGCTCTCTGAGTGCCATGCTAGCGGTAGGAGTTCCATGTGATGCTATTTATAGCAGGGACACATATATTTATAGCATGGCTGATTAACTAACCTTTATCTCACGTATTACCTTCTTAACAGATGTTTAGTTCCTCATCTATGAAATGTATCGCCAGCATGATTGTCCTCGTGTCTTCACTGGAACCCAAGTGTATAGCAAATGGCAGTTATGATCAAACTTGTTTTATTTATTATCCAATGTTACTTTCTCATTACATGCGACAGCCAAATGTAATGTTACCCAAATCTTGAAGACATTGCTTAAGTGAACTAGTCGACAAAAACTCTTATATCGATGATAAAATCTTAACGCCCAACCGAATTTTCTTTTTTGTTTTTTTTGGATATCTCTTTTTTGGAGAACAGATCCCACTACCAGGAAAAGAAAACACACTTTGTGAGTCTAGAGAGCGAGTAAATCTTTGACTGTCCCAGGCTTTTACAGGGAGGGGCTGAGACTCGAACCTGGGTCCTGCATTTGCAGTTACCAGTCGCACGCCGTTACACCACCACCTCGGGGACCCAACCGAATTTTCTACAGTAATGCTTAAAGGAAAAAGATTCCTCATATTCCTCAACGATTATACAACAAATGCAGAAAAAAGAACACGGAATGTAATTCTTGTCCATATGATGGATGCACCTCCATTTACATTGATAGCAAAACAACAGGACAGTCATGCACCTTCTCTTCCTAATTTTGGGAGGCTCATTGAAAATAAACTTAACACTCACTACAAGCATCATTGCTGTGGTTAGAACGACGATCTGGCTTGAAGCAAAAATGCACGATTGATGACCCACTTGTCAATAACACCATCCATGACAACAAAATTGCAGCCTTGTACTGGTAGCTTGTACTATAGAATCTGGCACTACTTCAAGTAGGTAGATGAAACCCAAAGTAACGCGTAAGTTATCAATGATGTAATCACTTCAAAACTCCTTGGCCCTTTAACTAATGGCAACGGTGGAATCACAGATACCATCAAGAAGGTTCCCAACAGCCATGCGAAAATAAAAGATCCAGCCCTGCAACACAGCAGTGAAGTTATGATCCATGACATTGTTGCTTTTTGAGGAATTCAGGTTTGAACAGTAGAGAAGATCAACAATGAATTAAGAAAAGAAAATAAGGTACTTTGGCGTTCTGAAACTATTGTGCAGAATTCTGGACAAACTCATGATTGAACAATAATTAGAAAGGAAATTTTGTTTTAATTAGTACACCAGCTTTGGTGTCAGTAAAAAAGATGGGGTTGTTTTGAAATTTTCATAGAATGAGAATGGTAAGAAAAAAACTAGAACGAAAAAAGACAATTATTCAACAGATGAGTGAGCACAGATTTAACAAGCAGAAGAAAGCAATGGATGACATTGTCCACATACCCGTAAAGAAAAGCCCGCAATTTGCTTTTCAGCCGATCGTGTATAAAATAGATGGTAGCGATCAAGGAAATGGCTACCTGAAGGGTTGGACCTTCTTCAGTTGGAAAGAGAAAAGTAAGAGCTCCCAGTACTAAAAAAGCAATTGCTGTTTTAGTAATAACATTTGTTGATGGAGTCTGGAACCTGCTTGTGACAAACTGCATAAAACGAGACTGCTTCATTTCCCTAACTTTTTTCTTGAAGTCTATTTTTGGGTTCTTCCTATCATAAAACTTCTGCATGATTATTTTGTCATGTGCTGATTCAATCGCATCCACACTTGGTTTGTGCCCAGCATATTGATTAACAAGGAATCTCCTTGCAGCTTGAATTTCATCTTCAGAAGCCTCCCGGCTTATTCCAAGTCGTTTGTATGGATCCCTTACATGGATTCTTGGAAAAATAACTGAACTTGCAGAATGGTTGTAAACAAAGATTCAGGGAATGAATGGTGCTAAATTCTTACAATTTCTAATGAACCACGTCAATTACCTTTGGGGCAACAAAAATCAAAGAGACTAGTAACTAAAACAGAAAGGGAGTGGAAACTTCAACAAACCTTTATTGACCCACAACATGAGCATGAGCACGAACTAACTAGTATTTACGAATGAAAAGCACACCTATTGCTTACTTTCTGGGAGTGCAACCAAGCATAAAATATCTCAAACGGTCATTTTGTTTTCACACACTTTCTAGCATTTGGTATAAGATAAGTTGACATGTGTGAAAGAACACTCCAGGCACAGTTATTCACGACTCAAATAAGCCATGCAATGCAAGACATGGGCTCCATTTAGCTAAAACCAAACTGTTCATTACAGGTGCAAGCTCATATTGTGTTGAGGCATCTGGAATGTTGCAATACCAGTTTTTCCCTGTAAGTATTCTCTGCACTTGCTTCTAGGGATAACATGATTTCATAAGTATGGGCTAAGCAAATGCTGCCAGCTAGTGTTAAGCAAATTGTGATTTTCTAACTCATTCTAACAAAATTGCTGAGCACAAAATCAGCTAGGATATCACCCTGTTCGTCCGAAAGACAAATATCAAGCTTTCCATCAAATCCATTATCTCTTTCAGACGCAAGTTAGGATGACCATCAAGAATGTTAACATGATCCATCTTCAGACAAGAAGGTTCTCTGGTTAACAAGCACTCACCATGAAAACCCTTTGATCTAACAATCAATAGTTAAATTGAAGTCCAAAAGCCAACTTACAGGTTATAAAAGTTCAAATGATCAAGAAAGTAAATATTACCTGGTCGGTCATTGGTCATATCACCACCATAGGAAGCATCAATTGCACATTTAACCAAGTAAGTTTCCTTTATATTACATCTCTGTACAGAACCAGCCAAATGACTTCTGCGCGATTAATAAAAAAAAATGAATCAGAATGTACAAAATCTTCTGGATGAATTATAATGCTTGATAACAACCCATAGATACCTTTTGACACCAAGCAATTTAACACTGTCTTTAGGTTTCTCAGCATTCAGAAACACTGAAAATCGTCTAGACAGAGTCTTCGGGTCATGTAATGGTATCCGTAGACAGAATGGATTACCGGTGAGTCCAGACACAGTCATCTTTACACTGCCACGCCAAGCTCACAATAAATGAACCACTATATCAAATATGACACCACGAGTCACCAAAATCATCTTTTTTTCTCATTTTTTTGTTTCTGGGTCGCCAATTTGAATCAAGATAAAGCATTTCTCGTGATTTTTTATAACAAAAACCTCGCAAAGACCCACAATTATCCCCTATAAAAATCAAACTATCTTATCACTACACATAATTTAATTCCTTATAAAAAAAAGATGAAAACCCATTTCAAATTCTACTTTTTTGGGTACAAAGTAAACAGATAAATAGCATCACAGTAGCTAAAACTAACAAAAAGTAAAACAAGGAAAGGAGAAGAAGGCTTTAACCGCAGTTATGCTCACAATGTTTGCTTGGAAAAGCAAAATCCTTAACTTTTAAAGATTGAGGATAAGGTTAAGGCTAAGTTACCTGAATTTGGGATTAGAGATAAGTGAAAAATATAATCTTGTATTGTGTGAGGGTGCTGGTGCTTCTACGGATACGGAGAAATTGAGGGGTTAGACCCTAGAAGAAGATAGGTCCTAAAACCCTGCTTAATTGGAGAAAGAAGATTAATAATTTGCGCGTGAAAGTGAAATTGAGATTCCCCTTTTAGGCATCTTCTCCCCTGGATAGGTTTTAACTCAACGACGTCGTCTTCATATTGCTTACGTAAGATATTGAAAAAACAAATATTCCGTTGCCGGGACTTGAACCCGGGTCGCTCGGGTGAGAGCCGAGTATCCTAACCAACTAGACTACAACGGATTTGTTGGGGTATTATAAATATAATAATTTATAAATATATTATAAAGTTTTAGGTGACGTTTTCAGTTGAGATGCCCTGGTATGGCAGAGCGAGGCCTGCTCTTCTGAGGACAGCTCCAGTCTCCGGTGGCTCTAATCACATGAGGGTGTTCGAAATTAGATACTTCAGACAGCACCTTTCTTTGTTTTGAATGACAACTTTTTCATGCTTTTCACCAAGTCATCCCTCTACTTTCTGAACATTCGAATAAAATTTGTTGTTGGCTATACCTATCCAAAGAATTCTCATGGTTCAGTTTTGTAATTCTGTTCTTTCTTGCTGTAACAAAACAATTTCCCGGAACTGATTTCCCTTAATTTTCTTTGTTATTGCTCCTTCCATGTGTTGATTGACTCGTTGAAGAAGCTCCGGCACCTTGAACGAACCTCGCATTGCCTCTAGGTGATACAAGAACTTCTGTTAGAGCCTTAGCTTCCAAGTTTGTGAAATCCTTCCTGCAGCTCAACTTTCATGGAGTTTCATTGCTTGGTTTCTCAGCATCTTTGATTGGGATGATAGCATGGCTCGGAAATGATTCATCTTCCATGCCATGCTACCCTTTTCGATGCAAATTATCCAGATAGATGAGCCCTCTTTCACTACATCCCTAGAGTCCTGTGATGTGAAAAATGAATAAGAGAATCACTGACAAAAAAAAAAAACTTCTTCTCCCTTAAGACCTAACTAAATAACCTCATGCTGAAAAGAAAGATGTTGTTAGCCATAAAACCTGCCAAACATGTCATAGCTAACCTGAGAGGGAGAAACCTTATTGGAAGACTTTTCCTGTATTGTCCTAATTTCCATAAATTCATTTGTTTCTTGCTCCCCCTGTCTTGGTTAGGAAACTCATCTCCCTCACATCCAGTTTTGACTCAAGGAATTCCATGTTAGGACTGTAAATTTCATAACTATAGAAATATTCATGTTGAATTATCAAGAACGCATAAACAATTAAGTGGAAGTATATCTAAATTCATATCTAAAAATCATTCTCTAAAATCATACGGATGACCTTCCAAATTAACACGTTCTTCTTTTGAGAACCCTTTAATTTTTTCTATCGTAAACTTATTTTCTCTCTGATGATGGGATGTCAGAATGAGAATGAAGCAGGACATGTAATCCGGAGACCATGATCATATCTCATCACTAAAATAAAAATAATTCTTTAATCTCTACATATTAAAAGTTTACACCTTATCAGATATACCAAAAAATCAATTATTTAAAAATACTTAATTAATTATTTTTAATTAGATTTCATTTTATTTGGCAGCTCTCGAACACATAAACTCAACGTTGGATTATTACAATGTTTTTACCTAATAGTTTTCACCTAATACAGGAGATTCGTACAGATTGCTGGGGAACCAGTTTCTTATGTCAGGTCGCTGACAGGCAAGAGAAATAAAACAAAAGGATTACAATTCAATTAACTAGTTTAGGTTTTTTCAGTTCATTAGTTTTATTCTGAAAGAATGAAAACTAAAATTTCCAGCACGCCCAGCTCTCCAACACTCGGTGGTCACTTTCTTTGAGGAAAAGCCTCCAAAATCTTCATAAGTATCCAAAACAAAATACTCCTGCTGTTAACTAGGAGACAAGTTTCTTATATCAAGTGGCTCTGCAAGAAACCATAAAGAACACAATTTTCACACTACTTGATGACCTCGTAACATTCCCGGTTCAGATTTCTACAAAATAATGAAATCAGTGGACGTTTTTACTCAAGAAAATCTATCTGTACCGGAAGGGTGTAGATTAATCTCTCACGTGGATTGGTTGGAGTTTATTTTCTGATTTTACAATCTAATGGGGCTGGTCGGCGTCTGATTTTTCTTGAGAATAAAGATTGGCCGGAAATATGTTAAGCCGATGCCTAAACTCTTCGGTTTGAGCCCAAGCTCAACACTTCATCGTTTGAGCCTGCCGTCAAGCCCATTTCTAAAGTTTTTTAGATATATTAAAAAAAAGTAGTTTCCATGTTATTTAACAAAAATAAAAAAAATAAAAAAACATTTTAGAAAATAATTTTTTTAGATTTGTGGAAATTCTAGATATTCTTTACGAGCCCGAGTTAAACGAATAAAAATTTAATAGTCCTAAACTCTTATAAAATAAACACATTCTAATTCAAACTTGAAATATTTAAATTAAATCTCGAGTTTTTTATCACCATCGTAAACTCGGAAGAAAAAACTTTTCAAAATGATTGCTTCCCCTACAGTAGAATCAATGCTGTGCCATGCTTTTCAATATTCTTATGTAAGATCTCCATTATGACAATAATTCAATAGGAACATACTTCTGTCATCTTCTATCACGCCCTCTGCCCAAAACATACCGTTTCCTTTGTTCTTTCCCTACCACATTAGCAAGCTAGCCTCCCCTACAAATAGATGGTGAAATTTAATGAAGGACCAGCTAGCATCCTGTCTGCCCAGTTGCATGACTCTCTGTTCATCCTAAGTTTTACCATTCTCTAACACCTAACTAATTATAATAAAGTATTTGATTCAATTTTGTTATTTATTTTGGGTGTTTGTCGCTAATGGGAAAGAAAAGAGAGATTAAAGTTAGGTTTGTTTCCATTGTTCCCAGCTGTTTTTGGCTTTAAAAATACATATTTTCCTCAACCAGACGCGGGATTAATTCATAGATAAATGACTTTTTATATTTATTATTGTGTGGTGGCGCCTTTTTAAAAGTGTTTTTGTTTTTGTTTTTGTTTTTAACATTAATTTATTAAAACATTTAAAAACACTAAAAAAATAAAATATACTTTTAAAAACAAAAATTATTATGGCAGTCGAACATCATGCAAAAACATAACGGGAGGCTCGAAAAAGCCCTGGTGTTTCTTGCTAAACTAACTACCTACGGCTGGAAAAAAAAACCCTAATAATGCAAATTATATGGCTTTCTCACACCCATCAGCAAAAAAGAGAGAGACCTCGAAAAAGGTGCCCAGAGTGGTGTTGAATCCAATCCAATCCAATCCAAGCTGCAGTGGTTTACTTTATGCCACTTTGATTACCAAAAACAAAACATATTTACCTGGAGACTTTTCGTCTTGTCGTGAGCATATATGCTAATGGTAACAGTTTTCTCGGTTTATGATAAAATATTACAACTGCAGGGCCGACATGAAGACTCAGTTTTTATTTCTTAAAGAAATCAAAAATAAAAGGAGGGGAATGCCAAGGAATAGCTGGCTTAACTCGCCAGCTTTTTGTTTGTAGTATTTTCAATCTTGCAATCTCCCCGGCTTTGCACGAACCTGAGTTAAATGGAAACCGAGTACAAACACAGCGTCATGTGATGAACAGAAGTTGTGGAGCAGAAACGCTCCATCACCTTTTATGCCATGTAAGGTTAACATTATGCAATTCTCAACCTCTCATGACTTTCCTGACAAGTCGAAACAGACAAAAAGAAATAACACAGGCTAAAGGCCACTGCTAGGTCTCGAATGGGTGTGATTAGAAGAGACGGTGTTCATATATAGTCACGTTCTGGCAGATTCTTCTGCCATTCCCTCTCCTCTAGGTTAGCAACTTTTCCTCCATTTAAAACACCTTATCTTTCTTCATCTTTGCTGTAGTTTCAGCCCTTCAACTGGAGGGACTGAAAAAACTCAACTATACAATGGTGCTGAAGCTACTGTTCTTGATGGTATTGTTTTTAAATGCAAATTCTTTGTCGATGCCAGAAACGTTCAATGGGTTCTTGGTGCCTGAAGAAGATTACTTAAAATGGTTAAAACACATGGGTTCTTTCAAGCATTCTCTCTTTCAGAAAGCAAAGAACAAGTTCAAGCCATGTTTAACCATGAAGGTAAGCAGCAAACCAAGGTCTGGAGAGTTTCCTACAGTGCAAAAGGCCATCAATTCATTGCCAGTTATTAATAACTGCAGAGTTGTCATCTCCATTAGTGCAGGGACTTACAGGTAACATGCAAGATCAAGAATTCGATCTTCTCTTCATCGTTGACAGGGTTTCAGTAGACCTCGAATTGTTTCTCTCTTAATGTCACATCTAGTTATGTTTAATTACAACGCAGGGAGAAGGTTGAGATTCCAGCTACCATGGCTTACATTACCCTGCAAGGTGCTGGTGCGGACAAGACCATCATCGAGTGGGGTGACACAGCCGACCGAGTGGAGAATGGACGGCAATTGGGTACTTTTGGCTCTGCAACATTTGCTGTCAATTCCCCATACTTCATTGCAAAGGACATCACCTTCAAGGTCTGTTATACACCTTGAATTGATTGTAATTATCTTCTGTTTGGCATGTGGTTCTTTGTCCCCGGAAGGGCGTGCCGTGGCAAAAGACTTGTGATCTGCACTACAGTTCTCGAGTTCGAAACAGAACATGCATCCTTTGTAAGAGTCAGGGACAACAAAAGTTTTTCTCTCACCTAAACCCATAAAATATGTTTTCCAGGGATAGAGTTTCCTCACATCAAAAAAAATATGGTTCTTTTGTTAACAAGTGTTTGTATTCCCACTAATCCAATTTCTAGTAAGAACTACTGCAGTGAATCTTTAATTTGATCCAAATACTGCATTATTTAGCATGAATCAAAGCTTTATTAAGCTAGACTCTTGCGAGTAAAAGATTTGCTGCTTCATGACAGAACAAGGCACCTCTGCCACCATCAGGAGCTCTAGGAAAGCAAGCGGTGGCGCTGCGAATATCAGCAGACACGGCCGCCTTTATAAGTTGCAAGTTCATCGGAGCACAAGACACCCTGTATGATCACATTGGGAGGCACTACTTCAAGAAATGCTACATTGAAGGTTCTGTAGATTTCATATTCGGAAACGGGCTCTCTCTCTATGAGGATTGCCATTTGCATGCTGTAACAACTAGCTTCGGAGCCTTGACGGCGCAGAAGAGGCAGAGCTTCCTCGAGGAAACAGGCTTCTCCTTCGTCAACTGCAAGGTCACCGGCTCAGGCGCCCTCTACCTGGGTAGAGCATGGGGCAATTTCTCCAGGGTGGTCTTCGCTTACACCTACATGGACAAGATCATCACCCCCAGAGGATGGTATGACTGGGGCGACAAGAGCAGAGAGATGTATGTGCTTCCTCCTTCTCTCCCTCACACTAAAATAATCTATGATTTGGCATCACTATGATTAATCAATCTTTAATCATCAACTAAGCAATTGATTATAAACATTTATTTATCGAATTTGAGTTGGTTTCAGCCATGTTGCTAGACCATAAAATGCTCCTTCACGCTTGGATAACTTGTTTGTTCTGCAAATGTCTTGCAGGACTGTATTTTTTGGCCAGTACAAGTGCTCAGGACCAGGAGCTGATTTTGGAGGAAGAGTCGCATGGTCCAGGGAGCTAACTGAACAACAGGCCAAGCCCTTCATCTCAATTGGCTTCATCGACGGCCATGAATGGCTTATTAATTCATAACTATCTTTTTAAGTGTACTCAACAGGCCAACAATGAAAATAAAACTATAAAAAAAAAAAATATCAATATATGCTGTTCATACTGGAGTTTTGAAAAGGCTTTTTTCATTTGTTGCTCCTGAAAAGTACAATCTTTATGGTTTCAAATCTTGGAAAGTTCGTATGGAAAATAATTACAAACATCAGAGACTGGGGGGGGGATGGGATTAAAGTATAGATGAGGAAACTAGTAGTCCAGTTTGAAATACATGCAACCTGAATTATTGAATGCAGAGCTTGCAGTTCTTTTCAAGAAATACAGAAGCCGCCCGACCCCACCCCGTCTAATATTCTGTACAGATCATATGTACAATTTTCACATTTAACTTCCCCGAGATGATGCTTCCACTAAAAACAGCATATGCAGCTTTCTGATTAGTAGACTGTACAATATCCAGTTGCACCAGGCAACGTCACAGCATCCACCTAGGTCAAACGAAAAAAAGAAGATAAATAAGGAAAACAAAGAAGTTATCAAAAGCAATCAAGAGCCTTTGTACAAAATATTGAAGTCGAGATTTCAAGAATTACAGTGAGCATTGCTACGCAGCAAGAACTCATGAATCAACAGTGACAATGGAGTTCAAGGAATTACATTAAAGACTAGTTCAAGGAAAAGATTTGCAAAAAACAATGTCCTAATAATGATTGAAGACTGGATTTTGCACCTAGTTGGCTCTCACGCTAAAACTAATCTTACAGCAAAATGATAACAGACAAATTTCCATCATAAAACCACACATTACATTGCCAAAGAAAAAGGATTTGCAGGCAAACCATACCACAGAAGATAAACATCATGCCTGGAAGAGAGTTACAGTTGCAATATAATCATTCTTCATCACCTGGTAACATCAGCATAGTCAGAAGTGCACCAAATACCAAAATCCGATTTCAAAAGGGCAAAAACAACTTTGGCAAGAGCACAAATTTGATCGTGAATTTATCCAAAAGCTCACCTCGAAGGCAATGTTCTGATAACCATATACAAAAGTGGATCCAAAAGGATTATTTGTAGAGCCCTGTGTTTGAATAGCTGCACGACCACAGTCCCCAAGGATCTCCTAGAATATTGACTTGCTCTTTAGTCACAGCCATGATTTACTCATGAAGGTCAAATAAAAAAGAATCATGTCTGATGCTAAGACTGAAATTTAGACTACGGACATGTACAAGTAATGAATCTAACTACATGCAAATACAAACAGGTGCCAACATATCTATATGAAGCTGGTGTCATTTATGAACACAGTTAGAGTGCCATTAGATTTTCTAATGTAAATTAAAGGGGAGAAAAGTAGAACGGTTTTAAAAATTTACCTTCACCTGGTCCCATTTTGTGCTTGGGGTAATACTCTGTTTGGAGTTATCTACTTCATCAAAGGCACACGAATGAGCAGCAAGGAGAAAGAGTTTATTATTTTCTACATTTACAACGTCAACAAAACCTTTCAAAATCAGAAAAGAACTTACGGTCAGAACCTTGGATGACAAAATTGCACTTTATGTACAAATTAAAATCTGCATGACCAGGATAGTTTGTGTGCAAAATAAACTTCTTGATTCTATGAGTCTGCAAAAGTAAAATAAGATTATCTCAGTACTTCCAAGCACAAAGATAGTTAAACAGAATCATGGAAAAATATCCTTTTGAACAGAGAAAGAGATAAATACCTGTCCATCAAATAAGATATCCAGACCACGCGTAAAGTAATTGTAGAAGTAATCTCCACAAAGGGTTGTCCTTGGGTGAGGGTCAGAAGCAGAGTGAATGACCATTTGGTCAACCTGTCAGCTACCAAAATTAGCATGTGCACCAAGAGTAGCGTGTTTAAGCAAATAACACAGCTAAATAACACTAATTTGATAAAAAAAAATGATAAAGGTCCAGCAGTTATGGGGTCCTTTCAATTGAAAAGGGTATCCCGTGTGTGTACACTGCCTTGATACAACCTTACATGTGTGGAATTTTTCCCTTCTCCATCCCATTGTAGTTGTAATCATTGACTCCAATTCAGAAGCAATTACTCGATCAAATTCCTATTTTGTCTATTGAGTTATAGGATTCCTATTTCTCTCCATTAAACTAGCATTGCTTTTAAAAAAAAGCCTTAAAATTGCAATTACAGGATAGTAACTCTACACTACCTGCTTTTGGTGAATCCCACATGGATGACCTAATTCTGTCCATACATCCTGAAAATAAAAGGAAACTGTGAGAAACACACAGGATAAGTGATTTAAAGCATTATAATCCCACATAAGAGGGCACACCCAGAGAAAAAAACTGTGAAAGCCATACATGGTCTCTGTCCTGTTTTTTTCCTTCAAAGGGCATATACTAGCACAAGGAAGCAACAATATGATTTTGTGCAGAGTATCAAACTCAAGCTAAACAGCATAAAACCCAAAATTTACCTGTGGTGATGCACCAAAAGGAATATGCTGTCCTCCAGTAGAGAAATATAATTCTTCCCCAAGCTGCAGAGATAAAAATTGCATAAGAAAAGATACAAGAGACTAATATCACCAAAAAAAATTAACCTCTCAAAGATTTAAAAAAAAAAATGATGTTAATTCTCGAATCTGCATGGCATAGTCCTCTAAGATTGATGCTAATATGTTGAGAGTCGAGCACATACGATATCCAGAAGTAGCTAATCAACTAACAGATTGAACAGTTTAATAAACGAAATGGAGGGGTCAAAGAAAGAAGTCAAACCTTGACATGCACCTCTTCCATATACAGGTTACCAGGAAGTAATGGGGGGACTGTAGCCTTGTGCATTAAAGATCCAACACCCACTTTTTTGTCTGCGGAACCATCATATATAGAGACTCGGCATGTAACTGGCGTTGTGCCATCTGGAAACTCTAGTGGCAGTTCTGCTGTCAAAAAAATGAAAAAAAAAAAAAAAAAACTAGTTAGGATGCTACAAACCTTGATAAAACAGTTATATTTGCCTGTCTGAAATGTAATACTTTACCTTCTCTATCATGAAAGCAATCTGTATACTGGCTGGGAATCGGAAAAGCAAATGACAGACCCTGAGCAATAGAAATGCAAAAACAAATCTGATCACGCAAGACAAACATGCATTACAGAAAATATATATTACAGTAGTTGCACTTTCATGTACATACGGGGTAAAACAGAGTATACACGCCTCTATCTTTGTCATAAATCCCGGGAAATGTCGGTCCAAAGAGTGCATAGACAGCAGCAAAAGTAGCTAGATTTGAAGGTCCCCTGGATATAAGAGCAACAATCAAAACATAATCTACCGTAAATATAAACAAAAATCATCAATAAGCCAAGAGAATACCCAATAAGAGAGGTTGCGTAGCGCATTTGAAGTCGTTTAACATCAAAAATCTCAATCAATCGTAACCTCTAACATAAATCAAGGTTAAGACACAAAGTGCATTAGAAAAAGCAATTAACGGGGGGGGGGGGGGGGGGGGGAGTCAAAAGTAAAGGAGAAAAAAAGTATTACTTGTGACCACGGATCGAATCGAAGGTGAAACCCGTGATCAGGAAAGCTAATAACAATATCGAGTTTCAATGGTTCCTAAAAATTAAAAAAAAAATCAAAAAAAAATCGTAAACGCAAACTAGAAGAAAAAATAATATATGTGTGTGTGTGTATATAAAAAAAAATCAAATTATAAAAATCAATCAAGACCTCATCGAAATGCTTCACATGGACGACATCGTATATGTTGGGTTGTTGTTCAATCTGAGCAAATGCTTCACATATTGGCATCCCTAACCACCCAAAAAAACTCAATTCATGGTTTCTCAAAAAACGGAGTCGTTTGGTTGGGGAATTGATTACTTACCGAGAGAGAAAGGGCCGATGCCGTTACCAGGACGAAGATCGAGAACGATAGCACCCATAGCAGTGCCTTCACAGCGGCGTCGCGGTCGCTGTAGCTGCTGCTGCTGGTGGTGGTGGTGTAACATGTTGTTTGCTAGTTTGGGTGGTTGTTCGGTTTGGTTTTAGCTTTGGCCGGGGATTACAAAATTCCGTTAATTTCGCGAGAGGCTCTATTTGTATGTTGAAATGCTTTTATCCCAAGTGTCTGTCCTCACGCATCGTTTTGCTGCCTATTATTTCCCGATTGTTTGTCGTTCAATGAATGAAATGTTTGGTTAAAAAATGAGTTAAAAAGAAATTGAGATATTTTTAAAAGAAAAATATTTTTTTATATATTTTAATTTAAAAAAATATATATATCAAACTATTTTTTAATAAAAAACATTTAAAAAACTCAAGATAAAACCAAATAATAGATAACAAGTTAATTAATCAACTCGAGCTTTAAAGAAAAATAAATAAGTAGAATTTTTCACCGACTCAACATAGCCTCGAATAAGCTGACTTGCCGAGTCTTGTGTCATTGTTGTCGGGCTTGTTTAGAATGTGATAAAAAATTATTTTTAAAATATTTTTTATTTAAAAATATATTAAAATAATATTATTTTATTTTAACAAAAATATTTTTAAAATTAATATATTAAAATGATTGATTAGTACAAAAAAATTGAAACAAAAATTAAAATCTAAAATATTTTTAAAACATAGTATTAAAGAGTCACGTGGAACTTGTATCTAACTCGGTTCTTAAGTGAGACCATGAAATTGAAAAGTCAACTTGCTTCTCTTCTCTGTATTTACTATGTTGAATTTAAATTTAATATTTATTGTGGACATAGAAATAGTAATGTATCAATATGAATGGGAATAGGGTTTGCAATTGCATGTTGTATTTTAAACGTTTCAGGTGTTATATTTTTATGTAAAAAAAAGGGAAAAAATGAATTCCCGGGTATTATATTTATATATATAAATAAATAAAAAAAGTAAAGGAGACTACAGAACTGAATGAAACTCAAGTTGGAGATGAGAATTTGAGAGCAATTATTTTCGAAACATTCTCTTAATTTCAGTGAATAAAAGTTAGGCCGGTGGATCTTAGCCATCAACAAAATAAAAAAAAGATTCAGCGAATGATCGTGTGGTCAAAGATCTCTCCATTAACTTTTAAAAAAAATAATCGGGAGATTGGTATTTTTTTTTATTGAAAATTAATTATAAAAAATATTTTTGGCATTATTAAAATGATAAAAATAAATAAATTGATGTAGTAAAAAAAACAGAAAAAAATCCTCTTTGGAAAGGGGGTTGCTGAGATTATCGAAGAAGCAATGAACGGAGAAGAAGATGAAGTTGTGTCATGATGGGGTGGTTGTTTATGTGTTATAATCTATTTTTATTTAAAAAATATTAAGTTAATATTTTATGATTGATTTTTACATATTAATGTTAAATAAAATAAAAATATATTTAAAAAATACAATATTGAACACACATGTTATGTTATTTAATTGTGATTGGACAATAAGTTGGGGAGGCGGTTAATGAGATTATTGAAAAAGCTAAGAGAAAGATGAATCTGGACAATAATCCGTGATTTAATTGTGATTGGACAATAATGATGACTTTGAACGGAATAAAAGGACACCCTTCTCTATTTTATTTTTCATTTTACTATAAAAATAAATTATTTAAAAATATATTAAAATAATTATTTTTTATTTTAAAAAAAATTACTGTAGCGTCAAAATCATTTTAAAAAAACACTACTAAAATCGGCCCATATAAAAAACCTAATAGATACTTTTCTCGGATAAACATAAATTTAAAAGATAATTTTAAGAACAAGTCAGAATCACATTACTAAACACGTCTCGTGTCTTTTTTTCCTCCCGTGGTCAATGATATTTTCCATCTGTTGACTTTCTAAATCCGAATCTTAAACTAACATCCAAGACATTTATTAAATTTGCATGAATGCACTGAACTGACATGAAAAGTATATTCTTAAGATACCATGGAGAGATAAAACTTTACTTTTTACTAAATTAAAAAAAAAAATCAAATACATTATTATATTATATATACTGTCTTTTAACTCCAGCATGCATATATATTAATATACTAAAATTAAAAAATATATTTTAATAATAATAATATATATAAAAAAACATGCATCGCAATATTAAATAAATATTTAATGTTGAACAGGAACACTATTCCTTTTCCTTGCATAGGCGGTATCGCTATGACAAACAGAAATATATCAATTCAAAAGAGGAAATAATAGAACAGATAAAGAAGGTTTCGTTAAATATCAACATTCGAAAAAAAGGGGGGACCAAATTGTCAACGAAAACGGAGTAACATTGGATGTCTCCGCCCCACGTGTACCCTGTGCTTGAAGCAAGTTAGACCACCGTTTCACAGTGACAGCTGGCAACAAAACCTTGTCCGCGCTACACTGCGGCTATGTATTATTTTTTCGGTAAATATTTAGATATTATAATTTATTTTTTAAAAAAAGGAACAATTATTTTGGTTATAGTTTCAGCCAACGAGGTTGATTTTTGTTTAAAACATTTGACAAAAAAACAATGACAACAAACCAAACAGAAAATATAAAAATGAAAAATCATCACATTCACATGGAGAAAAAAAACTTTATTCAGGAGCCAAAAAATAATTACTTAATTTCCATAATTAGACATGAAAAGATTAAATAGAGTGAAAAAAAGAGATTAAAAAAATGGTACGAGTCAATTTGAGTCAAGGTAAAATAGTAATGTAGATTTTGAGGGCAAGATAATACGTATTAACTTGATAAATTTATTTTTTAAATTATGAGACTAAAATAATTCCGCGTAATAAATAAATAATTTTTCTCGTTTAAAGAGATTAGTTCGAAAAACTTGCTTCCTAAATCATATTGTTGACATCAAATTCAACCATTTTGATCATCGTAATAAATACGCACGACAACTTTACTTCTTTGGATTCTAATTAGTGTCTCTCTCTTTTTATGAGAAAAATAATGCAAGATGAAAAAAATATATATATGATGTTGAATTTGAATTTTTTACCATTAAAGTGACCAAACACTTATTAACAAAATAAAGGAGAGCTAGGCTGTATTTTTTTAATTAAATTTTAAGTTGTCACTTATTCCCCTCGTATTTTTCACCTTGATACTCTGTGTTTTAATTTCACTCTCTCTTTAAACAACAACAAGAATAATAAAATGTGATTAGATATTAATTTACACTAAAAAGGTCTCAATTGTGCCAAAAAAATATATTTGATTATTAAATTGATCTTAAAAAAGAAATATATTCCAAATCATAGTTATATGTGACAAAATACAAGATGCAAGTTCAATGGTATAATCACCTGAGACTTGGTTTTTTTTTTGTATGTAATCACATTATACTACAACATATATTAAAAGTGAATAAGGTTTCACTGTTAATTGAAAAGATTTGTATTATCAACGAATTAAATATTTTGTTTTGGCACTTGACTTTTGAAATCATTATATTTAATTATTGTATTTTCAAATTCTTACACAGAACTTGTATACATTCTCAATGAATAAAACATTCTGGTCATTTAACTTTAATATATATATATATATTAAAAAATCAACCCGAACTTGTATTTATTTCTTTTAAAGATAACAAAAAACATATATATATTTTTTTTTAAAAAATATATTTTTTGCTTACCCTATAATCCAACTATATCTTTCAATTCTCTCTAAAATGAGGGACTAAGAAAATAAAATAATTTTTTTTTCTTACCAAAATTATTCTGGGAAAATAACGAGGCTTAAAATATTTATAGTTTTTAAATTAGGAGACCAAATTACACATTTTCTTCTCTGGTTCCTTGGCTTTAATATTAGTTAACAGATTTAATTCAACTGCCCTTGGATTTGGCATCGAAAGTATGCAATGGCAATAACAAAAAGAGTTTCAGGACCAAAGTGAAAACAAAAGTATCGGTCCATGTTTCTAGCATTTAAACAGAGAAATGTCCAAAAGGGATGGGTCCCGACCCAATCAAGCCATCCTTTTGTTTTTCAGGCTCTTGCCAATACCGCCTCTACCCACGTGGTGTTTGCTTACAAGACCCCCTCACAGTCCAAAAGAATAATTAAAGTGCCGCGTCTTGCGCTCCCCTCAGAGGCCAAGGAACCCTCATTTTCAATATTTGTTTTCTTTTTCTGGAACTACAAGTACATATGCATGCACAATAGGAGAGGGTGCCCTGGTACCCATTTTACCCCCCCTTTTAGCTTGTATTTTATTTTTATTAATACAGGTATAAATTCATTTATATTTATCTCGATTAATCCCATAAATACTAAAATTAGTAATTATATAATTTTTAACTTATATTATTGGTTCAACAAATACTTAAATGTTTCACGTTGCATTGCTTTTGAAATCACAGTTTCATTTTTAATTTGTGAAAAACAATTACTATTTTTTAAATAAAAAACATGTGATGCTGCATGCTTCAAACCAAAAGCATATCTGCTCACTGCGATTTTTTTTTCCTGAATAATTTTGTTATATTATATTTTTTTATTTCGTTGATTTTATTAAAATAATGTTTTGTATATAACATGGAATAAATCAAGATTCACTTTTAAAAAAACACATGTTCACGTGTTTATAAGTTTAAAAAATGGTAAATCATTTAATATAAATGAAGTGTATTTATTTAAATACTCATTGGTGATTTTATTTTTTATAAACACGATAAAAAAAACTCAGGGCCTGTTTGGGACAGCTGTTGCTGTAGTTTTTCAAAGTGCTTTTCGTGCCGAAATATATCAAAATAATATTTTTTTATTTTTTAAAAATTATTTTTGACATCAGCACATCAAAATGATCTAAAAACACCAAAACATATTCATTTAAAATAAAATAAAAATTAAATTTTTTAAAAACACGGTTTCAAAAAATATCCCAAATAATTTCTCAATCAGGACATAATAACTAATTATCAAACGTTGTTTCAATTCTCGACACAAAATACCGAACAACACAATGCAACTCAGTAAAATACATAGCACAGTATCAAACAACACAATACATCGTATTTTAAATAAATAATTTAAAGTATTTTAAATTTAAAAATATATTTACAAAATTACCATACATTGTATTATTAAACACACACAAAAAAAATAAAATCAAACCAACAATAATTAAAAACAACTATGACTATTACGGTAAAAGCTAATTACTATTAATTAACAAAATAGTAAAAAAAAAGTATAACTAAATCACTGTCGTTATACCTAAAAAACACTACTCATTATAACTTATTTTATGTATTTTTCATTTATCATTTAACCATCTAGCATTTATTTATTTATTTTTTATCAATTTCAACCATACAATGATGTAGTGAAATGCTTATTCAATGAAAGTTGTGATTTTTTCAGCTCACAAGCTACAACCAGAAAAGTCGGCAGAATTTAAATTAAGGTGTTTGCCACTAAGTTTTAAAAGTGCTTTTTTTAAATTTATTTTTATTTATTTATATGTTTTTTACTTTAAATTAATTTTTCAGTGTTTTTAAATTAATTTTATATGTTGATGTCAAAAATATTTTTTTAAAATAATATTATTTTAATATATTTCTGAATAAAAAAACTTTAAAAAATAACCTAAACCACACTAATCGAACAACCATCGGATATATGTTCCAATAAACAAATTAATGTTTGGTATATATTCTCCCTTTTAAAAGACTTTGTATGGCTATTAAGACTCGTGTAGAAATCAATCTTACTAAAAGCTTACATCATGGACCAGATGGGTTATTTTTAGGTATGGAATCAATCAAATCTTTGACTATTTTAAAAAAAAAATACTTTATAACAATGTTCAAAGTTTCTTTTATTTTATCTTAAAAACTTTAAAGTAACAGATCCTGTTTTTAAATTCAATTATAAATCAAAAGTTGTATTTATTTTATTTTATTATTTATTAAAATAATATTTTTATTTATTCCTCATACTAGTAAAGAAATAAAAAACATTTAATAATTATTAATTATTTTCTCTTAAATAATAAATAATTTTAAAACATTTTGAAACAGGCGAAACACGATAACATACAAGCCAGATGAATAAACAGGACTTTTGAGCTGCTATGCTGTGCCATGCGATTGAAATGGAATAATAGTAAAAGAAGTCATCGTCCTTTTACCCAATCCCACGTGTCCGTCTCAGACAGTTTCGTCCTCCTTTTAATTTACCCCCCCTCTCTCTCTTACAAATTAAAAAAATAAAAGGATGAAATGCCCTGTCACATCTTCACCCAAGTCCTAGAGAGAGACCACCACCCTCTCCCCCCTCACCTCCCTTCTTCCCCAACCCACTCCAAAAATCCTAAAATCAAAACCTAGGCTTTCTATTTTTTCACCGCCGACCAACACAATCATCAAGTTCTCTCTCTCGATTTTCTAATCAATTGATTCTCCACATGCGCCAGAGGCAAGAAGACTATAGACCTTCTATTCCAGATGCGACCGAAGAAGAAGCGCCGCTAACTTTTGACAATTCGGCACCAACTCCTGATCCTATGAGCACCGATCAATGCCAAACGATCCCAGAAAAGGATGATTCTCAGCTCGTTGGAGCTACAGTCTCGATGGTTACTACTGGCGTGGACTTGTCCAAGAGAGAATCAGTACATATCGTGCCTACTGTAGAGGTTAGCAATCATGTCAGAATTGCCGAAAACAGTATGGTCAAGCGAAAGCGAGGCCGCCCGCCTAAAATTCAAGGGAAATTAGGGCCACCACAAGCTCCGCCTGCTTCGTCCTCACAGAGGAAGAAGAGAGATGAAGAAGATGTTTGTTTTATTTGTTTTGATGGTGGTAGTCTAGTTCTTTGTGATCGTCGGTGAGCTTGCCAATTTTGATTTTTTTTCCTGATTGGTTTTATACAAAATTTGAACTTGATGTTTTAGTCGAGAAAGGAGATTTTTTGTTTTGTTTTGATCTAATGTGTTAGATTTTGTTTTGATTTAGGTGATAAAAATAGAAAGTTTTGCGAGGTTTGGGGCGAAATGGTGTTTAGGGCCTTTAGTATTTGTGCGGACTTGGCTCAGTGATTGACTTGGTTTACTTGTTTGTGGTTCATACTTAGGGGTTGTCCGAAGGCATACCATCCATCTTGTATCAAAAGGGACGAGACATTCTTTCGATCAAAGGCTAAATGGAATTGCGGTATGTTTTAGCAAATGTAGCGAGTTTGTTCTGAATTCATGTCCTTTGTTTTTGAAAATTTGTTTCTGTATTCACGCACGTTCATTAATTAATGGAACTCAATATTATCGAAGTGCAAAGTACGGGGCAGTGTGTGTTTGAGTTTGTGCTAATCCCTTTTCATTTAGGGCGGTTTTCTAAGTTCTTGATGCAGTAAGCTTGATTGCAAGCAAGGTTCTACAATAAAATAACTTTTTTTTAATTGAATCAGCTATCTCAGGTTAGTAAACTTATTTGGTTTAACATTTTTAGGCAAGAAATCAGTCCTCCTAAGAAATTCATACCCTCTTCCAGTAAAGCCAATTCACCAGCCAGTTCACCTTGCAGACAGAGGAGATATAGAATGCCGCATGCTATTTAGCGGGATGATGTTTTAGTTTTAAATGTGGACTTAATTTTGCACGTGCATGTGATGGGCGGGTTTTTATTTGTAGGAATGTTGTTTTAGTTTATAAGCAGGAACTTAGGTTTGCCTACACGTGCAGAATTGTTATTGTAGTTTTAATGTTCGCAGTAACGACACTATCCAACCCACCCTCGACATTTGAAGCCCAATTTACTAAAATTGTTAGTTAATGAATGGGCATGTTGATTTACTCATTGTAGTTGTATGTAGCAAGAAACGTGTCAATAGATGTGGCATGTCTTCCTTTTTATTTTTGTATCAGATTCTTGTTTTTTCTAAAGTAGTCTTGGATCATAAACGTGTCAATCATTGCGTTACTCAACTCCATATGCAATTGGATTCCCGTGTCTGTAGATCAGTCATGGTTAATGAAGGCATTAGACATTGCCATATACATAATATATCCACTCGTCTCTCTATATTGGTCATGATTGCAGTCCATCTTTGACAAAATTACCATTTCTGATTTCCACTGTTAACTTAGTTCCTCCAATATTGAGCCGTATCAGTTATCTCATGCTTTCATTATGGCATATTTTCAGGTTGGCATATTTGTAGCAGCTGTCAGAAGGCTTCTCATTATATGTGCTATACATGTCCATACTCTTTGTGCAAAGGTTGTACAAGAGATGCTGATTATTTGTGTGTAAGACAGAATAAAGGATTTTGTGGTACATGCATGAGAACTATAATGCTGATTGAAAATATTGCAACATGGAATCAGGAGAAGGTATGTTAGTTGTTAGATGCTATATCTTATTCTAGTTTTTAACTAGCTTTCCTGGCTTAAAAGAGCATTAATGATAAGATTATTGGACTCTTCAGCGTCTTTTGGTACCTCACTTTCCTTTGTTTTGGGTCTATACTGTTTCCTTTGTCTATGACATCAGTTCAGGTTTAGGTTCTGCTGCAAAGCTGTTAATGAAATCCCTTATTCACTTCTGTGCTGTTGAAGTTTGGTTGTCCATGCCTTTGGGGCAGGGAGAGACATGCTGTTAGCTAATAATTTCCTTTCCTGTCTGATTCTGTCAATTTTAGATATTTCCTCTCGTGTATACCCTGTGCAGGTTCAAGTGGATTTTGATGACACAACTAGCTGGGAGTATCTCTTCAAGGTCTACTGGATTTACTTGAAAGCAAAGCTATCTTTAACAGTAGATGAGCTAACTAAAGCTCAAAATCCTTGGAAAGGAGATGACCTAACCAAAGGTAAAAGTCCTTGGAAAGGAGCTAGTGCGATTGCTCCTAAGCAGGAGCCTTCAGGTGAATTTTTTCATAGCAATGACAGCGCCTGTGGAAACCTGGAAATACATGCTAAGAGAAGAAAAATGGTGGACCAACCAAAATTGCACATAGAGGAGAACTCTCTGGTTATGGAAAAATCACGTGCTGACCAACTTACACAACTGCCTGACGGCACATTGTGGGCAACAAAGGAGCTCTTGGATTTTGTTTCACACATGAAAAATGGGGATATGTCTGTGCTATCACAGTTTGATGTTCAGAGTCTTCTGCTAGAATACATAAAAAGAAACGATCTTCGTGATCCCCACCAGAAAAGTCATATTTTTTGTGATTCAAAGCTTATAAAGCTCTTTGGAAAAGAACATGTGGGTCATTTTGAAATGCTGAAGCTTCTGGAATATCACTTTCTTGTAAAAGAAAAATCTCCAGTGGATGAAACTGCTGTAATGGGAGTTTCTAATGCTGTTGGTGGCCAGGTTGAGGTGGCTGGAAATAGGAACAGTCAGTTGATGCCAGGTAGTGATCGAAGGCGTAAAACACGCAAAAAAATAGATGAGAGAGTACCTCAGATTAATTGTAATCCAGAGGAATATGCAGCAATTGATGTTCATAATATTAGCTTGCTCTACTTAAAGCGTAGTTTGATGGAGAACTTAATGAACGATGCTGGAACCTTTCATGAAAAGGTTGTTGGCTCATTTGTGCGGATCAGGATTTCTGGTGGTGATCAAAAACAAGATATGTATAGGCTTGTCCAAGTTGTAGGTATGATTCACGTCACTAGTGCCCCAAATTATCTATCAAGAGGAGGAAAAAGAAATGCTTCAGCTTTTTTTTCCAGCACTAATATATGTTTAACAGATTAGTAAGTTACTGATGATTTCTTCTGCAGGTACTAGTAAGGTCGCTGAATCATATAAAGTTGGCACAAAAACAACTGATGACATGCTTGAAATATTAAATTTAGATAAGAAGGAGCTCATATCAATTGATGGGATTTCAAACCAGGAGTTCTCAGAGGTGACTAAGACACCATCATAAATACATGTTTCCTTTCCTGTTTCCAAATGTTCATTTTCCTTTTTTTGATTGCTTACAGCTTGTAGAAGTTTTTGAACATTTTCAAGTTTTTTCTTGATGTGCTGCTTGATGATGAGATTGTTATAATGAATTTTACGGATGCTACAATTTTAAGTTTCAGAATTTTGTATTTACATAACTAAGGATCTAATTCTTCAGTGCTATCTCTACATACTAGAAAGGGGTATTTTTGGATTGGCACAGTTGCGTGGGGGGCATAACAAATTGCAGGAGGATGGTTGATGCAGAAAAGCTTATGAAGTTGTGTTTAGGGTCGTGAACAGTAAAGTGGAGTACTGTAGTTGTGTTTGTGGAGTTTCTGATGGTCTATTGCTGTAGAATTGGCTGAATATGAATGTGGGGGTGATTAAGGGGTTAGTGATGATCATTTAAAGGCAATAATAATGAAGTTTCATTCCTGGAATTTGTGAGTAATGCAAGGAAGGGTTTCTAGGAATCACATTCGGGAGGAGGAAGCCTAAGCATCCAATCTAGGGTAGAAGTTACAATTGCAATCACAAAACTATATAGCACAATTGCTGGAAAATTCTATTAAAGTTTTGATTTGAATAATGGAAATACCACTTGACTTATCTTTATAGTACTCTTAATCCTATTACAACTTAACACTCGTAGCAAGAAAGCATAATTAAATCTTACTTAGAATAGGAAAAATCCCAAGGTCCCTAACAAACTAGATTATTTTAGGACTTCTAAGATACCAAATATAAAATGAAACCCACATTTATAAATTCTTAGCTAACTTTGAAATTTGGAATATCCCTGAAGACTTTAGAATACATAAATGCTCCTGAATTCTAGAACTGAATAAAATACATAAGAACCAATCATATCCTGGTCGCTGCATCTATTGCTCTTCAAGCATGGACAAATGTGATTCACCTAGTTTCATGCTTGTGTTCCCTGGATTATCTTGCGATCTGTGAAGAATGATCTTTTCTGATCTTTACCAATCATGAATGCTTGACTTCATATAGCAAGTGAATCATTTACATCCTCTTGATTTTGAATGACATGGTAAAAGCTAATTTAATCAAACAAGATATTTGTATCGGTTGATAAAGTGTGTTTTTGGAATTGAGTTCTGGAAACCTTGGTCTCAAACAATAATTTTGTGTGTTTTTATTGTACCTACAAGTTTAAAAGTTTGATTAGAAAAGGTATCCAAACAACCCAAACATGCTTTTTAATTTTTAGACCTGCTTTTGTTGACTTTACCACAGCCATGGCTACATCAGGTGAAGTTGTAGCAATTTGAACCAAAAGAAATGTAACATTTTTGACATGTTAACTATGTTTCCAGGGTGAATGCAAACGTTTGCGTCAGAGTATAAAATGTGGGCTTATCAAACGGTTGACGGTGGTGAGTGTTTCTGTCACGTTCACTTCTATATCTCAGCGTAAGCGTATGTGCCCCTTTGTCACAGACTACTTCTTGGTTATAGGGTGAGATACAAAAGAGAGCAATGGCGATTCAGGATGCCAAAGTTCGGGATGTAAGTTTTATCCTGATAGCTGTTTGTATAAGTTTAACCCAGATTTCATTTTTTTTTGTAAAGTGTTCTATGGTTTCACATTGTTTTTCTTGTTACTGCAAGTGTAATTACTGATCCTGATTATCTCTTGTATATGGTCATATTGGTTTTGAATCCAGCGTTTGGACGAAGAGATATTAAGGCTTAATCATCTTCGTGACCGAGCAAGTGAAAAGGGACGTCGGAAAGAATATCCTTTGCTTTATGAATTTCTAGTTCCTTTTGAGGGTTTTAGTTCTTACCATGCTTGCTCAGCTTATTTGCTGGTTTTCATCAACCATATTCTGTATCAATGCTACATTTGAAAATACACTCATGCAAAAGTTTTTGCTTGTATTTTGTCGATGATGAGAATGTTGCAACAAGGTGTGAGGGTGATGAGCACCATTTGTCAAGGTTGATGACGAAGGACCAGTCACATTTTCCTGAAAATTCAACAGCCTTGTTCTTTACCTGTTTTTTCTTTACTTCTTTTTGGCAAGATCATCCATCTCAACATCTTATGTTCTGCTAGTCTTGTTCATGAAGTTTGTTGCTTGGCCTGGTTGTTTGATATCATTTTCCTTCAATACTTAGTTTGACTGCTAGAGGTTCTTAGGGAGAAATAAAATTTCTACTGTTGTTGGCGTTGCATTGACTTTAACCAAAGCCTTCTGTACTTATCATCCCTTTTCTTTTCTACTGTCTCCTCGGTGATAACTGGATAGCAAATTCAACACTAGCAACTTAGAGTGCTGTAGAAGGTTTCAATTGATTGCCATTGTTCCATTTTTTTGATATTTCATATATTTAATAGAACTTCAACAGATTGCCATTGTTCCATTTTTTTGATATTTCATATATATAATAGAACTTCAATAGATTGCCATTGTTCCATGTTTGATATTTCATATATGTAATAGAACTTCATTAAGTATTGCTGTTCCTTGACTATGTTGCACGCTTAGAGAATGCGTGGAGAAATTAGAGCTTCTCAAGTCACCTGAAGAACAGCAGCGCAGGCTGCTTGAGATTCCATATGTACATGCTGATCCAAATATGAATCCAAGTTATGAATCTGAAGAAGATTCTGGAGAATCACACAATAAGAAACAAGGTCCCTAGCTATGTTTTTGAACATTTTGTGATCAACAGTTATGTTTGAAGTTCTGTAGAAAGTTTAGTTGGTGATAACTTTACTGGCGTATATGCAGGTGACCATGCAAGACCAAGAAATTCTAGCACTTCTAGAAATGGGGCATTACTCAACTCTTCAATGGGAAGAGGGTATGTCTTGAGTGACAGAGGAAACATGGGACAGAATTTAGCTACTGCTTCTGAGCAGAGTAGAGATACGTGCACAACATTTTATGTGGATAGAGATGGTACTACTATGGTTCATGAGAGAGTGACCGAGTCAATGCAGACTCAGGGAGGAGAACAAACTGGGCTAAATAGTCAAAATGCACCAAAGAACTGGGTCGCTTCTACTGGTTCGATGACTGATGATTGGAAAAGTCAATCAATTGTACAGTGTGGATCGTATTTAGGGGTTGTATCACCGAATTTACCACCACCACTTTCTATAGGAAGAGAGCAATTGGTTGATGATATGGAGACGGACAAACTGTGGCACTATCAGGATCCAACTGGAAAAACTCAAGGGCCATTTGCTATGGCCCAACTGCGTAAATGGAGTACAAGTGGGCTTTTCCCTCAAGATTTGAGAGTGTGGAAGATAAATGAGAAGCCCAATGACTCTATTCTTTTGACGGATGCGTTGGTTGGGCGATTCCATAAAGAGCCAGCTTTGACTGACAATAGCTACTTGCTGGCTCAAGAAGCAATAGCTCCTTCTGATAAAGATAAAGGGCATGGGTTTGATTTGCATCAAAGTACTGATGGCTCTCTGGTAGACAAGAAAAATATGGATCACTGGACGTCGGTGCAAAACAACGATGCAAGTGTCAATTGTAATGACAATGAAGCACTTCTAAAAAGCAATGCATTGGGCACCCATTCTTCAAGTTGGGCTACAGGTGCAGATGCCATCATTCCTAACAATGGACCAACTCAACTTGCTCTACAACTCTTGGAATTGTCCAAGGGCTGCAAGTCTTGGTCTGATCAATCTCAGATGTGCAGTTCACTTTCCTCACTTCCATCTTCTGGAAAGCTCGGTGAAACTCCACCACCTCAGGCAAAGGAAGAACACGAGGATGAAAAACAGAGTTATGATCTGAATTATGCAAATGGGAATTCACTCAGGACACCTGAAGGTAAAAATAACAGTGGCAAAAGTGAGGATAAACAGGCTGATAGCGAGAGTTATTCAAACCAATCTTGTGGACAGAACTGGAGACCACCCATAAAAAGTTCCTCAAGCGGATGGGATTCCAAGTCATCTTCTGTTTCAGGGGATAAGCCTGTTGAAACATCTCAGAAGAATGAGGAAATTGAGGAAATTGATTTCTTTGATTTGCCCAGTCCAACACCAAAGCAGCACCTCAAGGACCTGAAAGGACAGACTGCTGAAAACAATAACTCCATCTCTTCAAGGCTTCATGTTCTGGATTCAGGATGTAGCTGGAGTACTTCTTCCAGTTTAGTGGTTGGTGGAGCAATGCTAGCTCAAGTAGCTGGTGAATGGGGTGGCTATTCCCCTGCTCCTGTCAAACCTGCTGAGGAATGGGACTCTAATCACGTGTCTGCCTCTTCACTGAAACCTACAGACGGGGGCAGTGATCATGCTTCTACACAGACTCCAGATAGTGGCCCATTGACACACTCTCCCTCCACTCACCCAGTGATTGATGCATCTGATTGGCAACCCATCATTCCTGAACCCACTGAGTTCTGCTCTTTAGTTGATGAATCTGTTTCAGATTTGTTGGCAGAAGTTGAAGCGATGGAGTCTCTTAATGGGTTGCCTTCCCCTACTTCAAAATTGCGGTCTACTGAGGAATTGACACGAGGTTATGATGACGATCGCTTTAGTCCTGTTGAGGGGTTTAGCCCAGCACCTGATCCAGGCAAAAGTGATGCATTCAGTTCGACTGCGGATATACAAATACCTTCTCACTTGGCTGTAGTGAGCGAAGCACTGCTGTCATGTCACATGCCTTCTGAGCCCACTGTCATAGATAAACCACTTGGTGTATCTCTAATGCCTTTGCAGTTGACTGCAGTCAATGAATCACTTCAGATATCTCACACGCCTTCTCAGTCCACTATCACAGATGAACCACTAGAGAGATCTCAAAGGCCTTCTCAGTCGACTTTGATAGATGAACCACTTGGTTTATCACAGATTGATGTTCCAAACCCTCAAAAGAGCTTCAGTGAACATTCTTCCACAAGTCCTGAAGTGGAAGGTAATACTAAGCCCGATGATGTTTCAGTTAACGAATGGGAAAAAGGTTCAGAAATACAGCCTCTTGCGTCATTAGCAGGTAACCAGGGAGAATCAGGTTCAGACATCCAATCCACAACTCCATCCATGGTCATTCGATTGGAAGCAGGTTCCGATGTTCAACAATCCACACCATCCCACAAAGATGACAGTCAGGGAATCGTAAAGGGACGAGTCGCACAAGGAAACACAAACATGGTTTGGGGAAACGGTCATTTGACAGATCAGCAACATGCTAGGACTAACGCAGCTGATGCTGCAGGGAACCCAGGCAGTTGGGGAAGCCAACCAAGGTATGTCGGAGACAGATTATCTGGTCCAAGAGACCACCGTAACAATTTTCAAGGCAGAGATAGAGATTCTGGTTTTGGTAGGGATAGGTCACCATGGAACAAGCAGCCATTATATGCTGGAAATGGAGCTAGTACATATAGACTTCCGCCCAAAGGGCAGCGAGTTTGTAAATTTTACGAAAACGGATACTGCAAGAAGGGGGCATCATGTAGTTATTGGCACCCATGATTTCCAGGTTCCACTTTTCCATAGGAAAATTGTGTGCATTTAATTCTGTAATCATTATTTGTATCAGCAATTCTGCCCCCTTGTCAATGTTCTAATTTAACTCGTGTATTGAGGTGGCATGAATACATACATACATCAATACATCTCCCCTCCCCTCCCTCCCTATCTATTCTTTGGATAACCATAGACAATGTTAGAGCTTTAAATTACTTGATAGAGTTTTCTTTGGTTCATGGATGTGGCAAATTGCGGCGTGTAAGATCATTTCACGACAGCCGTGGAATCTCTCCCACAAATGATCAAACCACACAGAATCTTTAAGAGACTGAAGGCAAGTTTAGCATCCCTTTTAATGTAGTGTTGTGTTTTGCTGAATGTTGCTGCAATTTGAATCAATCCATTATTCTTTGCATGTTGCATGTCCATTGGAGATGTATACCTTGAAACTAAAATCCAATCAAATTAGGAGTCAACGGCCAGGTGAGAACCGGTCGGAGGTTACCTTACCGTTTAGAAAAGAAGAAAATTGAAATAAAACTTTTTATGCAATTTACATCTTTGTAAGAAGAGGGAAAAACCTGACCCTGCCCAAAAATGAGTTGCGAGTTAACTTAAAGCTTAACAAGTCAATGAAGCTTTATTTTTTAAAAAACCATTCAAACAATATTTTTTAATTTTTTTTCTTAAAAATATAAATCATAGTTGCAAGATTTAATTTAAAACTAATATAATTTAAGATCCAAGTCGCAAGTTAACAGGTGACCTATCGGTCAAGAAGGAAACTTAAACTTTGATTTTTTTAATATATTTATATATATATATATAAATAAAACCTCAGGAACAATGTCATTTTGGTAAAAAAAAACAGCTTTTTGCACAGACCCGGCCTTGGGTTGGCGAGTCACTTGTAACGAGAGTATAAATACCAGAATTAGCGACGCGCAAATTGGATTCGTAAGCTTCAACTTCAACACGAAAAGAGGAAGAGAAGACCGTTTCAAATCAGCACTGTTTTAAATCAGCACTGATCACAGAACATGCTTTCCGCGACGATACGAATCCTTTAAAACGACAACAAAATCCAGTCATGTCAACCACAAGCTCTACCACGGCGAAGTCGTTTTTATCAACGACACAGAGATACGCAGCCGGAGCATTATTTGCAATTGCTCTTCACCAAGCACAGATCCATCAAACCCATCCGCTTGGCTTATCCTTCGATGATTCGGTACAAGAGGAACGAACCAGTTGCAGCAGCAGTAATAGTAATGGCAGCAGCAGCGATTCCGTTTCTGAAGACCCTGAACTTTGGATACACGAAAATTCGGGCCTCCTCCGACCCGTATTCAGGTCCAATTCTTTTGTAAATTGATGAAATTGTGACCTTTTCTTGCTAATTTAAATCAGAATTGATTTTTTTTCTCTTTTAACGTGGATTAGGTTCTTAGAGGTTGAGTCAGTAGCCTGGACTGGACTTGAAGAGACAGCTGGTGGTTCTCCTGCTAAGCATCATGTTGGAGCTGTATGTCGTTTTATTTATTTTTTCCTTTTTAAAGAAATCAGGAAATTTTTACCATTCTTTATCTTGGTTGCTTGTTTAGCATGATGAGTTGTTACTCCATTGAAATGTTGTTTTCCCGGTTTCTGATTCGTAGGAAAATTGGAAAAGAAAAGAAAAAGGAAAGATAGAGTGAGAAATTGTGTCAACTTCACCTTATTTTTTCTCATTTGCTTTTTTATTTCCTTTTTAAAAATAAGGGGAAAATCTGTGAAACTACTGTTACATTTTCCCGTCAGGTTTCGGCATTTGTGGTCCCATGTGGATTCTAAATGGACTCACAAATGGTGAAATCCGAATGACGAGATGTATGTGCAACAGGAGTAGAAAAAATCATATTTGACTTGGGTCTGGTGGATTTATGATGTTATCTGATTTGTTGTTACTATATTTGTAACCGCATTGTGTTTTGATCATGTCTTAGTTCATGAGGTTATTATCAGAAGAAAGTGGTGATGCGTCCTCTTCTTCTTCTTCTCAAAGTTCGGATCAAGAAGTTGCTTTATCGAAGGCTGTTGATGTTATGGAAGAAACCATGGGAGCGAATCCTGTGTCTTCCCAGTCTAAGAAGGAGAAGCATAAGGAGTATGAGACTCAATGTCGTGAAAAGTTATCTACTGGCAGCGAGGTGAAATCAACTTCTGAGGTGGAAAATGAGCCACCACAAACTGCAAAGGATAGGGATTGCCATTCTGCTGATGTTAGTGATGCACCCCGAGACTCTGAACTTAAACTTGATGAGACACCTGTTGAAGAGGAGAAGATGCTAAGTAATCATAGGAAAGTGACAGTGCTCTATGAGATTCTTTCAGCTTGTCTGGCTGATAGACGAGAAGAAAATAAAAAATACACCCGAAAAAGAAATGGCTATGATGCTCGACATCGTGTGGCTTTGAGATTGCTGGCAACTTGGCTTGATATCAAGTGGACGAAAATGGTTTGTGCACCCCTTTTGTCATTCTTGTTAGCAGCTTTGTAGTTATTCTTCCCTGTTATTTTGGCTAAAAAGATTAAATTATTCCATACACTTGGTGGTTAGTGTGCATATCTCTCCTACTTTCCATGGCTTCTTGCTTGGGCAATTTCCTAGGGATTTTTTATTTAACTTTTGTTTGGTATGAAGTGAAAAATCAGGAAGTAAAATGTAGGTGTTAGTAAAATTTAATGGTAAAGTGTTAAGGGTGTAAATTGTGTGTAGGGTGTTATTAGGAGTACAAAAGTTTGAGGGTATTGTAGGTGCCAACAGTAGTGAAACCAAATTTAAATTAAATGTGACTATAAATGAAATTAACATTTTATACATTTATGATTTCCAAATGCAAGGTGTATGCAAAAGAGATAAAGTGTGGGTGAAAAAGCATAAAAGACAAATACAATTTTTTCCTTGGAAATACCCTGTCCCCAACCCCCCAAACCCCAAATGAGGTTAGATGCCAAACTCCTTAACACTCCCCTATCCCTCCTAGTTTACCCAACACAATCAATGATGGGACTCTTAATCCTCATAACAAACACAACCTAGTAAATTTAGTTAATTTGTTTTTAAAAAAATTACTAACATTTCCTTCAGCTGTGTATTTTGCATCTAAAAAATTAAGAAGTCTTGTAGTAATTTACGTCTTATGTGTTACTGGGGTAAAAAAAAAAATTCTTTGCAGGAAGCCATTGAGTTGATGGTTGCGTGCTCTGCCATGGCTGTAGCAAAAGAGGAAGCATCCAAGGAAGAAACCAAATCACCTAAAAATAAATGGGCTAAATGGAAGCGTGGTGGCATCATTGGTGCGGCTGCAATAACTGGAGGAACCTTATTGGCCATTACTGGTGGTAGGAAACTCTAGTCGTGTTTCCTTTGTTGGGATTAGTTTTATCAGATATTGAAATTGAAATGAGTGCTATCGCTTTGGTTTTTTTACTTTGGAACCCACATTTTACAGGATTAGCCGCCCCTGCAATTGCTGCAGGATTTGGTGCTCTAGCTCCAACACTGGGCACTATTATCCCTGTAATTGGAGCTAGTGGATTTGCAGCTGCTGCAACTGCTGCAGGAACTGTTGCTGGCTCTGTTGCTGTTGCTGCATCATTTGGAGGTGAACCCCCTCCCAGGTTCCAAAGGAACCTGCCCTAAAGTTTTAGATGATTGCTTGGTAATGAATAATTCTTGTCTTCCTGTTGACATCTTTGTTCAATCAGCTGCTGGAGCTGGACTTGTGGGGACCAAGATGGCTAGGAGAACTGGAAGTGTTGATGAATTTGAATTCAAAGCTATAGGAGATAACCATAACCAAGGCGTATGTTTATGCTTTATCCATTTTCTCACTTAGCTCATCCTCAGCTTAGGCTTTCTTCATAATGTACAGAGCCAACCTTATATTTTTCTTTGAAATTTTCATCAGCGACTAGCGGTTGGGATTATGGTCTCAGGATGTGTGTTTGATGAGGGAGATTTTATAAAGCCCTGGGAAGGACAAAATGACAACTTGGAGAAGTAAGACATCTGTATGCTCCAAGTTTCTCTTTGTTGCACCTCTGCTGCATCAGAATTTATCAATGTTTAATTCTTTTATAATTAAATAGGAAATGCACGTGTACTTATATTGCAATTCTTGTTGCTTCCTAGGATGTATCTTCAAGAAATGATTTTATGAAAAATCTGAATCAGAACAATGCTTTTTATTCATGTACCATGTATCCTAAGTAATTACTCGTTGCTATAATGACTTTGCCAGTCTTGCAATTTTCCTTCTGTTTGATCTGCTTTTATTGACTGGAATTTTATAATTTTTCGTAGAACATGCATCCATAACATTTTCTTACCATAATGCTCATTTTACATTTCTTTTGTTTGCCATGATCTGATCTTATGTTGACTGGTTTTTGTAATTTTTGTTCAAGAACAAAACTAAACATCGCTAGTTTTTTTCATGCTAAAAATGGATTCAGAAGTCACACCTCTTGACTAATGATTTTTTTAGGTATGCGCTGCAGTGGGAATCTAAGAATCTAATTGCAGTGAGCTCTGCTATTCAGGATTGGCTTACTTCAAGTAATTGGCTTGCCCTGATGGGAGCACCTTGTTTTTCAAACTAGTATTTATATTTTATATCTAATGTAATGATTACAGTTTTGTCTGCTGTTGACATTGGTAATCCCTGCTGTAGGAATTGCAATGGAGTTTATGAGGCAAGGTGCAATGCTGACTGTGTTAAGCACACTTTTGGCAGCTTTGGCCTGGCCAGCAACATTACTTGCCGCTACGGATTTTATAGACAGCAAATGGACAATTGCTATTGACAGGTCAGCATTCCTTTATTAACTATAGGTGAGATACTTGGATGAAAATGGGGAAAAAATACCTTTCCATTGCAATTACAAATCTGGCACCTTAAGTTAAAGTCTTCAGGGGAAATTGGTAATTAGTAATAGAGAGTAACTTGCTGCCATAGAATTTGTCAATGTGAGTTTTCAACTATTGAATTTTCTGCCATTTTCTAGATGTGACAAAGCAGGGAAGCTGTTAGCAGAAGTGTTACTAAAAGGACTGCAAGGGAACAGGTAGGTCAAATTTGATTGAAACCACAGGCATCGTTTTTAGTTAACAATGTTACATGTAGTGTTTTATTGTCAATTATTTCTATCTTGAGTCATTTCTTAGTTAACAGTGTCATCTCT
Source organism: Salix arbutifolia (assembly GCA_025169955.1). Lineage (NCBI taxonomy): Eukaryota > Viridiplantae > Streptophyta > Magnoliopsida > Malpighiales > Salicaceae > Salix > Salix arbutifolia. Next base: position 1,131,234 of record CM045908.1, read on the forward strand.
TGTGATTTATTTTCTATCTGGGCTTTCCATGACTCTTCAGGCCTGTAACCCTCGTGGGCTACTCACTTGGTGCACGTGTGATTTTCAAGTGTCTCGAGACTCTGGCCGAGACAGAGCATAGCGGTAAATTACACCGATCATTTTTAAAGCGAGTTCTTGGAATTTTAGACTGATATTCAATGCGTTCCTTCTGAACTGACAGCTGAAGTTGTAGAAAGAGTCGTTCTTCTTGGAGCACCCATCTCTATTAGGGACCAGAAGTGGGAAGCTGCAAGAAAGGTGACTCAAGATCTCTCCTTGGAAGCGTTTTCTCTGCTGTTCCTCAGTCGTCAATATTTGTTTTAGCCACTTACTTTATTGTCTAGGAAATTCTTCTTACATCATACTGTTTTGCAGATGGTGGCCGGAAGATTTGTGAATGCTTACTCCACCAGTGACTGGACCCTCGGAGTTGCTTTTCGTGCAAGGTATGCCTGTTGCCCCATGCTCATGTGGGGGCATTACCTGATGCTTTTGATCTGACGTTGTTTATGTTTCCCAGACAAATAGTTATCCAACCTCAAAAACTAATGTCTAGTTTTTACTAATAGCCTACTCACTCAAGGATTAGCTGGGATTCAACCAATTGATGTTCCAGGGATTGAGAATGTAAGCTTCTATTTACTTTCCCCAATCACAATCTTGATTTTCGTTACAATCTTAATTTATCCATGATGGAACATATTGCAGGTAGACGTAACCGATATTGTCGAGGGCCACTCTTCCTACCTATGGGCAACTCAACAGATATTAGAACAGCTTGAACTGGATGCTTATTATCATGTTTTCAGGAGCCCTAATCCTCCTGAACACACAGACTGACTCTTCCTCTCGAGGACCTAATGCTACGGCATCAAGCTCCTTCACCCCGTAGTTTCATGTCTTTATTTTTTATATTCTTCCTATATATATATATTACCACCCAAAAGAAACATTAAATATTAAAACATGGGTTGAATTTTTGTCAGATGCTCAAAATAAAATCGGCCGTTCCTCAAATAAAAGGGAAAAAAGAAAGAAGAAAGAAATAGTGGGGAAGGCTATGTATTCACTAATGGCCCAGTTTACGTTACCAATTCAAAGTGAACAGAACGTGGCTTGTATGTTTAATGCTTCAGTGCTGGCACATTGCTTTATTTGTATTGTAAATGCTGACTAAATGTTAAATTCTAACACTATTACCCAACGGTTATCTTCTAAGCTCTATCCATTCTCTGGATGATAAAAGTTCCGGCAGCTGGTGCACAGAAGAGTTGCTTCTGCTGATAGACTGTACCGGTGCTCCAGCTCATGTCCACCATAAAGGAGGTACGCAAATCGTCGTGATTATGCAGTATCTTATTACCTGTTCATTTTAGTGAAGTCGAGGTCTCCAGGCACATTTGTCGATGTGATAAATTGTAGTTTCTTCTCTTTGATTCTGTCCCAAGTTTTTCAGACCAAGGCCGATGATAGTTGATTCTCTTGTAAGCTTATTAAAACGAGGGCAATTCTTGTCATCATCTTCTTGTTTTCTTCTCTCTAAAAAAATGTTAAACCATCATTCGAATTTTAAATACGAGGACCCCATTCTCTTAAACCAGTTGAAATCTTCATCTCTGTTGCATGTGATATATATATATATTTCACTGTTTTCCCTTGAAATAAGATAGACATGCTTCATTGACCCAAAAAATAAAAGAGTTTCCATGCTATTCATTGCCCAATGCCACACGATAGTGGTAAAGATGATTTTTTTTTCTTAAAAAAAAAAGAAATATACATTTGTTTGTGTGCATAGAGAAGCTGATTCAATAAATTTGATTAAATATTTTATAAAATAAATTAGTTTTCTAGAAATAATGTTTAGCAAATAAATCACTTCCAGCACGTGCACCAAAAACATTACTCGACAAAGTCATCAAAAGAAAAACAGTACCTATAGTAATTAAAACAGTCCCCCCTATAACCGATACTTAACCGTGGCTAGTTCTATAATAAAAAAGATTAGAGGTGATAGTTGATCTGGTATTTTAATCAATCATTTTTATTGATTTAGATTAATCTATTCAACCCATGATTTAGATATTGGATTGATGATAAACCGGCCGGTTTAGTAAACTTGTTTTAATCCAGTTGTTTATAAAATAATAACAACTTATCTGCGTATTTAGTTTTTTGGCATTCTGGTAAAATAAATCGAAAAACACCTAAAGGCTAATTTACAAACCTATATAATTATAAAAACGACGTCACACTAGATCGTATTCCACATCCACATCCACATTCTTATTCCTTCCGTCTTGTAAAGCCTAATTGTAGTAGTGTGCTTTAAATGGAGCTTTGCAAAAATGTATTTTTTTTAAATATATTTTTTAATTTTGGAATCGTTTGTGTTAATATTGAAATTGAATGTAAATAATAATAAAAAAATTATTTTGATAAAACTTTAAATTACAACATTTACAATATATTTGAAAATCTTTAAATATCACGAACAGAAGCAAAACAAAGACCCTAAGAGTTCAATTTAATTACCAATAGCGCCATCTTCATGCTGCAAATTTTGTGACGCGTAGAGTAATTCCGATAATAATGTCCGACACACATCACTGGGCGAACAAATAAGAAGGACGGGCGATCAAATAAGGGAGATAGGCATGACAGAAACAGGAAAACACAAAGAAGAGAAAGAGGCGGCTCTCGTCATAGGCATAGGCATGGAGGGTGATAAAGTAGCAGGGGAAGAGAAAAAGCGAGAAAACGAGAAACTAAAACAAATCCAAAATCAAGGAGGTGGTGGTGGGGGTTCTAATTTGATTGGGAAATCATGCAAAGGGTATCTTTATTATTCTTCAACTCTCAAATCTAGCGTCACCAACCCTCGTTGTATTGGAATCCCTCGTACTCTCCGCCAAAGTTAGTCTTTCAATTTCAATTCCGATTCTCAATCTTTATTCATATATAATTTTTTTTGATTCATGGAGGGGAAGGGATATTTAGGTCTGGATTTTTTTGGGTTCTTGAAAAGAATGAGAGAAAAGGGAAGGCGGGCTCTTTATTGTAAGGTGAAATTTCGGGTTCAAAATTTGAGAGGTTTGGTGCCCGTCTCTGTACATTTGAAGAAATTAGGGGAAAGGAAGTTCCCTTTTTTACCAGTGATCATGGCATAAAGTTAAACAATAAAATGGTTTGCTTAGATTAGCTTCTTTCTTTTGAAAAATATTTTGTCTTTGTTACTTGAATGAATAAGGGTTAGGAATAGCAATGCCCAATTTCTTGATTAGCTTGAGTGTAAAGATTGCCATTTGTTTCACTAGGGACTTGGGAATAGGATTTCGATGCTGTTCCAAATAGAAACACGCTTTGGTTTTATCTGAATTCATATCGACTTGTACTGCAGTTTTAATATCATTACTAAAGAAAGGAAGTGATTTATCCCACTTGCAATACAATGTCTCGTCTCTTGTGAAATCGTAACCCTTGTTTTTGGTTGAACCAAACAAAGTTTCTGAGGGATTCCCATTCCATTCCTGATTCAGAGGGACCAAATGAGGCCTATATGCTTAATGCTTCAATTGTGGCGCTTTGCTCTATCTGTTCTGCTTTATGTTCCGGACTCGTTACAAAATTCTGAGCATTGGGAGAGCTAATTGTTTTAGGGATATTGGAGAAAATAACTTCATGCTGATGGTTTCTAATTACATCTATACATAGCAGTAATTCCAACACTGCCATTGCTATTTATGTTGAAAACTGAGCGTTGTGTGTTTGTGATCTTTGGGTTCTGGTTTGGATTTACAATGTAACTTATATTCTCGATTAGTTGAGTGTAAAATCTAATTAAGTTGTAGAAAGGCATATAATGAATATGATGGTGGTTGGATTATTCAAGAGACTATATGCTTAATGCATGGAATGTGGTGCATTGTTTTATATCTAGGGTAGATGGCGACTGTTTCTCAGTTCTTCACCATGACATACTGAGTGTTAGGAGATCTATTTGCTTCCAAGTGCAATTGTGTATGGCAGGAATTCCTACACTGCCATTGCTAATTATGTAGTTTTTGCTTGGTCAAGTTCCAAGATGTTTGAAGATTTCAGTAGTTATATGCATGTTGTTGCTGTTGAAAATATTGGTGCCTTTTGATAAGTGCTGATATCTGAGTTTTATGACCAGTTCCTAATTATGTTGAACAATCTGAGGTAGACGCTTCAAAAGATGGAAGGGTTCTTACAGATTTTTATTATGGTTGTGCTGGGTACTCTCTTTATTCCATTAAAGACCACTCAACTGATAAACAAGTGTCAAAAAAAGAACTTCCAGTCTGTGTGGGTCTTGAGGTATACTCCTTCACTCTCTTTCTCTGTGTGCGCGCCTACGTTTGCTTTTGTTTAAATTATTAGTGGCTTATGCCTTTTAACTTTCATGGCTGTTATTGTTTTAAAATAATTTTGAAGTTGGATAGCAGTTTTTGTGATCATACTCCCCCAATAACTTGGTGCAAATAATGAGTATCTGCACTTGCGCATTAACTTTCCTTATGATTACTCTTACCTGTTGTATATGGATTTTGTTATTTGTGAACCTTTGAGGTGACTTGTTTCTTTTGATTTGTCTGTCCAAGTGACAAGTTGCTTGAGTGGGCAAAGAATAATAAAACTATTACCTCCCGTGTTTTTGCCTTTCTTTTGGTGATCTGACAAAAACAAGTTTTTTCAGCTTTTGGTGGATAGAAGAGTTGCTACTGCAGATAGTGCTTCAGCTCCAGCTCATATCCACAGTAAAGAAGGTAATCTAATAGTTGTGGTTATGCTGCATGTTATTGCGTGCTCATTTTAGAGAAGTCAAGTTCTCTCCAGGCACTTTTCCTGATGTGCAAATTGTAGGGTCTAACTGTTTGATTCTGTCCCAAGTTATTTCAGACATACAAATCTGATTTTTCAGTTCTCTTGTAAGGTTAAAACAATAGCTATTCCTGTCTTTGCCTTCTTATCTGTTCCTACCATCATTGAAACTCTACCAGAGGATCCCATTCTCTCTATTACATGAATCTTCATATCTGTCACATTCTGATAATGCTATTTATTTATTTGACTACTTATCTTTCCAACAAGATATTGAAGCACAAATATTCCTACGTTTCCATGCTACTCATTGACCAGGACCAAGCCACTGGTCTTTGCTTTGGGATCATGACTTGTCAAAATCCAGTTTTGAACAGCATTGCTTCATGCAAAAATGTATAAGAATTTTCTTGGGAACCATTTTGGTGGAATTGTAACTGTATAAGGGCCTTTGTGATGGTAAACTCGGACAATGACAAATGAAAGAGAATCCTCCAAAATCTCAAATGGTCTCAAAATTGGTGCATTCTTTGATATTTCTTAAAGACATCAATTACATTCTTGTAGTTCAAGCATTTTCTGGAATGTCAAATCACTTCACCGTTCACATGTCACCCGTAACTTTTGGCTATTTTTTTTCTTGAAGATGGCCGTGAATTGCCCCAGCTCCAACCTACACGTGAATTACCTCAGCCCCGAGCACAGAAACCAGCGAGTTCTCCAGCAGATGAATTCTTCAGCAGGCATGCAAACAGCTTTGATTTTTGTGAATAATGACTGAATATACTAATGAAACTTACAAAACTGCAGGTACATGAGGAATTCCGGCCTGGTTGCATCAGGGGTGGCCAGAAACATGCGAAGAGTGGGGATTTACATAAAAGACAGCGTGGATGATATGTTGTTTCCTTACGGAAGGCGACCCAAGTAGGTCATACATGCTTGAATTGATGCACGGAGGAAGAGAGTTGGCCTGATGATGTAAAAACATGCTTTGTCCTAACCTGTGCAGTTCACTTTCTGATCCACGCTCACTCTTACTCCTTTTAAAACCCCTCCACCCCCTTCCCTCATATCAATAAAACAGTGTTGCAGGTGGAAGATGAAGATGCTGTTATTCATTCACCTGGACACGATATTTATAGTTAATGTTGTCTATTGTATTTAAAGCCCGGGTGGGGTAAGTGAGGGTGACAAAAAGGTCTTTTTGTATTATAAAGTGAGCTGATCTTAAATTCTTTATGATAATGCTGTTGATTTGCAAATGATTCTATGCCTATGGTTAAAAAACCAAATGGTTCATTTTGGATCACTTGACTTTGATAAGTAAAGATAGTTTGCAAGAACATCGCAGTAGGATGAGGTTGGTTTCTGTGCCAAATCTTTTGTAGCTTCTGAAGTAGGTTAATGCAGTGCAGGTTGGCTCGATTACCTTCATGGGCTCGTGTTTACTAAGCCGAGAAGCCCATGAATGGTGGTGCTGAAAAATAAGTTAATATCCGAACGTAGATGAAAAATGCAATGTTTTCTTCTGAGTGTATAATGAGCTTTTTCTTCACACGCGAATTCTAGCAACCAAAAAACAACCTTAGCTTTGATTTTTGAAGATGACGACCTCGGCCTGCTCAGGCCGGTTAAGCTTTTAATTCAAAGATTACACGAAACCCATTCAAACTTTCAACCATAAAGAAGCTTATCGTTATCCTTTCAACCTTTTCCTTCTCATTGTTCATAACGTGTATCCTTCCTTTTTTTTATATATGTAAAAAAAAATAAAAATTATTTTGATTTATTTTTAAATAAAAAACATTTTAAAAATAGCCATAGATACAATTTTAAATACCTTTTTAAAAATAATTTTTTTTTATTATAATCCAATCTAAATTTGAAATGAGTTTAACCTGAGTTATAAGAAAACCCGATTAAAAGAATTAAATTTTACCAAGCCAATTTCTACTTAAACCTCTTTACGGAGTTAGATTTTGACGTGTGAGTGGCGTTTAATAATCACGCTCAATCCATTAAAACAAAAATTGATACATTGACAACGTTGACTCTTCATGGGTACTTCAACGACAAATCGTAGTTGTCTTCGTTACCGAATGTTAGCTGTCTTAAGATTCTGACATCGTTGGCAAATGTACCATTTGCAAGCTAAATCCCTAAAATTCCACTAATTTTACTCCTCTCTCTCTCTCTCTCTCTCTCTCTCTAAAATCACCATCTAACAAATTATGATAATTAAATAAATAAATATTTTAGAAAGCTGAGTATTTATACAAAAATAAAGAATAAGCTTAGGATAGTTTTTTCCCTAATTTAGAAATACTATAATTAATAAAATAAAAAGTTCTTGAAGCACAATTTTTTTAGTTAAAGAAATGGACGTTGGATGGTAAGCAAGCAATTAGTAACATTTAAAAAACTTCCCTTCCCATTCCTTCTCCTCCCCATTTCCTTGAAAGAACCAACCGCCATCTCTCTCCCTCTCTGCCTTTTATTATCAAGAACAAAGAAAAAATAAATTAATTGTAATAATAATTTTGTTTCTTTGTGATTTTGTTTCGGTCTTGCACTAGCAGGTAAAGTAAAAGATATTTTCTGAATATAATTAGCGCTTGAAGTATTTTATTCTATCTTTTTGACTGATTTTCTTTGACCCCTTTTGAAGAGGAATTTTATAGAGCTTGGAAGATCAGTTTTTGAAGGACTTGGTTTTCAAATATTCGAATGGCTGCTGCTGCTGCTTGTAGGCGTGTTGGGGGCTATCAATTTGGAGGCAATTCGGGAGGTATTGGTTTTGGTAGGAGAGGATCTGGTGCTGTTTCTCCTTCAACTTTGGGTTTGATTTCTCAAAATAGGAAGATTTCTCAGCTTGTCAACTCTAATGGCAGGAGATTATTTCTTGTTGATACATTAGCCCTTGTAAGTTGTTAATTACAGCAAACCCTTTTCCTTTTCCTTATTTACATTAATGGGTTGCATTTGTTTCAATGTTAATTTCTTATTTGCTTATAAAATTGCTGCGAGGAAATTTAATAATAATATAACTCAAGAAACAACATTGCTGAACTTATTATTGAATTGGGAAAAGAAATTGTGGGGAGTTTTAATTGCTATGATTTGTTTCATATTATAAATAATTCGTGTGCATATTTCTTGGTTGGTGGGTTGGTCGAACGTGGGGCCTACGAGATGATTGATCAAAGAATACTAAAATCTGAGCACTGAAGATGAATGATACAACGAGAAAACTGAAAGCTTATTACTTGGAAGCCGAATGTGGTTTTATAAGCTTGTTTTTTGTGATAAAAGGTTGAATGTTTATCAAATGATGTGGTGTGTTTTGGGGCTTAGGTTAGAAGATTGGAGTCACAGGGTGTGCCTATGAAGCAAGCTGAGGCGATAACAGCTGCTATAACTGGAGTTTTGAATGATAGCTTGGAGAATGTGTCTCATTCAGTTGTCTCAAAGGAAGAGATGCAAAAGGTAGGCTCTTTATGCGGTAGTTCTACTTTTTCTCTTTTCTGTTATGTTGACATGGGTCAATTGATATTTGATGTAGCTTGATTTTGAATGAGCTATTTGTGCAAGGAGTTCGATTATGTTATAACTGTATTTTCACTTCGTGTTTTGTTGTTGAGCTTGTGTAATTATTTTATGTGTAGAATGCATTGATTCAAGAAACCAGCTTGTCAAAATTCAAATCTGAAGTCCAAAACTCGCAGGTACTCACTAGCTTTTTAATGCCGTTTTCAGATGTGAATTTGTTGAGATTTTAGCTGGATATGAAATTTGTTGGGTTCAATTGAGCATTAGTAAGTGTGGCATTGTTTTGTTGATGTTCTGCAGCTGGACTTTATAATTTTTGCTGATTGATGCTAATAGTGTCAGTAATAAGAGTATTCTGCTTATATGAAGACCGTGGAAAATTCATTGGGTTGGGTGCTCAAGCATGTTAATTCAGTTGCTCATTCTTTGCCATTTGTGTTCTGATGTATAATTGGCCCTTCTGTCTCTTGGTAACATTGGGAAAATGTAACCAGGAGTTGTCTCTTCCCTATTATAGTGGTTATACTTATTTTCTTCATGAAGAATGAGCGCTATAAGAATTTCATTTGGATTCTGATACTTTCTAATGCAATTGATTAATTCCATGTTGAACAGCATAACCCTTCTTTGTGCATTCAATCAATTGTGTGACCCCAAAAATTGAACTGCGCTGTTGTGGTAAAAGAAAAAACCCAATGAGCATTGAGAATCTTTTTCTCCATTCCTCTTTCCCTCTTAAGCTCTGAACTTTATTGAACCATGGTTGAATTTCAATAAAATGCAACGATGATTACATTTGAAAGATAACCTTGTGAGACTCCCTTGGTGCTAACCTTATTTTTCTTGCTAGTTGTCTGGTCCCATTCCTTGAGAACACTGCCTGCTTTTCTTTTTGAATGTTCATGGGGGCCTGGTGTGTGTGTGGGTGGGGGGTGGGGGGTGGTGGTGGGGGGGGGAAGCAGCCATCCAGAACAATAATGCAGTCTAATAAGAGTTTCCATGCCTTTTTGTTAATGTTATCTGAACAATATTTATTGCAGGACCACCATTTTTCTTTGTTGCAACATGAGACTGAAAAACTTCGGAATGATATCGAGAAGATGCGCAGTGAATTGAGGTCAGGTTTATACATTTTCGCGCATGCTGGATTCATTTGTTACCAATCTTCTTCATGCCAAGTCATTGATTGTGATTCAGGCATGAAGTTGACAAACTCACTGCTGGTCAACGGTTGGATCTGAATCTCGAAAGAGGGTAAGAAATGTACTGCAGAAATTTCTTTTCTCCAACTAAACTACTGACACGAGTTATTTTCTCGTGGTTGTACAACCTTTCCAGGCGGATAAGGGAGGAGCTAGCAAACCAGAATGCTGAAACCACTAACCTCACAAACAAACTTGATGGTGTGAGTATTCCAACTGAAATTGATGGATAATGGAGTTTGATCAATTTGCAACTTTAACATACTCCCTTTCTCTGTCATGATTTCAGGAAATTCATGGTTTAAGGGCCCAATTGGAAGCGGGAAAATATGAAGTGATAAAGTATTGCCTGGGTACTCTTGTTTCAATCTCTGCTGTTGGTCTTGCTGCAGTCCGCATCTTGATGTAAACTTTTAGAACTCAAAGCAGTTGCTGCATGACAAGATGGGGGGCAATAATAGCTTGTTTTTTGAAAGCTATTATTTGCATGAAAAATATGAAAACAAAGTTCAATTAACAATTTAAGTTTTTTTCCTTGTTTGTATTTGTATAATAAAAACAAGAACAAACTTTTCGTTATCCAGAATCCTCTATTTCATGCAAGAGAAGTGGTGTTGGTGGATGGAGTCTTTTAAATTTTCTTTGAGGATGCATTTTACTCTCTTGTCTTTAAGTTCTCAGGTCTACTCATTAACTCCACCGATGTCCACTCAATTGATCCCGCTGTCTCCGCTCCACCAAAAATCACCATCCTTCACAAGTATGCAAAATTGGGCATTTGAGGTCTTGACCAAGCGAGAGAGGGATTTGTTTTCTTTTTCTGCACTCGGGTTTGATCTCTCGATGCTTTACCTATTTGTTGGGGCTTGTAGGTATTCAATGGATTCGAGGATTAGTTATAGTAAATATAAATTAATGGTTATATATATATATATAAAAAAAAGTACACAAAATCCGATATCAAGAATATTTTCTTGACCTCAAATCTGTTTAAACAGAACACCATCATGATGAAGTATTAGTCTTGTTTTTTAGAATTAGAGCCGCAGAAAACTGGATCTCATCATATCTTCCGTTGATTGTTTATAAATGTAGTGCGATATCATCCACAGTGAGAGGGGATTGTTTGAATGAAAATCAAGTTCTACTTGATTGCCATGTTGATGCCTTTAATGTTATCCTTTATAAGTCCAGTGGCATTTTGTACACTTCCTGAATCATCATCGCCTCCTTTGATCTCTTTGCTGTGGAAAATTAGCATCTCATTCACCATACCTGTGGCACGTGTCAACTGGCTGATCATCCCAAGTGCTATTTTGATTCCTTTTATGCAGTGCTGGTTACTTTCTTTTATCTAGAGCATGGCCCTTCGAACTAAGTTTGCCAGTTTTGTTTTGGTTAGTGTTTTGTTTTTTTAATTAGAATAAAATGGTTTAGTTTTAGAATATTTCGGCACGTTGTTTCAGGATTATATTGTTCATATATAATTAATTAATTATATATATGAAAAAATTAAAATATTAATTTAACAAATATAATTCAAATTTAAGATAAATTAACTTTAAATTATATAATATAAACACAAAATCAAACAAATATAATCTCAAAATTAGAAATATCTCTAAAAATCATCTATTATTTAGTCCATCACAACATAGGTAAACAAAGTTTTAGTTTTTTTTCTTGAATAATAATAATAATAATTTGTATAATTAGGAAATCTTTGGGCGTTGGCTCATAGTAAGAAATCCTAACTCAGGTCGAAAATCAAAAGCTTTGGCTTTAATAGTTCTCTGCATTAATTTTGCACCTCTACAACCAATTTTTCATATTTCTCTGTTCTTCTTTCTCCTTTTCTTTGTACCGTTAAGAAATTATTTTATTTAAAAATTTAAACTGCAAGATTAGACTTCAGAATTTGATTTATATTATTTTTTAATACACCCCCTCAAGTGAAACTTCTTTGATCTTGAAACTTGCACAGATCTACACTACCTTGTGTTTGATTTTTATCAAATAAAATAGAGGTGGTGAGATTCAAACTTGTGACCACTGAGTCAACAAGACTCTGATACCATATTAAGAAAACATCTCATCTAAAATCTTAAACTATTAGATGAGATCACAGAATATAATTTATATTATTCTCTCACAATAATGTTTATTTCTCTTCGATCTACTGCGCCCCCCCCCCCTCCTTCGGTATTAAACTTCAAACCATGACAAGCTATGTGTGAGTGGGGGTGCCGTCTCCCGTTAGGGCTAAATATTAGCAAACTCATGAAAAGTTGTAACATGCCTATCTCGGCATTGAATCCCTTGTTTGTAGTATGAACTCCAAAGCTTTTATTCAAACTTGTTTACTTCCCTCGCCCACGTTACTCCACCAATTCCAAACATTTTGTTTAGCATTGCAGCCACGTCACGTTGATTCAACGGTTGATATGAGATGCCCAGTGCTCGCAAAACATTAGCCTGATATGAGCCGCAGGCAAAATCTGACCTTTTTGGATGGGATTTTCGTCTGTTCTACACGTTAAAATCATCTGAAGTTCGCCTACAGTTGCTATTCTTTTTCTTCCTTACAAGGCTGCAAGCATTGATCATCCCTGGTCCACATAGTCATGGCCGAATCTAGAATTGGAAGTTAGGTGGGGAGGCCGAGAGAAAAAAGTATTGTTTATTTCATTTCATTTGGATTGAAACGGTTGAAATGTTTTCTATCGGTTAAAAAATAAGATAAAAAGATGTAGTATTTATCTCATTTAAAAATTCTAGCTGAAATATTTTGATTTTGTCCCGTTTATTTTGTTTTGATCAAATAATTTTTTTTTATATAATGAATAATTTTATAATATCAATCATATCTCTTAATCCAGCTGTTAGATTGAGATAAAATTTTACGAAAAGTTTCTTGACATATTTATATATTATGTTAAAATTTTAGAGCCATCAGAGAATATAATGATCTTGCAAGATTGATGATAACATTCTCATAATATTATATATGCTCATAATTTTGTTTAAAAAAATAATTTGATTATATTTTTTTAGATTAAATTACACAATTTTATATAATTTTATTTTTAAATTTGAATTAATACACTTAAAAACTGAGATTCTAATTCAATCGAGAAAAAAAACATAAAGAAATTGTCTCCTCCCCTGAGCTGAACTGAAAACTCCTGTTAAGAAGGGCGTGGGGGGGTTGGCGGTTGTACTTTAAATGAGCAATAATTACAGAAATATCAATCCGAGCTGGGGATTAAGCTCTCTCGATCCAAGAGATTCTGAAATTAAAAATCAATGGTGAGAAATTGATGTCTTATCCTGAAATGGAGGATTTGAAACTTCAAGTGGGCATTCATGCACCCAACCGAGTTTGGTGCGCTTGGACCAGCATGATTGGGAGATAGGTCCTGTCCTTTGCGGGGTGTAGGAAATGATATAAATAAATTTTATTTAAAAATATATTAAAATAATATTTTTATGCAAAGCATAAAAATGATACACAAATACTAAAAATAATATATTATTTTTTATGCATAATAATTGAAGTTGTTTTTTAAAATGATTTTTGTTTAAAAATATATTAAAATAATATGTATTTTTATTTTTAAAAAATTATTTTTAATATCAACACATCAAAATAATCTAAAAATATATATAAAAATTCAATTAAAAAAACTAAAAATAATATTTTTCAAAAATACAATGCCAAAAAGATACATAGCATTTAATATAAATAGTGCTTGATTAAGAGTGTATTTATTTGTAAGGTGCACCGTTGACAAAAAAAAAAAACCCTAGGCAGCATCACTTCTGATTTCATTAAGGTAATGGTCCCGATCAATAAATTCCGAGAGACACGAGATGAATAATTGATATGTCTTGATAATGGCTAAATTTGTCGTTTTTAAATTGAGTAAGCTACAATTCTGTTTTCTCCATTGATTTCTTTCTCAAAATTATACATAAATCTCCTTGGAATTATACAAAATAGGATTTCTGATTAATTTATCCTATATTAATTAACACAAATGAATTAAAATTAAATTAATTTAACACCTCGTGCATCATCAATCATGTTTTAAACAATAATCTCACACAAATTATATAAAAAATAATGTTTTTTTCAGCTCACCACGATTTAAAACACTTAAAAACATATAATTTTTTATTTAAATATATTTTTACTTGAAATAAATATTAAATAAATATCTTTTAGTGCTTTCTATGGTTATTGATATTAAAACTAAAAAAAAAACATTACAATTCAATAACAAACAATCTTTATCATTTAAATAAACACCTCTTAATTATTTTATTAATGTTCAAAGTTGTTTTGACTTTTTTTTCTTAGCTTGGAGAAGAAGGGAATCGTTTGCCTCCTTCGAGGCAACAGTACATGTCATCGTGGTAAGTATTTTGAGTTGAGGTTATTATTGTTTTTTAAAAGTATTTTTTATTTAAAAATATATTAAAATAATAAATATTTATTTTTTAAATATTTATTTTTGATATCGGAAAATAATATAAAAATATTAATTTTTATTTATTTAAAATACAGAGTAAAAATATATTTTTTTAATCTTTTTTCAAATATACTTTAAAAACACAATCAAAACATAACTTAATATTAAAATGACTGGGATAATAAGCTCATCTTCTTCAATAAATTTCGACTGGATCACGTTATAACCCAGACCGGAAGAGGGAGGGAAGACCATGGGATAAAATGACACAAACGCTTTCTCATTTGGAAGCTCTTCTTGTTCTTTCAATTTATCAAAGTAAAATTTCTTTTACTAGCTTTATTTGAATGTTACAAATTAAAAAGCAAAGATAATCTTTTTTTTTCTGCCAATTATATATAAAAAAAGTAAAAATAAAAACCCTGCAAATTGACCTTTTGTCACCATGGCCTCAATATAGAATCCACGAATTACGGAAATCCCATTCGTTTCCATCCCTTACCTTTCCCCCAGCTTCTTCAGAGAGGACAGAGCACACGCTTACTCGGAACGGCAACGAGTCGAGTTGCTCTGGGCGCGGTGAGTCCAAACATATCAGTCATGTCGAGTTCACTCGGTTTCATGCCGTCAGGCAATTCCCATGTAAAACAATGAAGCAAGTGAGCAACAGCCAGATCAAGTGAATATAACCCAAGTTGCATTCCAGGGCAAGACCTCCGACCAGACCCGAAAGGAATGAATTCAAAGTGATTCCCTTTAAAATCAGGCACCCCTGGCTCCAAAAATCTTGAAGGCTTGAAGGAATCAGGATCTTCCCATGAATTCTTGTCTCTCCCAATAGCATAGGCATTGATCATCACCCTTGTTTTCTTCGGAATGTAATAACCAGCAACCTCAGCATCCTCAGATGTTTCATGTAAGAGAAGAGGGATTGGTGGGTGCATCCGTAAGGTTTCTTTGAGGGCGCATTTCAGGAATGTTAGTTTGTCGAAATCACTTTCCTCCACGCGCCGCTCTAAACCCACCACCTCTGCTAGCTCTTGCTGGACTCTTTTTTGATCTTCTGGACTCTTCATTAGCTCCGCCATGGCCCACTCTATTGCCGACGCCACCGTCTCTGTCCCACCAAACATCACATCCTGCCAGATAACCATCAACTTAGATTGATCAGTAAATATCCATTAAACTTCATCCACCCACATTAAATAAGAAATATATGTATATCTGCGCGTTATTGATTTTTTTTTTTGGTTTCCACACGAATCAAAACGACAAAAAACCGGATTGCAATATCGATATCCTAAAGTTGAAGTCTTATATCTTTGTCTGTGTACTTTGCACATATATTTATATATAAGATGTTATTTCGTGGGATGGTTGGATATTGTAAGAAAAGAGTGTCAGTAATTACCATGATTATGGCTTTGATGTTGTCCTTAGTAAGGCTGATGGTTTTTTGTAAATCATCTGATTCGTCTACTTTCCTCGCTTCTTCACTATAAAAGGCTAGCATGTCATCGACCATATCGGTTTCAGCATCTTCAGAGAAGTTATTTTCTTTTCTTTTCTGGATATGATCATCGATGATAGAGTCGATGAATTTATCAAGAGCCTTGCGAGCCTTGACAAGTCTAGCGGTGAGCCCTTGCGGGTCAATCCAGCCTAGCCATGGAACGAAATCAGAGATGTTGAACGCTCCAAAAAGCTTGGAGAACTCCTGCAAAATCTTGATAAACTCATCCTGCCCATCATTTTTAGCCCCGAAAGCTGCTCTGTAAGTGATATTCATGGTCACAGTAAAAATGATTTCTCCAAGATTCACAGGCTTGCCTATATTGGCTTCAACTGTCTTCACCATCGAGTCCACCTCGTCTCTCACAGTCTCCCACGATTCAGCCCTTTTCCGGCTAAAAAGCTTCATGACGCAGAGCTTACGCATCTGGCGCCAGAACGGGCCATAGTGCGCAAAGGCCATATCGGCTCGATCATAGGTCAAGTACCTTATGGCTATGTTGGCTGGTCTATTGGAGAAAATGTTATCCTGGACTTGCAAAACTTGGCGCGCTACTTCAGCAGATGAAACAGTTACCATATGCAAGTACCCCATCCGCATATGAAATAACCCACCGTATTGTTTAGCCAGTTTAGCCAGCCCACGGTGAGTTAACTGGTCCATCATTTGCATGCTGCCTACAAGTGGCAGCCCTTTCGGCCCCGGTGGATATGGTAATCTCCGGCGACGGCGAGAGAGTAGACCTAGGAAGAAAAGCGAAGAGACAGCGATCAAGAAGAGAGACACGAGTACTATTTGCGAAGATTGGAGAGGAGAATCCATGGATGGTTTATGTGTAGGTGTCTGTGGGTGTTTTCAGCCTGTATTGTGTGTAATCCAGAAGACTCTACCCCTTGCAACTTTCTGATGTTGCTAAGTTGAGAGAGATATCATGGGGCCTTATATAGATTTTTTTCGTGGTCTGTCCATAAAATCGCACAAGTTGGCCACTTTTTATTTATTTGGTTGCCTTAAAATTATTTCACTCGTAAGGTTTCGTCTCAAAAAACTGTTTACTGATTCAATGTTGACACTAAATAAATTTCTTTTCTCTCTCTTGTGAAAGGTTGAAAATAAGTGTAGACTTTCTATAAATAAGTAGAAGGTAGGCCAGTAAATTAATGAGTTTTGTCTTCTTTTCTCCGAGTTGTGTGCATTAGGCTCATGGTGGCCATATATATACGTGTCATCCAGATTCCGTACATCATGTGCTTGTATTAAATCATATTTGCTATTTTATGACAAAAATCATCCTCTTTTTTTTGTGAATTTGGCAATTAGAAACATGTTATTTCAAATATATTCGATAAGAAATCGAATATATCTATTATATCTATTTATTTATTTATTTTATCATTTAAATCAAACATATTTTTTTATATATAAGATTATAACCAAAAACTACTATAAACTTTCTTTATATAGAAGCTGTTTGGGAGCGCGTTTCAAACGCCGTTTCCTCTTCTTTTTTTTTAAATGAATTTTTTTGGTGTTTTTAAATCATTTTGATGTGCTGATGTTAAAAATAATTTTTTAAAAATAAAAAATGTCATTTTGATGTATTTCTAAATAAAAAGTATTTTCAAAAGTAACCGCAACCGCCCTCCCAAACAGGTCCATAATATATCATCCTTGTCCAAATCTTTACACCCACACCTCATTTCCCCGAAATTTAAATCTAAAATTAGCCTGCTAGTTAAAATCCCAAATTAATCTTAATACCATAAGCATTAAATCACGAAACTAAATGATCCCCGACTTACATTCTCTAATAGTTCCATCACTCCATGTAATGTATAAAATGAATGACATCCTAGATTCTTTACACAAATATTATTGAACTCAATTATAAGAGCTTGTTTGCTTAATAATTAAGAGATAATGTATAAAATAGTGGCTTGTCCCCAAGGGGCGTGAGTGATGGCAAAAAACTTGTGATCTGCTTAGCAAGTTTCGAGCTCAAGTTAGAGCGTGCATCCCCTGTAAGAACTTTAGATATATAGTCAGAATTTTACTCGTTCACCCAAACTTATAAAGCGCACTTTACAGGATACGGAGTTTCATCGCATCCAAAAATAAATTATAAAATAGTGGATCATTAGACAATATCTCGATCATTATTGTATCAAAATCATTAACCAGTTTTTAAAAACTGCAATACCATATTAAATATAATGACAGCTCATTTAAAAACTCCCAAGTATTTCTGATTTGTTTTTGACAGATAATTTTTTTTATACAATATCTTAGCTTGAGTAGTATATCCATTATATCACTATCCACACTTGAGTAATTATATAGGCTTGGATATTAATTTGAATACACATTCAAAACCTATTAAAAAAAAAATTATATATATTTCAATCCCTATCTGTATATTGGCGTGCACATAACTGTTGTGACACGTTTTCTATAAAAGAAAAGGAGATTAAATGTAGAAAATAATGACTTTCATAAAACGTGGAAAGAAATATATGTGGGTGATGGAAAGCACGCGTTTTGCTGTATTGAAGCACTAACACTTGTGGAACTATGGATTGAATTGGCAAGTCAAGAGGTCGAGCATATTACAATTTGAAGGGTAAAATGTGATAAATATACAGCTTAATTAGGCATTGACTCCCTTCTTCTTCTTCTTTTTTTGGTGAAAAGTCGAATCTCCTAATTAAAATACTGATTGTATTTCTCCATCTCATAATTGCCACGACGACCCATTGTAATAATAATGGCTGTATCGTGTCTACTTATAGATTAAAACTTAAAGGGTGGATCTTAAAAAAGATTGTAGTTTTTCTATGGAGGTTAAGCTTTAATTCGAAGGAAAGGAAGATACAGAACCTAGCTTGTGGTTCGATGCGCGCGATTTATATGAACTCGAACTCGAACTCGAACTCATGTGAGTGTACTCATATAAATGACGTGGGATGATTAATGTGCTTGCTTTTTATAATTTTGAAGACAGATCGAGGAGGGTGAAAACACGCTCTATAAAAGGTCTCCTCTTAATGAGTTTTGTTGACTTTTATGACACATCTGTTTTGAATTTGTAAGGTTATCTTAGTTTTTAGGATCCCAAATCAATGATCTCCATTGTAGTAGAGCAGTGAAGTAGGTAATAATAGTAAACCTAGCTAGTAATTGTCATATGTTCTATCTTTCATTTTCTTAAACGCTTGCAATTAAATTTCTTACCTAGTATAATCTGGTTGCGATGGAGCCAACCACCTCCTTCATCAAATTTCCAGGCAACTCAGTATTGCGTAAATTACGTTGTTTGCTTGGTCTTATCCTTTACAATTAAAGCATAATATCTAAATCTGCCACGTATTCATGCAATGTGACTCTTACTTGTAAATACATGAGGTCCCATGCAAGTATACTAGCTAGCGATCTCTGAGAGATTTGGATGCCAGACCTTATTAT
The DNA here is from genome assembly GCA_025169955.1 of Salix arbutifolia. Classification (NCBI taxonomy): domain Eukaryota; kingdom Viridiplantae; phylum Streptophyta; class Magnoliopsida; order Malpighiales; family Salicaceae; genus Salix; species Salix arbutifolia. The sequence goes on from CM045908.1 coordinate 1,150,304, forward strand.
CATTGCTTCATAAACTTATTATTATTATAATTATAACCTTTGCAAGTCATTTTCGTGGTAAGACATTGGAACCATTGATGGTTTCTTTCTACCATTCAACATGGTTAAATATCTCCGTGAAAATAATATGCAAGCTAATTAAATCATCACAGCAAACTAGAAAAGGAGCCTATGAAACATTTCATGAAAGTTGTAAGAGAAAAAAAGTAGACTTTTTAATAAATAATATCCTAATTAAGTTTGAATTGTTTATCTTTGATCGGATTAATCAGAGGTGGTGGCTTAATTAGTTTTGATACGAGAAAATTAACTTAAAAATCAGGGGGGGAGGGATAAAATAGTTAATTTGTGGCAGGATATTCAGTGAAAGATGATTATATTAATTAATAAAATATATAAAATAGTTAGGTTGCAGGCATTGGCATCGTAGTAACGTCATGTTGTTCGTAGGGTGTGATATTTCAACACTCGTTTTATTTTATGCTCTGCTTACAGCGAAATATGTGTACATCAATGTGAAAGCCACTTTGATCAAAGCTTCAAGGCACATCATTACAAAATGGAAGTGAATTTTAAGATTAATTACAAGACTTAATTGCTGTAAAAACTCTTGGAGATTTTATTGGACCAGCAGAAGCTGATGAACAGCCCAGAAGTTGCCGCGTCACATCACAAAATGATGATCTAGCCCCAGATGCTCGATCCTTGTCGGTATTCATGGCAGCTTTTCTGAACCTATCAAATGCAGTGGAAAACGAGATTGGGGGAGGAGGAATTCCCGTCCATATTGTAATTAAGTGAAGTAGACAATAATCAACTTAGGGTTACGGTCAAAGTCGTCAACCGAAACCGGTCATCTCAACTAATTTACCCTCCTCCTCTTCTTCTTCCCACGAAGCTACAACTTTTGCCTTTTTCGAGTGCCCATTTAAGAGATCATGTCTGTGAGACCTGGATTAATTATCACATCCTACAATCCACCTTTTGTAGTCGTATAAAAGTACATAATTTTCATTTCGATATCAGTATTGTTTCCGGGATTCACGTGCATATTCAATCGGAAGAGACGAGACTATGAAATCGGTGTCGTTTCCCTTCCAAAAAGGGTTTGGAAGAGAAATGTGAAATGATGATCAATAGAGAATTCATCATGAAAATTACGAACAGAGAGATTGATTACAGCAATTATCTGGATGAGCATGGCGGGTGGTGCTGTGTGAGAGAGACAAAGAAGGCGGTGGTAGGTTAATTAATCTAGAAAGACGCAAGAGACAAAACCATTCGAGATGAAGACTGTGACATTATTGCCTTGTGCTCGTTCCAATGGGCATCGAACAGAAAAATCAAGACACAGTTTTCTCTTTGCTTGATTAATTAAGGTATTAATGAAGGATTAAATTAACCTCTAAAGATGTTTTTCTCCCTTCGAGCAGATCCATTCTTAATTTCCTGTCTGAATTCTACACATTTTTTGTACGTTATTATTTTTCTATCTTTTTTTACGTCACTGTTTGGATTGTTAGAGAACAATTACGAGAGTATTCATTTAAATTGATTTAACTTCACAACGTCTTTAATTTATTCTCTGAAGCTGCAGCTAAAAGTAACCTCGATGATAAACATTGCTTCGTTAATTAATCTCACATGGTTACTATCAACTTCAGTAATTATTTCATAAAAGCTTTTTGGACTTGAAATCTGCACAAATTTACACTACTTTATGCTTGATTTTTATCAAATAGAATGAAGGTGGTGAGATTTCAAACTTGTGATCGCTGGGTCAACAAAACTCTAATATCATATCAATAAATCATCTCACCTAAAAATTTGAGCTACTAAGTGAGGACTAGAATATGATTTATATTATTTTCTAAGGATTACTATAGCTTCACATTGCATTCTAGAGGGTGTTTGACATTGTGTTTCAAAAACGCTTTTGAAAAACTTCGAAAAAAATTATTTTTACTTTAAATTTTAAAAAATCAGTGTTTTCAAATCATTTTCATGTACTAATATTAAATATAATTTTTTAAAAACAAAATATTATTTTAATATATTTCTAAACAAAAAAATACTTTAAAAAATAATCCCAATTACACTATAAATAGATATCTAATGGTGGTTCTCATGTCACTGTTTGCCACGATGATGATAACTAGTGACCCAGCTGCTTCTATATCGTACTTAAAAAGTGAGATTGGCACTAAAAAACATTCAGGATTGATCGAGGCATACATCTTCCTACCATGCATTCTCTCTACATGTGCTTTCCAGAAATAGGGTTTCCACACGCCATTAGCACACATGCATGTAAAATATTTGAACGCTGCTCAACAGTCATTGAATATCATTACTGATCTTTCATCCACGTTCTACTCAAATTATGTAATAGATTTCGTGCCAGTAAGCTGTACCTTATATTACTTTTCTAAAAATAAAATAAAAAAAGGGGCTAGTTTTCAAGTGGAAAATTTAAATATTACTATTAATCCTGGTGTGAGCTAGCTAGGAATGCTGAGCACCGAAAACTCTTATAAATAAAATCGTTTTGTGGGAGAGAATGGAAAGGAAATTTGAAACAAACGATAATTATTTATTAAATTACATTAAATTGATATTTTTTCAATTTATTCTAACATCACCGTATTAAAACAGCAACCAATTCATTAAAAAAAAATCATTGTTGAAACAAACGGATGATGATGACCTGTTTAGTATTGTGTTTTAAAAATAATTAAACAATATCAAACCGACTAAAAAAAAGATAAGTGGGTGGACACAGTGGTCTCAACAGGGCAGCCAACGTGCAATCACGTTGTTTCAAATATCACAACTGAAAACAAAAATAATAAAATGAGAAAGTTCAACATAGATGTCACGATGCTCTCTCATCATCTGACTTCTACCCACTTCAATCGGTCAATTTCCAATCTAGATGGTGCGTCGGACTCTAAAATAAAATCTTTACAAGTTGATTCACGTAACTATATACTATACTTTATAAATTATTTTTGCCATGTAATTGTTATTAAGAGAATGCTGAGAAGAGGTAACCCATAGCATAAAACGCCGCTGTTAATTCTACTTAATTGTGAAAATAAATGGTATATATAGTTTCATTATTACCGACATAAACATCTTCTATTCAAACTTTGCTGGATAATGACCGGAGCACCGGTTGCTCCGTGACCAGATGTGATTGCAGTGTAATATCTTGGTTGTCAAATTTGGTCGGAAAGTTTGATTATTGAAAAGCGGCCGTGTAGATTGGCTCCGCATCTTCAAAAATAATTTGCCAATTAAAATCAAATAAAGTTAATAATATTGATTGAAATCAAATCAAACTTTAAATTTAATTAAACTTTAAATGCATAGTTTTTTCTTAAATCTATTTCGGATTTTTTTTTAACAATTTTCCACGCAATTCATTGGCTCTTTTATTTTATTTTATTTTAAAAAATAATGTATCCTATTCATAGAACTATTTGGAATGAAGAATGACGTGGATGTTTCGTAGATAAATGCTAATTAATTTAGGCAGTGACATTTTGTTTAAAACGATATATATTGCACATCCTCCCTATAAATGCAAAAACGTGGAAGGTTTCAGCATGAAATTTCTTGAAAGAAAGAAAAATATTATAGATAAAATATGTTTTCTTAAGATGGCTGGACAGAACAATCAAACAAATTAAATTAACTATTATCACCATGGCCACGATATATATATATATATATATATCACCACCATTAATTTATGATAAGATCTATCTATATTAATTTTATTTATATATATATATATATATAAAAAACCACCATTAATTTATGATAAGATCTATCTATATTAATTTTATTTAAATATAGTGACGAGTCTTACCTACTTCTTTTTTATAATCTTGCTTGCCTGAATCTTGAAGGGACCTGGATGATGTTACTAGCTTCTCAAGAGTCAAGCAAACCATCTCAGCAAAAAGGACGAAGAACTAGAGAGAAAACACTCACCTACCACCCTTCCTCAGCCTACAATTTTAAATCAAAATAAATAAATTGAAGCAAAGTAAAGTGTACAAAGGAACGCCTACATTATTTTTATGATACATACCATCATTATTTTTCGATTTATTTTATTTTATTTTCATTATTAGTTTTTATATTTGTAACTGTTGAGATAAAACTAAACAACAACTATTCATCTTAATTAAAATATAATTGTTTCATTAACAATCATATAGTTTGATTATGATATTTCAAATCTATAAAAAATGTTACCACACAAAAAAAAAAAAAAAAACATGTTTTCTTTCTCTTATCGTTTCCTCTTATTCTCTCATGGGTTTAGATAATTTAGTTGTCATATATAATTGTTGTCTCTGTATGTTATAAATAAACATCTCGTTCTCGATGATCTCATCATCTTATTACTCTATCTCAATTTATTTAGATAAATTATAAACATTTAAAGTTATCCTGATAATGAAAGGCATTGACCAGGCCCAAGTTCATCTATTTCAACAGCGTATATACCTCGTTAACTTGGTGTTAATATAATTTTATGTGCCAAAGTAAAAGTGATAGATTTTCCCAACACTTGCTATGTATCCTGATTGGTCAGTCTAGGGCTTAATGTATAGATATTTTCTCTCTGAATGTTTGCCATGCGACTCGTTCTCCAGAAAGAAAGTAAGTTGCTGTTTTAAACTTTTAAAGTAAAATCTTCGAGATTCCTGTTGACTTCAGCTGCAAATGTTAAACACGAATTAATTATAGAACATTTCCACAATTTCCCCCCTTCATTTATGATTTCTCATAATCTTTTATAAGTAATTATCTCATTTAAAAATTTAAACAGTAAGGTAAGATTCTGGAATATAATTTATGTTATTTTTTAATATATTTTCTCAACTGAAAACTCTTTGAACTTGAAACTTGCACACTGACTCACATCACCTTGTACTTGATTTTTTTTATCAAATAAAATGAGGGCAGTGAGATTCGAACTCGTGACTGTTAAGTCAACGCTCTGATATCATGATAAAAAATTATCTCATCTAAAGCTCAAGCGATTAAATGAGATCTCAAAATTTAATTTATATGATTCTTTAACAATCTTGATTTTATTTATTAGCAGAAGATAACTAGCTAGAGGCATATTTGACTAGGATTACGTTTGCGCATGGCAACAAGTGGCAGTGCTCTTGTTTACGTAGCATGTAGATACTTATAAGATAATATTGAAACCCAGCTAATAAAAATTGAAATTAAAAATACTATTCAAACCCAGCTAATAAAAATTGAAATTAAAAATACTATTCAAACCCAGCTAGAAAAGAAATATAAAAATAACAAGGAAAACAAAGAAAAATCTAAAACTGTAACTTGTAGGCATAATTCCAACGAGCCAAGCAATTTTGATGAGAAAAATAACCATAACTTTAATTTAATCCTCAAATCAGATTGATTTTTTATAGGTATATTCGATATACCCGGTTCAATAAGGGGTCAGCTTGTTCTAATCATCTAGTGTTGTTTTCATGCCCAAATTTGAATCCAAGTGTGCAAGTTAAAGATTGCTATTTTGTATTATTTTTTTGTTATTTTAGAATTCCTTTCCTAATTAGATTTATTTAATTTGAATTTTATTAATTATGTCGATTTATGCGTCTATTTGAAATAGTTTTGTATACTATTAGTGTTCAATTATTGACATTCAGAGTTTATAAAATCATAATTTTATCCTCAACATAGTTTAGCTATAATTTTAGGTTTATAAAAACTTAATTTTTGTCTTTTTTTTATTTATTTCTTTCTGTAAGCTACATCAAGAGTCGACTTTGATATTATTTATAGCACATCAAGCCTACTAGAGAGGATCTGTTTGGAAATATGATTGAGATTGCTTTTTAAAATGTTTTTTATTCATAAAAGTATCACAATGATTTTTTTTAAAATTATTTTTGACATTATCATATCAAAATGATCTAAGAACACAAACAAAACTTAATTTAAAGTAGAAAATAAAAATAAAAAAAATTCATTTTTTTTCAAAAATATTTTTGAAACGCAGTGTCAAACAGGCACGTGTGCAACTAAACATTTTTTAACCCACTTAATGCTAACCTTAGCTTATTTGTTTAATTATCTAAAATAATTTCTTGTTTCACATAAATTATTCATTGCATCTTATTCAAATTTCTCATAACACACCAATAGGGACATTAGGCATCAAAATAACAGCATAACTTTTAACTTCTTTTTTTTCTTTTCATTTTTAATGAAATACTATTAATTTTCATTTCGTCAAACACCCCTATTTTCATTTTCTTTGCCTTTTTAAACACGATAAGTTTCCAACGTTTCAAGTTTAAATTTGCTACGAGTAATTGTTTTCTCATGGGTAGCCTTCCTCGATGTCCTCGTTTCGCGTTGGGTTTTCTTCCCTTGGCGCAATTTATAAATTAATTATCATAAGAAAAAAAAAAAGCAAACCGTCGGGTCATGAGTCTATTCATATTCACGAATCTTTCATTTTCGTGATTTCTAATCAATGTAAAAAACTCATAAACATGTCACTACCCTAAAACAAATGTAATTTATGAAATTATGAATTGTAGAATTTCCTTCTTGTTTTTAACGAGTAGTGGTTACGTGTTGTATCATTGAAAACACTAGAGAACGTATTTGTCTCATAGCAGTGAAGCTAGTTCAATCAAACAATTGCAAATCCAATCTAAAGCTAAACAATTTATAGGGTTTGTAGTTATATAGTTGTTGTTTTTTAAATAATAAAATATATTTTTTTAATTTTTATAAAATTATTTTTAATATCAATACATCAAAATAATTCAAATATATATATAAACAATATTTTTATTTTGAAAACATGTTTTCAACCGTGTTCTCTTAATCATTCATAAATAAAAAAGAATATGCATTAAGGAATAGTATAAATATCATTTGCAAACTTTATATATCAACTTAATTTTTAGATTAAAATGTTTTTTAATATGGTATTAAAATTTTATTATCAAATAATCACGAGTTTAAAACTAATGATTCTACTTATTATAAATTATATTTTTATGTTTTACCTAACATATTTCTTTTAACATTATGTTAGTATCCTAATTGGGAAGCCAGATAAATCAAAGAAATTAACGTACCGACCAAAACATAAATCAAAGAAATTACTTTACCGACCAAAACATAAACCAATATATGTAAATGGCTTAAAAGCCAAAATTTAAGAACATCATGGTCCCTCCCATGTTTAAGGATCAAAGTCAAATCAACTTTCTACCACCATCACCCAATTGGGCAGGATCATGCACTTCACCTACCTTAGAGATCAGAGCAAACTTGTTATTTTAATCAAGAAAAAGATATGGTAAACCATTAACATCCGCTAGTTCTATTTGACGATGTAGATGTTTTAATTTTTTTTCCCTTCAATTAGACAGCAACACTTCTCTTAATCTTGATCGGTATTATTTGAAAACGATGTTTTGCAATAAAATCAACACGAACCAGCTACAAGAACATGGTTTTTTGAGCAATTAATCCAAAGATAATAGCATAAAAATCTAGAAAGTTATTTGTATACGAAGGTTAATATATTTCATAGCTCGGTGGCCATGGTTTCTTACTTCAATCTCGAGTCACCCTGACCTCACAGGGAGTGCTGTTCTTATCTCTCGATGGGATCTGTCAAACCTGTGCCCGCCTTCTTCAAGGTTTTTCCCACTCCCATTTTCCTGACAGAAAATAAATATATTCTTATTTTCCTTTTTATTGCGTGATGCTCTCATCATCGTTGATGAAGTGAACCATTTACTTTTATTCGAAGGAACTGGGTCATTTTTTAATGATGGAAATCTTTGATAGCTGCGAGGGCAACTAACTTGTATTTCCATCTTTAAATATTTTTAAAGTATATTATTTACTTTAAAAAATATTAAATTGATGTTTTTTAGTGTAATTAATGGTTTAATTTGCTGATATTGAATATAGAAAATCTATTTTAGAAAACGTGTCAGGATTTGCTTTCTCACTTGTATTTTACACTCTTAGCATATAGCACGAGAGCAATAGAATAGAAAAGGGTGCCTGTCCTTGGATATATATAAAGTCAATATCACAATTTCTCAAAAATAATAAATAAATGAGAAGGTGATCGATATATTATGCTTATAATCTATTTGAAAGAAAAGAAAAAAAACATTACTAATTATGGGTTTTTCTATACATCTCTATTTGTACCTTGAGCTTCACGCAGGCACACATGCATGCATGCGTGTATTTTCATATTTGATGTTTATTATTAAAAAGGTGATGCTCATTAGATTTTTTTCATATTTGAATTTCTCCTCTTCCATGTCTTGAAGGAAAATATTTTTAATAATTTTTAATTTCTATTTGGTTTATCCAAAATTAAATGGAAGTTTGATAGCTTCGTACAGTATAATAGTGGGAAGCTGTCCTTACTGTTTAGGTAACCTGGTTTTTTAAGGATTCACTTTCTGGTTTGTATTTTCCATTCTTTGGAAGCAGCGCGAGAGTAATAGATTAGGAAGGGGTGCCTCTTACTTGGTTATATAAAAAGTCAATTTCATCATTTAAAATGCAATAATCTCATATAAACAAACCAAAATCAATTATAAAAACCAACGAAACAATGAATTGAATGGTAAAATTGAAAAAAAATACATGTGGGAAGGGAAAGTCCTCACTTGACGTAACAATGCCAGTTTGAATCCATGTTATGATCAGGAAATGTTGACCGTTTTCGGTTTGATCACGATCAGGTCAGATCCATGAATTTTCAGCAGTCACATTGCTGTCCGTTTCAAGCCCTAGGTTTGAGCAAGAAAAGGCAGACCATGTGCCCATCGAAAGTTCACCGGTCGAGGTTTGATCGATGATACAGTCGCATTCGGGTAGCAGCAAATTGAAACAACAAAATAAAGCTTGGACTTGAGCCACAGGGGGACAGGATTTGATTTAATGCTTTTAAATATATGTGTGCTCAAAATAATCTAAAAAAATAAAATATTGAAAAGCAGAAGAGGATCAACGTGTATGATCTGGTAATGCACCTTTGGTTTTTGTGCTAGCCATGTTCACCATGAGATTTGGTTAAGCCTCCACTGACCTTCATTTGAACCTTCCATGGAAGAAAATGTCAAGGTCAATCAGTAACGCTGTCCTCTTGGAGCTCCAATATTGTTCTTAGGATTTTTGGCCATATGAAAAAGAGAAAAAATATATTTTTTTGTATTATTCTTATTTTATTTTATTATTTTTATGCTTTGTTTGACAAAATTCTATTTTTTTTCCTTAAATGAAATGTCAAAATAGGCCTAGGAGCAACTCCATAGTGTGCTAAATGGAAAGGAAAAATATAAAATAAAAATATAAAACTTATTTTGGATCTTCAATTCTATATTTACATGGGGTCTTGTGTTAGAGAATAATATAAATCATATTCTGGGGTCTCACCTATAAGCTTGAGTTTTTAAGTGAGATGGTTCCTTAACATGATATCAGAGTCTTATTGACCCAGCGGTCATGAGTTCGAATCTCACCACCCCCATTCTATTTGATAAAAATTAAACACAAGGTAGTATGAGTCTGTGTGCAAGTTTCAAGCCCAAAAGACAAGTTTCAAGCCCAAAAAGCTTTCACTTAAGGGTGTGTGTTAGAGAATAATATAAATCATATTCTGGGGCCTCACCTATAAGCTTGAGCTTTTAGGTGAGATGGTTCCTTAACATCTTGAACAGGGTAAGAACATAGACAGACAATAAAATAAATCTTATTTTTATTGATTACATTCTTTTGATATTTTAAATATTTCAAAAACATAGACTATTAATTGATTAAAAAATAACAAGGAATAGTTTGATTGCTCTAAAATCTTGAAATAAATTGACAAACACAAATTTCTCAAACCAACGAGGAAATAGAACAGATCAAATGGGAAAGCGAAGACAAAACTAACTGATGACTTGTTCAAGCCTCAATGTCTACCACAAAAATATGTCAAAAATGGTGACTCTGTACTCTGTATCTTGCAGCTTTCACCTACCTGAGAGCGAGCAAGACCCGGTTATGGTGAGGGACGGCCTGGACCGGAGTCTGAGTTTTGAGACATCCTAATTTAATGAAGTTTCTAATGCTGGGTTTGAACAGAAAAGTCTTCTTCAGTCAATTCCACAGTTTTTTTTAAATTGTTTTTTTTAACGAAATATATGAATTATGAGGTGGAGCTTTGTGCCACCAAGTCACCAACCATCGATGCGTAAACACTCGGCTACTGAATTTGTCTCCATTAGGGCACGAACAAATCCATTGCGTAGACACTTGGCAATAGGGATGATAGATGTTGTAATATATCATAAGAATATCCAGCATTCATATTTTATTTACTCAATAAATTAATTATGGACCAACAATGGGTTACTTTTATTTGAGTTGGGTCATACTGCCTCAATATTCGATTAAGTATATGTATGTCCATGTCAAGAAACAAACAAATAAAACTTTCTAATTTATTAAATTAATTGATTTTTATTTTTTAATTGGTTTTTAAAGAAAATTCTCCTCAAATAAACTTATTAAATTAATATTTTAAAAAGATTGTGATTATAACATAATATTTAAATAAGTTTATAGATTTTATGATAAATCAATTATATTTGCATTATAAATTCACAAAGAACAAAAATCATATATACTTATTGTAAATATCTAAAATAAATAAAAAAATCTATACAAAAGAGACAATCAAGGTAAGACAAATTAACGTGGGATCTTTCAACCAAGATACATTCGCTAGTAATTGCTGGATTGGCTCCAAAATTTCTTTTCACGATTCTCTTAGGATTGCAGTTCATATATTGATTTGCGTAGCATCTCATCAATTGACTTCAATTTCAACATGAAATTGCTAGCATGTTTAACAATAAAATTAAAAAGAAATCACCTTGGTGTCCTCAAACAAAAATCTTGAATGGATGAATAGATATGAATACCCATTTATTTTTATTTTATAATCGGGCATAGTTAATGTTTTGAAGATAAAAGAAACGGTTTATTTTTGTGTTTTAAAAGTGTTTTTAAAATAATGTATTCTTTTTTATATATTTTCAAATTATTTAGATATGCTGATATAAAAATAAGTAAATAAATATTTTAAAAATATACAAATATTACACTATCAAACAAATAAAAAGAAAGAAAAAAAAAACACGGTAGTGGACTGAAAAGTAGTACATCCTGATAGGCCATTGTGTTTCTCGTCCATCATGATTTGCCATTTTAAAAATAATATAAAACTACCACAATATTGAACTTGATAAAAAAAAAAAAAAAACATGGGAGTGGACTAAGAACTCGTGCATCATGATATGCCATTGTGTTTCACCACGCTGCCGTCCATTTCAATGAACTCCACCATGACGGAGACATTGCCGGAGACAGCTGGGCTGAGACTGGTGCTCGGCGTTAAGGAATAAGATATGGGCCGACAACATATCAAAGGGAGGCCCATTTTCACAGATGATAGTGGTTTTATTTGAAGCCTGGCTTCTAAGAGACTTAAAATTACGCGATCCAACTTCCAGGTGGGCTTGGAGATATCAGGCCCAAACTTTGAAGCCTTGTTACCAAACTAAGAAGGCTACAATGGGCTAGTGATTAAACATGGGATCACCTTCGACAAAGTATAAGACCCCAAAGTCCAGTTTAAGGATAGGTATATCCTCAATTAATACCATACGTAATTTGTTTTCAAATAAACTTTCTGATTTTTTAACCTATGAGTTTCTAATTAACTTATAATAAAATTAGCCCGGTGAGAATAAATCAATTTTACGGATCCAATTATAGCCTGATGATCAGTAAAAAGATACATAATCTTGAAAAATAATTAAAATAATATTATGTTTTTTTTTAATGCTTCTCAGCTTGCTTTTTAGTTATTATTACTATTTTTTAATATAAAAAATATAGCAACTTCCAATAATAATAATAATAATAATCCGAGATGTGAATCATCTAATAGATGACTTAATGGTACAAGTTTGAGACTAAATGATTTTTTTATATAATTAGATATATGATAATTACTAGAGATTTATATAATCATTAATTTTAAAATTAATAAAATTAATTGAGATACACACAGAATTATCCGAAAACCAGGACGTGAAGAAACGCGTGACAATGAATTAGTTCAATTTAAAAAGAAAAACTAGAGTCTCGTAGTTCGGCTGCCATGATCATTATCTAAACCCTTCTCTTAAACTTTTGTTCCAAAGAGACAATTAAACAAAAAAAAAAACCATCGGCTCAAAGCCTTTTAAATGATTGGCAGCTGTCTAATCATCGGCTCAAAGCAGTATAAATGCGAAGTTTTACATCTTTGCTCTTTCATTATGTATCCCATTACCTGCTAGCTTGTTGAACATCCTTGAGCATGGGAAAATACGGGCCCGTCACTGGAAAAAGAAAGGTGAGAGATAAATCAATTCGCTGCCAGCTCTTTGTGTGGTATCTTTCTTGTTTTAGCCCAATCTATTCTGAGAAGAAAACAAAACCTAGGAAGCTGCTTCCAGCTCCGTTTTGGCAAATCTTAACGTCATCAGAAAGGAACGTATGCAAATGGATTCCATTGCCATGCCATGAAATTATCAGAGAAGTATGCAAAACTCCCTCGCACATGGAGGAATGATGGCTTGAATAGCCCGTGCTTGATTATTATTAGTTTTTGATTCTGCACGGCCTATGTATATACAGGCAATGATCCAGTACACAGATAAATTAGAAGAGTATCACTGGAATAATTTCACAAATATCGAAGCAAATACTAAGGGTTCTGCAAAACAAATGGTGAGCAATGATCCGTACAAGTTATGGGATTGTTAACTAGGTCACCAAAAACCCTAGAACCACCATGAACACCCTCTCGACTCACCTTGAAAATGAACTATCACTTTATCCTTACCACCTGGCCTGTACTTTATTGCTCTCCCACCTTAATTCTCTTTCGTCAAGTAAAAGGCACCACGTATCCTCTCTCTCTCAACCACTTCACATGTGATCATGATGTATGCACTACTCTAGCTAGGCTGCCCTTGTTTTTCTTGGAAGTTTTAGGCCTTAGGGTAGATCACTTTGAATAGGAATATATTATATTCGATCATGTTTTTGACCCACAACTCAAACGAATTGGATATATAATCTAGTTACTAATTTAGTTAAAAACTTTAGCATCTCTTCTTGGGTAATTCTTATGTGCATTACACTACATATATACGTACGTTGGTAAAGAATAAACCCTAATCAATATCCGTGGAGGACATATCCTGATACAAATACTATTCGGACAAAAGTGATCATAGAAAAAAGTATATTATTTCAATCCAACATAATTTAGAGATATTTTAATGAGAATTTGCTTGTTTTGAGTGGATTGTTGGGTACCGCGTGGATCATAAAGGAGCAAAAGCGATTACCCTTTTAATGCGTGCAGACCTAAATGCATTTTTTTAAGTTATGAGCACGCTAAGATATCTAAGTTTCCAAGAAAATATTAGGTCCAGAAATCATAGGCAACGGGATGGTCCTTCCATAACTGAAGTGGGAGGCCCGCTCGGGATCAAGTCATGGGATCTCTATGAAGATAACGAAAATAACATCATTGTCTGCACGCAAAGGTCCATCATGTCTACAAATACATTGAAAAAACACACCCTAGGATTCATATACCTTTGATAAGGACAGCCAATACCCTTATCTCATTAGGGTTCTTAATTCTATGGTGTTTTTCATTAAAATAAAAGGCAGAATATCTTACGTAGATTGGATGTTATTGGTAATATGATCACTTGATGATCGATCGGCTACTTGTGAAATTTGATCAACATCTACAGTCATGCAAATTGGGAGATCCTGTGCTCATTTTAAATGTTATTGTATAAAAAAAATTAATGTTCGAAAAGGGCATTTGAAGCTTAATGCTCTGATATAATCCAAAAGCATTACAGAGTCTGCCAGCTCGGTAATATAAATTATATTATGAAGAACTCGATGCGCGTGGGGTGAGCCCATAGTGCCCCTTCTAGCGTGCTTTAGGGGGGAAAATGAAGGGGTGGGGACAAATTGCGCAGCAAGGCAGAACAGTAATCTATCCCGGATAATTTTAGGGTTCCTTTTGCAGCCTTAAGAAATTGGGTATTGGTTTGTTCATGTGGGGACTGTGTCTAGCTGTCAGTGGGCTTTGCAAGGGGAATCAAAGAGTATAAGAATATGAGTTTGCACTTCTGGCTGAAGCAGGAAAGTAATGGAGATTGCTAGAGAATTTGGAGCATTGTTGTGCCTAGCATTGGTGTTTCGCCCATTTTTTGTTCTTGGGCTAAATGATTTTGAAGAAAGAAACGGCGTGGCTCATTTTAACACCACTAAAAATGAAGTGCATGAGGATGATGCAAGAGAAGGAAGAACAAGCTCAACTTATGAAGATGCTTTAGTCGAACACAATAGTGATATGAACAATGATGGTGGAAGAGGGGGAGGTGGTGGCAACGGAGGAGGAGGCAATGATAGTCATCGAAGTGGAGGAGGTGGTGGTGGAAGTGGAGTTGGCTATGGTAGTGGTAATGGTAATGGAAAAGAAAAGGGCAAGCCACACAAAAGAAAAGGAGGAAAGGCGAGTGGCAAGGGTCGAGGAGGCGCTAACAGTGGCAGTGGAGGGGGAGGAGGAGGAGGAGGTGGGGGAAATGGTAAAGGCTATGGATGGGGCCGTGGAGGTGGGGGCGGCGGGGGCGGGGGCGGGGGCGGGGGAGGGGGTGGGGGTGGGGGTGGGGGTGGTGGGGGAGGCGGGGGAGGCGGGGGAGGAGGAGGTCAAGGGGGAGGTTGGGGTTGGGGAGGAGGGGGCAACCATGGAGATTGTTTGCCATGGGGATGTAGTAGTGGCCACCCAAGAAAGTCAATCGGGGCAAACGTTAGTCCTCCCTCAAACTAAAAGAAAGGGTGATCATGCACGACATTGCATAGAAATAATATATTATCTATCAAGTTTTTTTCTGAATTCTGTTCGATTGAGAGTTTGCCACACTTAATTTTGTGTGAGAGTGGATAATAAAATATTCTTATTGAGTTTTATGTTTTTTTAGTGCCATCTGGTCGCCACCACTGCTAGAGACCCAGTTGCTCTCTTTTACTCTTACATATATGTATGTATGTATATATGTATATATATATATATATGTATATATATGTTTGTGTGTGTGAATTTTGCGATCTTCTCTCAACTCCATGATCGCATTTCTTGCATCAAAATTAGATATTAAAGCTATCAGGTCAACTCTTCCTCGTTTGATTTAAGTTTCTAAGACGTCAAGCTTTGACTTTCAAAAAATAATAAATTTGGAGACTTTTGTATTTTAAGTGATGTATAAGCAATTCAGTTTATAAAGATAATTACAGCAAAAATATCATAGCACAATAACGTAACAGAAGCTGGCCCTTTTCTGAGTCAAAGCTAGTCGTGAGCTTCTATATATAGGCAGGCCTAGCCCATAATTCAAAATGGTCTAAAATTATTGATAGGGAAAGTGAAAAAATGACATGCTTTTTAACATAAGAATATTCCAAGTACAAATAAAAAAACTTATTCAAGCATCTAATTAAATAAATTAATAATTATTTGTGTAAAAAAACATTAATGATAACGAAAAGCAAAACTAGAAAACTTGAAGGATCGATACAAATGAAGATATTTGATCTTGCTACATGAGATATATACCTTGTTGCGTTTAATGAATCTATTTACTAAATATTTAATTAAATAATTATAGAAATAAACACACTCATGAACTAATTGAGTAAAATAAAATAAAATAAATATTATGCAAGGCTTTATATATTATAAATATTAGCCAAAAAAAAAAATCCATCTATATAAAACATCGAAATAATATTTAAAAACAACACATAAAAAGAGTTTCTTTTTTTTAAAAAAAAAACTATATTCAAAAGAGAGTAAATTAAAAAAAATCATAGAAAAATATTAATTAAAATATAAATTTAAAAATGATTAAAAAAGACATATTAAAAAGTTATTAATTAAAATAAAAACAAAAATTAGAATAAAAACAATACATCAATAGTCTAGGTATCACATCGCAAACATGTTTTTACAAAAACAACAAAAGGACTTGAACTGCAGACCAGATTACGTCTAATAAGTTGGATCTTTTTTAATTAGATGATAAAATAATTGGCAACCATAATGAATGAGAAAAATTCTATTAAAAATTACTATCGTTAACATTGCTGGAAATATCAAAAACAATTAATTAAAAGCAAAACAAATCTATTTTTAAAAAAAAATTAAACAGGTTGTTATATAAGATGAACTATATTATCTTAGTTGTTAAAGCATCTCCAAAAAAAAAATGATAAAACATCGATCCATATGAAAAGGGTAGGATAAGGTGGGAACGATCACTCATCACTACTGCTATATAGATAATGTTGTTGACGTGGCTATGAGCATTTTGTCTTTGGATTTTCCACGTGGAGTGCACAGGATCATAACATAACCCCTACATCATTACTCTGGTTAACTAACCATCTCACCTAAAAGCTCAAGTTTATAGGTGAGACCCCAGAATATGATTTATATTATTCTCTAATACCCCCCTCAAGTGAAAGTCATTTGGGCTTTAAACTTGCATATATATCCATACTACCTTGTGCTTGATTTTTATCAAATAGAATGAGGGTGATGAGATTCGAACTCATGACCGCTGGGTCAATAAGGTTCTGATACCATGTTAAAGAACCATCTCACCTAAAAGCTCAAGTTTATAGGTGAGGTCCTAGAATATAATTTATATTATTCTCTAATAACTCCAACAGCTGAAAGATAAATTTGACCTTCCCTCATGGATATTCAATAGAAGAAGAAGAAGAAAACTTATTAGCTTATCGTTTATCGCCATCAAAATCAGCATCAGCAGCTCCTTTTTAAAAAATAAAAATTAAAAATGGAGAGGCTGTAAACAGTTCGTATGTAGTACGTGGACACATGCATGGTCTGTTGAGAAAGCCCTCTCTAATCGATCAGGATGGAGCACCTCAAAATCCACGAGTCTTTCCACTACGAAATAGTTTCAAGCCCCACACAACTCCACCATCTAATCAAATCCGACTTTCATATAGACGTTTCAGAGTGGTTGGAACTGGTGGGAGATAGCCATCGAGTCATTGTCAAGTGAGGCGCTTGCATTTGGAACTTTCTGGCTGCTTCTTACTTCATATACGAGTTTTTCATTTCAATTTAAAATCATGGTAGTTGTTGATGGCTTGTATCCATTTCATCGATGAACAATTGATTATGTGTATTGCTTGACCTCATGGAAAGAACAGAAATTTTGTAGATTAATACTAGATAGCAGTAAGGCATCCACACAAGTTGTTGCAGATCCTATGATTAGGATTCATCTCTTTAAAAGTGTAGCTAATTTGGGGGTCTAGACAAATAGTTAGTGGCCATGTTTGTTTCTAATTTAATCATTAGGATCCGAACCCTAAAAAATAAAGTAGAAAATATATCGGGAAAACAAAACATTTCATCAATATACGTGCCCGTGTATATAATATTGATGTATAAAAAAGCTTTATTGGTGATTCTAACACACCCATTTTATTTTATATTTAATTTCTATTAAACAAAAATTTTAATATTTTTTTCTTTTCTAAGTTGTTCTTGAAATTTAAATCCATAAAAAAAAAAAGTAAAAATGTTGATAAGATCAACCCTTCAAATTACTTCTAAACCCCAAAAAAAGCATAAACGGCTATTTTTGAATCAAGCCCCCTACAAGTCTTTTCTGCAATTGGGTGGTGGGAAATGTGGATGCGAGGACAACCTAATTATGCTTTCACATGATCAATTCCAGATAGGTTAGTTCCTAAAGAGAGAATATGAGTAATAGACTTTACAATACGTAAACAAAGTTATTAATTCTTATGGTATGAGATAAGAAGAATATTGCCAAAGTGGGCATGAGAAGAAGAAGTGACTTTCGTTTTCTTCGTTGCTTTAGAAATGACTTGCCTTGACTGGAGAAGGAGGAGGAGCCTCGTGGAAAAGTCTGAGGACTGCATTGTAACCAACGTTTCATTTAAATTTATATTAAAAATTAATTTGTAATGTGACATCTCAGGTTTAATTTTTATCAAATTTGAAGGATAAAGCTCTAACAATTGGGAGAAACATTCAAGTTATTCAAGAAGTCACTTGAGAGCTCCGACGAATGATCAGTGGGGACAAAAAGAAAGAACTTGAACGAGTAGGAGCATAGATTTCAAGAAGAGGTTTGGACAGCAAATGTGTTTATCATCGGCAAATCTCCCTTGCAGAGCAGATGACGGGAAAACTAAAGTATGATTTCAAATTAGATTATATCCTATAGTTTTTTTTTTTTATAAAAAATGAAGTGGGGTTTGGACATTGAGTTTCACTTTAACTTGCAACACCCTTCATGGATCATAGGGCGTGGACATTTGTCATTTGTTCTTGAATGACTCAATCCAATTCCAGATTTTGGAATCTTAAATTTATTTTAGCAACTAGATAGATCATTTGCCTGATCTCAAGTTCTAAGGAAGTGATCGAGCCCATTACCCCCAGAAAGGAAGCGATAAAAAGGGACTGCAACAGCAAATTCGCCTGCATTTTCAGAAGCTCCTTGTAAGAACAAGCCAGGGCTACCCTATTTCATATATGTGGGGGAAATTCCCATCACTACATTCGATCAATCAATCACCTGATTGGCCAATCTTGCAAAGCTGTTTCAGGCTTTAAAAATGGCACCTAACAAGAATAATTAGGTCAGGAAAACAAGATTATCACTGCAGAAGAAGCTGTGTACAGGAAAAGATTTAAAGATCAGTGGAAGGGAAATAGCCAAAGGTACACCACCCACCCATCCATCCACCAACCTATTGCTAATTTCAAATCTTGAATGCTCATCCTCCTCCTTTGTGAATTGGGCCAAATGTCTCATTTATGCAAACAAAGGGTGGTCCATATCAGCATTAAACTGCATCAAAATCTATACACACACACACCACACAACACACACACACACTTTAAATGAAGACAAAGTAGCCATCAAAGATGACAGATAATACTCTCGCCAACATATCTGAACCCTCAGATTCCCCTTTCCAAGAGGATTTTATCAACTCTGAAAATCTCACGCTTCATACGTTACACTTCGAAATGTTTCTTGTTTTTTAATAATTACTATATAAGAAACACTTCTCTCTCACACTAAATACTTCTTTTTTTCTGGGATAGATGTGAGAAGAGAGTAGAGAGAGAGAGAGAGTAGAGAGAGAGAGAGGAAAATAAAAGAAAGAAAAAGGATTGTCAGAATTATATTGCCTACGATTATAGGAGACTTACCTCCAGGCCGATTGTAGCAACAACAAGTTGTCCTTTTCAAATATTATTTTATTAAAAAATATATTTTTAATATTAATAAATAAAAATAATCTAAAAATATCAACTCCAATGAAGGCCCAACCAAGACCATAGAAGAAAAAATAAAATAAAAGAGACAAATGGATAGTAAAAGATACATAAACCAACTCCACCAAAATTGAATTTAAAAAACCAAGCTATCTAATGATGGATGCATCACGGCATAGGGAAAAGGTAAATAAACTATTTTATCTTGGATTCAAGAGATGGCGAGACGAGCCCTTCCGATTCTCTAAACAACTTGCTTCAGCTCAAAATGTTCATGCCTTTCAACGGCACTTTAAAAGAAAACATGTAATATTAGTTATATTCATAAAAAAACTTTGAATTAAAAAGTTTGATTTATCTATAAAATTAATTACTATACTCGATACCCACATTAATAAAATAAATAAAAATAAAAAACATTAAGACAAAAAACTCCAGCCTTCAGGTGATCTGAAAAGGAAATGGTGAGAAACTAAAAAACAGAGAGCACAATATTAAAAGTCGTCGCTAATTCAGTTACAAATACACTATCTAGTAAACCTACCTCCACCCACCCAGAAAAAAAAAATGTACACTAATAAACCGAACCTAAATAAAGACCGGTTTCAATGTCCCCGGTTCAATTTCCTATCCTCTCTTTTCCCTAACACTCTGCCTTTCTCAGTTTCTCTAGACTACAATTCTAATCTACCCTAAACTGGGTACAAAGGGTTGAACCAGACCTGGTTCGGTCTGAACAGGACCCTCCTTTTTCCTTCGCATTTCAAGCACTTTACGATGATGGTTCGAGTGCACTTCCTTTGAAAAAGTCGGGCTACAAGCCGGTCTGTACTCGGGCAGTAACCGACCCGACTTGTATCGAACCCCGCAAGCATTGCAAAGGGTTTTGGAACCATTTGGACCGGCTCTCCATTGTGGAGTCTTTTGAACCCCACAATGGCTGCACCTCCTCGACGAGCTGGTACCACCACCACCACTTGCCGCTGCCTCATCAGCCGGATTTCTCTTCATCTTTTTGGCCACTGGTTTCTCAAACCAAACCGGTTCGACCTTCGAACCGGGTTTGGAGTAAATTAACCAAGGGTTTGAAGGACTTGAAGAGGATATTGAAGAGGAGGAACTTGATGATTCTGTCAAAGAGGGAGACCCCAGTGGCCAGACTCTTACACCATTTCTTGTTCTCTTGCTTCTAGCCTTGCCTGGAACCGGAGTCTTAAAACAGGGCTCTTCTAATACCAACTTCTCTTGTTCAACCGGGTTCTCTTTTTCTGGCTCCGGAGGCGAAATACTCGCCGGAAACGGTGCAGCATATTCCGAGTTGGAATCCTCCACAAAATGTGACAGCCACTCAAGACTTGCAAAATCATCCGTCTGTGAAAAACGGCACCTTTTCAGTGAGAAAAAATGGCCAACAAATTATGTATTAAAAAAAAAAGACAGAACGGCGAGAGCAGGGCACTAACCGGCACACAGAGTTCACTTGTAGGAACAGAAAAAAAATCATCTTTGACAGCAAAACTAGGACTACTATCACTGCTTTTGTCTTCTTCGAGGGCTTCTTGCTTAGGAGAAACAGAAGCAGAAAAAACACAAGGTTTCTCTTTCTCTCCCTCCTCTCCCTCCTCTTCAATGAAGTCGTTTTCATTGGAGAAGTCTAGGAGTTTGTCAACAGAGAAGTCATCAGACGACATGCCGTTTGGAACATTAACTGCCCAAAAATCGTCTAAAACTTGTGGGCTAAATTTCACTGCCATTTCTTTTCCAAAACTGGTCTTCAAAGCGCCCTCAACATATTCCATTTCCTGTTTCTCGAACCTAAAAACAAAAGGCAAAGGACACAACAAAACCCAGAAATTTAAAAACTCGATAACAAAACCAAGAGAGATGAGAGAAGAGAAGACACAACGGGCGGGCGCGCGCGTGCATATATACTCGACAGAGGTATACCTGAAGCGAAGAGGATAAGAGAAGGAGAGAAGAGAAAGGGCTGTGGATTTTGGAGAGGAGAAGAGATGAGTTTGGTAAAGCATTGAATGGGAGATGAAAGCGTGCGTGGCCTATACTAAAAGTGCCAGTTTTTTTTTATTTTTTCTCTGTTCTTTTCAAAGCATTTAGATAAAACAGTAATTATCTCTCTACTGTTTCTTGTATTTCTATTTACTTGTTTATTTATTTGGACAAATTTATTTATTTCATGCGTTTGCAGTTTAAAAAATAACGTCCTCATTTTACTCCTTTTTTTCTCCTGAAATTACGAGGACTACCCCCCTTTGAATTTTCAAATCCAGATACTCTTTTACACTGTTACCTAAATTAGTAAATTGGTTGACCTTATTTGGGTTCAAATCTTGGTCATATACAATTGAAGTCCGTACAGTTTATTTTGGATTTCAATTGATGGTGTTTTTCTTTTCTTTTTTAATAGTTAGATTCTATCAACGCGAGTTTTGCATTTTTTTTATATATTTTTTAATATTATATGTATGTTAAAATCTATATTCAAACTACAGAATTAAAATTTACTATAAATATGATTCAGCTACTTGATATATAAGATTTTGTTTGGTCATACCTGTTTGATATTGCATTTCAAAAATATTTTTGATAAAATTTGAATTTTATTTTTTATTTTAAATTAATTTTTTTAAGTTGAATTTTTTTATTTTTAAAAATATAGAAAAACATGTCTCATTGTCGTATTGTTTTTTTATCCTAAAATAGTAAACAAACATTATTTAATTTAATTGACTAATTTAGTTTTTTCTTCTTATTTAAGTAGATTTGACTTGATTGCTGTCAAAATAAAATTAGACCAATTTTTATATTAATCAGCTGTAACATGGGAAAAAAACATAACCCAAGATAAAATATAAGGAATAAATTCATTTACAAAAAAAAAGAGTAGATTTTGTTACAAATACAAGGCTATAAAAATCATTTGGTGTGTGTTTAAAAATATGGTTGAGATTGTTTTTAAAAATGTTTTTCATTCAGAAATGTAGTAAAATAATATTTTTTTTTATTTGTTAAAAATTATTTTTAATATCAAGAAATGAAAGTAATTTTAAAAAATAATTTAATATAAAAATATTTTTAAATTTTTTCAAAAATATTTTTGAAATTCAATGAGAGTTAAATTGATTTATAAACTCTATTATTTCATCATTTTATTTATTTATTTATTGGTTAGTTTGTCCGGACTTTAAAACCTCGAATTCGTGACGGCCTAGAGAACCGCCACCTTTTGTTTTTTTCTTTCTTTCTTTTTACTTTTCTTATCTGGTTAAGATTTTTCCCACCTCTTTTGACTAATTATCATTCATAATGCCTCCCGCGCTCTGATTGCTTACTGTTTTTTCTAATTTGCTTTAGGGCTAACTACAACCATGCCCTCTGTTTATTTAGTAAATTTCATTTCGGTCCCTCTCTTACTTATTGTACTGGCAATATCCTCCACTTATCAGAATTATGCCACCATCTTTCTTTTATAGACGGGATTTTGATTGTCAATTTCTTTTTAATTTCTTAATCGCATACATTTATATAAATAAATAAAAAACTAAAGGAGAATTGACTTGTGTAAGTTCATGTTTGGTTCAATAGAACAAATTAACATTTCACCATGGGAAGAGATTGACATGATTTTGATCATATTTATTAATCATGGTTTCAAGGTTTGATTTTTTATCTTATTCTGGGCTCAAGCCATGAGACAAATCATAGGTTGAGTCAGATAAGTGATTGTTTGAGAGTGAACTTGAGGCTGTTTTTTAAAATGTTTTTCGTTTAGAAATGCATCACAGTGATGTTTTTTATTTTTAAAAAATTATTTTGATATCAGTATGTGAAAATGATCTAAAAACACTAAAAAATACGATTTAAAGTAAAAAAAAAAAACTCTACTTTTTTCAAAAATATTTTTGAAACGCAGTGACAAATACAATGATTGTGATGATTCTGGGTTAACATCGATGCAATTAGTGAGAGAGGGACCTAATTGAAACCTCGCAATAAACACAAAACATAATTACAGTTTGCCCTTTGCTTTATTGCTAAGTTAAACAAGAAAAGTAATTTACATGTAAACAAAATTCTAACTGGTAATGCATCTTAGACGTTTCCAAAGCGTGTGCGTGTATGTAATGTGTGCATGTACCTGTATTTTTCAACACGTTATGCTCTGGTTGTCTTGTTAACATTAAACCTGTCAAGAAACCTGTACAAGCTGGAGACAGAAGAAAATCAGCAGGTACGAGAAATATTAGGCACGGTAATGATATTTAAGGAGAGATAACCTTAATTAATTAATTAATTCAACCGTAAAGATGATTAATTTCTTATCTAACCCATAATTATTTCTATACTTTATCTCTATTATTACATCTCCACTTTGAGATTGTTGGCGAGACATGTTGACTGTGCTTTTGATGTCGAGATATTGCTTGCTGTTGTGATGATTGAGTTCCCACTCATCTTATTGCAATCCTAGGTTATGTTAAAGTTGTTTTTAAAAAAAAAAAATGCTTGGAAAATATGAAAATATCTTTTTTATTTTTAATTTTTTTTTATATTAACCCGTCAAAACAATAAAAAAACACTAAAAATTAATTAAAAATAGGATCGAAATTGCAAGCATAGTTGCCAAGCATGCTATCAACTTGAGAGAGGTGGGAAATTTCTCATAAAAGCATAGAACGGACTTTTCTCTAGTGATGCCAAGCACGACTGCTGGCGAGTTCTAAGGGAAAGCAAAGATCAATTTCTATACACAAAAATAAAACAAAATCATAATTAATTCATAAAGGTATTTTAATATATTTATTAATTAATTCATAATATCTACATGTTCATTTATCAAATAAACTCTCCCATCGGTATTTTGTTTTCTTTTCCTAGACTTGTTGGCTCGAGATATACCTGATGAGAAGAGTAAAAGGATATCCATAATTACTAATAAATAAGTCCATAAAATGCCCTCTAGGAAAATCTATTTGATCATTAGCATAATTAGCTTAATCTTAATTTATGATTAGCATTAACTGTGACTCATCAATTAAAATTATTGATTTGAGGGCAGTAAATAGGTTTGTTCAACTAAAATGGTGGGGTTTGTTTCCAAGTTATCATCTTGAATTCTAATCTAACAATAGATTTGAAGGGGGGAAAGATCTAGTGAATGGACTAGTTCGAGAGTATTTACCCGTATGTTTCCTAGTATACTATAATTTTTAAAAAGATATAATCAGAATTAATCATAAATTTGAATAGAGGATAAAATATGACCACTAAATAACAAAACAATAAGTGATTTAGAGTGCAAGTAGTGTCTTGCGTGGTTAGTGTAGCGTTTGTTCCTGCCAGTGAATTAGAGCTCTGCCTTGCATATATATCATCTCTGTAGTGCCTTGCATGTTTATTGGACTTACAGGATGTTCAGTTGATCTAGATATTAGTTATGGTACGTGCAAGCTGACCCGGACACCCCGGTTATAAAAAAATAAATAAGTGAATTAGAGTATTTATATCAATATATTTTTAGTATTCTGATATAAAAGATCTATAAAAACATTTTAATATATTTTCAATTAAAATTTACTTTTAATAATAATAATAATAATAATAATAATAATAATAATGAAATCTTATAGTAATCTATCCGGGAAGGTTGAATCTTTATAAGCATGGCTTGTAGCATGAACTTTTAGCGGGCTGTTGCCGGAAGGTACAGCGAGTGCATATACTCTCCGAATTTCCGTATGAATATTCCCCTTCTTTTTATTCCTGGGCACCTCTGAAGAAGTGTGAAAATGTTGAAACATATTAGAACTCGGACAGCTTATATTTATCTCCGAAGTAGTCGTAATAATGAGCAAAGTTTATGACAGGACCTGCCTTCTAAGCAAAGAGAGGCAAAAGTTGATGTCAAAACCGAAGGTCCAGCTTTTGTCCCCAAACTGAAATGATTCCCCCTCCCCTGTCTTCCTTCCATCTACGACAAAACACTTCCTTGTCCGCTTTATTTAAAGGCAATTTAATGATTGTTTTTCACTACCATTTCAAAGTATTTTTTTAACATTAATTTACTATTTATTTAAATTAAAAAAATTTAGTATCATTTTCATATACTAATATTAAAATTATTTTTTTTAAAATAAAAAATATCATTAGACATTTAATCATATTTCTCTTTAAGTCACACACACGGCATTCTCCCATTAAAAGCCGCACCTACTGTTTGACACCTACTGTTTGACATTCTGTCCCACTCTTTATCTTTTCTTTTGTTTGATTAATATAAATATCTAGACAACTTATATATATTTTAACTAATTTTATAAATTTTAAAATAAAATTTTAATATCACCTTATCTTTAACTTGATGCATGTGTGAGCGTTATTAGTTGTGTGTTGTTGAGACCTTATTTTTTTATTTTTTCCCGTCACCTTTTGAAAAGATATATATATATATATATATAGATATACACATGGTTTTTATTAGAAATTCTCTATTGATATTTTAGTTATAAAAAATACATAAATGTAAACTTTATTCTCCAAATGGCAACCATGAAAAGTTAGCTAAACACACACTGAAAAAAAAAAGTTTGTTTTTACAATTCAAACTTCTTTTTAAAATATTTTGTTGACTGTTTTTTATTTGAATAAAATATTAAATTAACATGCTAATATCATAAATTTAAACATTGTCTTTAGCTTGATGGCATGTACAAGGGTTAGTAGTGTGTTGTTGGGACTTTTTTGGCCCGTCACAATCACAACTTTGAAAAGATATGCTTAATATATTATAGCTTATAGTTTTTTAAAAACCTAATTCTTTAAATCACGACCATGAAGTTTAGCTAAACACACACTAAAAGAGTATTTATTTTTACTTTTTAAAATATTTTACAATTTATTTTTTATCTAAAAATAAAATAAAATAATATTTTTACGTGCTTTACGGTAATTTTAATGCGCTAGAATTATAAATAAAAAAAATATTATTCACAGCACACACTTCTAAAGCATTAGGGTGGGAAAGCTAAACACGTATCTTTAATTCCTAAATTTGGACTCTTTTTTGTGTTTTTTTACCCGACGAATAAAGAAAGTCAGGTCCACGTAATTCTCAACCCACCAATCTCCTAAGTGGTATGCTAACGTGGCATGTTCCTATTGAATACAATTACGTGTCGTTAGTTTTTTCAGAAATTTTTATTGTCCGAGTGTTTTAAATTTTGAATTTTGAATTTCATCATGCCCTCCTCCCTCCTCCCTCCCCTCCCCTTCCAGCTTGCGACATAATTGCCAACAAAGTATTACTATTTTTAATTATTTTCAAAACATGTTATTTTAATTTTATTTTTCATTCACGAAGACACAAGCATAAAGTACGGAATCTACTGAAATTTCCAACGAGGAAATTGTCTCTTGTTTTATTTCACCCGACTGCCACGTAAGACATGCTTCGGGAAGTTTCCTGCAGGAGATGTTGGGCTTCAGCACAAGATTTTATTATTATGTCCTCTAGTACTTTATGTGACATAAATAATTGCATGTATATATATATATATATATATTTCGGAATCATATTTCCTTTTCTTTTTAGTTGAAAAGTTTCACAATTTCTATTAAACTCAACCAGGTTCGGCTAGCTGGTTAGGACCCGACGTGCCCGCCTCGAATTCTTGAAAAAAATCAACTTGAAGTTGACTTGATAGGTCATTTCATGACACAGTTAAAAAACAATTATTTCTTTTTAATTTTTTTTAAGACTATTTTGTTTTCATTTCTTGTAAAAATATTTATTGAAACTAAGTCAACTCGATGATTATGCACTCAAACTTTAAGATTTAGGGCATGTTTGGGATATTTATTGTTGTAGTTTTTCAAAGTGTTTTTCGTGCTGAAATATATCAAAATGATATTTTTTTATTTTTTAAAAATTCTTTTTGACATCAGTACATCAAAATGATCTAAAAACACCAAAACATATTCATTTAAAATGAAAAAAAATTGAATTTTTTGGAAACACAATTTCAAAAGCTGTCCCAAACAGCTTCTTAATAACTTTGATTTTGAAATTCAACCATGGTTAATATTTTATATATTATATTCAATAAGTGACCTCACAATCGAGTCATAAAAATACTCGCTTGTGATTAAGTCTATTTTATAATTTTAAAAAGTCAGTTTGGTGTTTAAGGAACTATATACTTTTGTTTGATTTTTTTTGTTCAAATTTTATGATTAATATTCAAGATAAAATTATATGTTTAAGCCTCTACTCTTGATTTTCAGATTGAAAAACAAGTAAAATGATGTTTTTAGCAAACATACTAGAAAAAACATGTTGAAATTGATTGTTTAATAGATCACCAGCACAATTCGAGCACCATATTGGAAAGTTAACCAAAGTAGTGGTGATGATGTTTACTTCCATGTAATAAATAACATTTTTCATAGTAAAAATGAAAAGTGAAAGCAATCCAAGTGTAAAGAAAATTACTGCAAAATACTTTTGTGAATGTCTACTTCTCTCCTTTCATGATTGATTGAATTCTTTGAGTTGTGCTCTATGACATGGGTAACATTAACTATAATCTAAAAGGTATGAGGTTTTTCTGGTTGTCAAATGCTCCTCATACACCATATAATTTGTTATTCTTTTTTATACAATATATTTTGGTTTTCATAATTTAATCTTTATTAAAAATCAATTGCTTCTTAGTTTTTAGACTATTATTTAGGATTCTTATAAGAGTGTTAATGATATGTTTTTAATTCCCAAGGAACATGATGTGATGGTAAAAAACTTATGATCTGCACAAGAGATCTCGAGTTCGAGTTAAAGTATACACCATTTATAAAAGTCTGGGACAATCAAGATTTTATTTACTTATCTAAATTCATAAAATATGCTTTTCAGAGGATAGAGTTTTCGATCAATGGTGAGAAAAGGGAGAATAGACTAGCAGAAAGAGAGAGAGGGGAAGAAATTACAAGTTTTATTTTTTAAACTTAAACAAGTCGGAGATGTCATCTACAACTATTTTAAGTGTGATAGTTTTCAAATGTGTTATTTTATATAAAAAAGAAATTACAGTTTTTTTTTTTAAATCTCCTAAACTCTTCTGCCTTCCATTGCATTTATGGAGTGTGGAAAAACAGTATGCAGGTCACCTTCTATCAAGCACGCTAGTCAAGCAAACAAGCGTGGTATCGAGTCATTCTTGTCAGCCTCCAATGCTGTTAAAATATCTATTCGCTCATAATTAACCTAATTATTACATGAACTTGTCAGGAAATACATCATCAAGTCAAAAGGGACATCTCTCATATCATAATCCTGATTATATTTTGCAGGAATTGTGCCAGAGAAATCATCATCTATGGTACAAGTAGGTTTACTCTGCAAGTTGGCGATCGAGATTGTGCGCGCGCTCCAGGATCCTTTGTCAGAATTTTTGTAACCTGTGATTCAGTAACGATAAAACCAGTGCATCAATCAAGCACAACGAGAAACAGTGAAGAACTCTGTATAATGTTATCGGCTGATAAGCTCGCTTTGAGTTCTTGACTGTTGATTATGGGCAGAAAAGTTATTTAAGCCGCCCAATAGAAGTCTTTTCTTCAATTAAAGTGATAACGACAGTAGAAGAGGGAAATTTCCCAAAGCTGAAAGTTAAAAAAAAAGAAAAGGAAAGTTCAAAAGTCCAAGGAATTCATTGTTCGTGCTATGTGCATTTTACACTCAAGAAATGTGCGTTCGTCCTATTTTTGTCGTGTCGTGAAGGAATCTACACACAGCTTTATTTTGTAGCTGCTGCAGAAGTGAAGAGCTTGAGCTGATGAAGCCATCAATTGCTAATGTCGGCTTAAATTACAATTTAAGAATGTATATACGATGTCAGGATTGGGTCCTGAGTTACTTGGTAATTGTTTCTATACCAAACAGTTTAAAATTGGAGATCCAAAGTTCCAAAATTTCAATGGATCTGTCACTGAAAACATAAAGCTGGTTTGTTGTCTGGGGCCAGCCAGGAACGGAACCCATGTCTGTAATATTGTTTCAGGGTGCTATTCCACCACCAGTTATTGCAAAACCTCTGCAAGATTTAATGGCTTGCTAGGGTTTATTCTAGACTCGATGGCCTTTGGTCCAGGCTATAATCTATATAATAAAGTCTTTTTCTGGAGCAAGCCGTAGAATGAAGACCACCCTCCTCTCTCTCTCGTATGATAAATGAACGCATTATATCTTGTGCTATTTATTTTGATGCCTGGCCTGTAGGATCCTATTGATGTCCTATGCATTTTCCACTAAAGAAATGCGGGGACCGAGTTCTACATCTATTTTTCTGTGAAGAAATCTGTGCTGCTCTATTCTGTTTCTCACGCTGGCATTTGAGGATTGCTGCTAAACTTTAGCTTTGGCATGCAACCTTGGATAGTGTATGTTTACTTCATTACGCCAAGATTCATGACTCATCTTTGCGCATAATTTGATTTTCTCATGTTCATGTTCATACAATATGTTCATTACAAACAATCCCATCAGAAACAAATTACGTGATAGACATGCATGTAACTGTTTTGATCCATCGTTCTGTATTTTATTGGTGTTCTTGAGTGAAAAAAAGAAAGAATTTATGCTTTAAAGTTTGAGTTTTCGCTTCATAACTGTCTGTGTATGAAAATTTATGTAATCCATGCCTCATCAAGAAATTATCTGTATCAATCCAAGTTTTGAGAATTTTTTTCTTCTAAAAAATATGGAATAGTTTTACTGATTCGACCCAAGTTAATGACTCAACAAGTTAACCCATCAAACTAGCACAGAATTTTATAAATTGCATCAGCGACAGAGGTCTACTTTCTAATTTTATAAGCATTGAAGCCGAACCCTGACTGTTGTTCCAGTCCCATTTGAAGGGCCTGTGTGGTTTACAGTTTGCAGAAAAATTCTTGAATATGTACATAAACTAAGAATTACGCAGAGATCCTCCACCTCCCTAACCTTCTTTCTCATCCAAAAACAGTCTACCTTCTTTCTGTACATATTCAAGAATTTTTCTGCAAACTGTATACCACACAGGCCCTTCAAATGGGACTGGAGCATGGACAAGAATCGCTTCAACAAGTTCATAAGGAAAAAAGCTTAGACAAGTTCATAAGGAAAAAAGCTTAGCAGCATGGACAAGTTCATAAGGAAAAAAGCTTAGCAGCATGGACAAGTTCATAAGGAAAAAAGCATAGCAGCATGGACAAGAATCGCTGCAACAACCACGTAAAAGATATAGAGATCTGATGAAGCAAAAGAAAAGATGCCATTTAGAGGGGGGAATACATAACCATTAAGAGCTCATATGGAGCTAATCAAGCAAAAACACTAAGATATCTTAGTTGAAGATGAATTTGCTGCGCCAAGTTTTCACGATCAAGCATGTTCTTCTCGATCGGTGAAAGGAGAGACAAGGTGTTCTTCATATTTGTACTGAAACATCAGAATTAAAAAGGCACACATAAAATTCTGTGCACTCTGAATTTTCTAAAATAACAACAATTTCAGAAATCTGATCACAAGTGCAATTATATGGAAGGGAGAAATTCTGAATAAAATGTAAATGATATATATTCTTCACGCCCGTTTGGAATTGCAGCCTAAACAGACATGGATCAAAATTCTATTTTTTTGTTTTAATTATTTTTTTATATTTTTGAATTGTTTTAATATGCTGATATTAAAAAAATAAAAATAAAAATAAAAATAATTTATTTTAAAATAAAAGTTATGTTTTGGTGGGCTGGGTTCATGTTGACATTATAATTGTGCCCTACGAATAATTGGTTAATCCCCCCTGCCAAAACAATTTCTGAAATTGTGAATGGAAGTTTGAAAATTGAAACAAACTTCTATAATTAATAATTTAAATTCACTAAATTCAAATGAAAACTTGTAATTACATAAACAAAATACTTTCAAATATGGATATTCACCATTAATTTAAATTGATTTACATAGTCAAATTTGATATCTCACTTGAACATTTTATGTGTGTTTAGAATTGTGATGCATAATATTTTTTTAAAATTTTTTAATTATAAAATGTATTTTTATAATTTTCACATCATCCTATCAAAATAATTAAAAAAAAACATTCAGACAAAAAAAAACATTTTATACATCACGGTATAAAGTAGTCATTGCCTCTTTTGAATGCCCGAAGCGGACACGCATCATTTTACCAAGAGAAAAATAAAATAAAATAAAATAAAATAAAATAAAAGGTGGGGTTAATGATTGATCTGTGATGCAACTTGGGAGTGGTAAATAAAAAGCATTATTGCAAAAAAGAAGAAGAGAAAGCCTATAGTATTCTAAGCTCAATTCGTCTTATTGAATGGTTGCCATGGAGTAAAAAGTTGCGACACCTTTTTTCATCAAGCACGCCAGACTCCACAGAAATGGTTTCTTAATTAGTCCAACCAGTGTCACTGCAACAATGATGGAGAATCTGAAAGGGTTCATGACTAGCATGATCTCTTCATGTCGCTAAAAGGGTTTAGAGGTTATATATTTTAAATTTAAATTGTTTTTATGCATTTTTAAAAATAATTCTTATTATGTTCATACTCATTGTTGTCTTATTCGATTTATGTGTTAGCAACCATCTCATCTAAAAAGTTAAGCCGTTAAGTAGAGCTCTAAACTATGATTTTTATTATTCTTTAACACCCTTCCTCAAGTGAAAACTCTTTGGGTTTGAAATTTGTACAGACTCACACTATCTTGTATTTGATTTTTATAAAATAAAATGAGGGTGGTGAACTTTCAATTCATGACCACTAAGCCAACAAGACTCTAATATCATGTTATGAAACCATCTCAATTTTAATCATTCAGCTTGTAGCTTTGAAGGAAATATAAAGTTGGAGGAGATCAAGGAAAGAGACTAATCATCTGAATAAATACGAACTTTTTCAACCAGAAGAATTAGTATGAAACCTGACAAAACTTTGAACATTAAAAGAAAGTTGAAAAGGAAAAGAAGTGGGGGTGGGATCTTTGAGAAGGATATTAAAAGTGTTTGCAAGGTGGAAGTGGAGTTCCACACAAACCAGGATTGTTCTTGAATGCAGACACAGGAATTATGGCTTTGTGAGGAGGAATCCTGCCTCTTAGTCTGTTACTAGACACATCGAATTGCTTTAGCTCCCTCAGATTTAGCACAATCTCTGGAATAGCACCGGT
This sequence comes from Salix arbutifolia, assembly GCA_025169955.1. Lineage (NCBI taxonomy): Eukaryota > Viridiplantae > Streptophyta > Magnoliopsida > Malpighiales > Salicaceae > Salix > Salix arbutifolia. Next base: position 1,183,105 of record CM045908.1, read on the forward strand.
CAGCTTATTTCTTGAAAGTAAAATTGTGGACAGCTCTTTGGCATCACCAAGCTCCTCGGGTATCATCCCTGACAGCCCAGTATTCACTAACTTCAAAACCTGCAATTCTCTCATTTTCCCAATTGACTTTGGTAGTGATCCTCCCAGTTTGTTGTGTGAGAGAACCAATGAACTAATAGAAGACATTGCTGGTCTCTCTCCTATTTCATCCTCTACTGGACCAGTGAACATATTGCTGGAAAGATCAATGGAGTTAAAATGGCCTAGTGGGGTCTGGACTTCTTTAGAGAATATTACATTGACGTGGCCACTGAACTTGTTGGAGTGAAGATCAAGATCCATCAGAAGTGAAAGGTTCTTGAATTCAACTGGGATGGATGAGTGAAATCCATTATTTGATAAGTTGAGAAATGAAAGGCCGGTCATGTTGCCAATCCACCAAGGCAGCTTTCCTGTTAATGCATTTCCTGACAAGTCAAGTTTTGATACTGATGATGAAGATAGCCAGTGAGGAAGTTCCCCTTCAATCCCAGTATTCGCCAACATCAGCTGGAAGACTCTTACTTCCTGGAACCAGTTTGGTATTCTACCTAGTCCTACAGGATTATATGAAAGATCTAAACTCTGCAAGCTCTTCAACTTAGCTAGCTGAGGAGGAAGCTGGCCGGAGAGTCGGTTTCTTGATAAATCAAGTGTTTGAAGGTTGAGTAAATTTCCAAAACTTGAAGGGATCTTTCCTGTAAAATAGTTGTTAGAGAAAAATATATCAGTAAGAGCTGTTAGATGACCAATGGATGCTGGTAGTTTCCCAGTGAGCTTGTTGTTCTCAAGGATTAGCCTTTGAACCTTTGAGAGCTGGCCAATCGATGGTGGTAGACTGCCAGATAACTTGTTTTCTGATATACGACAGAATATCATAGAATCAAGTCCGGATATCGAAGATGGTATCCTTCCCGTGAGCTGATTTTGATTGAGATATAGTAGTTCCAATGCCGCAAGTCCACCAATGGACTGCGGGATGCTTCCAGTTATCTGATTTTCAGACAGATCAAGATATCTGAGATTCTTAAGATTGCCAAAACCTGCAGGAATTCTACCAGTAAAGTTGTTACCATGCAAATCAAGCTTAGTTACCATAACCAACTTGCCAATTGTTGGAGGAATTGGCCCTGACAAAGCATTTCCTGATAAACCAAGTTCAGAGACAGATGTCCAGGATTCCATAACAGATGGAGGAACAATACCAGATATAAAATTGTCACTAAGATACATCTTTTCCAGCTGAGAGAAGTACCTTAACGTAAATGGTATTGATCCAGTGAGCTTGTTTGTATCAAGAAAGAGATGTGTGAGCTTCGACAACTGGCCAAGTTCTTCTGGTATTCGTCCCTTCAAGTCCTTGAGATTACTCAGGTCTAGAATTCGAAGGCTTGACAAGTTTCCCAGATAAGGAGATAAAGTTCCTGACATATATGTGTCCTCGATGAAGTCATTGTCTGACAGAAGACCAGGACGAGTTACATTGACAACTCGGCCAGAGCCATCACAAGCAACACCTTCCCAAGAAGTGCAGCAATCAGATGAATCTTTCCAAGAATGCAACAGTTTTGAAGGGTCATCTGTGATTTTGTGTTTGAAATCAAGCAACGCTTCTTTATCAACTGGGTGGCATGCCTTGGAAGAGGCTAATGTAGAGAAGATGAGAAAGAACAGGAGAGAGAAGGTTCGGGCATCCATTGAGATCTCCATACACAGTTTTGAAACTGTAGTGCTGAAGATTAAGGATCTGTTGCAAATTTAGCGGCGAGGAGAGGTGGTGGTCAAAAACTTAGGCCCTTGTGATTATTTTCTAAAAAAATGGGCAATTGCAAGGCTGTGTAGGGTTGAAAAAAGCCATCCCCATTCTCCCGTGACTGTGTTAACTAGGCCTCCAAGTCAGAGGATATCCACTAAAAGCATCCTGTCAGTGTGCTGCAATAACCAAGATGCATAAATTCTATGGTGATTCATCTAACAGTGGAAAACCCTAACAAAGGTAATGGATTCTTTTATTTTATTTTATTTTTAGTCAAATTATCTACTGCTAGACCCATACATGCATCGGCAAGTGCTGTGTAAGAGCACTTTCGACTTGATCAGTACATAATATATTCAAGCCTCCATAACGAAATAAAGTAGCCCTGCTGATCAACAGTCACACCATTACCATTTTATGGGACCTCAGATCAAGGGTATCAATTCCATTTTGTTTTGATTAGTACTTTATTTTTTTTATTGGAATATAATATTATGGTTTCAGAGTATATTGGCGTGCTATTTTGGAATTGTATTGTTTATATGCATGTATGTGTGTGTGTATAATTAAGTATATTAATTCAAAAAAAATAGTTCAGATTAAAAAATAAAAATATTTAAAATTATACAATTTAATCTAAAATAGACACAATAAAATGATTTTTCTGAACAAAATTTTGAACATATATAATATTATGAGAATATTATTATCAATCTCACAAGATCATATTATTATCAATCTCACAAGATCATAACATTCTCTGATTGCTCTGAAATTTTAACATAATATATATAAGTATGTCAAGAAACTCCTCGTAAAATTTCATCTTAATCTAACAGTCGGATTAAGAGATATGATTGATATTGTAAAATTATTCATTATTTAAAAAAAACACTATTGGCTGAAACAGGAATGGGCATAATAAAACCAGAACGTTTCGGCCGGTATTTGGCCAAAAAATCCAGAATGGGCCGGAATTTAAATTGAGATAAAAACAATATTTTTTTTTTAACTGATACAAAATATTTCTGCAAAATTAAATAAAACTGACAACACTGACTCAAATTAACAGCTTGCCTTCAATAATATACCTTACCTCCCACTGTTGGCTGCTTGGAGCTTTCTTTCATTTGTCAAACCTGGTTTAAAAAATAGCCACTCACTTTGATTGAGTCATGGGGTTTCTTTTGGATGAACTATTAGGCATGTGAATCTGTGTTTGTCTTGTTCTCAATCCTGTTCAATCTAGCTATCCATCAAAAGTACATGCCTGGAATTTGCCTGCTGTCCTGAAACATGACTGAAAGCAAAATGCTTTCTTCTTTTGTTTGGATCGCATAAAAAACATGTAATTAAACTACTTGGATAGCAAAATCCTGACATCATAATTACCAAATTGTCTATAACCCTTCAATTAATGATATTAACTATTAAGTATGAATTTAGTAGCGCATGCCGAGTGATTTTCAATTAGAAACACATCAAAATTATATATATTTTTTATTTAGATTAAAAAACATTAAAAAGTAGATTCATCGATAACCATGAAACTACTAGTCTTGTTGACTAGGCATGAGTGACTGTGATTAGCATATTCGATGATTGAATAGCAGCAGCAGCTACTGCTACAACTTTCCTTTCTGATAAGCATTGTGGCCTGGATTCCAGTAAATCGTCGCCGAGGTTATGCATGCTGGAGCCCATGATCGTAAATCCAGTGGAGTTCAGAGACATCCAGGTCTAGGAGAGATTATTATATTATTATTATTATGTTTATAGATTTTAGCTTAACCCCGACCATCATCATGTCACGGGTCTACCAACCATGGTTTGTTTTCCCGTGCCTATAGAGTTCATGTCAGGATGGAAAGATGGGAAATTCATAACCTCATTCAAGATAAATGGTCAGGAAGATATTAGATTATTTTGTATAAGTTAGGGAAGGGTCCTATCTTGCGGGGATAGCTCAGTTGGGAGAGCGTCAGACTGAAGATCTGAAGGTCGCGTGTTCGATCCACGCTCACCGCATTTTATTTAATTTGTTTTGTCCAATTCAAGGAAATAGGCTATGGGCTTCTAAGAAGGCTATTCATGGGTCGTTCTAGGAGGATGGTTGAGAAGCTCTTTTAGGCCCACCATTACTTTGTTTTGGGCTCCTTAAAAGTCTTGGGCCTGTAATTATAGAAAATATATATAAATCCCTAACCTTCCCTTCCCCATCTCTCTTAAACTCCTGTTGGGTGAAGATGGAGAACCAGGAGATGGTGGCCCCGCTTAGAAGATTTTGTTTCGGACTAGTTCAGAGATTAACTCATTTAAATTGAATTGAATTGGTTGATCCAATCAAACTTGTATGAGATTTAATCTTGTAAATTTAGATGTTTTTTTTATTTATTTAAAATAATATTATTTTATTTATAAAATGATTAGATAAATTTGTAACTAATAGAAATTTAAAATGATTTAAAGGTTCTTATATCAACTAATGCAAATAAAAATAAAGATTAATAAGATTTGTTTCAAGTCAAAACTAATAAAGATAAAGAAAAATGCTATAATCACAAGAAGTTTTTAAAATATTTGTTTTTATTCGTTTATGTCTCACTCATCCAAAAATCATTACAATCCTTGTACATATAGAACTAAAAAGTCACAGCAATACTGAATAAAAAAATAAATTTAAAAAAATATTGAAAAATAAAAACTAAAAAAAGTATAATTCCACATAATAATAAAATATATATTTTTCAAAAAACAATCTATGAAAAGCCAGGTGTCAAACGTGTAGAGAATACACATCGTCTGTGGATTCCACAACATGCTGTGAATATATAAGAAAAAGAATCTTTGATTTTGGAAAATTATACTTATTTAATTGATCAAATTAAAAATATAGTAGCTTATCTGACAGATTTGTAAAAATATAGGACCAAAATGGGTTTTGCCATATTTATTGCAGGTACCAATTTTCTGACATTCGCCACTTGGGTCAGGAGCACATGGACTTACATGGCCAGACAAAACCTTATGCGCGTCTGCCCCACGTCCCTTAAATTCACGTGGGCACAACATTAAACCTGTCAGAGGATTACCCAAAACAAAATCCAGCACTCGATGATTCTCTTGTCTTTAAGCTAAAAACAAATCGTCACGACACTGTAAACACCAAATTACAATTTGGATTTACTTTAAAGTGATGTTGGAATTGTTTTATAAAATGATTTTTGTTTTAAAATATATTAAAAATTAAAAAAAAAAAAAAACATATGGATTCGAAAGAAATCAATTCAATTACACCAAGTTTTAAGTTGACCAGACAATATTGGAAACACTTCGTCATAATCTAGTTACTTTATTTTTCTAAAATGATATATTTTTATATAAAAAATAGATTAATCTGGATGAGATTAATTTACATGACCCCGTGACCTGAACTAATCATACCATGCTCAAAACCCAAATCAAAGAGAGAGAGAGATGATTATTAACAACAAGAACTAAAGTAATTACATTCAATAATAATAATTAATTACATCACATTTTTCGTGGGATTGAAGGGCTAAAGCTCTTACATTCCACATGTGATTTTTGGTCACCACCTCGACAAAAAAAGAAACTAACTGGACAACGGTACAAACAATTATCATTCAACCTTACATCAGCAAAACCTGGTTGGAGCTCCATTAAAGATTGCGGTATAGGCCCATACAGGTAATTCCCTCCTAATAACAGCCTAACAAACGGAGACAATCTGGACCCGGGTAAAGCCGTTTTTATTGCGAATTGGATTGGTATCATACCTGAAAATTTGTTGTTTTCGAGTGATAAAGCCGAGAGCTTTGGCATTAAAGCCATGAAAGAAGGCAGAAAACCTCGAAGTTCATTATTGCTTAAATCAATGGCGATTGCTTCACTTTGGAGAACAGTGGTCAATGGGAATGGTGGGGATTGTACGGACGTGAAAGAGTTGAATGAGAGAGTGAGTTGTTGAAGTGAAGGGTGAGTGAAGAGAGGTAAAGGAACTGAGTCGCTGAGATTGTTGTGACTCAAATCAAGTACTTGTAAGAAAGCCAGGTTTTTGAAGCTTTGAGGGTGTAATTTGCCTTGCAAGCTATTGTTTCTCATTGAGATTTGAACTAAAGATTCTGGTAATGTTAGTGGGACATTACCTGATACGGCGTTGTCACTTGCATCTAAAAAGGAGAGATTTTTAAGAGAACCCAGCTCGGGAAACTCACCATCTAGCTTGTTTGATTGAATTTCGAGCCTTTTTAAACTAACAAGACCATTGAAACTTGCAGGAATATTGCCTTGAAGATTGTTGTTGTCCAGATATAGCTCTTCCAGGCTACTTAATGAGCCAATCGAGGTGGGTATCTCACCAGAGAACATGTTTCTCGACAGACCAAGTCGACTCAGTTGAGTCAAGTTGGATACAGACTCAGGAATTTGGCCATAGAAAAAATTGTTGGAAAGGTCGAGTGTTTGTAAATATGGGAGGTTCCAAGAGATGGAAGTTAGCGAACCCGAGTAACCAGCCTGGTCAAGACTGAGCTCAGTGACTCTACTTGACTCGGATACCACAATGTCACACCTGAACCCACAAGTGAAACTCTCACTGAATAAATTATCACACGGGTCAACAGTGAAGTCCCATGAACTCAAGCAAGAACCTGGATTAATTGAGTTTCGGTCCACCGCGTTCTTGACCTCCTTCAAAACCTCTATATCACCCCAAAACGTCTTCGACTCTGCTCCCACTAACAGCCTGGTGACTGTAATGAGCAAAACTAGAGCAAATGAAGGAAATTTGAGAGCGCCCATCTGTTGGTTTTTTGCTACAAGTGAATGTGCGAATTGAAAGCTTGCAGGTAACAAGAAAAAGGGATGAGGGGGGGGGATTGAGAGGAGGCCTACAAACTACAGAGCTGGGAAATGAAGACAAGAAAGAACTACTTTTTTTCGAGAGGTACACTTGTGCAGGCTTTGGGGTGAGTGATCTTTTTTTGCGTGTGAGTGGCTTCACGGGGGACTTGTCAGAGCCTTCTTTAAATGTTTCCTTGCATTTAAACTTGTTTGGATGCGTGAATGCTCCAAGAAAGAAAGAGTAAATAATCTGATGTCATTTGTGAGTGAATGTTTGTTGCGATCAAAGAAACCTGACCCAGTCTATAACCCGATCTAAGGCCTGAGTTATGAATTAAGCAGTTAATTCATGTCCATTTGAGTTCATTAAAATGATATTATTTTAGGTTTTTTAAGAGTGAAACCGGGTTTTGATCAGATATACAGTGTCTTGAATGGTGTTAAATCTGCTAGTTGATTGCGATTAAATCAAGTCAACTGTTTTTTCAACCTGGTCTTGGCCGGGGGTTAGGTTAAGAGGTTCCGAGTTGAGTTGTTTGGTCAAGCCGGCTTTAACAGTTGTTGGAAGAAACGACACTTTTGTTGTCTGTCTAAATTTCCTTGTCGCGGCTTGAGCTGCCTTTGTTCTTCCTGTCGTCACTCACCATCCATGATTTCTCGAAGATAATTCGGTAAATTGAATGGCGGGAACGAGGGAAGAAAGCAGAAAATGAAGAAAGAACATGTGACTGTAAAAATGTTGGGGTCATCTGGAGCAGGGACAAGAATGATTTCAAGTAAATTTATGGGGAGGAAAAGTTTTTCACGAGCTGAGAACTTAAATTTTGTAGAGCACAGAATTGGTGCTTCACTTTGTAAGTCCCATGTCACGGGCGAACTTGTAATTGTTGATATCTACATCCACTGTCACTAGGCGGCATGGAATGGATGAAGCTATGGTGGTTCTGGTATCGATAAAAACACATCCTTGATTGACTTTTAAATTAATTGAAGCATTTGGGCTCACTTCCATTGATCATGACAAATCGCATGGGGGCGGTTTTACCTGTTGTATCATCAGAATGAAATGCCAGCATGTATGGTATATTATATGATGCAGTTGTTGCAAAAACTCTCTCAAAAGGTGGTGGGTGGCTGGGGGAATCTGGTCCCCGACGCAGAAGGTGGTGGGTTATAAATGACGAGACTGGTACTGGTATATCTTTGCTGGCTAACTTTGAATTCCCAGAACATGGATACAACCACCGTCGAGTATTATAGCTCGAAGAATCCTTCATTGCTGAACAATCTTACAATTTTCTTGATTTTTGGTTTTCAATTTCCAACATGGTTTCTCCTTATTTTAGCCTAGAAGCGAGGTGCTGTTCGTAAGATCCTGTTTGGTACAGTTTTTACTGTAGTTTTTCAAAGTGTTTTTCTTGTCGAAATATATCAAAATAATGTTTTTTTATTTTTTAAAAATTATTTTTGATATCAGCACATCAAAATGATCTAAAAACATCAAAATATATTCACTTAAAATTAAAAAAAAATGAATTTTTTGGAAATACAGTTTCAAAAATTATCCCAAACAGGACTATGGGATTTTGATTGAGTGAAATACAATCAAACCATTCTTTTTTCTTGGCAGTACCAAATTTTGCCACCAAAGATATTGTTCTGTGGCTAAATCCAACAGATAAATGCTGGTGGGGATCCTTCAATTCTTTAAACTGGGTAGTTGGGACGCATTTAGTACCTGCCAGCGTGAAGTGCAAATAATGTGGTGGATAAAATTTCACAAATTTCCTGTCTCAGCACGCATCATGGAGTGGCAAGATAGTGACAACATTTATGTATTGATCTATATTAATTAATTATGTAAATTCCGTGTTTTAGTTGGTGATTTTTTTTTAATTGAAATGGAATATTTTGGTTTTAGAATGTTTTTACAATATATATATTCAAAAAAATAATTTATAGTCAAAAATAAAATAATTTAGAATTATGTAATTTAATATAAAAAAATAATGAAATGATTTTTATGAACATGTATAATATTATGAGAATATCATCATCAATTTCATAAAATCATTCCATTTTCTGATTGCTCTAAAAATTTAACATCATATATAAATATGTCAAAAAAATTCTCGTAAAATTTCATTTCAATCTAACGATCAAATTAAAAAATATAATTAATATTGTAAAATTATTCATTATTTTAAAATAAATATTATTTGACCAAAATAAAACTGGCAGAACATTAAAAACATAATTTGAGCAAAATTTCCATCTCTTTTTTAACTAATACAATAAACACTTGTGAAAAAGGACAAGTTGAAGGACAGAAGCCACGCTTTAGAATTAAGATCTTCCTAGCAGGTGAGTAAAAAGTGTACAATCTGTGAACATCTAGTGCAGAGTAAGGGCATAGGGTTACTTCCTAGTGTGCCATGGTTGCGTACAACAAACTGAGACTGGCAAAGTGACCATGACATCTATTTATGTGAAAATCATTTCCCCCCTTGATTCAAGTCAAATTTTACCGGACTGGTCCACTGACGGGGGTAAAAAGTACAACTTCGAGTAAATGGAGTTATGGAAAGCTCGATATCATCACCTCAGTGCTTATCCATGTGTCCCAAACGCAATCAAAATTCCTTATCACAAGTGAGAAGAAAACTGCTTATAACGGCTACCAAAACTATCACAATGAAACCATGTCGAAATTCAAACGCTGTAGTGTAGCGCCATAAATTATTATGGAAGATGGAAGACGTACAATGCACCCATACACAGACTAAAAAAGTAAAAGCAAAGGAGACATTGGCACAGCAATTCGGCATTGACTGTCCCAAATTGCAGAGGCTAAGAAGTTGACAAGAATTGGCACCTTCTTCATCCATTAGGGAACAATAGAAAAAAACAGCTCTCGCCAGCTATGACTTATATTCTCGGCTATTCTAATTTCTCACCATTGGGATCCACTATTTTTCATATACATAACATGGATTATCTATAAATTATTTGTACTGAATAACATTGTCTATACATGGATAAAACAAATGCTGGCAAGAAATTTGGGTACACTACCAAGAAACTTTTTTTCCCCTGCCCTGGGAAGCTTAAAAAGGAGAAACAAACGAACCTGCTGATGACTTTTCTCAGATCACGGAACCCCTTCAGACCATTCAAACTTGATATCAGTTTTTCTGCGGTTAATCCCTTGTTCTGGCCATTCACATTTCAAATTGTTTTCTTTGTGGTTTTTGGTGACATTTTCCAGATGCTGCCTCACAGATTTACTATTCACTTCAAACACAAATGCCATTTCCCTGATCTGCAGATTCAAAAATTTCAATTGTATTGATCCTCTTCAAGTAATAACAAACCAAGGCAAGACATATGAAGTTTCAGCATGAAAGAGCAGTGTAAATACAGTGGAGCATATAAATGACAGCGAAACCATTCTAAATAGTTTTACACTTGGAAACTATGAAGACGGCAGAGCTGCATACCTCAATCAAACTACTTGACCTTAGACCCATACTCTGTCCAGTCATAAGTTCTTTGCCATTCAAAAACATCGGACTCTTACCAAGATTCTTTAAAAAGAAAGAACCGTCTCCTTCCATCTTTATGAGAGCCTAGCAAATGAGAGACAGCCTGTTATACTTTCATGCAACTCAGAGCAACATAGGATCTTAAGAAACTAAAAATAGTTCATGCAACTCAGAGCAGCATAGGATCTTAGGAAGCTAAAAATAGGGTCTGATGAGATCTAGTATAAGCAGCGAATATTTTATTAAGAGAAACAATCTACTTCAAGTTTTATAAAATGTCTGGCATAGCAGAACAGAAATATAGATTAACAACATCTGAATAGAGTGCAAATGCTTCTCATCTTTGGATTGTAAAAAAGCTCCTCGGGTGAGAAACAACAACCAAGGTCCTAGGCCAACCTCAAGATGGTGAGATGCGCATTCAATTCCACAGAAATTTTCCCTTATAATTTTTTATTATTCCTTTATTACTACTGTTTTTGCACCTCTTCTTTATGTCCTCTTCAGTTTCATATTCCCTTGAGTTTTATAATGAATAGTGATGCTCATTTATTCAAGCAGTCACAGACCATGATATCTACATCAAAAATTTAAGACTCCTACAAATCTGTATCCATAAATTAAAGAGAGGTTTGTCAAAAGGAACAGCATAAACTCAAGGTCTGGCAACAACCTGTAGATGCAAAATCTAGAAGAAAAAATTGAGTCAGAGGAAATCCACAGAAATCTCACCTGCCGTCTTGATATTTTGTTTGCAGGCCCTTCTCTTCTTAAGTCAATATCAACATCCATATCATCTGTTGCTCTGCCGAGCATAACCTACGCATAAGCAGGAGGGTTCATAAGAACAAGAGCACAATCCTAGGTAGATAAATGATCAGTCCCCGATATGTTAACTTGAAAAATAAAAGGTCCACCATCAATTTAACATGCCTTGGTTTCCTTTATATAATGCTTCAAATGGCGCCCATACAAGATAGCAAGTGCTCCTTGAGATGCAAGCGCTCTTTGCATAGAAGATCGAGCACACTGTTCCAACCTCATAATTGTCCTTGTATCATCTTCATTCTGATATCTTGAGGCTAGAAAGTTCAATTCAACAGAAATTAGCTCAAGGTACACAAAAAATCATTTAAAATAGCAGAGTTAATTCAACTATCTGTATAAAGAATCAAATGTCTTTCTCCTTTATTAGTTAACTGATATTAGTTGCCAAATTCAATTAATTAGTGATCACCACTTTCGCCTGACTACCACCAACAATTAAAAAGTTATTCTGAGGCTAGTTTGCAAATATATATAGCCAAGTGTGTGGCTCTAAAGTCAGATGAGTTTGCACAATAACGTAACACAACAAGCAAAACATCAATGCCCTACCTTCATGATTGATAAATGAATCCGAATCATCTGGGCATAGATCCATTTCAAGTATCTAAAAGAAACAAAACAAAATTATAAGAGAACAATCTAGGAAACGTATTTAAACAGAAATTCTGTGAGGTTTACCAATTAACAGAATCTAACTAAATTACCATGGCTTCAATGTCTGAAAAGCAGGGAACATCATCATCACTACTGAATTCTTCCTGATTCGATTTTGAGGGTACTTGAACAGCTTTTACAGGGAAACTTAATTTTTCATGTGATGACGCTGACTTCAGTAGTCCGACTGTGGAAGGAGCAGGAGTTCCCGGGGCTGCTCTGCACTGAATTGGGTTTACATGGGGCGTGATAATTGGTCTGGACATCAAAGCAGGAGACTCGCATTTGGCTCCACAAAGAGCAAGTTGGTGTCTTGGACTGGATACTGGCAGCATAGCCTGCCCAACCATCCGTGGAAAAGCAAGACATTGAGCTGGACTTTCCTCTTGTTTGCAATCCGTTTGATTAACACTCGAGGAAGGCAGGTAGGGAGTCTTTCTAGAAGTTCGCTCTATTTTGGGAGAAGAGAGTGTTTTAGCTAGGAATACATCATCATTGCATGGGATCTCAGAGTCTTCCATGTTTAGCACGCACTCCATCTCTCCATCTTTTTCTTCAGCAGACCAAATATTCGATGCTGATTTAGATGAAGGCACACTCATTTCTGACACAAAATTACTATCCTGATTGCCACCAGCAGAATGTGACTCTGGAATAACCTCTAACACTGCAGGGCACGCACTATCAGGAATTCCAAGGCTTGTATCTGATGCTAATATCTCTGAAGCTTTAACATCAGGTGCATCACTCTTAACATCATTAGAACTCGCCAAAAGTGTAGTAACGCTATTGTAACAAGATTTATCTATCGAATCTTTCCCATCAACAACCATAAAAAGTGGTGCATCCTCATTGGGGAAGTTCAAGAGCGAGTCTGAAATATCTGGAAAATCAGATTCTGAAATTGCAGTTGACCTACCAAGTGCATCAACAGTAGGTTCCTCTTGGAAAGTTACTGCTGAGTGGTCCACGTCCACTCCTGCCAAACTTACTTTAATCCCATCGCTGACATCATTGTCTACTACCATCATTTCCTCTCCACTATTACCTTTACCTTCAACAATCGCACTAACTGGCATTTCAGGCACGGAAACATCTTCCATTGTTTTCCACAACGGCACCCTTGGAGCCAGAGACTCCTCCGCCTGAATCAAAACATCATTTTCCGGCACACCACATGGCCCGACTTCCTCACCTCTCTTGGAATCTCGAAACTCAACCAACCCATCTCCAACATCCTGTATCATATTTTCCCTCTCAAAACACACATCCCCAACCCCAACTTCATTCCCGCCAGCAAATCCAAAACGCGCTCGATCATCCTCCCCAAACCCATCATTCCCTTCGGAACCACCGCCGTCCAGCGAGCCAAGAAAACCAAAATCACCACCACTCTTCCGCAATTTCTTCCTCATTGCATAATACAAATGCCTAACACATTCAAATTTTCTCTTAACACGATCACTTTCTTTCACAACAAAACCAAATTTACAATTACCATTACTGCTACTACTTACTTTTGAGTAAGAGAAATTAGAAAGTTCTAACTCTACCATTCTGCTAGATGCTTCGGCGGATACCTCGTCATCATACAGCAAAGAATACCACCGCTCCCTCAGTTCACGAACACTAAATTTCCTCGAAAATCTCACAGCTCCTTTCGCTAGGGCTTCCAACGATGCGCCTGCCTTTAATCAACAAAACACCAACAGCACAGAGAATTAAATGAAAATTTTGAAAGCCCTATGACTAGGGTTTGGTGTAGAATTGAGGAATGGAGAATGAAGAAATCCAAAATGAGAGAAATGAAATTACCTCGATAGCGTTTTTTAACAAGAGGTCGTCTTCGGGGATCCATGGAGGAGGAATTGAAGTGTTGGTGGTAGGAGTAGGAGTGGCAGTAGCAGAAAGTGCTGCCATATATGATAATACAAGAGATTTGGAGGGAGGGAGGGAGTTTGGGATTTGATTTTTTTATGGAATTGGGAATTTGATTTTGGACTGTGGAGGAGTGAGACTGGGAGTGGGAGAGTGGAATTAAAAAACGCGGGTAACGTTTCTGTGAATATCCGTTAGGATATTACGTTAAGGCTGACGGGTTGGTTTAAACGGCGTCTGTGAGAATGGAATCTGTTCTCTCGTGTAAAAAAAAAGAAAAAGTCGATTTTATCCGATTGGATTTTGAGAAGGTAAGAGGTGTTGTATTGGGTTGAATTTAATAATATTTTATTAAAAAAATATATTTAATATTATTTATTTATCAATAAAAAATAAAACAGTTTTTATATATATATTTGAAGTATGTATATGTATATCAAAAGTTAAATAATAAATATTATTTTTATATGTGTATTTTATATCAATATTAAAGTATATATGTATATGTACATATAATGTTGTAATAAAAAAATCTAAATATTTTATAAATATATTTTTTCACATTATGTTTCAACGGGTTTTAAATTAAATTTAATAATATGCATACTTTATTTATAATTTATCAAATTAAAAACTACTTATTTATTTAAATCTAAGTAGTATCCATCCATTGAAATTAAATTGTCATACATAAAGGTGAAGGGGCTTGGTTTAACATCAACGTCATACATACATACATACATACATACATACATACGCACGCTGATCCAACACATTTCGATCATATAATATTTATCAAGCCTGCAGATCATAAGGGATATTGCATGGGAAGGAATGGCTACTCCAAGTGGAATTATATCAGTGAAGAAGAGTTTTTAATATTTAATAAATCCACAAGGAATGACATTCCTTGCTCAAATCACAATCAAATAAGCTGCCAAACACATTACCCTGAGGTAAATTAAAATCCATGAAAGTATTTTTACTCCCAGGTAGATTATTAATTATTCAATAATATTAGATAGCATCTCCAGTTAGTACATGCATTTAGATAAGATATTGTCTGAAGAGCTGGAAGCTCGACCTCTAGCACCACTCAAGGAAGGCGAAGTTCATGGGCGCCATATCCATCTCCGAGACAAAGATTTGGGAGGTGGTGGTGGTGGTGGTGGCTGTGCCCATGATGCAGGCGGAATGCAAAGAGGTTGGCGGAAGCCCCATTTGCAAGTGCAACAGCAGCTTCATTGTCCACTAAACCATGTCGATCCTCCAGTCTCGCTTCCTTAAATTCCAAAACACAAAAGAAAGAAAAAAAATCTCTTTTTGAATCCATGTATATGTTCAAGCTGGAAGTTGGCGAAAACATGAAAATGGAAGTTTAGATTCTTACATATTCCATCAAGAGGTTTCCGTGTCTCTCCTCTAAATTCTTCACCTGCAATTAATCGACAGATGATTGGTTCCAATAGCTACATGCATGAAATCGAAAAGGTTAGATGTTCTTCTCATCACTAACCTTCTTCCTGCAGGTATCGTTTTGTGTTTTGATCACATGGTACTGTAAATAATCGAAGAAATGTTGAAATTGTAAGTGTAAAACCCAGTTCATGAAAATCCATAATGCAAAGGTAAAGAAGCACAAGTTAAAGGGTGTGTCTTTTCTTTCTAATGAGGGTTTCCAGGAATCATAAATGATAAAAATTGAAATGAACGATTAAAACAACCGAAATTTGAAAATAATGGAAATTTAGATTTGCTCTCGAGCCAACAAAATATTCAATATGCCGATAAAACTTATATCACAATAATTTTTTTACATGAAAAACTCACAATTTTGAGCGAAACTATTAGAGCGTGTTTGATAATACAATGCAAAGCGGTTTTTAAAAGTATTTGTTAATTGAAAATATATTTAAATAATTGTTTTAGATTTTTTTTAATTTTTAATATCATCAATTAAAATCATCGAAAAACATTTAAAATATCAATATGATGTATTTTTTTTAGATAAAAGACAGTTTGAAAAGCAAAAAACTTTAGTGTTTGTTTGATATTGTGGTGTTTTTTTATAATTTAAGTTCAAAAAAATATATGTTTTAAAAAAACTACAAATTATAGCTTTTTTATAACCAAGATTTCAATTTTGAATGAGACCCATATAAAACCACAAAGACAACATCCAACCCGACCCTAATGATCACTAGCAAGCTCAAATTTAAGAATTAGAAAAACCACAAATACAAAATGATATTTATGTAAAGGGTTTAATTGAAAACATCTGACCTTCCTGCCACGCACATCATTCAAGGCTTCAGTCATATGTTGCTCAAGACCGCGCAGATGATCAATGCTCAGATCATCCAGGTCCTCTCCTCTCCTCTGCCTGTTAAAAACAAATTAAGAACTTAACCAGTAGCTCCACGAATTTCAAAAATATTCCCCTAAAAACCATAACCTCTGCCTGTTATTTCTTTCGAAAGTCACCTGATTTCTTTTCTCAGCTTATGATTGACATCATTCAGCTTCCTCAAGTGCTCTTGCATTTTCTGCAAAACTCACAAACAAAACCCTTTGAAGAATCTCATATTCGCCCTGTAAATCAAACATTGGAAGGAGGAAAGAAAGGTTTATAATTAACCTCGTACTGAGTGCCCCACAGATCTATGCCCAGAGCGTTCTGATACTGATCGTAGATGTTCTTTGTCCTGGTCATAACAAGAAGAGCTACCGCTCCATCACTAAGGTTTTGTAAAAGAAAGCACTGAAGAAATACTTTTGACAGAAACATAATATGAGCACACGTACGACGTGGAGGGGCTGATGTACTCGTTGAGCTTGTTCGTGTTGGAGAACATGATAAGAGAGACCTTGGCATCACAAAGAACAGTGAGTTCTTGGGCTTTCTTGAAAATACCATTTCTTCTCTTCGAGTAGGTGACTTGCCTGTTTGTGGGGTTTTCGATCTTCTTGATCTCAATCTTTCCACGACCCATATTGTTTCCTTGTTTGTGAAAGCTGCAGCGCTAGCTAGGCAGAAAGAAATGTTGAGGGAGAGAGATAACAAGGAAAGAGACGAAGATGAAAAGGGGAGAAATGTGATTAAGTGGGGTTTCCAAATAAGGAAAGGGTGATGGAAAGTTGATTGTTGCGTAACTTTAGAATGTCTGTGGAATCTGATATTGGATTTTTGAAGGGAAGCGTGAGAAGTTTTTGGAGGTTCATAGACCTTGACAGGGCATGCATGCAATTTACTGATACGACCTTTTCTCAAACCTGCTCCATGACTGTGTTAGGCAATGGGACTCTTTTACGAGGGTGTTTGACTGTTTT